>CM047882.1:3775987-4044105 GCA_026212405.1 Petrea volubilis | reverse complement strand
CTCGCCGCAGGAATGAAGATAGCCCTGGACAAGGATGTGGACGACTCATCGCCTTGACCGACGCCACCGCTAGTGGCCGCAACAGGTCAATGGAAAAGTACGACGCCCGTGTAATCGTCGATGGCAAGGTAACCTCGAGGAGGTCATTAAGCTGAAGGAAGGTTTCGCCAAGTTCTCGCTCAGAGCAAATTCCTCGGGCGGAAAATGAGAGGGCTGATTCAGTTGTCAAAACTGGCGAGTTCGATGAGGGGGACCAAGGAAAGAAGCATAACCATGTTGAGCTCGCCAACACCCTTGACCGGGTCTGGGGCCCAACAGTGTGTCCTTTCCATCGAGCCCCCCGAGGATTGGATAGCAGAATTAGTCACGTACCTGAAGGATGTGATTCTCCCCGAGGGACCCCGTCGAAGCCAAAAGACTCCGACGACAGGCATCTCGATACGCCCTCGACGGGCAGGGGCGCCTGTTTAGGAAAAGCTTCGATGGGCCTCCTCGACGATGCTTGAGCAAGCAACAGGCCAAGGAAGTCATCGAAGAAATACACCAAGGGTGTTGTGGAAACCATACTGGACCACGGTCCTTGGCCAAAAAGGTGTCACGGGCGGGGTTCTTCTGGCCTGACCTCGTTCAAGATTGCTTCGATTATGTCCGACGATGCCGAACATGCCAAATGCACGCCAACCTTGTTCATCAACCTGCCGCCCCGATGGTAAACGTTGAAATATCTTGGCCATTCGATCAGTGGGGGATAGATATACTCGGGCCATTCCCTCAGTCCTCCGGGCAAAGAAAGTTCGTCATCGTCGCCGTCGAGTATTTCACCAAGTGGGCCGAAGCGGAAGCCGTCGCAAAACTACTGACGCGGTCGTCCAGGTTTTCGTCTGGAAAAACATAATCTGCCGCTTCGGACTCCCCAGGGTCCTAATCTCCGACAACGGAACCCAGTTCCAAAGCCGCCGGATAAAGGAATGGTGCTCTAGCCTCAAGATCGAGCAGCGTTTCACCTCGGTGGGGAACCCCCCAAGCCAACGGTCAAGTTGAAGTCACTAATCGAACGATTCTCCACGGACTCAAGACCGCCCTAGCCGACGCTCGGGGCAGCTGGGCCGATGAGCTCCCAGGCGTGCTCTGGGCATATCGGACCACTCCTCGGACCGCGACAGGCGACACCCCATACGCCTTGGTCTACGGGTCCGATGCCGTCATACCTGCCGAAGTGCTGCACCCATCTGCTCGGGTCGCTCACTTCGATGAGATCGCTAACGTCGACGCTCGCCTGACCGAGCTTCACCTCGCCGATGAAAGAAGACGTGCCGCCTTGCGAAGGATGGACAACTTCCGGGCATCTACTGCACGTGCTTACAATCGCCATGTCCATCCCCGGACATTCCAGATCGGGGATTTGGTTACCAAGAAGGTCGAGGTTTCCCGCCCTGTGGGGAAGTTGGACCCAAAGTGGGACGGCCCGTTCAAAGTGACCAAGATTTGCAAAAACAACGCCTATCGCCTCGAGGATATGTCGGGGAGGGAGCTGCCTCGCCCTTGGAACGCTTCGAACCTTAAGAGGTTCTACATATAAGTGCTATGAGGCCGAGCAGAAACATGTATTGTAAACATATTTAACATTGTAAATTCTCATCGGAATTTTAATGAAACATCTCCTCGAGCCACTTGGCTTTCTCAACAACTGTTCTCTCCGCTATTTAAGTTTTTAAATTTTTATCCAAGTCGGAATGAATTATTTACAGATTATTTTACACGGTTTTAATTATGCCATGTTCCTCGACAAAACGTTTCAAATTCTACACGCCTGAGTTGCGTAATTGTTTTCTGAAAAGTGATTTGGAGTTTTTTCCCCGATGAGGAAGATCAAATAATTATGCGTTGCATAAAATAATTCACATTTCGACGATAAAACTTTAAGTTCACAGAGGAAGATAAAATGTTTCATTGATGAAAGGTCTGAAAAATCGCCCCCTCGGGCTTACAAACTACAAACTTAAAATAAAATTGAATAAGAATTCAAAAATGCAAGAAGCCTATGCGCCCTCCATCTCCTCGGCCACCTCCTCGACCGCCGCCTCCAATACTTTATCGGCCTCAGGGCCGGCCACGTTCATCGCCGGGGCACTTGACGTCCCCACGTCGGACCCCCTTGCTCCACGATGATTGCATCATCGGGCTCCACATCCGGGGAGAGAGGCTCACCCAAGCGCTTATGTCGCTCATTCCGGACTTGCCTTTTCACAATAGAAAGCACCGAGTCGAACTCTGCGCCCTCATAGGCCGGCTCCGGATCGTCTTCCTCGGCCTCCTCCTCCCCGGCGTCGTTCAAGTGCATGCCATAGCCCTCCATGGAGAAATCTTCGGGGAGGACTCCCCGGGCCTTCAATTGATTGAAACCCCGGTGGTACGCTTGATGGGCGTCCTCGGCGCACAGGAGGATTGTCGCATACTCGAAGACGGGGCCGCGAACAAAACGTTTCACGGCCTCCTTCTCGAATTCAGGGATGCGAGCCTTCATCTCAGCCCTTGCCTGCCGGTCACCCCTCCTTTCACCCCGAGCAAAGGCTTCTTTAGCCTTCTCCTTCAGAGTCACGATCTCCTGCTCCAGCTCGGACTGCTTGGTCTTAAAATCTAGCTCGAGCTGGCTTACCCGCTCCTCCAGCTTGCGGGACTTCTCCTTCTCATCCTCGATCTCCCGTTGAGCGACTTGGTTTTTCTGTCGCTCATCGTCAAGATCCGCCTGAAGGCCGCTTCCTCGAGTCTCCCGTTCGGCTTTTTCGCACCTCGCGCGGCTGACATCCAGCCGACGAAGGCCATGAAAAACTTTTTGCTGGAGGGCATTCATGTCCTCCGCGATGCTCGCCGCCAAATCGGCGTCGTCGAGCTCGGTCAGAAGAGTCTGGTCGGCCCTGAAGATGCTACGCCGAAAGCACCTCATGGCAATCTTTCGACTGTCGCCCTCCCCGCCGAGGACACTAGATTTGGAAAGATCCCCGAACTTGGAGCCAAATCGGGGTTCGGGGACGTCCACGTACTTCAAAACCTCCAGCTCCTCGGAGGTGTAACCGGAGCCATCCGCGGGGCGTTTTGCCCTTGCTTGATGCTGGGATCCTCTTCTTCGGGGCTGGCCCGGAGGGTTTCTTCGGCGCAGAATCGGCTGCTTTCCTCTTTCGAATTAGAGGAGTCTCATCCTCGATGTCAATGGCCGCAACGAGGGCCCGGGCAGGGGCTTGTTGTGCCGCCCTCATCACCGGCGGTGTTGTTGAGGGCGCCTCCGCCATAGCACGCCTGTCCTCCGCCGGGGGAGATGGCCTCCTCCTCTCACCAGCTACCTTGTTCATATGCCTGAGTCTCCCCATCTCCAATACGTTTAGATCTGCACGATCAAAGCCATAAACTCCGGTCAGAAACACAATATTTTCGAGGCGACAGTTGAACAAAATCACAATACATATACCCAAAACAAAAAAAAAGGGGGCAAGGAAGGGGAGGCAACCAAAAGCGATGTCCTCGGTATCCAGTCTAGCCGGCGAGAGCCCGGCCTTTACTAGGAACCGTTCCTGGGTCATGAAGATCGGGCACAGCAACCCTTGCGCCTTATGACCATTGATCCACTCCCGGGACCAGCTACTCAACCCCTCTCCGACCAGGGAGAGCTTCTTTACCTCCGAGTTATGCACTCGCCTCACCGGCCACACGCCATCATATTGGATGAAGCACCATTTCTGCTTCCAGTCACTCCCATAAGAGGATGAAGCCGTCTCGATGATCTTTCTCCCGTTCTTGGCGCTTATGAAAAAACAGTTGAACTCATCGTCCGGGGAAGACCTACTCGAGAGGTTTATTTGGAAAATGCTTGAGAAATTAGCTAGAGAGGGACTGTGGCCGGTACAGTGGCAGAAGACAACGAAGGCGCAGATCGAGGCGTATGAGTTCGGGGTCAGTTGGATTGGACTGATGTTCAGGTGGTTAAGGATTGAGCAGATGAAGGACGGAATGGGGAATCGGAGGCCATTCTCGATGTGAGAATAGTGGATAGGAATGCACCCCTCGGGGGGATCCGTAATGGACTCCTCTCTGCTCGGCCATATGATGCTGAACGATTCGCGGATGTAGTGGCCAAGCACCTTCTCAACATCCCGATCAGTGTTGTGCGCGGTTATGTTTCCCCAACTCATCGTCGTTTGGTTGCCTGCAATGGCCTTCCTTCTCTTCCGACGAGGTTCCCGATCAGGAGTTTCTTCCTCGTCGACGAACCTGTGCGACGGGGTTCGAAGATCCGCCCCGCTCTCGGCCATCATACGCTGCCTCATTTCTTCCACCTTACTCGGACTTTTGCCGCCTGTCCTCGGCCGGCTAGTACTGGCCTCACCCTGGCATCGGGATGACGCCCCCTCGACGGAGGTTTCGACCTCCAAAGATAGCGACAAATTTACGTCGCTCAAACCCTCGCTAAACGAGAACTCCGCAATCCTATTCTGGCTGTCGGAACCGCCCTCGGACCCGCTCATGGTTGCCTAGGAAATTTTAATGAAAAGGGAAGAACGAAAAGAACAGGGACAGAGAAAAGGAAAGGTACCTAGGTTTGGGGCTGGACGAAGATGTTTTCGGATGCTCGGAATATGTCTGACGTGCTCGGTGCTCTCAAACTTATGCTCGGATTCGAATCTCAGCTCGATGTAAAAATGACGCGCCTGGACCCACGCCCGGACCCCCTATTTATAGGACGGTAAAACTGCTCCTCGGGAAGTCCAAACGTCGCCCGTAATTATTACCAACGGTCATATCCCAACGGTCAAATTTTCGAAATTACCGCCAGCGCCTGATCGGGAAGCTTTTATGCTCGAGAATGGGAACGGCGCCTTCCAGAAAGTTCACGGCCTGCTCGATCTATGTATATTCGAGCAAGACCCGAACTGGGGGGACTAATGATGTGGCCCAATATGCCCGAGGCCACGTCGGCGCCACCTCAGCCTAATCCGCCAATTGAAGGCTGCCAGGTGTCAGATCGATCCAACCAGGATCGCGTCATTGCCATATATGTCCAATCAGAATACATTAGGACGCACTGCCGCCCAAGTGTTTCCACGGAGTCAATAGCTCCTCATCGGGATGTTTGTCCTCCTCGGCGACTATTACCTCGTCGGTTACCTCCCCTTTCCTCGATGTGGTCCCAATAATAACGACCTCTGACACCGGGTGTACTCCACTGACACACAGTGTACCCGACGCATCCCCGGCACGTACCAGGGAATATTCCTGTACGGATAACGGGGCTGGGCCAGTGTTGCCCTAATCCGGCCCATTCGCCTCCGGTTACTATTATAAATAGTACCCCTTTACTGTTCATACGGGGACTATTCACACAAATTACATCTTTACCTTCCGATTTCCTGCTCGAATACTGACTTGAGCGTCGGAGGGTCTTCGCCGGAGACACATCCGGCTAGATTCACGTGTGTTCCTTCCTTGCAGAATAGGACCCCGACCAGCAACTTGTACACCTTTGCTCGGAATTCGAGAAGACTGTGAACACTCACCCTCGGATCATACCTTTGCTCGGAGTGACCTGTTCAACGGACCGATTCCGACACCATCAGACTAACTTCACAATTTTTGTGGAGGTTATTATGAAAACCTTACAAAGTCGAACTTATTTGAACAATAGTCAATATCTATTATTATATTTTGAATCAGACCTAAAGGTGTTTGATAAGAGGTATAATAACGGTGCTGGTGTGTAATGTGTAATTTTAATTTTTGGCTTGTTGGTATTTACTTGGGCACGTCGATTTGACATAGTTGATTTGTTGTTAAATTGACTCATTTAATAACGTGGGCTAATATATTTATCTCATATAATTAGGACATGATTAGACAAATTATTTACTTTCAATCAAAAATATAAGCACCATCCTTTGTTTGAAAGTTTATAAAAAAAAGAAATTGGTTGAGATAGTTGGATGAAATAATCAATATATGCAATAATAATAAATTTGTTAAACTTTGAATAATAATATTATTAAAATTTGTGTATTGACGGATCGAGAAGGGTGGCCATATATAGAGATAAATATATTGATGATGCTCAAGTTTTTCGTCAGATACAAATGCTCGATTTTGTAAGATATTGTACCTGTATTTAAAGGTAGATAAATTTGTTTTTTGTATGAAAAGACTCTACACAAGGTGAGAGAAGGGAAACTTAATTATTTTATGAGTAAGTACATTAACTCTTTCCACCGTGGGACAAGAAAAGGTAGGATTCATTTTGACCACTACCATTAAAGTGTTATGTAGTTTATTGGAGTTGTACGAAAATATTTTGCCCTTAATGTAAGGTGATTGATGGCAAGTTTACTTATACAATGAGTAAGTCACTTAACTATTTAGGTAGTTGCATATAATCATAGGGGAGAGTAGTATAATTATTTCTAAATTTTTTGAGTTTTCCTTATATATAGTTAGGAGTAATGTAATATTTTAGGAAATAGAGAAATATATAGATGATGGACTTTGACCACTAGTATTAAAGTGTACTCCTTTATTAAATATAGATAGGAGGCGTCTGATCTTATCGTCATATAATACTATTTTTACTTATGATCTTAATTAGGTTACAATTAGGGGAATTCAACTTATTAAAATTTGTGAAATTGTTTTACACTTCTTGTTCTATACATAAGCTTTCCGTGATTTTACATGAAGAATCTGAATTCTTTGAAACAAGGTGATTGAAAGATATTTTTGGTTGTATTAAAACTTGAATATAAAAACTAAAGAGAATTCAACAAGAATTTTCTATGATTATATGCCAATAAAGTTTTTTTTTTCATTAGTAATTGACATCATAGTATTATTATGATTAGCTACTATGAGTATGGTTTATTTATCCATAAGAAGTTGAAATTTTGATATTTTGGCTTATATGACAGTTTCGTCAAGTAAATTTAAAACATGCTTGCACTAATTAATTTTTGTATTCGACTGCTCATGATAAGTATACATTTGATACGTGTATAAAATAAAAATAAATTACAATTAGTTATACATTTAAATTTATTATATATAATATAAATCTATCGCAATAATTATTAAAAAATAGGAATATAAATTTGAGTTGACTAGGTAGAGATAGAAGAGAGGAAGATAATAACGTTGAATAATTGAGACATGAGAGAAGGGACGAAAGAGGAGAAACGAGAAGATAGATAACAAATAGTGGAGACTTAAGAGAAAAGAAAAAATAAAATAGTAGAGGATTTTAATGTTCTATAAGAGAGTATAGATTCCACATAAAAGGTGGAGAAATTTTATGATTTGTGCGCGCAAATCAATGATGAATGGAGAGGCCCACAATATTGTTGCTGAAAACCAGATATTACGATTATCATAATCACTTGATGAGATTATACAGTCAACCAACTCCAATTGACTCGATAGATTTGCTGCATCACGGGTACACATTAGCAAATATCAATTATAAAATACAAAATTAGAATAAAAAAAGGAAAAAGAAAAAGAAAAAGAAAAAGGAAAAGGAGAGGCTAACCGCTCAGCGAAGTACCATGACAAAAGCCCTGACCCTCAACGTCCGCCTTGCTATGCTCACCCGTCTGTGAGATAAGTGGCAGTCACGGCCCTGCCAAATCCTCGTGACTCGAGATATTTTAAAGAATCTCTACATGTTAGTGAAGGTGATGTGGTCACGCGAGGTAGCATGGGGATTTTGGTGCTTCATTGTTTAGAGAAATTTTTTCATAGATCAAGTGTATACACTCTATAGTTTAGATTCAATCATATATTAAATATAATTTTTTTATAAAATATATATAATACGTGGTTAAATTTGAACTGTAAGATGAAGTCCATACAACTGGTCTATATAAAAAAATTTCCCTTATTCGTGTTGGATTGACTCTTTTGGCTGAGGGGAAAGCGTGGATTAGTTATCGTATTTTGTTCTCATATTTAAAAGAGTTTTAATTTCCTTGTGGACCCTTATTTCAATTTAATGAAAATCTCTTTATCCGATAAAAAAAAAGAGTTTTAATTTGAGTGTCGTGTTCTTCTTTAAAAGTTTTAGTTTTTAGAATTATTGTTGTAATTGAATGATATGTAATTTAGAAGAACCAATATTGTGATTGATTTAGACGGTGTTTAGCTAAACTTATTCTAAAAAGCATATAAAATGTTTTTGGAACTTAATTTGAATGGTGTGTTTAAAAAAAAAAAATTTTAATTTTTAGAGTTATTGATATAATTGAGTGATATATAATCTGAGAGAATTTATGTTGTGATGATTTTGCGATTGATTTGATTAAGAGATAAAATAAGCTCTTGTCGAAAGAATATATAAATTGAAACTGGATGTGTTGTCTAAGCAAACAAATTAATCTAAATGTAGGCCTATTGATAAACTAAAAGTATCAACTATCAGTTGGTTTAGCGGGATGAGGTGCTAGATTCATTAAATAACGCCCAAAGTTTGAATTCTGGTGTTGTGAACGAAGTAATTGGGTTGGGAGGCTCGCTCCCACAATGGGTCTCTGCAGTACTCGATTCGAATTAGTCGATCAATGAATCAGAATCGTATGATCAAGACAAAAAAAAAAAAAAAACAAAGATAAACCAGAAGGTCTAAAAATAAACTATTCTTTCTCGAAGTTAATTTTCTCAAGATTTGTTTGAATCCCTTGTGTGATTGGATTTTATTCCGAATTTAAGCTAAGCACTTCACACCTTGGAATCATATCAATATTAGAATCTCGAAACCTAGCGTGATATTTTCACTAATGTGAACTTGTTACCTTATTATTTATTGTTATTTGTTGGTTAAGTTTTCCATATATTTATCAATTCTCCTAAAAAGGTTAGTATTAGCTGGACTAAACAAAAGCTATTTTCATATTAAAAGTAGTTTAGCTCTAGCTTTTTCCAGTACAATCCTTAGTTTTCATTTGTACTGAAATACAATTATAGTTTATAAACTCCCGAAACATTGTACAAACTATCGGACCACATCTTATTCAAACATTCAGACAACTTATTTATTTATTTATTTTTTTAAAAAAGATAGATGGTCTTGTAAGTTTAAAAAATCATCTTATAAATTTCAAATATTTATAAATTTTTTAAAATAAGTTTAGTCGAACACTCTTTTTAAGTCATCACGAACCCATTGCCATCCTCGGGCCAAAAATTGATTGGTGGGACTAGGGATTAGTGACCTCTGTTTGGGCCTTCATGTCTCAATGCTGGGTGTCCTAAAGGTATGCATGTTTTATTGCACAAGACAATTTAGGATTGTCAATGGAGCGGATTTAGATCCGAACTTAATTCGAATTCAATTTAAATTTTAACAAATTCGATTGATTCAAATATTCGATAAAATAAATTCGATTATAAATATTCATAATTTGAAATAAGTAGACCGGTGTGGAATCAAACATCTAGATCTGTTAAAAATTCGAATCCAGATTCTAATAAAATATTTTATAAAATTAATAACATTATATATATATATATATATATATTAGTAAAGACACTTAAATAGAATGTAATATATATACATATGTCATTATAATTAATAATGTATTATTCTTTATTTTCCAAGGTAATTTTTTCTTAACAAAATAATGTATAATGTTCATACATTCTAAAATACTTTTACTACTTTATTTAATTTAAATTTTCCCATAAGGGATAATTTTTTTTAATTGGTTACCTGATTTTAAAACTTCATTTTTTAAGTGGTTATGGATTTTTAAATGGGGTTTGTGATTTGTAATCGGATTCGAACTTCATAGAAATACATATAAATTTTGTCAGAATCCGATCAGACTCAAATATTGAAAAGGTTAATCGGATTTGAATCAAAATTTTCACATTTAATCCGAATATGACTCATTGACAGCCCTAGCCACAAGAGTTTTGTTGAGTGAAAGTGTGACCTTTTTTGCTCCACAAACATCTGTCTTCAAACGGTTTATGATGGAATCGTTCGCTTTAGTTATTGTTTGTGTGATGAAAAGAAACTTTAAGAGTAAGAATAGAGCTTCTTTTGAAGAAAATAAAAATAAAAATCATAGAGTAGAGTTTGTTGGATTATTCAAATAAGCATCACATATTTGTATAATAGGACAACTTTATTTGATTTTTTATATTGGTACCGAAATAATGTATAAATATTTTTTTAAAAATCTGAGCAAATAATTATTCCTGATGTGGCACATTTTCGCTTACCCTACTTGTGCCACATGTCATCCCGAAATCCGACCGGAAATGGGAGAGTTGGTTCGACCGGCTAAATAAACAGGTTCTTGATCGTATTTTGATCATTGTTGCTTGATCAGAATCGATGGGATCACGGTCGAGTGTTGCGGTCGAGGACGAGTTACGTTTCAACCAGATCCATGCCGTATCCTATCAACTCATGCTAGCATTAAATGCTCTGCCAACTTAAGATGTGAGGTAACCACTTAACTCCATACATTATTAATTAAGAGCCAACTAATGCCATTAGACCCAACTTTTAGGTTTATGGGTCACTCCACATCACCACATGATGGCCTACTGAGTCAAACGGCCCCTTAGGACAAGGTCTTTACGGACACCCTTAGGACAAGGTCTTTACGGACACACTATACATACCCCTACATTTATGGTAAGACCCAACTATTAATTGCATTATATCTACTTACGCTGCTCAAATCACTACTCAACCCGATCACTGACTTAAGCAACGGAGGATCTTAGCCGAAATCCACCTCAACTAGCTTACGTTGCCTTTCCCTTATTGCAAATCCCCATCTTCCCAATCAAAATTCTTGTTACCTTACATTCGACAGGAGCTGTCGAATAACCCGACTGCTTTCAAATTCGATCTGCATCAATTCTCTTCTTCTTTGAAAATAAGGTTCATTAAATGCGTACTTAGGAACGCAAAGCATAAATTTTCAAATTAATAAGATTGTTTCTCTGTCTTGGTAAATTTATTATGTTCCTAATTCAGTTTCTTCATAAGAAGAAAATAGAATCAATAATGATTCAATCAATGACCTAACTTACATGCAAACTAACAGAAAGGCGAAAATTATCTAATTAATGTAGCAACAGTTAGCTTATCTCTCTATTTAAGTTCTGTTGGGGAAGTGGTCCATCCAACGGAAGTTTAATGTGTGCAAGAATCAAATTTTAAGGATCAACAAATTTCTTTTGTCCAATAAAATCGAGCAAAAAACAAGCAGAAAAATACAACAATAAAACAACACATTGTAATTTACATGAAAAATCCCCAAAATAGGGAAAATTTATGGGACAAACTTCAAGCAAATTAAATTCCACTAACAAATATAATGAATATATAAAAGTGACGATCGCACGGTGATTTTTTCTCCGATCAAGCTGAAATTGTAGACAAATGTTAGATATATTGTTGAAAATGGGTTTAATTGTTATAATATTTATAGAGATTAATCTAGGATGAAGCCATTTCTGGAATAAATCTATAGATAAAGTCTTGTTAAATGTTGTCTGTGTGTTAAAGGATAAGTGTAAAATTTCATATGGGATATTTAACCCTGATAATTTGAGTATTTATGTGGTTAAGTGTTGTTGTAGTGTAAACTAAACAACTATGTACCCCATATGGGTAGTCCCACACGCAATTGCAGGCGTTGGGGTGAATTATCACGGTCTCAATCTTACTTTTTACTGAACTAGCCTTGGAATTATGTTTGAATTTTAAATTCAAACTTAATTTCCACTGTGACAGAATATTAATGCACAACATTAATTTTGAAACGGTTACAGAGTATTAATGCGCGATAATGATCATTGAGTAATTGACGGCTGTTACTTGCGGTTACGAATTCAGATTTAATTATCTGAAACATTATAAGCGGTTGCAGTAGTTACTGTTTCATATTAATTCTCGATATTAATGTCCTGTATTATTTTTTTCTTATAAAAGGTTGTTCCCTGGTTCCCTAAAAACATAACAAACATCAGGAAAAAAAAACACAAGTGATCAAGTTTGTACTCTAAAAGGGGTTAGTGTGAGAAGAATAGCTTTTCTGTGCGCACCTCTGATCGAGTGAGTTTAGAACATCATTCTGTTATTTGAATATTGTGTGTTTTACGTGCATTCGAAACCCCTAAGTTGATTAGCTTTCGAATTGAGATTCAAAGTAGCAATGCGGCTTGGAACGGACCTCCGGACTGTCTTATCCTGGAAGGAGTATCGCAGGCTCATCACACCGGTCAGTGGGGCGAATATTTCTTTAAGGCTAACTGGCTCAATCTAGTGATTCAGTCGTACTATGGCAAATAAATATTGATAAGTCTACTGTACTTTCTTGTTTATTTATTTGTTTACGACATTGTTTAATTTGCTTTTGGCTATAGTGTTTTGCATTGTACTTATATTATCGAATAAATCCACCAATGAGAATATCAAATTTTAGATATTTTGTTCTATTATTTTGCAACAATCTTAAAGAAATATTTGGGTTTATTTGTTTAATATATTTATAATGGTTTTGAGTTCAACTGCTGGTTCATTTGGCTCTTTAAAAAATTGACTCGAGTGGTTTGCCTGAACCATTTGTTAGCTAATTCTTTAAACGTTGGCAACAAAATGAAGATTTGGTTCACAATAAAGGTAAGTCAGTGTTTGAACAAACCGATGATCTGATTAGTCTGGAACATTCACTTGCTGATGCTGAAATGAAACTTCTAGAAAAGTTCATGGTTAAGTCAATTATTGAAAAGTTTTCTCGATCTTAGGAGAGTTTTGGAATGACTTTAAAATATCAAAAAGGAAACTTATCCCTGGATGATTTAATGATCACCATAAGTATAGAAGATGAACATAGGAATCAGACCCACTCAATACCAGTTGAATTCCAATTAAAAGCAATTGTTTTGACTATTGAAAGAAAAATCCTAAGCTGAAAAATATCAATTCGAATTCTAAAACCATTGGTAAAGGAAAAGCCAAATCCAAAAAGCCAAACGCAAATAAAACATACTAGACTTGTGGATAGGTTGGTCATTATACTAGGGATTGTCCCAATAAGGCAGAAAAAGGACAGACCAAACCAAAATCCTGAGGCCCAGTAGTCAACGTGGTTGAGGCTAGCTTTGCTAGTTCTCATGGACACGTTGACGGGTATGTTTCTTTTGAACTTAAACTTTTGACTATTTATGAACCGTTCGATTGACTTATTGATACTGTAGCAAATGTGCATGTTTGTGTTGGTAAGTCTCTATTTGTGCCATACGAGCCTATTGATGGACAATCCGTAAGGATGAAAAATACAAGTGCTGCACCAGTACTTGGAATAGGACTTGTGGACCTAAGGTTTTCTTTAGGGCACAAACTATCTTTGTAACAAGTGTATCATGTCCCTTCTGTTAAATGGAATATTATTAGTGGTTCAATGTTAGTTAGAGAGGGTTATGAGCTTTCATTTAAGCTAAACAAAGTTATAATTTTACATTACAGAACTTTTATTGGCAAAGGCTATTTATCTGAAGATTTATTTAAAATACGGATTGAATATGCTAGTATTTCTTGCTCCAATAGTTCAACAGTTTATAATTCTATTGTTGTTAATAATATAGAAAATTCCACTGTATGACATATACGGTTAGGTCATTTAAATTTCGGTGGGGTCTTAACACGAGACCGGAATCAATACAATATTGCTTATGTTTATTTAATGAAATATAAAGATAAAGCATTTGAAAAGTTTATCATTTTTAAAATTAAAGTTGAAAATCAAACTGGCAAGAAACTTAAAAGAGTACGAGCAGATAGAGGTCGTGAATATGAGTCTAACTCGTTTGTTGAATATTGCTAAAAGTTTCGTATTATTCATGAAAAGACTCTTCTATATTCACCTTCCTCGAATTGGGTAGCAGAACGTAAGAATAGAACATTTAAAGATATGATTAACAGTTTGCTTTTGAATTCTAGATTGCCGAAATATATGTGTGGAGAGGCTTTGAATACGGCTTCCCATATTCTAAATAGAGTCCCTCTGAAACGCAAAGAGCGCATTCCATTTGAATTCTAGAAAGTCAGAAAATTGAGCTTAAAGTATTTTCGGGTGTGGGGACGTCTTGCGAAAGTCCTAATCCCTGAACACAAACGGAAGAAGCTTGGTCTAAAAACTGTTGATGCAGTCTTTCTGGGCTATGTGGAAATAAGTTATGCCATGAGATTCTTAGTTATTAAGTTTGAGATTTCTGGTATAGTCAAATTATATGATGCTACGTTCTTCTAAAATGTATTCCCTTTGAAATAAGGAATACCAGAAGATATTTCGACTTTAGATTCTGCCATCGCATTTGGTTCCATTCCTGAACATGTGGAAATGATGATGAAAGGGAGAGTAAATCCAAGTAGTTCCGATTCTACTTTTGATTAGGCTAATGAACCTCGCCGTAGTAAGCGAGCCAAGATCGATAAAGATTTTGGAAGTGACTTTGTCATCTACAATATCGAAGATGATCCCGTAACTTCAAAGATGCTATGGCTTCTTCTGAGGTTGAGCATTAGAAAGTAGCTATCAAAAGTGAAATTGGTTCCATTGCCTCTAACGGGACATGAAAACTAGTCGATTTACCGCCGGGAAGTACTACGATTGGATATAAATGGATCTTTAAGAAGAAATTGAAAGTTGATGGTACTATTGATAAGTATAAAACTAGATTAGTTGTGTTTAGGCAAAAATAGGGGATTGACTAATTTAGTACGTATTCCCTTGTAGCTTGACTGACTACAATCCGAGTGCTGATTGTACTGGCCTCCATATATAACTTCTTTATCAATCAGATGGATGTGAAAATAGCATTCCTGTATGGTGATATAGAGAAAGAGATATACATGAAACAACCAGAGGGGTTTGTAGCAGTCGGGAGTGAAAACAAAGTTTGTAAACTTGTCAAATCTCTTTATAGGTTGAAACAAATGCCTAAACAGTGGCATGAAAAGTTCAATAAAATTATATTGAGCTCTGGCTTTGTTGTAAATGATAATGATAAGTGTGTATACTGCAAAATGAAAGGTAATTCGTGTATTGTTTGTATGCATGTATGTGGATGATATATTATTAATTGGATCAAATCTTGAGATTATTAATGAGACAAAAATTTTCTTGAAAAGTAAGTTTGAAATGAAGGATATGGGTGAAGTGAGTGTGATTCTAGGACTTAAGTTGATTCGAACAACTGAGGATGTAACAATTTCTCAATCTCATTATGTTGAGAAGGTTGTTGAGAAATTTGGTTATACTGATAGTAGAATCCTAAAAACTTCATATGATCTTTTTGTGACTTTTTTCAAAAATAAGTTTAGTACGCCAAAGTCTTAATTAAGATATTCTCAAGTGATTGGAAGCTTGTAATATTTAGCTAATAGTACGAGATTAGATATTTCATTTGTGGTCTCTAAGTTGGCTAGATATACGAGCTATCCTGATCGTACTCATTGTGAGGCTTTGGATAGGGTAATGAGATACCTTAAAGGTACAAGTTCCCATAGGTTGCATTATGTAAAATTTCCTGAAGTTTTTGAAGGATTTAGTGATGCAAGCTGGATTGTCCAAAACTCTGGGAGTAATAGATGTATAGGATATGTATTTATTTTGGGTGGAGACGTTGTCTCCTGGAAGTGTGCAAAACAGAAGATCATAAATCGGTCTACGTTTGAGGCTAAACTGTGTGCTTTAGATACTATTAGAACTGAAGCTAAGTGGCTACATAGGTTAATATGTAGGTTACTTGTGGTGGGTAAACATGTCCCTGCCATTGTCTTGTATTGTGATAACCAAACCACAATTGCGAAAATACGAAG
Source organism: Petrea volubilis (assembly GCA_026212405.1). Lineage (NCBI taxonomy): Eukaryota > Viridiplantae > Streptophyta > Magnoliopsida > Lamiales > Verbenaceae > Petrea > Petrea volubilis. The sequence goes on along the minus strand of CM047882.1, from coordinate 4,028,234 downwards.
TTCCAAGTATAATCAAAAGACTAAGAGACACATCCACATTAGACTAAAGTCTATAAAGGAGATAGTATCTGAAGGAATCATAGCCATTGATTTTGTTGGTACCAAAGAGAATGTGGTTGATTTTTTAACGAAAGGACTTGAGTTTAACTTATTCCAAAAAGCCAGGTTGAGGATTGGACTTGTAACCCATTGAGTTTACACCGACAATAGCAATCCAACCTACCAAATGGAGATCCCACAAGAAAGGTTCAATGTGGTATAAACAAGTTGTTGGGTGTATGTGTTAGCATCTAAATTTAGACTGATACTATGTACCTGAAGTCTATCCTCTAGTATACCTGGGAGGTGTTGTAATACTGCTAGTATAGTAAGAGCCCTGCTCTGAATGGAGTTAAGGTCTTAAGTGTCAAGATGTGAGCAATACATCTTTGGAGATGCCCAACTAATGAATATTATCGTGTGGCCACGATTAAAGAAGATGGGTTACTCTTTGAAAAATATTCATGAAACAGGATTAGGACACATGACCATTAACGTGTTACCCCTGAAGATTGCTAAGCTCGATGCAATGTATTGTTTTCCGATGGACGTTATCACATCCAAGGTTCAAATTCAAGGGATATGTCCATTTGTTCCTGTGATGACATAAGTTGGATAACTAGATAGTGGTTCAAACCGAAAGGTACCATTATTGAAAGCATGTTGCGAGTATGCAGCCAGGGCTTTATGCTATTTATTTGGGGGGATTGTTGAAAATGGACTTAATTGTGATAATATTTATAGCAATTAATCTAGAATGGAGCCATTTCTGGTGTAGATCTATAAATAAAGTCTTGTTAAATGTTGTTCGTATGTTAAAGGATAAGTGTAAAATCCTATATGGGATATTTAACCTTGATAATTCGAGTATTTATGCGGTTAAGTGTTGTTGTAGTGTAAACTAAACAATTAAGTACCGTATATGGGTAGTCCCACACGCAACCGTGGCCGTTGGGGTGAATTGTCATTGTCCCGATCTTATCTTTTACTAAACTAGCCCTGGAATTATGTTTGAATTTTAAATTCAAACTTAATTCCAACCGTTACAAAATATTAATGCACAACATTAATTTTGAAACGATTAATGGTTACAGAGTATTAATGCGCTATATTAATTACTGAGTAACTGACGGCTGTTGCTAGCGATTACAAATTCAGATTTAATTATCTAAAACGTTATAAGCAGTTATAGCAGTTACTATTTTAGAATTAATTTTTGGTATTAATATCCTGTATTATTTTTTTCCTATAAAAGGTTGGTCTCTGGTTCCCTGAAAACGCAACATCAGAAAAAAAAAACACGAGTGATCAAGTTTGTACTCTAAAAGTGGTCAGTGTGAGAAAAATAGCTTCTCTGTGCGCACCTCTGATCGAGTGAGTTTAGAACATCATTCTGTTATCTGAATATTATGTGTTTTGCGTGCATATGAAACCCCTGAGTTGATTAGCGTTCGAAGTAAGGTTCAAAGTAGCAGTGCGGCTTGGAACGGACCTCTGGACTGTCTTATCCTGGAAGAAGTATCGCAGGCTCATCGCACCGATCAGTGGAGTGAATATTTCTTTAAGGCTAACCAGCTCAATCCGGAGATTTAGTCGTACTATTGCAAGTAAATACTGATAAGTCTACTGTACTTTCTTATTTATTTATTTGTTTACCACATTGTTTAATTTGTTTTTGGCTATAGTGTTTTGTTGTAAAACTATTCTCGTATTGTACTTATATTATCAAATAAATCCACCCACAAGAATATCGAATTTTAGATATTTTGTTTTATTGTTTTGCAACATACATAGATCTAGATTCTGGATGGTTTGATCGGCAATTGGGTGGTCAGGTTGCTAGATATACAACTTGGAATTCTATACTTGTTTGGTTAAGTTTTTGAGTGAGTTTTGTTCAATGTTCATGTGGTTTCTACCATTGGTTGAGTAACTTATTTGTGATTGTGGGTTACCAATAATATATGCGTTTTTGGATGGTTCATTGATGTAAATATGTGTTTCTTGATGGTTAGTTTCAGCTCGATCAGAGAAGGAATTATTGTGCGGTTGTCATTTGGTCGCTGACTGTGTGGGATGAAACCTTGTGTGTCACATTTTGCATGTCTCACTTGATAAAGTATATCTCTTCTTCTCTCGCTTCATTTCTTAAACTTGTCAGTGCCTTTTTTTTTTTTTTTTTTTTTTGATAATTTCTCAAGGGGTGTATTGATGAGCGGTAGTCGCCGACTAATGTGTTCCACTAATAGTATGTGATTTTCGAAACAACTGCAGAACTACTCATTAATCCCATCCATTTGCAAAACAAATAGGCACACTTTATAACATTACAAAATAATAATAATAATAATAATAATAATAATAATAATAAGTAAATTAGCGGTAATATAATAATTGCTAATGAAAAAATTATCATTAATTATATAAATTTAGTGACAGTAAAATTATGTTGTTACAAAATATAGTTTGAACAGTATCAGTGGTAACAACATAATGTAAAAAAATGACAATATAGTACAAAATTAATAATTAGTGACACACATATGGTGACAACTTAATAATAATGGAATCTTGTCACAAAATTTTAATAATAATTTTTTTTGTCATCAAATTATCACTATAAGTGTGTCCCTAATTGTTAATAATTATTTCTAAAACATTAATTCTTGTTACAATTGAGTGAATATTATGATAATATAAAAGTTGTTGTTACTAAATAAACTTAATTAATGACAAAATAGAAGGTGTTGTCAGTTAATATAATTATTGGTGACAACTTTATATTATTATTTTTATATATTATCACTAATATTATTTTTTCTCCTAATGTAATAACAAAACTTTATAACATTTTATAATTATACTATAGTTTATGTCACTGCCTCATTATATGGAGGAGATCCAAAAAGTTCTTTTTTCTTGCAAGATTTGTAGCCAATAAGTTTATACCTGTGAAACATTTTTTTCCCCCTCTTTTTATCATGTTAGATAGCAAAACACTCGGAGACTGCTAAGAATTCAAGAGATGAGTCGCCATACAGTGCTTGCTTAAACGGAAAATTAAGTGGTAGTTATGAGTTAAATTTCCATGCTATTAATTTTGGCGTTAACTTTGAAAAAAGCGATTGTGAAAGTGATTTGCTTGATCTTTCACCAACCACCCTAGCGCCCCACAGCCTAGCTAGCATGTCCTTTTCATATGGGACCGACGATAAATACTTTTCACTATGGATGCAAGATGGGCATCTTAGTCTTTAGCATTGGAAATGGGGAGTTGACGAGAAGTCATGTGAGATTGTATAATATATAACATAATAATAATCCGAACCCTGTACGAAAAAAATATATATTTATCTATTCAGGACCTAGGACAAGCGAAAATCACACACCGTCGCACATACATGTACAACTCTCTCTCTCTCTCTCTCTCTCTCTCTCTCTCTCTCTCTCTCACACACACACACACACACATATCTGTTCACCTTCAGATCCCACCACAACCAACAATCCCAAAATTTTCTCAAGTAAAATCCTTGTAGCTCTATGTTGTGACTAATGCTATAATTAATGATGGTACAGTTGACCGGGTGTAGGGCTTAGGAGTGCTGTATATCAAATTTATCATTAACAAATATAAATGAATAATTTAATCGGTGTTTTGCAAAAATTTAGAGGTGGGATCAATTGATGTTACTACTGGTAGTGTTATAGTTAAACCTTTTTTTTAATAAAAAACAAGGCATTTTTATTCTCTTAAGTTAGTAACTGTTACGCATGAACGAGTCCAATCTCTCCTAGTTGTTTATTTAAATATAGTACATTTTAATATAATAAAATTTTGGATCAGAAGCAATTGTTTAAATTGGTCGGCATATAGGTAATACACTTATGCGAATTTCTCATTTATCCCACAGGCCAAAATCTTGGGCTCGGGCCCTGCCAAAATAGTACGGGCATTTACCTGAAATTTATGTTGTCCTACTACCCATTGCACGAAGCAAAGGAGGCTAGTAGAGACAATCGCCTCAAGTCTATATTTTGGATTATTTGTGTACACACGTGCGCTTATCGAAATTTGAAAATTTCTTCTTCTCAGATAACAGAATAATTTATTTTAATCTTATAAAAATCCAATCTTTCTATCCGAATTAAATCATTATTGTATATGCTGTGACGTTTTTATATAGCCAATAAAATCCAATTAGTATAATTAATTACCTAGATAGTTAAGAAATAATGAAACAGAGAAAGTGGTTGACTGGTTGTATTAATGATGATGATGATGATGTTAGAAGCAAGCATGCATGGAGCCACTTGTGGCATGCTGAATAAACCAGCTCACAACATTTGATGGCAATTCATAGTGAATGCTGAAACACACCTTACAAACTTTTAAGTTCCTCCTCATCTTCTTCTGTCCCCAGGGAATCATGTTTGTGTTATATATATTTTTTAAGATTTTAGTCTTAGTGGGATTAACTTGGTTAGGCACAATTTTGCTTCGGAAGGATCAATGTTGTTCGGCAAATGTCAGGACAAGTCGACAGCTAGCTAATTGGTTTTGGTTTTTCATTTTCTTAATTTTTTCGTTTTGGGAATTCATATCGGGTCAAATCGCCAATAAACAAGAAACATATGAAAAGCAGGTCGGATTTACTCCGTGGTACATTTCTACATGAACTTAGGGTTATTTTTACGGGCTCATGTTATGCTATTTCAATGAGTGTATTCAGTCAAGTTATAAATTATTAAATTATACATACGATCGAATCAATTTTTAATCTTATTGCATTATCACATTTCATTTAATGATCTAGGATACATACGTTTATATATTACTTAAAATAGAGCTACTAAGATTCCAACCTAAGATTCAATAAATCACATAATTAATTTTGCTATACTTAATATATGATTGGCCATTTTCATTGAATAAATGCATCAATTACGTATTACGTGTAATTCATTTGCCTTATGATTACTGTCAGCACAACTAATGTTGGAACTCGATTTTTCCGTAACGAGAATGAGACGACTTTAATACTATGACCTCTGTAGGAATTTAGTTGAAATAGGATTTTGCAAGCATTAGTAGGGTGGCTAAATGCCAGCATTGATAAGGCAAATGCATTGATTAAAGAGATTCAGCAACTGAGTCAGGACAACTGTTGGCACTGAAAATTGTCCGTGCAGTAGAACTATTCCTACCTCTAAATTGATGCTCTAGAAACACTTTTGTATTCTAGCTCGCATCTCAAAGCTATTGCACCATTACTGCCAAAAGCCTGAGTAAATACCTGGGGCTCCCTACAGGAGTATACTTTTAGTGAGGCCATGGGATTGTGTTTCTTTTTTTCTTTTTTTTTTTAAAGAATTATTATTATTATTATTATTATCTTGGTCACATTAAATTTTTGGTGGAAGAGAAGAAAACTTGAGCGGCCAGCACTTTTATTGATAATGGGTAATGCTTATTATATTTGAAGTGATGCTAATTTAAAGAATTAAAGAGATATAAGATAGTTACTTGCATGCTACAAACCAGTAGGCCATGACCATCCGTCACTAGATTGGGTGAACATGTCTCTCACTAACGTGTACGTGCTCAAAATTACTAGTTTCAAAATACATAGAATCCAAAATACTTATCCACAAATTTTTGGAGGAAATGAAGAGAGTTAGAACTCATAAGACAACAATTAAAAATGCTGCATGGAAGCAAAGACGGGAAAAACTAAGATAAAATTAGTTGGATTAAATTGAAGGGTGTCACCATTAGCCTCACATATGTTACATTCTACACACTCAACAACAGATTCATGACACGAAATGCAGAACCCTTCGCTGTTAATTAGCATATGGAAGTGTCGTCAAGAAACCAATTCCAGTATGCTGCCGATACTTCTTTGCACTTCCGCGCAAAATATCCATTTCTTAAGAACCAGTCGGAAAAGAAATGGCATTTCAACCGATGATGCATAATACAAGATCCAGGAATTGGCTGTTAATAAAGATACGGAAATATCCTCCAAGGAACGAGTTTCCTGTATTCTGCCCATATTTCTTTGTACTTCTCTGCACACCGGGCTTCATCTCTTCTCTCTCTCCATATCAGTAGAATGAAAAGGTATATAGGATAAAAATACGGAACTGGAGAACTGCGTAAACATGTTATATATTCATTACAAACCAGTTAAGCAATGTTTCAAATAGGGTGTATAAGCACAGGTTATTACCTTATCCCACAAGGTAAACTGAAGGATAGAGCTAATAACAAGTCCCCAAGATAGTTACTATGCCTTGCAATGCCCCTGAAAATGGGATAATAAGTATTGAGCATTACGGAGTGATGTTATGAAGAATCACAATATAAGAGGTAGGTGAAAATTGCTGCCATTTAAATTGACACCACTTGCTTTTAATTTGCTAAAGTGATCCTGACAAAGGCCAAATATTTTAGCATAACTTAATATTTTCCAAGCTGAGTTAGCTACAGACATAACGATGAGCTAATTAGTGCATGACATAGCACTTTGCAAAGCAGGCTAACTAGTATAAAAGGGGCCCTTTGCGGTGTTTCAAATTTATTCTAACTCTTCCAACAGAATTACGCTCTGCAAATATACTGAAATAGAAAATGATGACTGAAAACTTGTTACCACATTGAAGTTGATATACTTTACTGTAGGTCAAGGAAATGCCGAAGGTCTAAAGTACCACTACGAACTTACCAATAACCACTGATCAAAGGAAAAAAAAAAAAAAAAAAGAACTTACCAATAACCAGAAGCAAGCAACTTTCCCCCAATCACCTTCGGAGGTCTACCCCAAATTAGTGCTTTGGGATTCTTCTTGAAAACATGCTTCTGCTTGTTAGCTCCTCTAAAGATGAGATAGCTTCCAAATCACAAAACAAGCAATATGAGTGGACGATTGACATGACCTATTGAAGAGATCATAAAACTGCACACAGGAGAAATGAAACAAGGATCCTGCACAACAGCTCAAGAAATAGCAACATCTGGGATGAGAAATTATTACCCAATCAGGAAGACAAGACAGTTTGCAATAACAGCAGCAGTTGTTAGCTCCACATTATTCTTTAAGAGCCACCAACCCTTTTCAGACACAAAAAAAGAAATAAATAACCCAATAATTGCAACAAGAGACACAGGTTTCCAATAGCATCAATTATACCATCCAAATTCCTAGAACCAGAGTTATTACGACTGAACTATTACTGACTGAACTACACCAAGAAATGTTAATTATAGCAGAGCGTATCTAAAAGGTTAAACAAAGTAAGAAAATGGTTAAGGTTTCATCTTTTTAAATAATGCACTAAATCAGGGGGCAAACAACGTAGAACGCACAAGATAGCTATCTTCGGCATGTCTTCTATTTAGGTGCACAAGAGAAAATTATAGGAAAATTTTAGAAAGTCTGAGACCAGACAACATGGCTGAGACGCAGGGATATTGATATTTTCCTAGCATCATAAACAGTAGACACAGAATGACTCTGGGCATATGCTCAATGGTCCCATTGTACAACTACAATGAATGTCTTGTTGCATGGAGGACAATAGTGGTGGCAAATGGGCGGGTTGGGTTGGGTTATATTGGTTCGGGTTGAAAATGGGTTGGGTTCTAGAGAATGGGTTGTAAATGGGTTGGGTTGGTAATGGGTTTGAGTGGGGTTGATAATGGGTTGATGCGATTCCTTAACGGGTTCAACCCAAAATAAAATATGTCTTCTTCAATATAATTTTGTACATTTTTCAACTATATAATTGTTATTTAACATATTCTTTAATTTGCAAAAATTATTTTATCACTAACTTTTCAAATTTTTGAAAATATTATCAAGGTATAATGTTTTTTTTGTTGGAACCATTCAGAAACCGCATGGACCCATTTAGAAACCGCTTGAACCCATTTAGGACCCAACAAATTTTGAAGTCCATTAAAGTCCAACCCGCTTCAACCCATTTATAAAATTTGAAGACCTAACCCAACCCAAAACTAGTTGAAATGGGTTAGAAACATGATTCCCAACCCATTTTGCCACCCCTAGAGGATAGGCATAAAACATACTTAGCAGAAACTTAGCCTCAGAGAGAAGTGTGTTAATAGAAGGATTTGCCAATACTGGGAATATGCCAGACAGGTTTTGGAATTTTAAAACATTCTAAATTGAATGAAATATGAAGGTTATCCATCCTGGAACAAGTTCATTCTATAACCATGTTACCTGATGAATTAAATTATATTGTCCAAGAAAGGAGGGAGTGGTCTTTGAATAATTGATATATATCTTCCACATGAAATATAATATCTTTATCCAGTATAAAGACAATAATTTAGAAGCTGAATAATTAGAAACTAAAGGTGATTACATTTTTCCAAACAACCGAAATGAAGTAGGAAAACGTTTTGATATAAATTACTTAAACACCATTGTTGTATACCTGGATACTGAATGTGAAAGGGATCCAGACTAGATCTCCAAACACCAGCATGAACCCCAACCTCTCAGCAATTATATCCCATCTAAGGAGATGCCACATGAATTGAGGACAGAGTTACAACCTCATCAAATGTGTATGAAATGCTAACAACATTGAGATCAATGAAAAGAGTACTGGAGGGGTGGAGGGGAGGTTGATAACTTATTTAGAGATGGAAGAACCATAGTAATAATCAGAATAACAGGGCATACAAGCCCAGCAATACGAGACACTGTATCCAATATTGAAACACTCGTAAGAAAAATACCTTACAAATAATACACCATATTAGAAGTAAGTGTTCTACTTACGTGGAGGTCATGTACTCTTCATAGAAAAAGTAGTCCAGAATGTATAGCTGCATTGAGAAAAGAAATAGTGAAAATTCCACAGAGAAAAAAAAAAGGACAAAAGGAAAGGAAAAGGAAAACAAGAAGAAATGGCTTCAGGAAAAACAAAATAAAAAAAAACAAATGAATATATCAACTTACAACACAAAATAGTTGGTAAAGAATCATTGATCTGCTTAAGTTGGTCTCTTGAATGCACTTCGCAAGAACAGAAAGATTTATAAGAAGCCATCCCATCATACCAGCTCTAACAAAGAAGAACCTACAGAAGTTGCAATACAAGTAAGAATTTGATAAAACTAATTAGTTGGTTATTATATTTCATGTAATCCAGCCAGATTGTAATTTAATGGGCCATTAGGTGCATATATAAAGATCACAGGCACTGAATTTTAAGTCGCCAATTGAATAATGAGCAAAAATCTAAGACTTGCAAAACACTGCATCTAGATGAATGCAAACAGCATTTTTTAATGGTGTTATAAGAAGACTGCAACATGTCAAAGCATCTGTATATCTCAGTTTTGAAATTTACTTGAGGTCAATTCCCATGAAATTAGGATTCAGCTGTATCCCAAACCACCTGCCAGATGACATAACACAACATTACCATCAAATAGCAGACTGACATAGAATCATATTAAAATTGATTCACAGTTAACATAAAAACGTATATGAACATTATGCATTTAGACAGGCCAGTAAGAAGAAATATGCATTGAAATTTGGAGGAAAAAGAAAAAAAACTGAGAACCTTATGTACTTAAAGTAGTCTTCTGGAAATTGTTTGTCATTGCATGTAGGCTAGAACAGCATACAGATAAGAAAATCAATGAAAACTTATAAATCTGTTTGTCCCATTTAAAAAGAAAAGCTAGTACAATAGCTTCAGGGATGACAGAGGCGGAAACAAGAAAGAGAATTTTACTCTATTCCATACGACAGCCTGCTTCTGCCATAGGAAATTAAGAAAAGGCCTCAAATAGAAAGTGGTTTCTCAAAAGATTTTAGAAGTGTCAAAAAGAACTTAGATACCAAAGGTATTAATGGGATAATTTACGTTATCTTCTGTTACAGGACAGGCCATATTTCAGGCTCTTGGAACTTGACAAAGAAGCAATTACTCACTAAAACGCAACCTCAATACACTAACCAATATGTTATTAGTCTCAGTATTCCAACATAAGCCCAAATATAACTTCAAAAAAGATACTCGAAAAGATAATGAAAGAAAAATCTTAAGGTTATTAAAATAAAAATACTAAATTCTGTTTCTTGTCTTGCAGCGCATATATACTATTCACATGCATAAACAATTCACAATTGGCACCCACCAAACTTAGACAACATAGGGAAAAACATCTCAAAATAACCCAACTAAATATATACAGTCATGAATTACCAGTCATGAATTAAGTTTCCACTGATGTTAGGTTTCAATGAAGAACTTTGATCATGGGATCTGCACCCAGCCATGTAAAGAAGCAATGTCACCTGGAACAGGCACAAAATTGAGAGTGATAACAGAAGAAGCCATAACAAGGTGATTATACCTGGTTAATGTGTTCATGGTTGTGGAGAAGGCAAATAGACCCTTAACAATCTCTATAAGTTGTGGTATTACATCATAGTTCAATGTACACTTTAGATATTAGTCATTCATCAGTTTGTCCATCTATCAATCCAATACATACACCTTTTCATGCATGAATATGTATATTTGATGCAACACTGCAACGATACAGTTCAGTGTCAAAATTTGGTGCACAGCTGATGCAATAAACATTGGTCGGGTTGATGCGACTTATTTAAGCAAGACGCTGGCAAATGAAATATAATGGATTCTAATAATATCACCGGTGTGCTAGTGAAAACCCTTATGCATTGGTTAAAACTTTCCAATCTTTACTGTTACTATAACTCGATTGCGAGCTTTCATAGGAAAGTAAATAAAAACGACCAGTTAAACCTGAAACGTACAAATAGGCTGAATATAAGCGTTGTTGATAAAAGCTCGAGACCTCTATCAGCAATTGCCTGCAGCAAGCACCAAGAAACGATTACAATTCAGAACATCATTGTGCCCAACGCCTTATATCAAGGGAATCACGTTAATTCTCACCGTGGGCGACACAAGACCCATCCAACTGCTTATTCCAAGCATAGTAACCAATATGAGAAGCAATAGCAAACCTACAATCAAAAAACAGAAAATCGAAACTCAAAATCTCTCAAACACCATCTTTCGAACTCAACAAAAAAAGAAAAAAATGCTAGGTCCGGTTTTACTGACCGTTGCAACGGTAATGGAGGCGATTGCCGTCGGACAAAGCGACTCCAGGAACAATTCTTCCCGGTAAAATAGATCCAGCGATGGCCAAGTAAGTGAAAAATGCCAGCAGCATAGCGACCTGTTTCAAAAATTTGACACAGGAAAATTAGCCTAGAGAGAGAAATACGCATGAATGAATTGATAGATAGAGAGAGAAAGGGAGCGACCGGTGTCCATGAAGGAGCGAGGGCGTGGAGAAGAGCTTCGAGATCCATGGCCAATTTTAGATTCACTCACTCTCTCCGCTGTTTTCTTCTTACTTTGCTGCGACTGCTTTCAAGTGCAAGTCACACGCTCACGAGTGCCTACGATCGAGTACTATAGATTGATTTAAAAATAAAAAAAAAAAAAAAACAAAACAATAAAAGAAGAGATTGTAAAATAATCAATTTCTGAAAATAGTTAAGCCAGTCAAAGAAGGCTTTGCACACCTTCTACTTTTTGAAAGGTTGAAATTATTAAAAAATAAATAAAAAGTTAAATGCTAAACATAAAAAAAAATTGAATAGTGATTGAATTTTATAAAAGTAATTAAAAGTTAAAAAAAATAATTTAAAAGTTACTTTCAACGTATGATTTTTTTTAACCTTTTTTTTTGTAAACGCAACAAAATAAGACATTTATAGTATTTTACAAACATCCCCTTTGCATTAAAAAAAAAAAAACTCTTCTGGTACAAACACTTTTTTTCAACAATTGAGTAGCCTTTGATTATACAATTTGTGCGTCTTCTTAAATGATATGATAAAGGCCACAAATTAGAAGTCACTCTCAACCCACTTTTTACAGCTTCTAGCATTTTTGTAATTATATTGAGTAACAACCTAATTTTGTAGTTTTTTATAACTTTCTCTGTTACTTTAACTTCACAGTAATGTTTGCAAACATTCCATTAGTTAGTTCAATATAAATTGCACTAATGGCAGATAATAGTTGGACATACAATAAAAATATACTTATTACAGTAGATTATTTGTTTCCTATTTTTAAATAAATTTATGATTCATATTTAACGTTTGCTCTCATTGCCTTGACTTTGTTCATAAAATTCTTATTCTTGCCCAATCATACCACAACACTATAGAAATGACTTAATATGTTAGATCTCATAATAAACTTGCATAATTTTGCGAAATTATGAATTGGTCTGATATATTTAGACAAATAAAATCAAATAAACATATATTTAATATATAATATTTTATCGCATGAAAAACTAAATTGTTCTAAACTTTTTGAGTAAGTAAAAATTTTGTAATTTGGAAAAAAATATTATGGAAGTTTCCCGGGGGTAAAAAAACTTAAAGTATTATAAATTTAAGGAATAATTACAAAAACCTCCCATGACGTTTGACGAAATTATAAAAAAATCCCTTAACTATTGAAAATTATCAATACCGCTTGAGGTTTGCATAAATTACGTAATAGTTAACGGAGGGCTAAAATTCCAAAATTACCCTTAATGTTTTATTACAAAAACCTACCCTGATGTTTGGTGAAATTACAAACTAACCCCTCGAGGTTTGATGAAATTACAAAAAAAAAAAACCCCTCAAGCCAGAAATTGAGAACGACGGCGGCCTCCCTATGTCGGAAATTTATAAAACATACATCTTAAAAATCCTCAATAATTATAAAAGCATTGAGGAAAAAAAAAGGTAATTGTTTTCTCCCCTCGTAGTCATGAAATTAACAAACCCCAATAATAAGAGTTTTTTGTTAGGCGAGCAAACCTTAGAGGTGTATTGTAAATCGTAATATTTGAAGGGGTTTTTTTTTGTATTTTCAGCAAACCTCAGGAGATGTATTTGTAATACATTATTGTAACCAACAATTAATAAAATATTGAACAAGGGTATTTTAGGAAAATTATATAATTTTTCACTGAAACCTAAACCCTAATGGAGGGTTTTTTTGTTAATTTATACAAACTTTAGGGGGTATTGATAATTTTCAGTAATTAAATTTTTTTTTTGTAATTTCATCAAACTTTAGGGGAGGTTTTTGTAATTCGCCCTAATTTTAAATATGCGACACATTCACAAAAGTCCAGTCGGGCTTGACGAGACCCAAGCCCAATCAGGTTTTCTCAGCCTCAGGATTCCAGACAGATCCACTTATTAAAAAAACAAAAAAACCATCCCACACTCCCCCGTATTTATAAATTCATAATATTTCAACCCTAGCTACCAATAATATAATTTTTTTAGTCGGATATCTGGTTTTTGCCTCTCTCCTCAAAAACCCTAAAGCATCCCCGTCTCGCTAAAACCCCGTCTTCACTGTCCTCTCATATTCTTCAGGAATGGAGTTCTGGGGTAGGTCCTTCTCTGATTTCTGTTTTCACATATTATTCTTCGCAATTGTTTGTTTGTTCTGTTTTCAGTATTTCTTTTTCCTTTTTTGGTTTTCGGGATTTTTTTTTTTAATCTAGTATTTCTGAATTTGAATGCTATTTCTTCATAAATGGCGACGAAGAAGAAATTAGGTTACTATTTCTTCAAAAATGGCGAAGAACAAGAAATTAGGTTACCATTTGAGAGTTCCATATGTTAGTTTGTCGCATATGCATGCGCTGTGACCCGAGTAAGGGTGAAATATAGTATCTAAGCCTTAATTTACTTGTTCCTTTGTCTTTGATGGTGGAAGAGTATCATTGTTCTTACTAGGAACCAAAGGGATATACTATTTGTTTGTGTTTAATACTATTAATGTTGCTGTTTTTTCTGCTTTTACGTTTTGGCGTATATTTGATGTCGGTGCTTGTATAATTGCCTTGATCCTGAATGTCTTATGTGTTCTAGTTTCATTTCAAAGTAATTTGTATTGTCATTGTTGCTGAAAACAAGTTCATTAATTCGTTTTTCCCAGGTGTCGAGGTGAAAAGTGGAGAGCCTCTTAAGGTCACGCCTGGTGATGGAATGGTTTTGCATCTTTCTCAGGTCTAGTGAAATTTTTTTTTTCAAAAATGTATTTTCTTTTTGTTTTATTTTTCAGTAATTTAAAGCAGCATTCCCCAGCAGGCGTGTCTTGGTGAGCTGAAAAAGGAGAAAGGAAATGAATCTGTCTATTTGTCTGTGAATGTTGATGGAAAGAAACTTGTTCTGGGGACGCTCTTCACTGATAAGTTGCCTCAGCAACAATTTGACTTGGTGTTTGATAGAGATTTTGAGCTATCACACAACTGGAAATATGGAAGCGTCTACTTCTATGGATATATGGCCAGTAACCCTTTTGATGATGAATATCCTTTGAAATTCTTTTCCAATTTTAAATATTTCTATTGGTTCTATTGCTGTAAGATATAAATTTTCATTTGAACTTTTGTTCCTTGACTCTGTTTTCTTTCGTTGCCACTGAGTTGCCAGAGGGAGAATCTGGTATTATTCCCTTCCCTGTCTATAATTTCTTTTATCTATGACTCCCTTTTACTTGTTCCCCTGTGCATCTATTTATTTTTTCTTATATTATCTGATAACCTTTTTTTTTACATGTATCTTGACAGATGAGTCTGAGTCCGAGGAGGATATCCCTCTTACTTTTGCAAATAATGGTACTGCATATTGTAATTTTGGTGCTGGCTTTATTCAAAACGTTTCTATTGTATTTTGACTTCTGCATGGTATGTAACTTGGTAGGAAAACCTGGGGCAAAGGCTAAGCAAGAGAAACCTGTGGAAGCTGAGAAGGCTAATGCTGCCAAAAATAAAGAGTCTGATGCTGGTAAGCAAAAGGTGAAGATTGTGGAACCAAACAAAGATGCGATTCGTGAAGAGGATGAGGATAGTAGTGATGACGACTTAATGTCTAAGGATGAAGACGAAGATGACTCTGAGGTATGCTTATCAATTTTAAGGCTTACTGTCCCAGAATTGTAGCTGCTGCTTGTTTTTATCCTGAATAAGCTTAGTAGCAATCATCAGATCTTTTATTAATGGGTGCTGTCTCATTGAAAATGTCAGATCCTGAATAAGCTTAGTAGCAATCATCACACATGCTTCCTGTTGTTGGAAATTTAACTTGATTGTGCAATCTCTTTTTGTTTGAGCACTCAGCTTGATATGTTTTGGAACAAACGAGTCAGACTGAATGGAGATTTGAACAAAGCTCCATTTAGTTTGGAAACTTTGACAGCATGTCTTTAGTTTAATGTGTTTTGTGATGTTTGTCCTCTCTTTTATTTAGGTTTTGTCATAGAAAACTACCATTTTTACTTGGTTACATTGTAATGGTGTTAGCATATTTATGGGTTTATTCTTTTTTAATATGCGTCATTTTTTATCTTAAGATCTGGTAAGTGATCAGAAAAAACTATAGGTCTATAAGATGCAGCATAATTTGTTATGGGTCTATTGTTGCCTAAATTGATTTTGCTAATTTCTTGGGATTCAATTTATTGTAAACTTTTACTAATTCACTTTGCAACTTGCTGATATGCATAGATGGTATATGTTTTGCTAAAATATAGCTTGTTTTGGCCAAATTTCAGGATGAAAGTGATGAGGATGACTCTGAGGATGAATCTGGCGGTAGTGATGAAGAGACTCCGAAGAAGGTAGTATGGGACATCGTATATTGTTAAGTGGACTGAAAGTTCTGTTCTATGTTTTTTGGATGTTAATGTTTCTTTTTACCCTGGAAGGCTGGGTCAAGCATGAAGCGAGCTGCAGAATCTGCCACAAAAACGCCTGTTCAAGGGAAAAAGGCAAAAGTGACTCCACAGAAAACTGGTAATTTCATGTGTTTTTATGTAACGCAGTTAGTTTTCTGTTTTGGTGCACGGTTGATTTATTTTGGGGCGTGATATTTCTTCTTCTGTTTGTTCAGATGGTAAGAAAGCTGGTGGTCATGTAGCTACACCTCACCCCGCAAAACAGGCTGGGAAGACTCCTGCTAACAAGCCAAATCAGCAGACACCAAAATCTGGAGGATCACATTCCTGCAAGAGTTGCAATAGGTACATCTTTGTGTGATTGTAAAATGTTTCACCTTTTATCATCATCATATTCAAATCTATGGCTAATACACCATTTGCGTAAATAGTCATGTGGGTAGCATCAAATTTCCTGTAAAAATGTATATAATGGTACATGACATAATTGACGGACCTATATTTGCCCTGCAGGACATTTGGTTCTGAGAAAGCTCTGGAATCCCACTCTAAGGCGAAGCATGCTGGTGGAAAGTAATCTGGAGCCGATCCATTTAGCATTTTTGCAGACGTTGCATGGCATTATTGAGAGGGTATTTTGTACTGGATGTGGGTGTAAGAGTTGAGGGTAGGCTATGGAGTCTGGTAGAGATGATTTTGGTTCATGGCCAACAATCTAGTGTGATGAGGTTCTCGTGTTCCCTTTGATGAATTTTGAATTATTATATGAATTTTATTGTTCATTATTCTCTCGTTTACCTATTATTCTACACTCCCAAACCTGTCTTTCAAGTGGGGACTGGTGCTTTAGCGGCTTTAATCTTCATGATTAAGGTGGCATTACAACTACTGTTTTTTTATTGGTCAGTGGAAACTGGCTAGTCAACCTATCCCAGTTCCTCTAGAGCTGACAACTGCAACACCTCTTGAGGTGTACCAAATAACAGTTTTGCTATCAATCTCGTGGCCTAATTTTGCCAAACCATTTGCACAACGATAATGCGATGGCTCATTTTATTGCTAAATGGGCTGAAGCTAACCACTGGTGCGGTATTAACCCCACCTCCCCCCCCCCCCCCCCCCCGCAACTATTCCCACTTGAAGCTCTTTGTGAGGAGGGGAACCCTTCTTTTGACTGTAACTACCCTTTAAAGTTATAAATTTGATTTATTACTTATCAAAAAAATAAAATAAAATTCACGCAACTCGTGGAAAATAGCCAATGCAACAGAATACTCGCAAGATGATCAGTTTTTCACTTGCTACCCCCATATAACATAATATCCATTACTGCCCATTTTGACACTGCTAATAATAGCATTTTGAAGCACGTCAACATTTAACAATTCAAGAAACAAATTTGCATAAACTGCTACTAACAGGCTTGGTCGATCCTACCAAGTTGGGTAAGTGTCAAATTCCACACAACAAATGAGTTAATGACATTTGAAGAGTTGGTATGTGAAAAATTGATATTTTTCCTCCTTTTCAAGATGGCTTTTTTTCCTTGTGTTTTTTCTTTTCTTCTTTTTCCAACTATTTCGATTGTATCAATTTCAAAAAAACAAGTACTCCTAAGTACTTTAGAAATTCAAATTTTATCTTCAAAATTTGAATAGAAACTATTTCTATAAACAAATAATTTCTCATCTAAATTTTTACTTTTTTTCAATTTTAGTTGTGACCATCTGATGCGGTCCGGTTTTGGTTGGTCCACGTGTCTGAATACCACGCACTCCCGTAATAGTATTTGCTGGTGGCCCACCTGCTAAAGAGGGAGAAGCGCACGTGAGACTAGCCGGTTTTGCCCCGGCGTAGGCTCTCCGACGCTCAAGTCAGTGGTGGGTTCAAGAAGAAGATTAACAGTAATGATATTATCTTGGCTTGTAAGGCAAAGAATATCTTATCTTTTTAGTGGAGAACCGTGGGGAGCTTTTATATGAGAGAGGAGCCTGATGTGATATGGTTGGTGGGATCCGGTCACTCCTAGCCCTGTAGCGGCTATGATAAGTGCCTTTTGTCCCCTTTTTCCCAATCTTTTGGCGGCTATCCTCACTCATCATTAATGAAGGGTCATCTCCGGCATTAAGTGGATATCTTGGACATTTATGACCAAGGATTGTATTTATGACTTGGCACTTAATGCGCCCACGTCTGATGGGATGGACCCATGTGCCAACACGACGCAGTAGGTGGCAGTGGGCTGCGCCTGCCAGTGTCTTCCAGCTGTACTTATCCCGTCATAGCTCCCATCTTTGCAACGGTTAAGTCTGGGATTTGGCCCTCGATGGGAGTGCCATCGAGGGCTATCTCTCCATTCGAGGGCATCCCTGCTAACCAGTTGCACGGGATTCTCTTAAGGGAACGAGGCTGGCATGAGATGTCCTTTCGAGGGCCTTGACAGATTCGAGGGCGGCAATTCCACACCTAGCAGATGCGTAACTTTTGGGGAGATTGCGATGACGTGGCATGGTGAAATGGCATTCGACTCATCATTAGCCCCCCCACTCTTGAGTGTGACGAGCACGTCAGCCTTCAAGAGTGCATTTATGAGCAAGGTGTCAGATGTCCTTTCATTTTTTTGAATTTGAAGCGCCATTAGGGCATGGGGAGCCGCACCTTTTCAGCCTGTCAGCCCACGCGCCTAGTTGGGCGGACGTGTCATTTCCCCAGCCATTAATTTTGGGCGGCCGAAGGGTTTTCACGCGAAAGGGCGTGCTCGGTCGCCATTATTGCAGGCTTTTTGGGTCGTCGCGCCCGAGGTGCCATAATGGTGGGTGGTTTCCTGTATAACCTATAAATAGTTGTAGGCTTCACCACGATCCGATTTTTCTCCCGCCTGCTACACTTATTCAGTCGACCGGCTTAAGGATTTCTACCACATTCGCGATATTTTCAGGTTCTCGTCGCCATTTCAGGTGAATCCCCCTTTTCTTTTCAAATTTCTTCTTTTTCGTGAAAAACCCTAGCCGCCATGGGACCCAAGAGGAAGATACTGGACGACTCCGACGCCACGCCTGAGGACTTGGGGGCGGAGAGGGAGGTTTGCCTCCCCTCCCAGTCGGTTTCAGGCACCGGGGCGAGTCTCGCCAGCGAGGACACAGGAGCTACGCTCGCCGGGGCGCCGTCAGAGGGCGGCACGAGAGGAGAGGCGCCGGGCAATGTGCCAGAGGAAATCCGTCCCCGCCCTAGGAGGAAAGACGTCGGGGACCCGCTAGGGGGGAGGCAGGACCGAGCGGGTCCCCGGCAAAGAGTCCAAAAATACGAGGCGCCGGGATGGGCAGATTTTAGACAGCCTCTCTTCCCAGGGATATGACTAGCAACATCACAGTGGCGGAGGTTGAGAAGATCAGGGAAGAATATGGGGTCCGGTTCCCCATCCATATGCCGGGCCCCACGGAGAACATGGTGGAGCCAAGGGAAGGGTGTGTGGCCCTCAACCTTCACCACTTCGAGGCGGGATTGCGCCTTCCTTTTCCTCCCGAGATCCGGCGATTATTGGAGTTCACTGGGGTTTGCCCTTGTCAATTGGTGCCGAACTCCATCATGATCATCATTGCCTTCGTGGTGATCATGAAATGTTTGAAGGAAGAGGCAAGCCCCGCCAATTTTCTGGAGTTCTTCAGATCGAACGAGTCGGTTCGATCGGGCCCTGGAGAATCAGCGGATGACGGGCCCGGATTCCTGTACTTATCAGCCCGTTCTGGCTCCTCGAAGGTGTTGGACGGCTTCAAATCCTCCCATGGATCGGGATGGAAGAGGAAGTTTGTATTCGTGGAGGACCGAGGGCAGCTGGGGATGTCCTCGACTTGGCGTCAGCCTCCCATACTTAATCGGAATCAGTTCCACGAGGAGCCAAGCTTTGACGAGGGGAAGGTGGAGGACTTGGCTAAGATGGGGAGGATTGTGCGCAGTTTATCTAACCTCCGAGGACATACTTCGCGCGTGCCGCCTCTCGAACGCCACTGGCGACCCCGGCTCCGGCGAGCGTCCCGGTAGGCGGTGTCAACCTTTATCGAGAGCCACCTTGGGGCCTAAGTCTTCTTCCCCTTGTTTTTCCTGCATTTCGTATTGTCTCTCAAGGTTATTATAAGATAACTGTTTCTCTTTTTGCAGCCTTAACAATTCTCATGGACGCACGTAAGGCTTTGCTGGCGAGGCTCGACCGCCAAAGGCGTCAAAACCAGCCCCCACGACCTAGGGTAACGCCTTTTCACAGATCTGTCACTCAGAAGGCGAGGAGGCCCAGGAAAGATACGGGGACAGGAGAGGGTTCCAGCCAAGGGGTTGGAGCCGCCAAGGAAACAGAGGCTGAGATTCCTCGATCAGCCGAGGGGGTCACTCCAGCCGAGTGGGCACCACCGACCAAGGAGGCAATGGGCCCAAAGGGCGTTGAGGGCGTCCCGGCGCCCCTGGAACAAACGGTGCCTCAAACTGAGGGCCCCTCTTCGGCGCCGACTCCAGCTACTAGGGCGCCGACCCCTGCGACTACTCCGCCAAGGCCCCCTCGAAGGGCTACTACTGGGGCCCCTGCTGATGCCCCGCCTCGATCTAAGGTGAGCTCTGCCAGCCCCCCTATTGGGACAACTCAATCAGCGCCTTCAACCCGGCCAAGTCCTAGGGGTGCCGCCCCTCGAAGAGTTCTGCCGGGTGTTTCAATTCGTGAAGGAGGCACGGAGGGCTCTCGGAAGAGGGCGGCGGATGAGGAAGCTGCTCGTGGGGCCAAGAAGCAGAAACCAATCCCCATGGGCAAGGGCAAAAGAGTAGCAAGCCCCGAGCCCCCGGAGTCGGATGAGGAGGACGAGATCCTCAAGTGTGTCGACGTGGGGCCCAGTAATCCTGTTCACCTCGGGCAACACCACTCTAATCTTCGTATCACTGGGATAGGGGCCAACGAGACGGATACGAAGATGAATTTGGCCCTTCTCCGGGGTCTCCAGTTTCCTAACGATCATCGGGCGCTACTAAAGTGCTCCATGGCTGATCTGGAGACTAATCTGGCGAACGCCCTAATTGGGGTAAGGATATACGCCCCTAAAACTTCATTCATCTTTCCTTTAATGACTCTTTACTCATTTGTCGATCTTCTGGACAGGTCGTTGCCCCCTTGTCTCACCATTTTCTCCGCCGTGCGAGCGTATTCCGGCGGGGGAAAAATAAGTACAAGAGGCTTTTCCGAGAGGAGAAGAAAAAGAATAAACAGGCGCCGCCGAAGTAGAAAAGCGCCTCGAGGAGACTGAAGTCCTCGCAGGGGAGCTGGCCTCGACCAACGATAAACTTCAAGGGCAATTGCAGGAGAGCCAGCAGCTCCTCGAATCTGCCCAGACTCGTATTGCTGAGCTCGAGAAGAAGTGCGCGGGTCTGGACGACGAAGTCAAGCGCACGGCCAAGGCTTGGGAGGAAACACGGGAATTGTGTGAGCAGGCCGAAATGGCTCGCGACTTCGCCAAGGAGCGCCTCGAGGTGGTCAATAACAAGGTTGCCGAAATGGAGGCCAAAGCCCACCATAACTATGGCGAGGGCGTTAAGGCGGGGTTGCAGAGGGCTGAGTGGATATTCCCCGCACGATGCCGCAAGAGGGTCAAGCGGGCCTTCTCGAGGTTCTTCGTGAGTGAGGCGTTCGAATACATCAGGACTTACCTCGGCTTCCAGGATTCTGCGGAGGCCATAGAACTAGTCCTCGATCAACTACAAACTCGAGGTGAATTGAGAGAGGATTTTGATCGAGAGTCAGTTGGGCTCTCCTTTGACCGCAGCGGGGCGCCGGTGGATGAGGCTTCGCCCTCGACGGGGAAATCCAAAGAGTTCGACTTCCAAGGAAGCGAATTCAACTTTGCCTTCCGCCGCCTCGAAATTCCAATGCCGGAGACCGCGAAGGGCGAGTCATCTGGGGAAGAGGACGTTCAAATGCCTTCCACGCCGGCTCCCGAGACCTGGAAAGAGAGGATGGTTGAGCCCAGCACTCCGGATGATCCCGAGGACGAAGATGGAGAGGACGGAGCGGGGGCATTTGCCGGTGATGGGGGTGAAGAGGGTCAGGAGGATAGGCCTGTCGAACTTAGTGACTAGGTCTCTCTTTTTTTTTTTTTTTTTTCATCCTTTTATGTACTTTCCCCCCCCCCCCTTTTTGCCCGCTTAAGTCCTTGTAACTTTTCCGCCCTCGGGCTTCATTAATGAAATGGCCCGCTCGAGGCTTCTCCTGTTGAATATAAGGATTAGTTCTCGAGCCCATATTGCTGTTTATTTATATCGTTTAAATGACACTTTGATGAAATCGAGAGGCGCTGTCCCATTTATATGAAAAATGAAATTGGTTAAATCATAAGTGGAATCGAGGGACACAGGAGTTTTATCATTGCACCAAACCATATTTCACCAAGGCTCAATCATAAATGCGCGAGAACACTTCAAAGATAATCGAGAGGAAAGGAACTTTTATTAAAACCTCATTACATTTGTTTTCCTCGAATCAAAAAGTATCCTCGACACATATTCTTATCAACTATCGAGGAAGGTTCGAGCAAACTTATCTTATACATAGAATTTTCTGAGATTCGAAGCATTCCATGGTCGAGGTAGTTCCCTTCCTTCCATGTCCTCGAGCCGGTACGCATTATTTTTTGAAACCTTCACAACTTTGTAAGGTCCCTCCCAGTTAGGGTCCAGCTTTCCCACGTGCCTGGATACTTCAACCTTTTTCAGGACCAAGTCACCGAGTTGGAAATTTCTGGGGCGTACTCCTTTATTATATGCTCGGGCCATGGAGGCTCGATATTTTTGCATCCTCGACCAGGCTGCGCCTCTTCTTTCCTCGAGCAAATTCAGCTCCGAGGCTCGGTTCTCCTCATTCCTGGACTTGTCGAAGTACGCGACCCGGGCGGTGTCGTGCAATATCTCCGCCGGAATGACCGCCTCGGATCCATACACTAAGGCGTACGGGGAGTCTGCCGTTGCTGTTCGAGGGGTGGTGCGGTAAGCCCACAAGACCCCTGGCAACTCATCTGCCCATTCTCCCTTATAAGAACCCAACATAGTTTTAAGGTTTTGGAGAATGATGCGGTTGGTCACCTCCACTTGGCCATTGGCTTGGGATTCCCCACGGATGTGAACCGCTGCTTGATGTCGTGACTGTGACACCATTCCATTGTGGCTCGACTTTGAAACTGGGTACCATTATCCGATATCAGCACTCGAGGGACACCAAAACGGCAGATAATGTTCTTCCATATGAAGGACCGGATCGAGGCATCAGTAATTTTGGGAATGGCCTCCGCCTCGACCCACTTAGTGAAGTATTCCACGGCTACTATGGCGAATTTTCTTTGGCCTTTTCCCATAGGGAAAGGTCCAACTACATCGATCCCCCATTGATCGAAGGGCCATGAAATCTCCACATTCACCATCTCGGCCGCCGGTTTGTGAGAAAGGTTAGCATAAAGTTGGCACTTCGGGCACTTCCGAGTGTAATCAAATGCATCCTTCAGAATGGTTGGCCAATAAAAACCGCTTCTCATAATCTTTTTGGATAATGACCTTCCTCCCGCATGATTCCCACAACTTCCCTCGTGAATGGACTGCATTACCTCTCGGGCCTCCGAGGGGAGGAGACATCTGAGCGGGGGTCCCAGAAAAGATTTCCGAAATAACCTTCCCTCACTGTCCAAAGCATATCTCGCACACTGCCTTCTTAGCCTCCTCGATTGATTTTGGTCAAATATCTCTTCCCCCGACAAGAAAGCGCGGATCTCATCCTGCCAACTGGGCTCGATGGGCTGGATAGGTAGGATTGAGGCGGCCTTCTCTCGAATTGCGGAAGTATCGAGAGTCTGAAACCTGACTACATGATCCCTCGTGCCTTTCAAGGCGCTTGCAAACTTGGACAAAGCGTCCGCGCGCTCATTTTTTTCCCTCGGGATCTGCTCCAGAGTAAAAGATTTGAAACTTTCCTTCATTTTGGAGATATAATCGAGGTATTTTGTCATCATGGCATCCCGGGCTTCGTATATTCCCCCAATCTGATTGGAGACTAGTTGAGAATCAGTGAAGGCTCGGATATGAGAGACTCCTTCTCGAACTGCCAATTCGAGGCCAGCTACCAGGGCCTCATATTCTGCTTCATTGTTTGTGACAGGGAAATTGAGCCTGATAGCAAATTCCACCATATCACCATTTGGGCTCTGTAAGGTGATCCCAGCTCCCCCTCCTTGCGTGGTGGATGACCCATCTACATGCAGGAGCCATGGGTCGGTGATAGGCGGGCTTTCTTCCTGCAACCCCACTCTTTCGAGGAGGAAATCAGCCAGCACTTGGGCTTGGATGGCAGTTCTGGGTTGATACAATATATCAAATTCCCCGAGCTCTATAGCCCACTTGATAAGCCGGCCCGACGTGTTAGGCTTTGAGATGATCTGCCGGAGAGGTTGATCGGTAAGCACTACCATGGAGTGTGATTGGAAGTACTGTCTCAGCTTCCTTGCGGAGTGGATGAGGGCCAACGCAAATTTCTCTATCTCCAGGTAGTTCTTTTCTGGCCCTTGCAACACTTTACTGAGATAATACACCGGTAAGTGCTTCCGATCCCGTATTACCACAATAACAGAGCTAACCGCTTCTGGCGATACAGCGAGATACACATATAGCTTTTCTCCTGGGTTCGGTTTTGCTAGCAGAGGCGGGGCGGCCAAATACTCTTTAAGCTCGCGCAGGGCTTGCTCACATTCAGGGGTCCACTGAAAATTAGGAACTCTCCTCAATTTTTTGAAGAAGAGGAGGTTCCTGTCCGCCGACCGAGATATGAATCTATTCAATGATACAATCCGGCCGCAGAGCCTCTGGACGTCCTTGATTGATTTGGGGGACCCGATTTTTTGCAATGCCTCGATTTTCTCTGGATTGGCCTCGATCCCCCTCTCGCTGACCATATAACCCAGAAACTTCCCCCCTCGAACTCCAAACGTGCATTTCGAGGGGTTGAGTTTCAAACCGAATTCCCTTAGTACTTGGAAGACCTCTTTAAGGTGTTCGAGATGGTCCCTCTCCTCAGGACTCTTGACAATCATGTCGTCCACGTACACTTCGACAATCCGTCCTATCAACTCCTTAAAGATTAGATTCACTAACCTTTGATAGGTCGCCCCAGCATTCTTGAGGCCAAATGGCATAACCAGGAAACAATAGACCCCCATCTCTACCACAAACGAAGTCTTAGACTGGTCTTCCGGGGCCATGGAGATCTGGTAGTATCCTTGATAGGCATCCATCATACTCATCATCTCACAACCTGCCGTCGAGTCGACAAGCTGATCGATTCGAGGGAGCGGGTAGGGGTCCTTGGGGCACGCCTTGTTGAGGTCCGTGAAGTCGTTGCACATCCTCCACTTTCCTGGCCCTTTAGGGACCACTACTACGTTGCACAGCCACTCCGGGAAGTATATAGGCATGATATAGCCAGCCTTCAACAACTTGTTCACCTCCCCCTCGATAATCTTGTTTCTTTCGGCCCCGAAGACCCTCTTCTTCTGTTTAACAGGCTTGAAGGTGGGATCAACATTCAATCGGTGCACGATGACCTCGGGGCTTATCCCAGGGAAATCCGAGGGCTGCCATGCAAACACGTCCTTGTTCTCTCTTAAGAAGTGAACAAGCATCATCTCCTTAGCTTGATCGAGTTGAGCCCCTATCTTGGTCGTTTTCTCGGGGTTACCTGGCTCCAACTCGATGGTCTTGGATTCTCCGGTGGGCTCGATCCTGCTGTCCTCGAGCTTCCTGGTTTTTGTCGGAGGTAGCTCCACCCATCCAGAGTCGTTATCCGAGCTGGCCTCGGGTGATTTCCTTTTCGCGGACCCAGGCTTCATCCCAAGTGAGACCGAAGTAGCAGGTCCATGCGTCAACTACATCGCACCTCACCTGTCCGATCCCGATCTCGGTGGGGAATTTCATCATGAGGTGGTAAGTCGAGACTACTGCTCGGAATGCATTAAGCGCCGGTCAGCCTAGGATTAAATTATAGGCAAAGGGGGCGTCCACCACCAGGTAGTTCACCATCAAGGTCCGTCGGTGGGGCTCTTTGCCTAGGGATGTTGGTAATTTGATCTGCCCCAGGGGGTGAATCTGGGATCCCCCAAAGCCTACAAGGGGCGTCCTCACCGGCTCCAAATCGATTTTTCCCATGTCCATCTTTCTCAAGGTCGAATAGAATAGGACATTGGCTGAGCTTCCGTTGTCGATCAAAGTTTTGGTAATGGCGAAGTTAGCTACATCGGCCGTTACCACCATAGGATAGTCGGGTTGCTCGATCAGGCCTTCTGGGCTCTGGACAGGGATCCTGTCACTTTCAGTTAACCCGATCGAGCATCCCTCGATAGCATTAACCTGCTGGGGGTAATCCGGATCCTCGAGGGCAAACCGGTCATACCGGAGCTTCCTGCCAACTTTCCTTCGAGAAGATCTGGTATCACCCCTGGCGGGTCCTCCCGCGATCATGAGGATTGTGCCCTTTGTGGGGTGATTGTGGCTCAGGGGCCTCTTGCCAGCTCTTTTTGAAGTTTCCGGATGCTTTTGGGGGCTTGCTTTTTTGGGTGACCTCGACCGATCTCGATGGATCGGGGAGGCCTGGCGGTCATAATACTCCAGCTTCTTAACAAATTCCTGGAGCTTCCCGCCACGGATCAGGGCCTCGATCTCATCTTGTAGGTTATAGCAATCCTCCGTATTGTGCCCAGGTTGCC
The DNA here is from genome assembly GCA_026212405.1 of Petrea volubilis. NCBI lineage: Eukaryota > Viridiplantae > Streptophyta > Magnoliopsida > Lamiales > Verbenaceae > Petrea > Petrea volubilis. The sequence continues at coordinate 4,001,627 of CM047882.1, read as the reverse complement.
GATGGTAGGCACAGTATTTTCCACTCCTCCGGGCTTTCCTCCCCTCAGGCATCCTCTTAGGCGTTGAAAACGCGTGGCTCCCGAGGAGTGAAAAGATCTCAGCGGGGGTCTTGGTAAGGGGAGAATACTCTTTGTACTTCCTGACTACCTCCTTCCTTTCCTTGCCCCTTGATTTGTCTTCCCGGGGTTTGGTGCTACCTTCTCCTTTAATCTTGGGCGGGTGCTTTATGAGGTTGAGCTCCTCAACCTCCATGTACTTGGAGGCCAGCTGCTAGATCCCGGCTATGGTGCGGGGGGCCTGCATAATAATGACCTCCGCACATCTCTCATTCTTTAGGGCCTGATACAGCGCATGCCGGACAAACTCGACCCCCACATCTTCCACTTTGAGGAGCTCATTGTTAAATCGTTCCATGAAAGCACGTAGGCTCTCGTCTTCTTTTTGGACTACTCCATACAAATGAGTATGGGACAACTTAGTAGACATCTTGGCAGCAAAATGGTTCAAAAATTTGTCTGCTAATTCTTCATAGGAGGAGATGGACTGAGGCTCCATCTTCTTAAACCATGTAAGGGCGATCCCTTGGAGGGTGGTAGAAAAGAGACGGGCCCATACATGGAGGTTGCTGGTTGCCACCCCGACTACGTCCTCATAATGAGTCAGATGCTCGAGCGGGTCCGTAGTGCCGTCATATCGGGGTAAACTGGTGGGCATGCGTTCATCCGGGGCCAACCGGGACTCGGCAATCTCCAAAATAAATGGGGATCTTTCCAATCGGTGATTGTAAGGAGGGAGTTGTCGTGTTACTTCCACCCTTACGCTCCTATCTCCTTCGCGACGCCTGGACAGGCGGTCTATCTCATCCTGTAAGTCACTGACCTGTTGGCGCATGCGAGCCAGCTCTTTCGGCCCCTCCCCCCTTTGAGGGTACGGACGATGACCACCGGACCGGGACCTGGCGGGAACCCTGGACCCGGCGAGTGCATCCCTGACATTTCGGCCAGGAGGAACCTTTCGAGTGGCTACATTACCTGATTCAGCGACCTCTTCCCTGGGGTTATGTCTGTGACTTCCTTCCCGAGGGGACTGGCTCCGGTGGGGCTCATGATGCTCGCGACGGCGAGATACAGCTGGGGGCCCTACTTCATTAGGGGATGGCGATAGCCCCCCGGATAGTAACCGAACCAGGGTTTGGTCATCGCAGGCCCCCAACAGCTGTCTGACCCGGCTGATAGGGAGGGTGACCGTATGCTCAACCTGTTGCGTCCCCGCGGCGTGAGCTGGTGCGGGATCATGAGAGGGTCCTGCCCCCAGCCCAGCCGGTAGTGCGGGCGCAGCAGGTTCCTTTTCTCTATTTATGACGTTGACGGCCTCCTCTGCCCGTTGAGTCACTTCGGGAGGGTCACGGTAGCTCCTCTCCGATGTGACAGACATATGAGTTCGCCGGGTGTTCACCATTCTTCTTTGCTTGGATAAAGAATCACCTCTTGAACAGGATTAGGCCCTCCTTCTAGCGCCAAATGATGCGGTCCGATTTTGGTTGGTCCACGTGTCCGAATACCACGCACTCCCGTAATAGTATTTGCTGGTGGCCCACCTGCTAAAGAGGGAGAAGCGCACGTGAGACTAACCGATTTTGCCCCAGCGTAGGCTCTCCGACGCTCAAGTCAGTGGTGGGTTCAAGAAGAAGATGAACAGTAATGATATTATCTTGGCTTGTAAGGCAAAGAATATCTTATCTTTTTAGTGGAGAACCGTGGGGAGCTTTTACATGAGAGAGGAGCCTGATGTGATATGGTTGGTGGGATCCGGTCACTCCTAGCCCTGTAGCGGCTATGATAAGTGCCTTTTGTCCCCTTTTTCCCAATCTTTTGGCGGCTATCCTCACTCATCATTAATGAAGGGTCATCTCCGGCATTAAGTGGATATCTTGGACATTTATGACCAAAGATTGTATTTATGACTTGGCATTTAATGCGCCCACGTCTGATGGGATGGACCCATGTGCCAACACGACGCAGTAGGTGGCAGTGGGCTGCGCCTGCCAGTGTCTTCCAGCTGTACTTATCCCGTCATAGCTCCCATCTTTGCAACAGTTAAGTCTGGGATTTGGCCCTCGATGGGAGTGTCATCGAGGGCTATCTCTCCATTCGAGGGCATCCCTGCTAACCAGTTGCACGGGATTCTCTTAAGGGAACGAGACTGGCATGAGATGTCCTTTCGAGGGCCTTGACAGATTCGAGGGCGGCAATTCCACACCTAGCAGATGCGTAACTTTTGGGGAGATTGCGATGACGTGGCATGGTGAAATGGCATTCGACTCATCACCATCTTTTATATAAAAAGGAGAAAGAAAATTGTAACCATTTGAAAAAAGGTGAGAAAAATCATTTTAAGGCTTATCCACACACACAGTGTGTGTGTGTGTATACATACATTTTTAATACATATAGTGTGTGTGTATATACATTTTATATATAGTAGTCAATGGGGCATCTTGGATGGGAGTTTTTATAAATTTAATACAAGAAAGTGTATTAGTTAATATTCTGATACAAAAATAAGATTTTTGATAAAAGTAACCTAAGTCGACATTTGTATTGTCGACTTCAAGTGAATGTCGACTTCACATAAATTAATATTATTTTTTAACGATTTGTTTTAAATATGTAAATATATATATATATATATTATTTTAATAGAAATTGACATTTTCGACATTTGAAATGTCGACTTTTGTCAAGATATTATTGTTTTGATATGTGGTATTAACAGATGCAGATTTTTTTAAAAAATTAAAATTTTAGAAATTGACATTTGAAATGTTGACTTAAGTAAAAAAAAATTTAAAACATGGATGTCGACAGATGTCGACTTCTGAATTTTTTTTAATGACTATTTGTGAAGGCTTGGAGGCTGAAAAAGGCTGTACGCTGCACGCAAAACAATAAATGCTTGCATGCGTGCAGTGTCTGGTCTTATCAGGTTTTATTTTATTTTTAATTGTCGAATTGGTGTGAAAAATCTAGCTACCTTCCTCTTTATAAAGGGGAATGAACTCAGAAGCTGACGAACACTTTCAGCTTTTGAGTTATATTTCTCTTGTTTAAAAATTTCGTAAAATTGAAATTTTTATATTTTTAGTTGACGAGTAATATATTTCAAGAATTTATTTTATTATTTTATTGTATAATGATGATGTATTTCAATTTTATTTTCATGCTATATGAATGAATTGATTAAAAATGATTCGTTGAATGTTAAAATTATTTGCATATTTTTTTTAGTATTTTGTTAGGTGATTTTTTTTTATTAGTAGTAAAAGTTCCAAAATTATGTTGTGTTATAATTAAAAATTGAAAATTATTTTTTCGTAGAGTTTGCTAGGTAATGTGGTGTTTTTTTTTTTTTTTTTGTAGTAGTTTCTTGGTAATAAGGTGGTTTTTTTGTAGTGATTTTTTAAGTGATGTGGTTTTTCTTTGTTGTATAATTATTAAAAATAGAAATTAGAAATATTTTTTGAAATGAAAAAATTACAAACAAATTGTTGTGGTAAAAGAAGTGGAGTGGTGATGTAATATTTTCGCACGAACCAAAAAATTGTTGAAAAAACAATGAAGAGTGCAAAAAAATTTTGTCGACTCGTTCAAAGTTTTGAAGAAGTAGAGAGAACACGCTTGGAAAAAATGAGAAGAAGTTCGTTTAGAAAAAAAATTGTGATTGTTAGGGGGGGGGGAATCGTATAGGAGTCGAGAGTGGTGATGGAAAAAAAATGGTGATTGTCGACTTTTTCACAAAATTTTGTGAAGAAGTTGACATTTGTATTGTGGAAATCCATCTATACACGGCTTGAAAACTCAGAAGACGTAGTGTATCATTTGTTTTCCAGGTACTCCCGAACCACGTAAATTGTGAACTCATTAGACAATTGTACCTACAAATGAAAACAATAATATTTTATTTTGTGTGTAATAAGCAATAAATGATATCCAACTATGACTAGTTTACAATTAAATAATACATAGGTTCCATTTTTGAATTGTCGCCATATACATAGGAAGCTTATCAACTGAGTTATCCCATGTCCATATAAAATTTGGTAGGCACATTGTAGAGTATGATATGACTTGGTTTAAGATATAGTATATTTATATTTATCTTCCACCAAGTCAGCGACACTTTTAATAAGGTAACCATAATATGTTCTAACATGTCTTTCCAATAAACCGATAATGAAATTCGTATCGAGATTTGCATGATCAGAGGACCTATCAAGTACGAAGTATGTGTGGTCACCGTAGTAAACACTGATCCTCCAATATCTTTTATTTTTCTTTAATGATGCGCGCATCTAGAAAGGACAACCAGTTTCAGCACCACGCCTACACGAGACTATCCAAAGTTGTAAAGTGCTACAACGAACGGTGAACTCCCTCCTAGCCCATTGGATGTAATACTTTTTCACGACAGTCATTACATGACCTTTGTTTTTGAACACCGTGCCTAGTGCAAGCTTTCCTTTTGTTGGATTGTAATATCTTGATGGACAAGTAGGTAAATCTATAGAATCTACAAAAATCTCTGGTGCGATGTTCAATTAGAATGGAAGAATCTAGTGGAGATGCGGTGTTGTTGTTCCGAATGGCATTGATGGCTCAATTTATGCCTCCTCAACTGGAATTGTTGCTGGTGGAGACGATTCATGTCTCAAATTTTCACTGACTAACTCAGCTACAGCTTCAGTCTCTTCGTTCTCCTCGTTGTTAACTTCGTCATCATTATCAGAATCGAAATCTAATAATTCTTAATCACGAAAACTATCTCCATAATGATCTGAAACTGAATAATCTTCCTGTCTCGGGCCATGCTCGGGTGGTCCACCTTGGTTCGATAGACCTTCGTCGGGATACAACGATATTCCTACATAATTTTGTTTGTTGCGGTCGAACTCATATATGTTGAACGTGGGTTGCACGTATCCACTATCATCTGTTGAAAACTCATTCAAATTGAAGTTTCGAAGAGCTTCCGTGACAACTGACATATAATTTCTTGTTCCTTGTTGCCATTGTATCTCATTTATAGGAAGTTGGAAGACTTCTTCTGTTTCAACAAACAGTTACACAACTTCAAATTTGGAATGCAGGTTGGTAAAGAAAGACAATGTCAAATCGTCAGAAATCTCCAAAATATTTTCCATAGGAAGATCTTTACAGAGAAAGTATGCACCGAATATTTTGATATTATATTCATTCCGATCTACACCTATTGTGTTGTACACTAGGTCAATAAGATCGGTAAATGATGATGATCGACTAATCCAAGTTACTCCTATCGGTAGACGATCATACGAAATGGAGTTATTTGAATGATTCACTTAGCCTCCATAAAAAATAGTAATACCGATAGATTTCATCTTATTAAGAACAAATCAGAGGAAAAATATATCAGTACACACTTCGAAACTATAGAAAATATAACGAATATGTTGGAAAAATTGGAAATTGAGAATGTTGAGAGAAATTTGCTGAATTGAAACTAAGGATGTTAAGAGGAATTTGATGAGAATTGAGGATGTTGAGAGGAATTTGATGAATTGAAATTAAGGATGTTAGAGAGTAATTTGATGAATTGAAATTGAGTTTGTTGGGAATTTATAGGGTGAAAAACAATCACCCACTAAAGATGAATGGCTAGTTTAATAATCGTTAATGAAGTTGTCAACTTCTCCATCGGCCAAAAAGTAAATAGCCCACTGTAGAAGTCGACTTCAATTTAAAAAAAAAAAAAATTGCAAATGTTGACTTGCCCTTTACAAAAACAAATTAAAAAAATAAAAAAATGGAAGAAACTTCCAAAATTCTTATTTTTTTTTTAACATCAGAACTTTTAAACAAACAAGATGGTTAAAAAATATTTTAATAAAGTTCGACATTTGAAATGTCGACTTCTATTAAAATAATAATTATATTTTTTCCAATTTAATTTACAAACTATTAAACAATAGTATTATTTTAAATTGAAGTCGACATTTGTATTGTCGACTTTACTTTTATCAAAGGTCTTATTTTTGTGTCAGAATATTAACTAATATACTTTTTTTGTGTTAAATTTATAAAAAAAAACCCCCCACTCAATAAGTGTACAAAATGAAAAAAATTAAAATATAATTTAATTACATATTTAAACTATGAATATAAACTTAAAATATTTATCATATTTTATACAATATTATATATTTTTTCAATTATTTGTCATGTATGTATTTTATTAAATTTGTCGTAAAAAATTTTTAAAATAAAGATTGAATAATAAGATTAACAAATAAATGAGAAATAAAAAATGTAAAGAAAAAAAGATAAAAAAAGATATGAATATAGATATATATATATATATATATATTGATAGAGGAAGGAAAATATAAATGAAAGTGCAAATATCAAAAGAGACTAAAGAAACAAAGATAGTTATTAAACTACTTAAACATTTTATTAATAATATCGATATATATAATACTTAATTACATAAAAGTCACCAATTAGAATGAAGCCAAAAAAATAAAAATAAAAATAAAAATAAACCCACCCACAGAAGAAAAAAAGACAACGAAAAAACACAAACATTAACTTAAAAAAAACAAAGAAAAAGAAATATTAAATTTACACTTGCCACTCACTCACTTATTAATTTTTAAAAAAAATCAATATATTTGAACAAGAGAAGAAACATATGTGAAATGTAAAAATAAAAAAAAAATACGAATCAACCATCTACAATTGTAAATGCATTAAGTGAAATAAAGACATAACCAATTGTACACATGTCATCTTGTGTATGGAATTGGACATATCCCAAGTAGGTAGGATCTACCAAGCCCTAATAACAACACAATAAAAAGAAGAGAAATCAGTTTCCATGGTACACATCTTCAAATTGGAATGGAAAAGAATAAAGACAAGGAACACCATAATCTGTCACAATGTGTACAAAACAAGTACAAGCCTGATGAAATTCTGAACTAAACACAGCCACAACTGAATATCGCTGAGGATGAAGCCACTTTCTGTTGAAAAGAGTATCACAAACAGCCATCATATCTGCTGCATCCTGCAACCTTTTTCTGCAGACAAAACTGGCGAACCTGTATACAAATATGAATATAAGCAGCTGCTATAATGAGCATGTCCCGGCAGGAGTACCTGACCCTGCAAAACTCAGAGAACTCTATTAAATGGATCAAAAATATAACGGCCTATACTTATTAGACTGCCCATCAGCTACAAGGGTGTGGTAGATTGCGGTGAAGAGCCGGCATACCTGTTTGAAATATTTTTATGCCAGGAAAAGAGTTTTCTAACGTGAGAGAACATGCAGATTCTGAACTGTTTTTTTTTTTTTTTTGGCCAAAACAATGCAGCAAAGAATATCACCAAGATTCCAACGGTTCTTTTAGATAATAACCTATACAAGACCAGTAGGGGTATGGGGATGCTCCATCACCCAATAATAGTGAGCAGCGAAAGGGTCAGTAAAATGCTATTTAATGGAAAAAGTCCAAATACAGTTTTAACATGTTAAGAATGAACCACATGCAGATCAATCTACAGCAACCCCCTTTTTTCTAAGGTTTCCACAGGATTTACCTACAAGATTCTTTATTTCTGTAATTCAAAATAATTTTGACTCATTTTAGGTTTCTGAAGAAAAGTATTTTGAATCACGATCCTGTATCATTTTGCTATGCTTCCTAAAACATGAGATATTTCTTTGGAAGGAGCAAAGGGAGAAAAAGGTGAATCTTCCCCACCTGCACAGTGGAAAATGGGCAGTAAGCCTTTTTCTCACATCAGCCATATTTAATTAGTAAAGAGGCTAAGCAATAACCAAATATAGCATGATAGGGAATAACTGAATAGCAAAGGGAGACAAACCGAGAAATCCACATGGGCTTCAGTTGTCATAATTTCCATTTCCTTGCTCTGGTGAATGCCGATTGTCATCGTTGGATGGGCCATCATTACTTTCAAGACCATGGCTAACACCCTCAGTTTTATTATTATGATCTCTACCAGATTCAGCCTCTTCTCTTTCCTTATTCCATTGCTCAATTTTGGCCCTTCTCTCAGCACTGCTCTCTCTGACAGGACTCCTGTTTCTCCTTCCGCCAGGACTTCTGCTTCGTCCGCTCCTTCGACCGGGACTTCTGCTTCGAGGCCTTCTTCCTCTATCATGGTGGCGGTAATCACCTCTTCTTCCAGAACTATGACGTTCATCGTAGTTACGGTGATGAGGACTATGACTTCTGCTTCTACTGCGATCATGCCTTCTTCTACCCCTCCGGAATAATTGTTGCCTCAGCTCTCTATGGACAAAAAGCATCAAATCAAACATCAAATAATGGCAAGAGGGTTAAAAAACAAAGAAAGTTAAAAAATAAACATACTAAAACACTTCTTCAAAACAGACCTGCTTATCTTTTTTAGATGCATGAAGTTACAATATCCACCTCGATTGCATACATTTTCTTCATATTGCCTACAAGTTGCCTCACGGAAATCCGTTACAGGAGAGAAGTCAGCAATTATGGGCCGCCCTGAAATGATTCAATGTTGGCACTCTTAAGTCAGAGAAATAAATATATAACAACCTGGTTACTAGAATTATTTGTAATGCTAGAGATAGATGGAAATAAAGGTAATGGAGATCTCCCACAAGAAAATAAATTTGAAAACTGAAATCAGTGATACTTATTTCACCAAAGTCCTGCAAACCATAATATACTATCACAGCTAAGTTCTCAATATTTTCAATAAACCAATTGGAAACAAATCAGTCTGTTTATCCATAACTTTAGTCAAACTTGCTGCAAAAACAGACTTTTTTTTGGAAGCTGGTTAGCCTATCACTGTGCTATTTATGAACAACCAGAAAGGGATTAAAAAGGAGCTTGAATACAGCTCGGTGTAGGCCACAATTCAACTACCTCAAAATGCATTCAGTAGATAGCAAGTACAATGACCTAGAACCCACAAAATGCAAAAACCAAAGAACAGATTTTGTATCCATTTGAAATAGCATGTTGACCAGATTCTTTCATCTTACTAATCCTTTGCCCAACTAAATGCCCACTTATGAACTACAAAATTATGTTCCAGTGAATTAAAATTAAAAGGCTCAACCTGAAACATCTTAGTGACTGTAGCCACTAATTTATCTATTAAGATAATAAGAATCATAATTAAGAAACAAGAACAAACCTTCATAAGACCTCCCAATGAGATTCTGAAGTGCGTTTTGTGCTTGGTCTTCCTCCCTAAACTGGACGTAAACATTACCCACCATGTGGTCAGCCAGATTATCACAGATATTGAGGCTCTGAATGTCACCATACTTGCTCAGCTCCTGAAACAGATCTTCATAGAAATCCTATTTACGACAAGCAGAAATCTAATTAGAAAAATAGATGTGATCCCTGTAAAGTAAATGCATCATAACATAGATAACGACAAGAGGAGATTGCACAAGAAGACATGACGAATATAGAGCATCAGTAGGACCATCACGAAATCCACTGTTTGTCCTAGAAATGAATAAGCCCCACAAGAAGATCTCGTTTCGTCAAACTGATTAAGTTTTATCAGGAAACAACCATGTCAAAAGATTCAAAAAGACCAAAAAATGCGAAAGCTTATCATACAACTCTCCTTGTGAGAAATTCCAGTCCCACGAACAAATCACAGAAAACCAACCAAATTGAATGCAACGAGATTCAAAAAACAACTATCTCCCCACATAATATTTGCACATACGTGTATGTATCTGAAAAAAGTAAGCGAAACTGATTGGTGGGATTTAGTTAAATGCAAAAACCTCGAAGTGGGATTGGATCTTCTTGGGGTCGAGGGTTTGACCCTGAGGGTCGATACCGGGGGTGATCATATCGGGGCGCTGGTACATGTTGGACAGCAGGAGTGTGGGGCTGATGCTGGGCTTCGTATGGAGACGAGAGCAACGGTCGCCGTGCCGGCACGCGCCGATCTTGAAGTAGAACGGGCAGTTCACCCTATCCTTCTCCGTTCCGAATATGGACGCTAAGTGTTCCGCCATTTTTGTCTGTTCAAAATTCTTTCCACAAAGAGAGAGGGAGAGCAGCCTGCGAGTTGGGTTTTCTTCAAATTCGATCCGAAGAGAGAGGGCAGACTTTTAGGGTTTGCGAATTAAGATTCAAGAACAGGGTTTAAAATAATTTATTAAATTCCTTTGAAACGTGTTTCACAAGAGCTGGTTTGCCCGAGAGGTTAAGGGGGAAGACTTAAGATCTTCTGCACATAAGTGCGCATGGGTTCGAACCCCATAGCCAGCATCATTTTGTACTTTTCATCATTTTCTATTTTTCATACTGCACATTTGGCTTTTAACTACCTTTCTTTTCTTTGTTTTGTTTGTCTTTTCTCAAAAAGGTAAAATAACTACAAAAAAAAGAAAAAGCTTCAAGAAAAGTCTCATTTCTCCATATCATAATGCACTTTGATCAAATTTGTTTTATCATAAAATCCATATATATGTACTTGGCACCGAGTAGGCCATTCGTTGGTGTTTTTTGAATTTTTTTTTTTCTTGTTTTTGAATCTTTTAAAGTGCACTCTAGGCTTCATCAATTTTGAAAATGAGGATAAGCAAAGAATACAGCCGAAAATTTGTAAATAAATTCAGCAATTTGTTTGTGCACAAGTCAGATTGTACCCCGGTTTGGTTGAAACCTTGTTGGGCAGCTCTTCGTATGCGGGGGAAAATATCGTTTTTCTTGGACTCAAATGGTGTCATATGACAGATACGAAAGACATGTTTAAACTCGAACTCCTCGATTAAAAAATACATAAAACTCTTCTTATTGGGAAATATATATATATATATATATATATGAAAAGAAAAGTAATTGCAACAATACAGCCGCAGTGACTGATTTGATGAGAAATAAGGCCTGAATTCACTATAATGACTGATCTAATGAAGAATAGAACTTAATGCACTAGTGTGCTGATAAAATACAACGACTAAATTGAGTTTGCAAGGCCTTAATTCACTATATTGTCTGGTCCGGCGAAAAATAGAGCTTATACTACATTTTCTCGATTGAAGATGCTTCAATATTTTCACACAACAGCTGATAGAAAATCACTTCAGAAAGCTCTGCTCTAATTAAACAATAGAAAACTAGGTAGAACCAACCAAAGCCAACAGGTTCAAGTTTGCAAGGCAATAGCAACCAAACAGATATATAGGATAAAAAGTAGCATCCCCAAATTCTAGAACAGAAAACTCAAAATCGGATTACATTCTCAGCTTTCAAAAGTTGCCGCTCGACTAAGGTCAAAACAAAATTTTTTGATTATTCAATACAGGTCTCGAAATTATCCAAACATGACCCATTTTACATAAGAAATTATTTTAGCCATAGTGCGACTACATCCCGCAAACATCTTTCCAACTGAACTCCTTCTGAGGTTTAATAGGGCTCAACAGGTGTACGGAAGTTGGCTCCTGCATACACTGCTTCTGAGCCAAGTTCCTCTTCGATCCTCAACAACTGCACCCAAGATGTCATATTAGAAAGATGTTAAAATATTGTCAAACAAGGTCTGCCCTTCTTAATTTCATCAAGAAAAAAAGAACGCCAAGAAACATTAATGTGTTCAGAAATTCGGATGCTTACTTGGTTGTATTTTGCAAGACGTTCGGATCTGCAGGGAGCTCCGGTCTTAATCTGACCCTGATAAATTAGCCAAGTAATATGCATCAGATCTAGATATTATGGAGAATAATGGAGGAGGTAATATAAGATGTCTGAATCAACATTACCGTAGCTAGTCCAACAGAGAGATCAGCAATGAAAGTATCCTCAGTCTCACCACTACATACAGAAAGAAAGTTTTCATTGGTCAGAAAAAATAGTAAAAACATACAAATGTGAAAAATAAAAAATTTTGATGGGCTAATACCGGAAAATGAAATTAACAAGCTTCATACCTGCGGTGACTGGCCATAACACCCCAACCAGCCTTCTTGGACATTCTTACAGCTTCAATACTCTCAGTCACGGATCCAATTTGGTTAACCTGGTAAACGAAACAGAGGCACAAATATCTCATTACAAATCCCCAAAGGTCAACAATAACAGTTGGATGACAGCAAAATGACTTAATGATACCTTAAGAAGAAGAGCATTACAAGTCTTCTCCTTGATTGCCTTCTCAACTCTCTGCAAGCAAGAATAACAAGGAATGTAAGGAAACAACACTCGTTCTGCAAAGAGACAAGGAAAACTTCAAATCCACACAGTCAATCACCTTAGGATTTGTGACAAGGAGATCATCTCCTACAATCTGTACTTTATCACCAATTTCTCCAGTAAGCTTTGCGTAGGTCTCCCAGTCATCCTGGTCAAACGGATCTTCAATTGATACAATGGGGTACTCGGACACGAATGACTTGTACAGATCTTTGAGTTGGTCACCCGATATCTTCTGCTTACCATCATTGTTCTGCCAAGACAAAGCAACAAAGGTTGTGAATTCAAGTAGTGTATGAGCACATGGTCAGCAACTCAAACATGCTGATCAGCATACACATTCTTGACATTATTCAAGACTCAAGAGTAGTAACTTGCCTCTTCCTTGAAGTTCAAATCATACGTCTTATCCGATCCATAAAATTCAGAGGCGGCAACATCCATTCCAATAACAACCTAAGCAGAAGCAACATCCATGCCTCAATACCATTTAATTGCTTATAAGCCTATAAAAGAAGGCATAACAGGGGGAATATAGGATTATAAACTCACTTTTCCAGTGTAACCGGCTTTTTCAATAGCTGTCTTAAGCAGTTCAAGACCTTCCTTGTTCTCCTGGAGAAGTAATCAAGTAGAACTCTGAATATACTAGTACAGAACACAACGTAGATTTAATGCCACCGGAGTGTGTGTTACCTGAATGTTGGGAGCAAAGCCCCCCTCGTCACCAACATTGGTGGCATCTTGGCCATATTTCTTCTTAATAACAGCCTGAAATCAAAGTGGATCAGACATATCAAAACTGTTGTCTTGTACTAGAATTTTCTAAAACAAATATAGGCAAAGTGAAATTTCTCTGGAGACCGACCAACATAATCATCAAAGGCACAAATAACTTAAAAGGCACGACTTGCCTTCAAATTGTGGTATACTTCAACACCCATTTTCATGGCCTCCTTAAAAGAAGAAGCACCAACAGGAAGAATCATGAACTCCTGCAAGACCAAAATATTTGCGTTAATTAAGAAAGTAAGAGAACAGCCAATGTGCACATATGCCAAGAGACACGCCTGCATGGCAAGTTTGTTTCCAGCATGTGATCCACCATTGATGACGTTGAAAGCAGGAACAGGAAGCACCAACTTCTTGTTACCAGCTAGGTTGGCAATGTGCTGAAAGCAGAAAGAGATCATGTCATAAACAGCATAGTAGAACTAAGATCAGTTTTCATTTAACTAACAATTGAGTACAAAATATTGGACAATGTTCAAAGAGTTCCAAAAAATGAAGATGCAAAAGTTTATTCCCGATAGAAGCATCCATTTGAAAAGGCATACAAACCCTGTAAGATTATCACTACAAATTTGATTAAGGTGGTCAATGAGTATAATGGCGTAAGGATACCTTGTACAAAGGGATATTGAGGACAGCAGCTCCAGCTTTGCACACTGCGAGAGAAACAGCTAGAATGGCATTCGCACCCAGCTTTAACAGAAAAAGAAACAGATTCCGGTTACTCTAATATACCCAAAGAGGAAACTCAAACAGACAAATATCTTTTGTTACAGCTATACCTTTTGTTTGCACCAACCCCACTCGTTCTGAGTTCCATCAAGTTGTTGAACCATGAAATTGTCGATACCAGTCTGATCTGTTGGGTCCTGTAAAACAAAGCACAATTATATCAATTGGATGAAATTATATCAGTAACATCCGAGGGACATTTTCATCTTATTAAATTTTTAACAATTTCAAATTGTTTTATCGATAGAAGAAACCCAGAGAAAATAGCCAAGAACAAACCTTTCCAATGAGGGCAGGCCCAATGGCACTGTTGACATTGTTGACAGCCTACTCAAACATACCAAAAGCAATCAAACATCAGTGAATTGAAATAAAATGACTTAAGGAAAAAAACCAATCATCTATATTTACAAATACTAACCTTCGAGACACCCTTCCCAAGGTAGTCTGATCCTCCATCTCTCAGCTCGAGAGCCTCATAAATTCCTAAGAAGAATAAAAACAAAAAACACATAAACAAAAGGCATAAAGTGTCTGACGGGCATATCTTCATATAGGTATTAACATATTGCACGTAGGGCTGAAAAATGAATCAAGCTAATCGACTCAAGATAAAAATTAAAGCTTGAACAATACTTTATTTGACTCACTAGATTCGTTTACACCCCTAAGTGCCAGAGTCGGAGTCTTAAGAATAATGGAGATGTCAAATGATGAAATTAAATCAACATCCTAATGCCCCTTGAATTACAGTTGCCCCGTAAACAATAAATTTAAAGTATGAATTATGAAATCCAGAAAGAGAAACACCGAAAAGATAAGAAAAATGTGAATGTTGGTAGATCTTACCAGTGGATGCACCACTAGGAACAGCTGCTCTAGCCCAGGTTCCGTTCGATAGATGCACATCAACCTGCAAATATTCCAAACGATTTAAACATTGTTGACAACACAACACGCCATAGGAACCATTCATGCATGAAAAAAAAAACGTTATCCGATCGATTTAACGCAAACACATATTTCAAAACATCAAACCACTTTAGCACCATAGCCAACGACCGCATAGTAGAACAAATCTTAAACTAATCTAATCTAAACTACAATTATTTCGGCCAGAAACGAAAACAGATAGATGGAGATAATAATGCCAAGGATGATGGTAAAACGAACCTCGACCGTAGGATTGCCTCGGCTGTCGAAGATCTGACGGGCCTTGACGCTCTTGATAGTAGCCATTGCAGAGAGAGAGAGAGGATTAGAGTGAGAGAGAATAGTGAGAAAAATGGTTAGTTGTTTTTTTCGAGTTTTGACGGGAGGAAAAGGGCAGGTGGAATAGGCCATGTATTTGTAGAAAGGTTAGGCTAATTACAACCGTTGATCTTGTTGCGATTAAGGTTGGTTGGGCTACAAGAAAATATTTTATGACTTTTTAATTCTGTGTGCTATTGAGTTTTGCGTCGACTATGTCGAAATCAGCAAATTGTTTTTAACTTTTTATGGGCCGCTGGTTTGGGTAAAATCATTACTGCTTTTTTGTTTTTTTTTTGACAATTATTTTGGTAAATACAAATTATTTGTGCTACTCATTTTCTTCTTCTGAAAACACGAATATGTTCATTTTCAGTTTTTGATATACGTATCTTATTATTCTGTCATCATATAAATAGTATTAATTAAAATTTGCCAATAAATCAATAATGAATGTCATAAATCCCTCTCAAACAATGTGCTGCAAGAAAAAATAAATTTGAAGGAAATTACTGTGAGCTTTACGACTAACTATTATTAATGGTGCCATACCTTAAGTTCGTTGGACTGTGAAAATTGCTTTCGAACTCTACAAACCCGTTTGATGCGATAGTTGTTTTTGAATTCATTGAATGGATCCTAAAATTAGACTACGAACAATTTATTCAATAGATACTCTTTAGTTTTTTAGGCTCAATCTTATAAATAAATATTTTTGTATCGCAACGCTCATGTTTAATAAGGATGTCACAAATGACATGCCATAAAAGGGAAAGGAGGATGAGATACGTATTTTGTTTTTGTTTGCTTTGTGATATATAAGGATTATCAGATTTTATAAGGGCTGAAAGTGTTCAAAGTCTCAAATCGTGAATGAACTCTTTTCGGTTCGTTTGGCGATATTTATCGCAATGGGCCGACTGATGTACGCTTTTAAGGGCAAAACCTCAGAAAATGCAGTCCCTTTTCTTTTTCTCTATGAGCCTAAATATAGTCCATGAAAATAACATGAAATAATTAAGAAGTGGTTTTTTTTTCAAAAGAAAAAGTCCATCGAAATATATTTTTATTTTAAAGTATTTTTGCGTTTCAAAAAAAAAATCTCTCGTCAAAAATCATAGGAAGTTTTTCGCAAATAAATCTCGCAAATATAGAACTATTGATAGGGAAAAAAAGGGAATTTTTTCAAATTTAATCCAAAAAGGTATTTTGTTTAAATTTTTGACATGAAAAAAAATTGATTGACAAATATGACCTAACTCGCCATTGAGGTCGGCGAGTTTATTAAAATATTAATAAAATTTATAATAGTTTAATATATTTGTCGGAGAAAAATAAAAACAATAATAAAATAATTAAATTCGCCAACACTGTTGGCGAGTTTGAAAAAAAAAAAAGAAAAATATATTTTATTTTTTAATTTTTTATCCAAACTTGCCAACAGTGATGGCGAGTTTAATTTTTTATTTTTTTTCCAAACTCGTCAGCACTGTTGACGAATTTAATTATTTTATTATTATTTTTTTCTCCTATAAATATATTAAATTATTATAAAATTTATTAATATTTTAATAAACTCGCCGACGTCAACAACGAGTTAGGTCAAATTTGTTAAGCATCTTTTTTTATGTAAAAAATTTAAACAAAACACCTTTTTTGGATTAAATTTGAAAAATTCCGAAAAAAGGAAAGAGAGGTTCTCGAGAATATTTCAATAGTTAGAAATTCTAACTATTGAAATTCTAATATTTCAATAGGGCTTATGATGTTGTTGATGCTTTCCAGCCCACCTACTCACCTACCATTAATAGTTTAAAATATGAAACACAAAGTTAAAAATAAAAATAAAAAATAAACATGAAGAGAAAAAGTTAAGCAACAAAAGTCACCAACTGGATATATTAATAGAGAGCAACAAAAACAAGAACCAAAAAAAAAAAAATCGTCAAAGAAGTGTTGGAGAGTGGAATTTAGAATAACTTAGCTAATAATTGTGATTTGAATAATTGAGTCTCTTGCGCATGGTGTTGTATGTAATGCAGCAACTGAACTAACTTCAATAATGAGAAATAAATGAAAGTTGTCAACTTAAAATGAGACTATTAAAGTGTCACTATACATAAGCAATGATAATTAAAACTCCGTTTTGATGAGTTTTTTCAAAGAAAAAAAAAATACTTCAATGAAAAAGAATCGATTTTGGATGCACTTTTTTAGAAAATCAAACTTTAAAAAAGTCCAAAAAAAGTATTTTTTTTTTTAAAAGAAAGGTATTCAAAGTATTTTTAAATAAAAATACATTTATAACACTTTTGATTATTATATCCAAACGTAAATGTAAAATTGTTTGTTTTTTAAAAGTAAAAAATACTATAAAAATTACGTTCGAGAAGTATTTTTTTTTAAATTCTTTCAAACGGCCCTAAATGTCACCATTGAAAGTTCGTAAATAAAAGGAGGGGGGGGGGGGGGGGTAATAGTAATATATATTATATATTATATATTAAGTGTAAGAGGCTTTGATTTTTTATTTTATTTTATGTATAAGTGCGGTATTCTTAAAATACTCTTTAATTACTCATATCTCCACTATCATTCTTTTGTCTTCAACAACATGAAGTTCTACTTTATATATGTTTTCATTTATTTTTAATAAATAAATAATTTTATTTTAAAAGACTTTTTTTGAACTATTCATAAATTTAATAAATATGTTATAGTATAAATAATAGTAGTTAAGAAAAAAAATCATATTTATATAAAGGATTTAACAAAAAAATAATTTTATATTATTAAAATTTAATTAAGTTATATTAATATATCCGATATGTTAGAAATAATAAGAAGAGGGCACATTTAAAGTAGAGAAATTCATAAAAATTCACGTGTACGTGGCCATTTTCGGAGCTACCAAACACAAAGCTAGCAAGTGTTCTCCCTGTTCCCTCCACCTATGATGCTAGACTGGACAACTGATTTTAAATTGACATGTAAATGATGTTTGAATAAAAAGTTAATTACATTAAGCACCCTAACGTTGAAGTATTTTATATTGTGGTATCTAATCTTTGATAATGTGCACTTGTGGTGCCTAACTTTTTAAAAATGTGCATTAATGGGGTTTTTTAATTTTTTGGTAGAATCGTTTAAAATATTTCGTCAAACACCACTCATGTGACTTGCATGTGCAATAATCGAGGGTAAAATTGAGATTTCATCACTATCTTATCTCTCCCACTCAAAATACACCAAAAATAAAATTAAAAAAGTCATCGTCTTCACCCTCATTCTCTCCGACTTTGTAGAACTTTTGCTCATACTTTTTCTCCAAATTAAAAGTAATCCTTAATCCTCAATCCTCAATTATTTGGGAAAGAAAAAATGATATGATTAAGTACAACTATAATAAATGCATTCAAATTCAGATCAAAACACCTTCAAAGAATAACCAACAAGGCCATTTTATCAATTTCATACCGAAAAAATAGTGCCCCGCCTCAAGTCCTTCAAGAAAAATATAGTGATATTGGCCTGCAAGCTGGAGATGTTCTTGAACATATTATATCAAAATATTTGATGAAGTTTTATGGGGTGATTTGCTTTTTTTCTCTCTATTTGTACAGATTTTGGAGTCATGAAAAAAAATCAAGAACAATTTTGTATAAATCAACAGTTAGGTACTAAAATGCAAAACGCCTCAAAGGTTGGGGTGCTTAACGCAATTAACCCTTAAATAAATTTCAAGTTCCTTCATATATATATATATATATATATATTAAACTAAAATGTAGAAAAAATGGACATTTTTTAATTAACAACTTTTTTAGATAAATGAATTGTCAGATTTTATATTGAAGTCTATAATTGTTTCATGATCGATGTGTTTTTTAAGAGGCCCAAATATACCTGATGATAACTTATATGGTGTTTCAAATTATTTAGTTAAAACGCTAAGAAAAATAGGTTATAAATTCCCAAAATAGAACATTTAATTGTTTGCTTATATTTTTAATAACAATACTCAATTAATTTTGATTAGAAATAAATAATCATAAAACCAGCATTACTAACATTTTATACATCATTTAATTTCATGGGGAAACTTTAAGAGGCTATTTTCAAGAGTGAACTCCAGTTTTGTAGAACATACAAGAGATTATGACTTTTCAAAGAATAAATTTAACTAAATACTATCTTAATCTTATATTCAAATTTCAAAGTTCACAATTCACATGCACGCTAAGTTCACGCTTTAACGACCAAGGTATATTCTAAGAGAATATTCAGGCCCTGTTGTGAAGTACTTTTAACGTTTGAACACTGAATGTTGGGCTCCGGCCCAAAAATCTTACGACGGAGTTCTTGGATCCAGTCTAGTAAGTTTAGGGCCCATAACTTGTATAAAAGAAATATATATATTGTGTAGAGCTAGTAGTGGCAATATGGGTTGTTAATTATGGGTCCAACCCAACCCAATTAATTATAGGTTGGGTTGGGTTGAAAAGATTTTTAAATGGATTAAAGTGGGTTGGGTCCAAATGGGTTAAACTAGTTATGGTTTTAACTGGTTTTTTTATGGGTTTTAAATGGTTTTTTCATGGGTTTTAAATGGTTCCTTAATGAGTCCATAATGGGTTTGGCCTAAAACTTAAAAAATCCCTATCAACAACTATAAATATCATCAATTTTATTCAAAGTAGAATACGTCCAAATTTCTCATACCACAAAAAAGTCCTGAGTCTGTCCATTTTAGTCGTAATTTTCCTCAATTTTTGATCAATATTCTTTTTTTTATTCAATTTTATACTTGAGACATAATTTATTATTATGAGATGTAAGTTTATGTAAAATATGATATTGAAGAATGATTTTATCTAAAACTTATTTTATTTTTTAAGTTTTGATTTATATGAGTATTTTGTTATCGGATCCGCTTTCGACCCGCTCCAACCCATTTACAAACCGCTTCAAACCATTTACAACCCGATCCATTTACAATCCGTTATTAAGAACCCATTTTAAACCCAATCCATTTTTGACCCAACCCACAAAGGCCCGACCCAAATCCGACCCAACCCACCCAATTGCCACCTCTATGTAGAGCCCATAACTGAATATCAGGTTAAATATATATATTTAACCTGATCCATTTTTCAGATGACCAAACCACATCATAAAAAAAGAAAAAGAACTATAATAGAAAGAGAAAGCATACGAAATCAAATTGATTTTCATCTTTTATTTTAATACATGAATATACATTAAATGTATAATTAAGAAATAATTTTACACATATGACATGAATGTGAATTATACAACAAAAATAAAAAATTATTTTGCAATAGAGGATCCTATCCGCGGAGCAAGAGCCCTTTTAGATGGTTTTTTTAGAAGATAAGTCTTTATTTTTAAAAAATATATATGTTTTAGTGAAAAAAAAGAAAAATTTTGTTTGATTTTATTTATATATACATTTTTTTTTTGTTAAAAAAACTAAAGTTGGAAGAATAGCCCAAAAGTGGCTTTCTATATAAGCTATTTAGAGTGTATCTTCAAATAAAAAAATATTTTAAAACACTTTTAATTATTACAGTCAAACGCTACTTGGTTAAAAAAAAAAAAAAAAACTCTATCATAAAAAATATGATTTGATAAACACTTGTTTTTTTTAACATATCCAAACAAGACCAAAATCTCCATGTGTTGATAATGGTATCCATAATAATAACATGTCAATCATTAATATTTACAATTATTATCAATCAACTAATAATTATTATGCCATTGGATTTGTAGTTTAATGGTAGAGTTCGAACTGACACCACTAAGGTACTGAATTCGAATTCTATGGTAATTTCCCTGATCCTTTGGGTGAGTGTGTGTGTGTGGCATTTCGGTTGACATTTATAGGACATTGTGAATTGATTATATATATATATATATAACTAATCACTGTTATAAAAGTAGACAAAAAAAATTGCATTGTAAGATGATTTGAAAATAAAAAATCTCATAAATTTTAGATCTCAACTGATCACGGAACAATATTGTTTTGAGATGGAGCAGGGGGGTTGGGGGTTGGAGAGAACAGTTGCTCCCTTTAAATTTATGTCGTACTAAAATTTAAATTTATTTTTTAAATAAATTTTGAATTTCGACCATTTTAAACTATTAAAATACCTCTAATATTTTATAAAAATTTGATATCATCCTCAAACTAAAAATTTTGGCTCCATGCAAATGCTATTATTTTATGCCAGTAAAGTAACTTATATTCATTAAAATACTTGTTGAATTCTGGTTTTTGAGCGTAAACTTTAGATGGTTATTAGAAAGAGGGAGTCCACAGTTTGTGCACAGTGCTTCAACTTCTTTCAAACTTTAATAATTTATGACCATGATTACTTCTCCAAGAGTAAATCCTCCATTCCTTAGTGCAGACAGCTTTTATTGACTTTAACATGAAATTAACTATCACAAACAGAGTCAATGTATTAAATGCTATTACGTTGAGTGATTTCACGACTATTGTTTAATTCGAGTTTAGTATATTTTAGCTGCTTTTCTATTCTATTCATGATAAGTGTTTTTTTTAAACTGTTTTTTCCTACTCTCTCTCTCTCTACATTTTTTTTTTTCTGTTTTTTCCATCTCTCATCTCCCACTTTTTAATATATCTTTTTACTCTTTTTATAGTTGTTTTCTTCATTTATTTTAATATATATTAAAAATAATTAAAAATTATATTTATACAAAATTTAAAATATATAATATCTATATTTTATAATTATTGTTTTCATTACAAAAGCTAATAAATATTATTCAAAACATTTATATATATATATATATATATATATTGAATTTTAATTTCAAAAACGTAGTTGTGCACTTCTTTCTCTTCTTCTTCCTTTTTTTTTTTGGATTTTTGTTTTAGACGTTTAGTGGTGCAATCTGCACTTCTTTATCTCTTTCCTCCTTTTTTTTTCATTCAAACTTCTTTTGTTGTGCAATTTGCACTTTCTTATTATTTTTTTTATTTTTTGTTTTGTTTAGTGTCTCACTTTCCCGATTTAGTATATATAGAAAAAAAATCCAAAAAAAAGAAAAAATATATAGATATTGTGAATGATATTTATTAATTTTTATAATGTGAAAAGTAATTATAAAATATAGATATTTTATTGATATTTATTAGTTTTGTATGTATATATAATTTTTTAACTATTTCTAATATGTCAAAATAACGAAGAAAACAAATATAAAGAAAATAAAAAGAAATATTAAAAAGTGGAAGATGAAAGAGGAAGGAGAAGAAAGAAAGAGAATTAAAAAACAATTAATAGGAGAGAGAGTGGAAATTCTTTTTTAAAAAGACACTTGTCATGAATAGGGGTACTTCCCTAGTGGAGAATCACCTAGCATATACTAAACCCTTAATTCGCCCCCTTAAAAATGGATTAGCTACATCATTTGCCCCCATCGTCAACTAACCATTTAATTATGTCAAGATGCTATCATGTCTAAACCAATTAAAATAGAGATTGATTTAATTAAGATTGCTATCTCCAGTTAGCTAATGGGTAAAAGTTAGGTGCAGTTTTGCTATTAACACTAAGTTGATGTATGAGTTTTTAAAAAATTCTCTCATTGATGCCCAACTTTTACATTAAATGTCAAATTAGTACACAACGGATGAATTCATCCAATTCCCCCTTCAAAATTGTTTCCATCAACAGATATACCCTCCTAATCTCTTACTATATATATATATTATAGAAGGAAGCATTTATTTTTTTAAAAAACAAACACTTAATTGAAAAGAAAAATTGTGTTCGACTGAAGTTTTCTAAGAACACAAAAGCTAGAAAAAAAGCTCAAAAGTGGCTTTATTTTGAGCTTCTTCCGAAGTTGTCGTAAGTAGTTTCGAATAAAAGTATTTTTAATTACTGTATTCAAATACAAAATTATTTGACTTAAAGAAAATCTATTATAAAAGCACAGCTCGAAAAGTAATTTTTTTTAAACATATCCAAATGGGCCCATAATCATAAACTTGAGGGAAAAATTTTGTCTGAACCTAGTTTAGCCGAACTTAATAAATCATATGATAAATGCAATACACTTGCCAAATGATTAGTTAATCTTTCTAGATTACCTATCAATCACAGGATAAGTGTAAAATACTCGTCACCTGATTAACCTTAATTTGATCGAGTTGGGTTTGGGTTAGAATTTTTTGTGGAAAGTAGAAACAAAGAATTTTAGGTGTTTGAGAATTTAATTACCTAAAGCCTTTAGCACGTGCAGTTATTCAACATAAACAGTACCTCATTTGTGGTGGTGGTGAAATAATTTAAACGTCCTTGGAGTGAAGGCACAAGCCAGTTGCCAGGCTAATTGGTCATTGTTTTCCTACAATATATCATCATTGATTATAGTCATGTTGTTAGGTTTCTTTTACATGATCCGTATTGAATATACAGTTGGGGTCAATACTCTGATAAATAGCAAGCCCAATTCACCCTAGCTGGTTAAAGCAATAAATTTCCATAATTTAATAGCCTCACATAAAAAAAAAAAAAAAAAAAGAACAAGGGAACTCTGATTTAGGCAAAATAGCTTTCCAGAGCCCATTGAAGTAATGTTAGCTTGTTGCTCCATCTGGCAGTGGTTGAGTGCTCATTTATACTTTGATTTCATATCGTCTGTCTCTTTCAGACAACCAAAAGCACACAGAGAGAGAGAGAGAGAGAGTGGGGTGACAATTCATGAAACACATTTGTTATGACAACAACTAGAGAGGAAAATCAGGGTACAAAAGCTGAATAATTGTGGACTTATTGATGTTATTTTGGCATCTCTTTGCTGTCACAATGTATGTATGTTTCATTTTCATACACTGTATTTCAATCAAGTAGACCTTTCATTTCTTTTTCTGTTTATCACTTTCAAAATATACACAAGAAAACAAATTCCCATTCAAGACTCAGCTCGAACTCTTTTATGCGTCACCTAAAAGAATAACATTTCTTTTTCTAGAAGTAAGAAAAAAACTTTCAAAAAAACAATATAAAATTTAAAAAAAGGAAAAAAAAAAAGCACGAAGGCCACGGCGCCGCCTCCGCTTGGCGCTTGGCGCGTCCGAGCAGAGGTACATTCACAAAACAAAGCAAAATAGTAGGAAGTTTATGCTGTATTGATCGATGCTAAGAGGGGACAAATGTGCCAACATAGCCAAATCCCATGATGAAGAATGCCATTGCCTGGACGAAGAGGTATAGGTAATAGTGGTTGTTGCCAAATGCAATGTCATAGCAACCGCAGAAGAAGAGGTAAGCGCCCGTCGCGAGCTCGGCTAAATGGACTCTGTTCCCAAAATAAATAAATAAGATGAAATAGAAGAGACAATCAGATGATACATGCTTTTAAGTGAGAATTTATACTGTACCTTTCGCCAATTTTAAAGCGAGGTCTTCTGAATGCTTTGAGGGCTGATTTCAACTTGAGGGCATCGCCGAGTTTCTCTGTCACGATCCACTCGTTCACTCTCCCCGCCTCTAGTAAGCCGATGAAGGTAGCCTTTGTCCGGTGTAGCGACATCACATTCTCGAAAAGGATCCAGAAAACCAACAAATGAAGTGACCTGCACATGATTTAAACGAGAACCATCAAAACCAGATCAATTTTAAGTTGAGAAGAGGGGCTGGCAGGGACAGTTGCTCTAAAAATGACAAATTCGTCACATTAGGTAAGATTAATGTCGGCAATGTAGTTCTTGGACCGTGTTATTTATGGAAACATGCACTTTATTAAAAGGAAGTTATCCGGTCAATTTTTTGGAGAAAAAAAAAGCAATGACACTTGCTGTTGTGCTAGCCAAATTGGTTGAAAGGGCTGGGCCGGAAGAAAAACGAACCTCGGGGTCCCGACTGCATTTAGGAGGGTGATGATTGAAGGTATGTAAACTGCACCCCACTTCGGGATATAAACCTCGGGTACCAACACAGTAGCAGGCAGTACAACGCAGTAGAATATGAAGGTGACGATATGCGCAACGATCTTCCTCACGAAGAAGAAGCTGTATATCACATGAACTTTCTTCCACATCGACACTTTCTGCAAATAATCACATCACAAAATATATATCACTTTCGCAATTCTAAATTTACAATCTTGATGATGAGAGAGAGAGAGAGAGAGAGAGAGAGAGGGATTACTAACCTTGTTTCTGATAATCTCTACCAACATTTTTCTGAACAAATTGGCAGGGCCACATGACCAACGATGTTGTTGGTAACGATACGCCTTGAATGTGCTAGGCAATTCATTTTTCACCTGAAACAAATAAAATTTAATTTACTATGTCTATTCTCAGCTTAGATGAATCATAAAAAAAAAAAGTATGAACATTTATTTATTTACCTTGAGAGAGCTAAGATACAAAAATTTCCATCCTTTAAGAGAAGCACGAACGGCCAAATCCATGTCCTCGACCGTCGTACGATCTTTCCATCCTCCGGCCTCATCAATGGCCGAGAGTCTCCACACACCAGCAGTTCCTTGTATTTTGAAAAAACAGAAAAAAATACACAATATATTATTAAATACTACACTTTTTAACTTTTTGATCGATTTAGAGACTTCGTATAAATTCTATTTTAAGATATACTTTTTATTTTTTACTAGCAATCATTTTTTTTTTCAAAATTTCTAAACAATCAAAGAAACGGATAGCAAGGAAACTAATAATTGAACTATAAATGCATGAATAATTGCACAACATATAGTAAATAATGTAACAAAATAATTTGGGTAAGTGATTGGTGATTACCATTGAAGCCAAAGAAAGCATATGTGGATGAGCCCACTTCTTGTTCCACACTAAAATGATAGTCAAGTGACATTTCTTGCATTCTTGTCATCAAGCATTCATCCGCATTAACTGCCAAAAAAATAAAAAATAAAAAAGCCGTGATTTTTAGTAAAATTTGCTTTTTTTTTTAGCGACTTTTGGTAAAAGATTAAATAAACACGTAAATTCACTTTCAACAAATAGTAGTAATAGTATAATTAGCAACAAAAAACAAGTGCCGTAGAAATAAATAAGGGTGTCGGTTAACTGAGGTCCACCACTTATCCAAGGCTCGAGCACATGGGATTGCTGGATTTTGCAATAGGACAAAAGTACCCCTTGTTCCAACAAATTACATTAAAGTAGTACCCCTCGTCTTTGAAGAATGAAAGATTGCCTCCCTTGTATGGCCCAGTATCTAAGCACACTTCCTATTTGTACCATTCCAAATGACATATACATATATATATATATACACACGGGAAATTCTAAACCCCATCAGGTTCGATTGCACAAAAACTAATCACAGAGAGAGTGTTTTACACTTGTTATGTGATTGAACAAATATTTTATACTTATTATGTGATTGATGTACAGATCAAGGAGAGTAACAAATTATATTAATATTTGTCATATGATTAGCTGGATGCAGTCAAATCGAATCTGGGCAAAAATTTTCTATACACACATACATAAATATATATATATATATATTGTCATATTGCAGCTTTTGTAATTTTTTTCCCAAGAAAAAAGGCTACATGGGCAATAATAATAAAGTCCATCCACCAGTCCTGAAGTACCCATGAAGAAAACCAAAACACTTAGAATCACCATTTTACCCCCATAGCTCTCCAGATGTGCTTCCATTACTTTTTCTCAGCTGTAATAGACAAAACAACTTTTTCGGGTCGTGTCATGATACTCTACTGTGTATATATTTAATTTAATTATATATAATAATATCAGCATTTTTATTTAAAGGGTATTACTAGTCGAATAAAATGGTCGTCTTTGAGTTCTTTGAAAGTTCCACGTCTAACTTTTACAACAATAAATTTCGTTTTCATAATGAGATGTAACTATCTACAACTACACCTGTCCAATTCACAATGGTTAAACCTATTTGTGATGGTGGACACACAATCCTTGTCATTTATAGTGTTATGGTGTCACCGACACTTCATAATATCGATTGCTAAGGACAAGTAGTAACACGTGATTATGAAGTTTGTTAAGCAAAGTATCACATAATAGCAAACTTTACAGATTAAAGGCCAACAAAAAAAAATGCTTAAGTTGAATGCAATATGATTTGTTCGACGCTCAAAAGGGTAGCTAATCATAGATGATAATTTAATAATTTTAAAAATAAAAACATTGCATTTTTTTTTTTTGTAAATATTATTACCAAATTTCCAACGGGCTTGAACGAGGGCAAGCTGCGGGTTGTGGACTAAAAAGGGGATGGTAAGCCAGAGAAAATCGGGCTCGGGCTGGAAATCGGCGTCGAAAATTGCAACATAGTCACATTGCTTGACATAGGGATGTTTAAGGCCTTCTTTCAGGGCGCCGGCTTTGTAACCATTTCTGTTGTCTCGAATTTCGTACTTAATATTTATCCCTTTGCTTGCCCATCTCTGGCACTCCATTTCTACCAAATTCTGTCCATATCAAAGGGCACACGAAACAAAAAAAAGAAGATTAAAATAATGTTAACTCACCAAATTCTTCAGACAAATGAAGGATCTCATGGAGCATATGTTTCTCTATATCCAAAACCAGTAAGATATTGCTTGTTTTAACGTTGCCAAACTTTGTAAGGATAACTAAACTTGAACCCCTTTCGTTTTTCTCTGTGTGTGTGTGAAGTGGGATAAGATTTACCTTGGTAATGGGGTCTGTTGAATCATCAAGAACTTGAACTATAATTCGATCAGAGGGCCAAGAGAGCCCGCATGCAGCTCCAATTGAGAGCTGATAAACCTGTTTAAATTCAGCGCAAAACAAAAGGGTGCTTCAAGAATCAGATTAAAAAAAGTTTCAAGAAACGAAAAAATGCACTTGCAAATGGCATGCAAAGATGGAAACAAGAAACAAACGGACCTCTTTTTCGTTGTACATTGGAATTTGAACAAGAACCATTGGGTAAGCCGAGTTTCCGAGCTCAACATCGTCCTTTAATGACTCCCATTTGTATCGTTTTTCAGGTTTTCTACCAAAAATTTTCACCAAAGTGATAACAACGGCCATGTACACCCTCTCGATAAACAACATGACCGACATTGTCAAGCACAGAAAAACAGCAATATTTAGCAAAGGGACGATCAATGGCGCCTTGATCTGACCCCATATTAGCTGGAATTGCTGGGTAATATCATCTCTAGCACCATTAAATCTGTCGGGCAGAAGGGTTGTTGATGAAAGCTGCTCCATTTTTAGTGTTTAATAACCCTCTGTTTTTCCAGGGAGAAAACAGGGGGGTATCCTAAAAAACAGGGGAGAGCTTCGCTGGAAAATCAAGATCTGTTTTTGAAGGTATATATAGGCTTTCTATTGTTCTTTTTTGTTTTCTTTTTTCGTTTGCGAAAAGTGCAAGAATATTTCTTTTAATTTTGCTTCTTGGGGACGCAAAAACAATGGCAGCAAAGCTGGAATGTCAGAAAAACACTTGCCCAAACCTCCCACTCTGTTTTGCAGCAACAAGAACAAGAAAAGTAACCCCAAAACGAAACCCTTTATATAGAACTAACTTAAAACCCCTCAATGCAGCTCCACAATCAAAAACAACACACGTCGATCAATATTTTTTGCTTTTTCTCACCAGAAGATACAAAGCTTTTTGGGTTTTGTTGGACAAATAATGAAGAAAGAAAATAAGAAAAAGAAGGGATAGATGGAGAAATGAAGACAGAGGAAAGAGAGGGAAAAAGAGGAGATGGGAGAGAGTGGTGAGGGAAAGAGAGAGAGAGAATCTCTCTTTTATAGAACCTAAAAAAAAAAAAGGTTAGTTGAGTATTTTATTTATCAAAAAAAAAAAAAAAAAAGGTTAGTTGAATATTTTGTTTAATCTTTTTTTAGATAAATTATTTTCCTCCTCCTACTTTATTTTTTTATTTATTCTAAAACCACACAAAGTCTCCAACTAAAAGCGGTATATAGTTTGCACAGAATCATGAATGCAACTGCTCGACGGCAAAACTCACGGCGGCGCGGCGTTCGCCGCCGGCGAGATTCCGGCGATGTTACCGGACATACTTTGCGTTTTGTTATACAAATACAAATTAAGGCAAGTGATTAATCATTCAGGTATTTTCGCATGGTAATCAACTGTAAACAGTGGAATCACAACGGTCATTAACGTTAATAAGTTTTTAAAATTTGTGTGTTTCGGGCGACTGAGAAATTATTAGGAGTTGGAATAATAAATGAAGGTGGCCTGAAACACAATGCTGATTAAATGACGAAACTGCCCTCGTGTGTTGTTGTGTCAGCTCTCAGGTATATTGGGAGTGGTATTAATTTAAGCTTTTTAAATAATTAACTTAAAAGTTCAACATTGGATTAGTTGGATTGTTTACTAATATCGACATTCTAATGCCTCAGGAATGGTACTAATGTCCTGTTTGAAAATTGAAAACAAGGGTTAGCAAAGAAATTGAAAATTTAATAAAAAAATATGATGGGTGTGACTTACTATCAATTTGTTAGAAAATACACTAGCACACACAATTGACTTTATGAAATAATTTGAGAAAAGGAAAAGAAAAAAAGGTGGCCGACATGCTAATTTATAAAATTTGCAAGAAAATCAAAAAACTAACTAATATGGTTCCAAAAATTATATACTTCACGTCCTATATGATTCAAATGGTAAATTTATCATTCCTATAGTAAGAGAGGTAATCCCTATTAAGAGTAATAAATATACGAAATACGTACAGGGGTAAGATTGTAAAATACATGTGACCAATGGCAATTAAAATTGCAATCTATTAAAAGTGTAGTAAAAGTCAACTTTTAATAGTCATTCAGGCTTAGGTTAAAAACAAAGTTCGTTGTTTTTAATTACTTATAGTTTGATAAACTTTTTCATCGAAGTATATTTTTTATTGTTCAGGTAAATCTCACAGACCCACCAATTACATCACAAATGCTGGCAACTTAAAGCAACTTCAAAGAATTGACTGTTTGTACTTTGTAGCCACTTTACCTGCTCCCGCACCACGACTAGCTATTTTATCGTTGTCAACATTTTTTTTTTCTTTTTGATAATTATCTCGTTTTCAACATTGTCACAATTTATTATATTGATATTTCATTAATGAATTTATTTTTTTAAAAATCATCCTCATATTTTTAATAACAAAGGAAATGAAAATGAATTAGAAATTAGGATCGTTGTGATTATGACTAATTAGCAAAATTTGTCGGTGTAGTCCAAGAAGTGATTATGCTACAAAGTATCGACATCATTTCTAAACTAAAGATTTATAAATGGTTAGGTATTGTACTACCCAACAAACTAAGTATGACTATAAACTTTTGTGCGATGTTAATTTGGCAAAAGTCGTAAAACGTGTACAATTTCCACGTCAAATCAATATATAAATTGTGAGGAAGTTTACTTTTCATATTAGAAGAGCTGGTCAATGTGCCCGCAAATTTTGTTCACCCTACTTATTTTAGCACTAATTGTATTTAACTTTCAAGTATATATACCAGAATGCTATATTTGTTCTACAAATATTCTTTCTCGAGTTGCTCGATGAGCCGTACCCAAATAATGAAGGGGCATCACTCTATTGAGTCAAATATAGATATCGGCGTCACCAAAAAAATAATAATAAAAAAAGTTAGAAAACGAGTCATACCACATATGTGGGCTAAATAATAGAGAGATTAGGTTATAAAATCGAGTCAGGTTCAATTTAAGTTGAGACGTGTTAAATACCTACTTAATCTACGAACATCATATATATATATAGATATATTATATATTTCCGAGTATGAAATGGATGGTTTCTATATATGAGGAACATGAATTCCTCATGACACAAGGTGTCTTTTTCGTTTTAACTTTGAAGTCTTTACAGCTATACAAAATAAGGAAGTAATGGACGGCTCGCCTATAATGGTAGCTCCAAATTTGCGGATACCGTTCAAATGTTAAATGAGTAATAAATTACCAGTGCAGTTATGACAATAAATTAGTTGATTTGATAATAGATAAAAAATACCTATATATTTAATATGTGTTAAAATTGATATCAATTTTCTTAAAAAGTACTCAGCATGGTCATAATTAATTGTTGTATTCTGATATGTTTTTTACGGTCATAATAGTGCTGTAAGCATGGTTCTTGAAGCTAAATTAATCTAATACAAAGTAAATTTTCACGAAGTAAAATACACAACAGTTTCAGTACAAATGATCAATTAATTCTGCCAGCACTTTATGCAAATTCATAATTAATTCGTGAGAAATTCTTACCCGTACCGGTTCTATCACATCGGGACAAATTAATCATGTGACAAGTGACCAATGTATTAATACTTACTATATAATTAGTCGGATGCAGCCAAATCAAGAAATTTTCTTAATTCACATAATAGTATTTTAATAAAAATAAATGCGAAACCTACAGACATGTAATTGTAGTAAATCAAGAAGTACGAGGCTAGAAAAGGTACAGCTGCCAAATGTGTAGTGTATGATTATATGAATTAGACGATTATTGGGTCTTCAATTTATAACTGACAATTCAATACATATTCAACGATCTTTGATCTGTGTAATGCATATTTAATCATCGTTAACCTATACTTTAAACACATGATACCCACCCTTTGAATGCGCAATGAACTTTTCAATACAAATTAATGGCATGTATGACTAACTAATGATGCTCCAAGTCATTGATTCTACTTAATTACGAAAACGAAACTATTGTTGATAATCATTTTTGTTCTCCCTTGTTTTGGGCAGGCCAAGCCGTATAGCCGATTTAAAATAACTCACAATTATGGAATATGCTTTTCATGGTTTTGGGATGTGTCACAAACTTATATGAATTGAATTGTCGATTGTTTTAATTAAGCAAATGCAAATGGTATTACTGAAATGGGCCGTTGCAGACAATGAAATGATGTTCTAGCTAACCTGCCTCCTAAATTCTTTTGACAATGTTATTGATTCATTGAATATATTTTGATATTTAGTCTGCTATCCTTCTCCTGTTACTGTCGTCTCCTAACCTTCTCGTCTCTTTGTTAAATACATACATATATATATATATATATATATATATATATGTCATTTATATATGCTACTCGATTAGAAAACATTAGGCCATGGAATGATAAATGTGTCGAATGAAGTGACTAAGGAGGAAAATCTTCATTTTTGTTCGGTTTTTTATTCTCTAAGCATATCTAAATGCACATGCAGAAGCAAGAAAATTATTAACTTGATTTAAGCTATTTCGTCAAAAATATAAAAATCAAAAAATAAAATCTGTAGGTCATGAGTTGAAGGCTTTGAACATTTTTATACGAATATATATGCTAGATTTTATTGGGTACACTAAACTTTATCATAATTACATCCCCTCCCCCCTATTCATATTTATTTTTCTTTCCAAAAAAGATTACGGAGAAATATATACTCAGAATAAGTTAATCATATATCCGAGTAGTTGAAATTCTATTCATCAAGATTTGGAACGTGATTGTTTTAAATACTTTCAATATAATTACGTGAGTTTGTAGATTTTAAATTTTCAATGACTAATTTGTACCTCATTTTCAGAGCGGTAGTTGAGACCCTAGTAAAAATCCTTTTTTAAGAAACAAAACAAAAATAATAATAAAAATAATGACTAATAGTTAATTATACATGATGATTTGTCCGGTGGCATTATTAATTAAAAATGTTTTATTTAGTTATATAAAAGTGACCTTTCTTGATCAATCGTGGAGACACATTTTTCTTTGGCAACTTAAATATTGCTTCACGAAAAAGAAGCAATAAAAGTGTTGTTGGTGGCGAGGTGCTTTAGAAAATAGATAGTATTAGACAACATGACGCAGCCTTTGTCCGTCAGAAAAAGATAGACCCTCCAACTCTTCGAGTTTGTATCTACATAGGATATGATCTGTTAAAATTAAGATTTCAGTTTTAGTCACAAATTAAATTAGTTGGAAAATTTGGTTTTGGTCATTCGATTTTGAAAAAAATTAACTGCGATTTATACTGTATTAGGGTCCGTTAGAACTTAGAAAGATAAAACATCAAATTTCCAAACTGAACTGAAATATTATCAAGACCAAAAATCCCTTTGTTCATTATTTTTGGTAAAATATAGAAGTCCAAAAGGCCATCCTTCCCAACAGAATTTAATATTGCTTAAAACAGTATATTTTGGATAACACGTCACTTCATTAGTGGACAACTCAATTTTGCACTTGACTTGGTACATAATAATTCATATTCTTAACTAAATAATATTTTACCGCAAATTCTCTCTCTCTCTCTCTCTCTCTCTCTCTCTACACACACACACACACACACATATGTGCACGTATTTATTTAGGCATTGTAGCTGGGGACTGAAGTTTGAAATTGCATATCAGTTTACCAAACAGCCTCAAAGTGTGAGCAACCACATCACATACGAAAAATAACTTGTACAACTGAAATTCACACAAAACAGGTTTATTTATGCGTTAGTTTCTAGTTGTGGTTTTAAGCATTTATGAACAAACAATTCAATGTACAAAAAAGCCTGACACAAGGAACAAAACGCACTCAAAAACAAATATTGCAGTGATATATATTGTGCTTGAGAAGCACAATTGATGGGGTGATGATGAATGATAGCATGGGAAAAAGGGAAGTAGCTACGCTAGTAAAATTCTGAATGAAGCGAATTGCGTTTGATGGTTTGAGAGTGCACGATCATCAGTTCACGTGGGCTGAGCTATTCAGCCTATTCAAGACTTGATCGCATGTTCCAGAAAAACCACGAAATCGACCGATGATCAATATTGTAAAAAGATAGCAAGCAAATAATACACGTCATCCTTCATTAGAGATTGTGATTGAGATGGAAATTTCGTTCAATGGATTTAATCAAAAAATATAATACTAAAGGAAATAATAAATAAAAAAAAATTAATTGAACATGTAAATATCAACCAAAAAAAAAAAAAAAAAGTTTTAAGAACAATATATGGCAGCTTTGTCTTTTTATGTGTCTTATATGATAGAGGTTCCTATTTTATTGATAATTTTTAGAGTAATAAAAAATGACTTTATTTTTTGACCCCTATCTTACGTAAATTTGTAGTTGTGTGAGGAGGGTGATCGTACCAAGACACATACATACTACACGTGTAATTTTTATAATTTAACTGAGGTTAATTAAACCCCCTCATCCTAAGGTGGCTTTGTCACTACATTAGAGAGGGTTTTAGAGTCTGGACATACAATTCTTAAAATTCCGAATAATTACTAAAATCCTAAAAAATCGGGAGTGCACTACAAAAATTCGATTAGTAATGCTACAAAAGCTAGCATGGAACTAATCAACATGCATGATAATGCAACGAGATTAGGAAAACGTTCTAAATTTGATAGACGATATTAAATTTCTATAAAAATATAAAGAATTTTAAGAACAACACTAGTTAAACTTTGATGTAAAAGGAAACGGGTGATATATACAAAGTTCACATGATTGAATAATAGTCTAATTAGCTTGGAGATTCAACAGAGCCGCACGTTTGATTTAAATTTCCGCAGCTTTGATTAATGGAAAGGTCATTATCTCAACTTAATGGTAATAAACAAATGCATGTGGGATGAGTTGATTTTTTTTTTTAATTCGGTTTCGGATTTGATCATAGAATGTGCTCTACCAATTAATCACAGCCTAACAGGCATAATCGTCTTTATGTTGTACTTTGATCGTTTTTCTATTCAAAATATAAAGAAAATAAAATGAAAGTATAAACCCAGATGTTCTGCGATTGATTTATTTGATACTAAAAACATAATATGAGATAAGAGACATGATCGTACTACTAAATTTTAAAACGAAAAGAGAAATAAAAAACGAAAACAATGTATGAGATAAGAATTTAAATTTACCATGCAAAATTAAAGAAGATTAAATGAATATGCCATGTAAAAATTAAATGTATACTTAACACTAGATTAAGGTGTAATTGCGCCAACCAAAACATATATATAAATTGAGGCATATATAAATTTTATACTTTTGAAAAACTTAATCCGTTATCAATTACACATTGATCAAAATTAGTGCACTAATTTGGTAATAACCCTAAATTGATAAGCAAAATAATTTTTTCAAAACCAAAAAAAAAAAAAATTCAAAGAAAAGTGGTAATGATGATTAAATCGAGCAAAAATAATAGGTTCAAACATTAATAGGGGGCGTACGTCCAGTTCCATATCGACCCCCACAAAAACCTTGTGCTGTAGCCCACTCCAGAAAATACAATAATAATTATAATAATAATATGGGGTGTGTGTGGACCATGAGAGCATCGGTGGGCCGAAAGATCAACGGCATCTACAGCACGTGAAAATGTACAACTTTACATCCATCCATCCATTTACCAATCCCACTATGTCCATCTCATGATTGCGATATATATGCTTGTCCGTCACCAACCACGTTATTATAACCAAAATCTAAACTTCAAGTTTTCGTTAAGAGAACCCCCCCCCCCCCCCCCCGGTTCCTTGACTTTATCTAATTTTTTGTATATAATATTCATTTATAGATAAATCAAGCTATACGTGACCTGTGTTTATCAAATAAATAAACTATATAAAAAGTAAATTAGATTACCCTAGATGCTCTTGCTTAAAAAGAAAAAAAAAAGAGAAGATTAAATACAGTTTAATCATTATGCACATCAATAATCAACTACATAAATTTATTCACAAAGTGTAAACTGTTACATTATAAATAATTAACAAATATATAAAAAGAACTATTATTAATTTAGTAAAAATAGATACCATGACTGTGCTTATTACGTGTATAATTTTTTTTCTTTCTAAAATATAAATTTAAATTTAGATCAAGCTATACTTTACCTGTATTTTCAAATAAATAAAACCATATAAAAAAATAACTGGTATCATCCAAAGCGTTCTCTTTCAATCAAAAGATCGGATTCATTTTAATCAACTACACTACTGCGTATAAACAATCAATTACATTATTAATAATTAATAAATGCGTACAAAGAAGTGAAGAACTATTAATTAGTACATTGATATCAGCATTAATGAGACTTTAGAATCATTGACACTAATTGTATGTCACATCTTTCTAACCAATTGTTTACTTTATTATATACTAAAATGTGTTGAGTTCCTAATTACATTCGTGCACAACGTGTCATTATTATTATTATTATTAATTTCTTAATTTTGTAACACGTATGACGTATTCGTATTGTCCCCTGTCGGTTGCCGGCATCTTTAGTCCCACTTTATTTTTATTATTATTATCTTTTTATAAGTGGGATTTTTAGTGCACTTAATTGTTTCATAAATATAAAACTCCATCTATTTCCGAGTGTTGTTATCATCGTTGTTCTTTTAAGATGCCATGAATTTGGTGCACTAATTTAATTATGACATTATGATGGGAGCAAATTGAGAAAAGAAAATAAATAAACAAATAGATGAATAAGTTAATTATACATGAAAGTAGAATGTGACAGCAATTGATTCCATTTCCACGTCCAATCCTTTGTTAATAATTTTCACAATTTGCTAATTTTGGTATCCCAATGTAAAAATGCAATGATTTGTAATGGATTTAATTAGCATTATGATGAAGTTCTGTCCCTTGATTTTCTACCACCAAACTTTGATTTAGTTGTGATTTATTATCTTTAATCAAGTAATCAAAGATTTGCGAACTAATTAACAATGAGTTCTTAGCTACCATTCAATACTTTAAAACAATAATTATTAACAAAGGATTGCTATATAAAAATAGATAAACCCTTATAACATATATATATATATATATATATATCGTGAAATTCGGCCCAAAACTTAAAATTGTATTGAAATCCTAACTTTGCCACTAAACAAAGATTTTCTTTAAAGTCATGGTATAAACTTGAAGCCACATGATATGAGGACGAGATTCTATACATATTATACTAATAAGAACCCTAATATAAAGATAATAGAAGCAATTAGTGGAGGCCAACGCTTTACTAAAGCATCGTTCCCAAAATAAAGTATTACAGATGCAATACGAGTAATATTATTAGATTCTTTAGTTCACATTCTTATGATTTTTAAGTGAGGCATGGGGGGTACACAAAGATATCCTACAAGGCATAAAAACAATTATAAAATTTGTTAAAAGAACATAGTTTTCTCAGGTGCCCCTAGGATGACTTATTTTTCTACTTTTATTTTCGTACAAGATGGTGGAGATTGAAAGTGGAGAGAACATGTGCTTAATAATAATAATAACTTTTATATATCCCGTTTTTAGAGGTTGAGGAGTTTAGCGTCACGGTTCAAATTCTAAAATGTGTATGCGTGGGTGGTGTGTGTGTGCATATTATATATATATATATATATATATATTAAAAAACCTAAACACTAACATTATGTTTGGTTCTAGGATTTTAGGGGGGAAAGGAAAAGAAAATAGGAAGAAAAAGTATTTTCCAATATTTGGTTACTAGAGAAAAAGAAGGAAAATGGTAAGGAAAGGAAAATAGAAAGAAAATATAGCATAAATTGAGAAAAATCATTTTCCTTCCAATTAGGTGAGGAAAATGAAGGAAAAATTATGTTACTCTCTTTAGCACTCTCTCATTTTTCAAGTTCTCATCTCATTTGTTGCTCAAACTAATTTATTATTTGAATATATTTCATGTAAAAAAAATTTTTTTGTGCAATTAATTGATTATTTGGATTTTTTTGGAATGTGTTTTTACATTTTCCTTTGGGCGAATTACACTGACTACCCCTGAAGTTTGGTTAATTTACGAAAAATCCCCTACTTTTTCAAAAATTACCAAAAACCCCCTAAGGTTTCAAAAATATTACAAACTTATTCAAATTTTCGAAAATACCCCTTCCCTTTTTTTGGGTGATTTACACTGACCACCCTGAGATTTGGTTAATTTACGAGAAACCCCCTATGGTTTCAAAAATTACCAAAAACCCCCCAAAGTTATACCAATATTACAACCAGCACCTATTTAGGTTGACTTATTAATAATATTAAATCTTTTTTTTTCTCTCTGTAATATTATTATCATAAAATTTTCATGTAATAGATTTGAAAAAAAAATGTGATTATTTATTCAAATAAATATTCTGAATTTAATGCATTAAAGGTATCTACCAACACATCAAGTATGTTATATTATCGCTAATACGGAGTAAATTTTAAGAGAAATGAGTTAGAGATCTCAAGCTAAATAAAATTTTCAAGTGCATTATTTAATTTCAATTTTTTATTTCAATCAATGTTTATATTTCTCATTTCACATAATCATAATTTTTTTTTTCCAAATCTATTAAATTAAAATTTTATGATAACAATATTACAAAGGGAAAAAAAAGAATTAATATTGTTGATAAGTCAACCTAAGTAGGTGCTAGTTGTAATATTAGTATAACCTCAGGGGGTTTTTGATAATTTTTTGAAACCACAGGGGGTTTCTCGTAAATTAGCCTAATCTCAGGGTGGTCAATGTAAATCACCCAAAAAAGGGGAAGGGGTATTTTCGGAAATTCGAATAAGTTTGTAATATTTTTGAAACCTTAGGGGGTTTTTGGTAATTTTTGAAAACGTAGGGGGTTTTTCGTAAATTAGCCAAACCTCAGGGGTGGTCAGTGTAATTTTTCCTTTTCCTTTAATTGACAATAATAACCAAATAAAATGGAAGACAATTCTCTAAAAAAATCAATTTTCTTATTATTTTTTTTAACAACCTAACAAAATAGAGAATTTTGAAATTGTTATAGTTTCTTTTCCTTTCTTTAACATTTTCATTTCCACCTAAAATTTTAAAACCAAACAAAGCCTAAAGAAATAAATAAATAAGACCTACATAAAGTGCAAGCAGTTGTGGATATCCTTGGACACCAAATTATTGGTTGCTGCTACTGGCCAACCACTTGTTCTCATTCTTACAATTCGCATATATGTTTTCATTATTTAATATGAAAATCTTTGTCTTTTTTATTTTTTATTTTTTATTTTTCAGTATGAAATCTTTGTTTGAGAAAACAAAAAGACCAAATTAAATCTCAAACGGAGAACGAGCAGGGAAAATATGTCTATCATTTCACAGACATAATATTTAAGAATTTAGTATAAATTGGAAGAAACAAAATTACTCCTCATCATTCCCTAGTGTTTTATTGGCTGTATTATGTATTATCACATTCAATGTAATTAACTTAAATTTTTTAAAATATGAAATTATAAATATTTAGTAAAATTTATTATTATTACTATCATTATTATTATGCGTGCAATGTTTTTTTTGAACTATTTATTTTTAATTAGATATGTGATTACTAAAACGAAAAATAATTTAAACTAAGACATAAACTTAAGATCGCCTTTTAAATAAGATTAATTCAATATTAATTTTATTTAAAACCACACTGTGAATCACTCAAAGCCCCTCGTAATAGTTGAGAAGAATAGATAACAAACATTTCTATATAGTATTAATGGCATATGTAGTAATGGCCCGCATGTGGACATCGAACTTGTGATGGTAAAAATCCACTTATAGAGAAGTAAATAACAAAATTCCTTGGGTCAATCGACTTTCTGTTATAGGCAGATTTAGGCTTAACCGGACTTTAATGTAGTCACAATTATTGGTCTCAAATTAAGAAACGGGTACTAGAGTTTATTACTATGGACCCATTTGAATAAGTTTAAAAAAATTATTTATTGAATCGTGCCTTTCATAGTTATGTTTTTTAAAAGGTAAAATATTCGATGTTTAGATACGATAATTAAAAATACTTAAAAAATAATTTTTTTAAAAGTTATTATGTATTCCCGTAAAGTACTTTTTTTCTTGAAAAGAAGTACTTCACAAACAAAAAAAATAATAACAATAAAATAAAAATTCATATGGGCTTTATATCATGCAGCAAAATTATTCTTATTTGACTGATTGTTTGCTGTGGCTGTTCATGTAACATGGTACCGTTCACATTTGCTATGTGGCCCAACTTGGAACTAGACCTTTTCTCTTTTTTGTTTTTTTCCGCTTTTATTTTTCATTTTTGTCCCCCCACTAATCACGAAACGACATTTATCTTATGGCCTAAAAGAAATAATAAAAAAATATATATGTTTTTCGGGCAAAAAAACAATGGTGAAAGACAGAAAAGTACAAAAATACAGAGCATCATATACCCTAAAGACAAATAAATATCGTAAAGTTCGATTTAGGTGGGAATATATTGATCCTTAAGCCTTTGTAATTTTGAATACAAATGCGAACCTACATTAAAGTAGCATCTTACTTAAGTTGTGTAACATTGAACTCTTAACTCTGAACCACCCACGTAGAGTAATCATTTTGTAACGTTTTTTCAATCAAATGTCATCAAAAATTATTGCTGATATTGAGAGAGTAATTACGTTTTCATTTTCACTTTATCAATAAATTATTGTTATTATTTTTTTCAATTTATACAATTATGTCGTACGAAGAAGGCATAAATAATAATGACGTACAAAAAATAAATATATATATCTACGTAAGACAAAAATAAGTTACAAACAAAACTATATGTAATGGCCTTCTTTTTCGAAGCCCATCAATGAATCAATGCTAAACTTGCGTGCTGAGAAGCTTTGAGAAAGAATATGAATTGGGCCAATTTGAGTACCTTAGAGCCCAGACAAATTAAAAGGCCCACCAACGCGTGAAAAGAATAAATTGAGGAGTAAAATGGAGATGCGGGGTATCGATCCCCGTACCTCTCGCATGCTAAGCGAGCGCTCTACCATCTGAGCTACATCCCCGTGATACATTCTCTTCAAATTTAAATATAATTCACTAATTGAGAAGGTATCCCCTTTGAAATCATCGAGATATTCAGATGCTTATTCAGTTACCCCTTGTCAGGCTTAGGCTAGATAGTAGATAAATTAGCAGGTTTTTCTAGTAAATTGAAGCCCTCAAGACAGAGCAAATATCGCGAGTAAGTAATTTGGGGGTGGTTTGTTTTGGGGGGAGGAGGGGAAGCAGTACAAAGTAGCCGGATTCAAGTTCATATACAACCCGCCATCACCATGCATGAGAATTGAAAGATCACTGTTCAGAAAACATTAAGCAGAAAGAAGGAAAGATGATGAGCATCTAAGTCGATTATGTTAAAACAAGAATCTCTACTTTTAAAAGCTTCAACTTGTTAGTTATTTCAAATTACAAAGACAGCTGATATCACAAATTACAATCTCTTCCCATCTCACAACAGAACACAGTACACCAAACCAACACCTGAATCAGTTAAAAAGGAACACAAACACATAATTCATCCCCAAATTATCAATCAATTAACCTTCAAGTGAGGATCAACCTCAATCCTAGCAACCCCTTCCTCCGCCGCCTTCGCCACCTCCACCTCCCCCTTTATCAACTCACGCTTCTCCTCCTCTTCCTCCTCCCCCGCCGCCGCCACATCTCTGTCATCGTAGTTGGGATCCCTCTCGTCTATCGCCGGCTCTGCCTCCTGCTCCGCCTCGAACTCCTTGTGTGGGCCTTCCCATGTGTACTTCCCGCCGTGGCCCTTCTTGGGATCATGCTTCAGCGGCAGCCCATCCGCCGGGTGACGCTCCAACCGGCCCACGCCCTTGTTGAACAGCTTCCTCTCTACATATTTGACAGTGTCGACGTCGTGAGTTTTCAGCTCCACCTTCTCTACGTGCTTTCTTCCCTCGTCCGCTCCGCACTCCGCCCGGATCATCACTTCGTCTTTTTTCTTGTCGACCACTGGCTTCATTTTCTTCGGATTTGCTTTGAGCACTTAGAAATTTCTTCGCTTTAGAGTGTGCTTAGAGATAGTTTGTAATGCTTGATCGATAACTGGCGAGGGGCGAGCTGGAGAGTACGTGTATTTATAATTTTGGTAATGGAAAGTTTGGAAGGTGCTGGAAAAGTGTGGCCAAGTCCAGCAAGTCCATGCTAGAATGTTCGTGCCGCGTGTTTCAACGGTCTATCGATACTTGTTAGTTGTTTCTAGCAGTTGTTGGACTTCTGTTTTTACGGCTAGATAAGATTACCGTGGTAAATTTTTTAATTTTACGAGTTTCAAATTCACCTGAGAATATATGCTGCATATTGTCTGTCATTTTTCATCAATTTTTATTTTTTTTTCCTTCTCTTAACTTAGAAAATATATATATTTATAACACTATCAACTTCTAAAAATTATTATCACTCTCAAACACAAACTCTTTTGAAATGAAAACAAATAAGTGCTCTGAACATTTTCATTTAAAAAAAGGAAAAAAAAGAAATCAATAAACACCGGAATTAATATTAAAGTCACATACTTCTCAGACATTACACGTAGTCATCAGGCAAATACAGAGAGTTTCTCAAGCATCTGATATGTTTACAACAAGAAATAAATAAAGTAAATTTAGTATAAGTCATGACTATTGTCAGCCTCTTTAAAGTACCTCATATAAATAGGCCTAAGAGTTAACTTCATGAACTCACATTCAGTCAGTGATATCTGATTAGTATCTAAAAATTTCAGAT
Organism: Petrea volubilis; assembly: GCA_026212405.1. NCBI lineage: Eukaryota > Viridiplantae > Streptophyta > Magnoliopsida > Lamiales > Verbenaceae > Petrea > Petrea volubilis. The sequence goes on along the minus strand of CM047882.1, from coordinate 3,958,877 downwards.
GAAAAAACTGACTTAGCTTTGGTGCTCCTCAAGAGGTATAGAGATATTAATATCGGGTGACGGTCTCTGATCTGAGCTCGGCCCCGAACCATCCCAATCCGAAGTATCAGTAGATGCTGAATTTGGGTCATCCTTATTGCTGAACAAGTTATCGATATCTCCCTGACTTTGTGCTGGCAGTTGTGATGCTGCCATTGAAAAGATGTTGCTTTCGGGAGCTGCCTGTGAGATTGGTACTGCTGCTGTCACGGTAGCTGGAGCAAACTGGAGCGTAGGTGATGACAATGTATTTTGTCTTTGATACTTTCTTTTCTTCGTCTTGAAACCATTTGGAACGAAGCTTCCGACTACCAACTGGAAACGTAACAGCCAAATTCGTGTAAATATTGTCATAAAGAGGCTAATAAGGCATATCATCTCGTTTGTTATACAAGAAATGTGTCTAAATGAATCAAGAAATATTAGGACACTTGATCTGGCTTCCTCACCTGGATTGGAGTAGCAGCCATAAGCAAACCAGCTACACTACCACCTATTATGCGACCATCAGGGCTGGCAAGTGAAACACTTAATCCACCAGTCCGACTTTTAATCCCACCTTTGTCAGAAACTGTGTATGATCCTGTTAGAGTCAAAATCTCGAAACGCCCCTGCATCAAGCCAAGCTATTCCGGTGTTAACCAAAAGGTCCATTTGTTTAGGGGTATAATGGGATCTAGTTAACATAATAATTGCAAGCAGCTAGAAGCAAACACGGGATTCAACAACCGAATACCAGACGAAAACGAGACAAAGAAAATAATAATAATAATGCAAAAAAGTAGCTCTTCTAGTTCTACTAGATATGCTATTTCCTGGTATGGAACACAAAACTACCATGAAAACCTTTGTGAGCATTTTTGCGAAGTATGTTTATGACTAATAACTCCTTTATCCAACAGCAAAAGACTAGCTAATATCTCTGACTTATTTTTCTAAATAAAAATATAGGACATGTCTAGATCCTCTTTGGGTAATCACATTCCTAATGGGTCAGAAAGATTCAACGCACTTGAGAAGGAAAGATTCAAACATAAATGATGAAAATCTTGAAAGGAGCATATCCAAATAACAAAGGATGAGAGAGCATGCATGCCTCGTATGTCAATAGACCCCCAGACGAACCGGGCTGGCGAATTGTAACATTTGATACGGATCCATTGGCAGAAAGAACACAAACCCCTCGACTATCCTTCTGCGCAAACATAAGGATCTTTCCAGCTAAATCCTGCAATTTAGCTTAAGCTCAGCATACGAGAGGAACAAATACATCTATGAATAAAGATCACTTCTTGAGAGCTGACAAAGTCATATATAAGCTACCTCTCCTGTGTATACTGTAACCAAATGCGGTGTAAAATCTACTCCAGCTGTGTTCACAAAAAGTTCACCTGCGCACACAAAATTTCCAGAAGAAATGCGAATGAATAAGCAGAATAGGATAAAGAAACATGCTAGAAGAAACCCTACTTCCAAGTTCACTTTCCCACCAAAAGGACAAAAAATGTTATAAAATTTATGTTGGAATTGAATGAATTTCAACCCTAAAATGAAAAAACAGCGGAAAAGACAAAAACACATAAAGGAATATCTGCCGAAGTAAGATCCCCAATTTTGGAGCACAGTATGACTGTAGATTTTCGAGGGTATTCACAAGATACCCTGGATCTTAACTCTTAATTGGAACCCAACTCAGTTATCCTACAAATCTGAGAGCCCTGAAACCCTAATCTAGACCCCAAAACACAAGTTAGAAATAAGAGAGCGAAAGCAAAGGAAATCCCAAGAGAGACTAAGAAATTAATGTTTAACACACACAGAACCACACACACACACAGAAGAAGAAGAAGAAGAAGAAGAAGAACTGAACACTAGTTAGAAACAAGTGAGGAAGCTAAGAACTCACCCAAAGAAGCAAGAGCTTTCCAATTACCAGAACCCGAATGCTTACCACGCCCCCTTTTCGAGCCTGACGAATATTCATACGACGGCGGTGTTGACAGACTGAAGCCGGGCTGCGACGGCGTTTGGGCCGCCGCTCCCGGTGGCGATCGTACATATCCTGGTCTTAAGTTCCCCTCTGAGTCGTACTTTCTTGGCCTCCCTCTCTTCTTCTTCCCCATCAGCAATTCCCCACTACCACCACCACCACCCCCACTCACAACAATAGCTCCACCACCCACACCGCCTCCGCCGCCTATGGTCCCACCACCCATTAGCCCCGCCGCCTCCAATTACGCCGGAACTCACTGTCGCCGCTGGTGGGCACATCACTCCTGCATTTTTCTCCATGCTGATGCTCACAGCCGTGTTTATGATACCCGGAGCCACCCCACCACCATAAGCGCCGCCGCTTGGTGGCGGCGAGTCAACCTCCGAATTCCCAGCCGGCGAACCAGATTCGGTGCTCTCCTTGTCTTCCATTTCCATGCTTCCTTCTAGGAACATACGATGATTAGAAAGATTCAAGGCTTGAGCAGGTTCTTGTAAAATAAATTATACAAATGAGAATTTTTTTTGAAAAATTAGTGGGGCGAACAAATGGCGCCAGAAGTTTCAAGGGATTATGAAGGATTTTAGGTAATTAAGCTGTTGCTGCTCTGTTTTCATAGCTGTACTTCGTTTTTGGTGAAAGTTAGTAAAGTTGAATTTCCTCCATTAATGGTTTGGTAAGAGGCTCCTTTTTCTTTATTTTCCAAAAGAAAAAATGAAAATAAACAAATAGAGGACTAAAAAATTTAAATTAAATTAAATTCGTAATGTTTTAAAATTACCAACAAATTTCGATGCACAAACAAAAAAAAAAAAACTTAAATAATGAAAGCTTATTTGACCAGAAAAAGGGCAGCAGTTGTCAATGTAATAAAAACAAGAATACGAAAACAAAAAAAAAATAAAAACAAAAATACGTAGCTAAAATAGGGGACATTTACTTTTAGGGCGACAAAAGCTAGAAGCAGCATTTACTGCAAATAAAATGCGCTTCCTTTTTTTATGCTCAATTAACAATAATTCACCAGCAACTGTAATTATTGAATTAATTACGAATTGAAAAAATGTAACCATAGTACAAATGACGTCAATTATTTGAGCCAACCGGATGATTGCTTGCGGATGAGCCAATTGCATATCTTTTCTCTTTTGCTCTGCTGCACAGGTTTCGTAGCATATATCATCCCTCTATTTGATTTTAGGATTCTAATAAGAAAAAAAAATATTATATTATTTTAAATAATAATATTTTATATTTTTATTTTTAATTATTTTTCTATTTTTTTTTTTATCAAAATCCTTGTTTCAAACCTAGCCTATACGAACGGTCGAACAAAAAACGCCAATTTTCTTTTTCGAAAAAAAATATATATATATATATATATATATGTATATAATTCAAATTAATTATATTATATCTTCTCATATACTCACTCATTAATACACAACTTAAAATTGAAGATAATTTCATTCATTGCCAATAATTAACAACAATTAGTTTAGTAATTATAATTTCTCTATTTGTTCGTTTAATTTTTGAGGGAGATGGAAGCTGCGATGAGATTTCTACAACGAATACGTTTGATAGTAATTAATGTTAAAATACAAAGATTCGTTCATTTGTAATTTGTTGTGATATAAAACTTTAAAATATATGTAGCATAGTTTTATACTGAACAAGAAATTAAGAATGGCTGTTCATACCTTTTTTTTTTTCCTCAATCCGGCCGTCGCATTTTGCAATGAATAAAAAAGAAACACATTGTATTTAATGATTAACACTTACTTATTTTAATTTAATTAACAAAAAAACTGAGTTAAAAAAACTTACCAATTCATTGCTTATGATTTTATTTGTTTCATTCAAAAACTACCGCCTCAACTTTCAACTTTTGCAATTTCACTTTTATCTCAACTCTCAAAATTTCATTATGCACATTTTGTGATGTTTTTCACGGTATTGTGATTTGTATGTTCTACTCGCAATACATTAATTAGTGAGATTTTTTTTTACACTGCATTAAAAAGTGAAAAAAAGTTATGCGATATCACGTTAATATGAGTTGAATTGTGGGCTTTGTGTTTTTGAATTGAGGGTTAATTGCAATTTTGGTCTCATAGGTATGCCTTTGTCCAATTTTAATTTCATTCGTTTCACTGTTCTTAATTTTGGTCTCATATATTTCAATTTTTTGCTATTTTGGGACTTTTATGAAATTCCGTCTAAGTTTTAATAGCGAAGGCATGTGTGCCTCACATGGGATAAAATTCAGTCCAATTTTGGTTTCATTTGTTTCAATTTTCTCAATTTTGGTCCATAAGTTTTAAATTTTTGCAATTTTGGAACTTTACAGAAATTTGAAAAGTATAGAATTTAACAGCCACGTGAGGCGCGCCGCGCGCGTGCCTTCGCCATGAAATATTAGATGAAATTTTAGAAATATTCCAAAATTACAAAAAATTAAAATAGTTGGGACCAAAATTAAAAAATTGAAACATATGAGACCAAAATCGAAAATATTGAAACGAATTGAACCAAAATTGGATAAAGATATATTTACAGGACCAAAATTATAATAAACCCTTGAATTGACATAAAAATTTATCGAGTTGAGTTAAATTGAGCCAACACTACAATTTATAAGTTGTTTTTGATTCAGGACTTGTTAGATTTGATGTTTAATATGTTGGATTGGGATAATTAAAGTTTAACACGAATCCATGTAATCAATTTTCGTAGGAGGTATCAAGTAATTAGCATGCAGGTGTTAATAATATATAAAGGACGTTTAGACAGTGTTTGGCTGCGTTTATAAACTTTAAAAATATCTTGTAGTTTATAAAATGTCATACAATGTTTAACAAAATTTTAAGAAAATAACTCATAAACCCATAAAATTAGTTTTTTTAAAAATAGTAAGAAATTGCTAATTTATTTTTGAAATCTGAACAAGTTTATTTATTTTTAATCAAATTAATTATAAATTATTATTAATAACATTTCATAAATTACATCAATCTTATTTGTCGAAACACTTTAATGGTTATTTTTAAATAAAAATTAACATTTTATAAATTTTTAAAACATCGTATAATATAAAAAAGTTTCTAAAATATTTCAAACGAATATAGTCAAACGCCCCTTTATTTAGTATTTTACTTTACAATATTGTTTTCAGTTCAAACTTTGGCGAAATATTATAATTTAAACAATTACAACTATTTGAGAGTTCCGATACATGCCTTGATAAAAATTGAAGCAAGATAAAAAAAATAATACATTGCAGAGTTCCAACATAGAAAAATACATCATCAATCTCTAGAGAGAAGAAATTGATCACTACAAATTTCAAGCGAATACTATTAAATAAATCGTGTATATTTGTTTAAGGAGAAAAGTGAGGACCATTAAATGCAAATTCAATATATTTTATCCTTTTGAAACCAACAAAAGAAAAGTAAATAAAAGAAAAAAAAACGAAAAGAAATTGCATCAGCTTCAAATAAAGCTGCAGCGTTATTATTAAAGTGACATTATTCAGAATGATAAACCTCTTTTTCCGTCTAACAATCCCATGTGAATTGATTCTTTAGTTCTCACGCGAAAAGACTATAAAGTTTTAAAATTTTTTTTTTTGACACAACTGTAGTCTATATATACGCAATTTCAAACACAATAAAAGCTCAGCACGGATTTTAATCCGACTCTGATCCAAATTTTAATATATTTGATTGATTAAAATATGTAATTAATTAGATTCGATCATGACTATATAAAATTTGAAATAAGTAGATAAGATATAGAGTTACGCAAGTTTGATCCATTAAAAATTTGAATTCAAAATTCAATAATAATTTTTATTAATTTAATAATCTTATGTATATTATGCTAATAAATAAGTTTAAATAGAATACAAAATGTAAGGTATTATAATTAATAATACATTGTTTTTTTTTTTTTTTCAAGGTTTTTTTTTGAATAATGTATAGTTATTATATATTTTCTAAAATATTTTTCTACTATCATAAATTTTATTTTTTCCCATAAGGAATAATTTTTTTTTATTGGTTACTTAATCCTTAAAAATCAAAAAACCTTAATTATTATTCGAATCGAATTTTCTTATCAAGTTTCAAATATTCATCAGATTTCGACTTAAGAGATAATGAATATGAATCCTATAAAATTCGGGTCGAGACCAATTACTGGGAGAGCTGATCGGATTCATTTTTTCCAAATTTGCTGCAAATCCGACCCGTTGTCACAACTAAACGGTACTGGTACAAAATTATATTCAGTTGGGCTAGGGATGTACCGGAAGATTGCTAGCCCATAAGCTATTATCAATGCCCATTTTAGTCCCCAAAAAAGAACTTAAAGACTTTTTTGTTACGGCATCGTGTATGGGCCAAAATACAACTGAATTGTGCATTTGCCATTTGCTTGCGTTATTTATAGGCCAATCGGAATTGAAAGCCCAATGTACTCGGGAGTGATATTTCATCTGAAAGTCTTGTCATTAATGACAAATATTAGATAATAATAATTTTGTTGTTATTATTAAACATAAATATTAAATGATAAATGTTTTCCTTCCCCTATCAAAGCAGGAACTCAATAGTGAAAGAAATTAATGTGAACTTATTACAATTAACAGTTGATAACTTCTTGTTTCCGTACATGTATTAATTGTTAATATTCATAATTTAAATATAATTAGTATTATTATTTAATTAAAAAAAATCGTTATCATGATAAAACAGACAGCATAAGATATATTATCAATGGGAATAACTTCCGCACTATATTCTTTTTCATTGCCGTACCCCTCTTTTGATTTACGCGAGGAAGTCAATCAATCTCTCTCTCTCTCTCTCTCTCTCACGCGCGCACGCGCGCACACACGCACACAAAGGTCTCGATTATTCGTATCCTTGTTGGGTCCATCCGAGCAACACTGCGCAACATAGACGCACGAAAACATGTACCCGCCATGGTGATGTACACTGCGTGGCCATAACACTACCTATAAAGCCTTTTTTTAATTGTATGCCTAATTTGCTAATTGAAGGCCAACTTGAAATTCAATCAAATGAAAGCATGAACATTTTCAAACCACGATTTCACAAACAATTTATACACAAATTATCTTAAAGTTCATGTTTTGTGACTTATTTTTGAAATCCTTTTTCTTTTAAATTCGTTTATATGACCAATAATAACGTGCACTTGCGCCCATCGAATGGACAACAACATCATACTATTAATTTTGATTCCGTAGAAAGAGGGATTATGTAAAATCCAAACCTAATTGGAATATTGTGCTGATGTATATTTACTCTGCAAATAATTCCTGTTTTTGGCTTGGTTATAAAGGTGTTCCGAATTCCTAACAAATTAACTCTTCGGCAAGCTAGGGACTCGTTGATTGGAAAATGACATTCATATAGATTATGCATTGCTTCGAAATGGATATATTCTTTGCCTTTTTTGGTATTCAAATAACGGTGAAAAACAAAGTAAATGAACTCATTTAGTTATAAATTATTATTTATACTTTATAATAGTTTGTATTTTATTGTTATTTGTTAATGATTAAGTGTAATAATTTATATTTTATTTAAACTATTGATTGATTGTAATAAATCACTAATATAATTGGTTAATTATAATAGACAAATTTCTGTCAAAAAAGAAAAAAGGGGAAACTTTCCTGTAAATAATATTTTTATTTTTAATTGTTGATTCCTTATTTTTCTTAACTTCTATCATTGTTAGTGAAAACAACAACGTCAACAAAATTTACTCATAATCAGGTTACAACATAAAATCTAGAATCATGTAATGTTAACTGTTGGGATTTCATTCAGTCCATCGATATGCTTCCAGGTAATTGATATTATTTGATGTCAATATTTCAAACTCATAACACTAAAATACAAAATTACATTATTCATAATGGAATCAAGACATCGATGCAACCTATGGAACCTACAAACTAATTATTTAGTCTTTTATTGTATACATTTTGTTCCGAATAATGGAGTACGTGTGACATTTTTAATCGGTTGGTGTGGCGGCCTTAGGAATGCAACATGTCTGACCTTTAGTTAGAGAAAAAAATAAAAAAATAAAACTGCAGAAGACGAGGATTTGGCCGACGCTGATTTGTTCCCAAAAATCAAATAAAATCCTGTTTATTAGTCTGCTTGTGATATTTCCAGATAGTTTACAATTTCTCTCTCTCTCTCTCTCTCTCTCTCTTTGAATTTTGACTTGTGAGAAGCAAATAATTTCCAACTGCTCTCTCTAAATCAACTCGTGAAAGCTACATCTCTACCTGGACAGGAGCTGGTGCGTTTATTTTTATTTTTGTAACTTGAAGGAAAAAAAAATAGTAAAAGTTACAAAAATAAAAATAATAAGATGGGATTTTCAATTATACCTGTGATTGATATCTACAAGTCAATTGAGAAGACCGCCTCCATGAATAGCCTTTATAATACTCGATCCGAATTAATTGGAAAATGAATCGAAATTGAGTGGTTAAAACTAAAAAAATAATAATAATAAGATATCTACAAATCAATTATAGAATAGAAGTATGTATTTCTGTTAATAAATCCAAACCACAAAGAAAAATTATGGGGAAAAAAATGAGGACTCTTTTTTATCTAATCTCAGCCACCACTTACTATATGTGTTAGGTCTTGGTCAATGTCTCAAAAAATACATTAGCATTGTATAACTAACATTTGGATTTTTATTACACGTCCTTAATGTAAAAATAACATAAATCTTATAGAGCTATGCTAGACTGATTTGATGTCACTACATTGGGATTTTAGTACAAACATTCAACTACTTTTTATTTGCAACTATGTATTTACTGCTTTAAACCTTATTTTAGAGAATGATTATGCTAGTATATTGTAAATTCTTGACTGATGCGAGCTGCTTGAGAATTGAGATAAGAGCTTTAAGTGTTGATGTAAATAAAAAGAAAAAAAAAGAAAATTAAATAGGCGGACATTATGTAACATCATTAATCCAAACTAATTGACAATAAAAATAAAAATAAAAATACCGAAGTTCTTGAATTTTCGTATTCTCTCATACCAGCTAACACCATATGAAAACAAAACAAGCACAAAAAAAGCTACCTACGAGGCCGAGTTTTCACCAACATTCTCACATTGATAATATCTTTGTTTGCTATAAAGATTGTACATAGTTACCTTTCAGATCCTCAATCTTTCTCTCCAATTACAAAGCCCCCTTTGAAGTTTGAACCATGACAAAAACAACCAACTGTAAGATAATCTCCTTCCGTTTAATTAAGAAAATTGCTGCAACTCTAGTAGAAAACAAGCATATGCCCCAATCAAATTCCCAATATCCACCCCAATCCGACCCCAAATCACAATTATACTACAAGAAAATTTTAATAAAAATCCGACTCTAATTGAATCATTATTAATCACGTGAAAAATAATGCATACTTATCGTATTATTAATATATAATTAAAAAACACGACGAGCCATACTTACGAAATGATTAATTGAATTTGGGTAAATCGGGTCTTTACTAAAGTTTTGGGCAAGGAGCAAAGAGAATGGTGCCAAGAAAGTTGTACACGTGGGGAAATATCCGAGAGCACAAAGGCATGTACTCTTTTCCCTCGTAGAGAGCGGGGCTTTTGGCGCACTATGTTTGTTGTCCGCGTCTTATAAATAGTCAAAATACTCCTCTATATTTGACGCCGGCAACCGACACCTACAGCCTCCCCCATTTTCCTCTTCTCCTTCTCTCTTCTTTTTACCTCACTCCCTTATCTTTTATGCTCTGAAATAGTTGCAGTGATTTCTCAAACTCTTTCCTATTCTTCTTACTCTATGAGGCTTCCAAGGTGAAATGATACCCGCTCTTGTCCGGAAAACGGTGAGTTTGGTTTTTCATTTTTTATTTTTTTAAAATTTTTGTAGTTACTGGAGATTTTTGTTTTTTGCGCATTTTAATTGTTGCATTGTTCAGTTTTGACAGTGATTGTTTAGAATTTTTGTTGATATTTTGCTTTCTCTGCTTGCTGAGAATAGATTCTAGTTCTGCATGATATTGAAATTTGAACCCTAGTAATGATTGAATTACACGCCTCTGTTTATCTAGTTATTTAAATTATGATGGTAATATTCAAGCATAACGTTGAAATTTTCATCATGAAGTAGTCGGTAACTGGATTTCTCGCCTAGTTTTGGTGAAAGGGAGAATATGCCACTGGAGTTCCATTTTTTCGATTAACACAATATCAAACATCTTAAAACTTTACCTTTCTATTTCTTCCTTTTTAACTGGCTTCCAACAAAAGAGTTCGGATTATGTTTTTGATATATTCTTGAGTTTTATTGTTAAACGGAAGGATAAACAAAAATCTCTGATCTCGTTATGTAATCCGTTGCATGAGAGGCTGAACGAGGAATTTTCCTTCTTTGAAAGTTCCGAACATTGCTTGTAACAGTATCAATTCAGTTATTACAGTTCATAATCGCCAGTTTTTGCTTATCTAGTTTTTCTGATTTCAAACAAATTTTGTCTGATTTTTTTTTAAATTGTTATATGGTTGAATTTCTCACCTAGGAGTTGTCAATGGATTTAGCTCCTTGATTCGGTGGGTAGGTTTCCGTAGTCCACACACATCTGGAGTGATGGTGAAGGAGCCTCAGACAGAGACATGGCTTGGTAATACATTGAAGAGTTCTATTAAGAGCATATCACGGGAGCCCGAGCCCGTGCTTGGAATTTTGGCATTTGACATCTCGAGGTTGTTGTCAAAGGTCGTTAATATGTGGCACTGCCTCACTGATAGGCAGATTTTTAAATTGAGAGAAGAGATTGCGAACTCGGCTGGCATACAGAGGCTAGTCTCTGAAGGTGAAGACTATCTTATGGATCTTGCTCTTGTTGAGGTAATTGACAATTTGGCAACTGTGGCGAAATCAACTGCCATGCTTGGGAAGAAGTGTGCAGACCTAACATACCACAATCTTGATCACGTTTTTGATGACCCGGGTGAGATTGACCCGAAATGGTATGGGTGGCAATACAGGCTGAAAAAGATGGAGAAGAGAGTTAAGAAAATGGAGAGGTTTGTGGCTGCAACTGAACAGCTGTATCCCGAGTTCGAAGTGTTGGCAGAGCTCGAGCAAAGTCTGAGGCGAATGCGAGCTGGTGCCAGTGTAGGCAAGTTGAAGTTGCTTGAGTCTGAGCAGAAGGTTTTATGGCAACGCCAGGAAGTGAAACATCTCCAGGAGATCTCCCCTTGGGTCAGGACATACGACTATATTGTCCGGCTCCTTCTGAGATCCCTTTTGACAATTGTTGACAGGATCAAGTATGTTTATGGGGTTATCCAGGTTGAGAATGTCGAGGAAAGCAACGGTTATGACCACATTAATGGTGACTACCTTCTCCGTTGTAACTCTCTGCCCGCTTTCCTGCTGGCATCACTTAATTCATCTGAAAACAAGGCATCTAGGGTTCCTGTAAGGTCACTTTCAAATCTGGGCCCAGAAGGTGACAAGAGCAAACCAAAGAATACGAAATCTCATGATCCGTCTCCACCATCTGTCTTATGTGGGAAACAACATCAGTTGAAAAGTATACGGTTTGCTCCTATTGGCTTGAAAGGATGCGTGACGGGCGGAATTGAGTCTCCTTTTGTAGAGACCTACTCATTGTCCAATCGTAGCTCATTCAGGTCAAATGGAGCTTCTCAGAAAGACACGGACGAATTAAAAAATATATGCACTATCCCGATTGTATATACTCGCATATCTTCTGCTAAAGTATCTTTCTTTAATTCCAAGCGTAAACTGTTGAATGCTCCTCCATCTACTCTTGGTTATGCTGCTTTGGCCCTCCACTATGCATATATCATCATATTGATTGAGAAGCTAGCTTCATCTCCTCAATTGGCCAGCCTTGGTGCAAGAGATGACCTTTACAACATGTTGCCTTCGACTATCAGAAGCTGTTTGAGAGCAAAGCTAAAGACATTTTCTGGAACTTTGGCTCCGTCTGTGTATAATGCTGCCTTGGCAGAAGAGTGGAGCACAGCACTTGCAAGGATACTGGAATGGCTGTCCCCACTTGCACACAACATGGTAAGATGGCAGTTAGAGAGGAATTTCGACAGGCAGAGATTTAGTTCGGGGTCGAATGTGCTTCTTGTTCAGACCCTTTACTTTGCAAAACAAGTGGAGACTGAGGCGGCAATCGTAGAACTCCTGATCGGCCTAAATTACCTCGTTAGATTTGCCAAAGAAATTAATAAGACACCCTTCCGACAGTCGTCTTGCGGTGGGGCATATGATAATTATTTCTTGTCCAAGTGATAACATGTGCTACCACAGGTCTTATCATGCATCATAAGACAGACTTGGATCTCAAAGGTATTCTGTTAATGATGGTTTAGATAATGAAAGGATTAAAATTTTGTATCTTGCTTTTTACCGAAAAAAAAAAAAAGAAACTTGTATCTTGTTACTGTATAATGCTGAATTTGAAACATTGTTGAATAGGCTGGTCTTCATTCAGTAACTCTTTTTATGGTTTTCTACAACAATAATTCTTTGATTTACATTGTTAAACTAGTTTTTTTTTAGCCATGTTATTGTAATAGCTTTGAGTGCAAACTTTGAAATATTTTAAGCCACAACATTTCCTTTTCAGAAAATTCTAGTTTAAACCTGATTTGATTAAATCAGTATTAATCATGTGATAAGTGTTATGCATTTATCCCATGAATAATGGATGATTTGGAAAGAGTAATCAATTTCTTGACAAGTGCAATGTATTTATTATATGATTTGTTGAAGTTAATTAAATTTGGGTGGGCAAGAATTTTCCCTCCCCAATTGTGAATCACTTTCTTATTAGAATGTTGGATGACTTTCCATAGTCAATTATTTATCAACGACCGCCAACCACAAGTCTTGGTCAAGAAGGTTTACTATTCTAAACTGCAACATGTTAATAAAAAAAAGTTGTACAGAGGTGCACTACAATAAGAACAGATAAAAAGAAATGCTCCACTATTTTCTATAGTGCTTTTCATCATAATTTATGGAAGACTCAAAATTGAAGAATACCATGGAGATATAGCCAATAAATATGAGTATAACTTTTGAGAACTTTTCTTAATATAAGATTCGTTCACACACACAATAAGTGAAACCACACTCATTGTGTAATCCAATTGGATTCAATCCTGTCGGATCTTTATTAAAAATTTTCAGCAAATTATTCCCTCGGAGTGGGGATTACTCTCAAGGGCACACGTTTGCGCAATGTCAACCCCACCATTTCCCTCATATCCAAATTCTCTGCATCAACACCATCTCCGAGCTTCCAATCGAAACTCTGTAGCAAACTGGCTATAGTCAAAGTCACCATTCTGTGACCCAATGTGATGCCCAAACAGATCCGTCGGCCCGACCCGAATGGAATCATCTGAAAATGCTGGCCCTTGTAATCGATGTCGGACTCCAAAAACCTCTCGGGTTTGAAGGACAACGGGTCGGGCCATGCAGCTGGATCCCTATGAATCGCCCATGCATTCACAAATATCTGTGTGTTCTTGGGCACGAAATAGCCCATGCACTCGGTGTCTTCCATTGCGTTCCTCGGAAGTAGCATCTGAAGTGCGGGGTACAATCGCAGTATTTCCTTTACGGTCGCCTGTAAATAGGGCATGCTTGTTAGGTCATCCTCTTGCACCATCCGGGCACGCCCGACGACCCGGTCGATCTCGTCTTGGATCTTCTTGATTGCGTTCGGATGGCGGACTAACTCCGCCATTCCCCACTCTATGGTGGTGCTCGTCGTCTCAGTTCCACCGAAAAACATTTCCTGAAAAGTTAATCTATCATCAAGACTTTATTTTCTTATCTAGAGAGAAAATAATAATAATAATAATTAACTACCAGAAGGACAATTGTGATATTCTTGACGGAGAGCTTTTCAGGGCCCGCCTCGTTAGCTTCACCTTCATCAAGCAACGCATCCAAGAAGTCATTTGTTTCATTAACTTTCCCAGATTGCCTCTCCTGAATCCTTTCCTTCACAATCTCAGAAGCAAATCCCACCAACTTCTCCAAATGCTTCTCAGCATTCCTCCTGATCCCTTGCGGGTCAACCCATTTCAAGACGGGCCAAAAATCTGCCAAATTAGGCTTCCCAACCCATTCCAAGAACAACACGAACGAATCGAAAAACTCTTCCGCCTTGTCAGCCTTTGCATCCATCACTTCCCTCGACAGCATAATATTGCCAATAACGTTAAAAGCCGTCACAAATAGAAACCGGTCCAGTCGAACCTCACCGGACCCTCCACTTTTGTTGGATTTCGACACCTCATCCTTGATCCATTCAATCATGTCTTTCACACACTTTTCTCGTATAGGAATCCAGGCACTGAGCCTTTTGTGCACGAGAAACTGTGTCGTGCAAATCCGGCGCAGCTTGCGCCAGTACTCACTGTATGCCCCGATGGCGATGGATCCCACGTTGTAGTCCAGGGCCCTAAGAGAGTCGGGCGCTTTGCGGTCGGCGAAAGGGAGGTCGCAATTCTTGAAAAGCTCGGCTGCTGCTTCTGCTGTCTGTACGACCATGGTGTTGATTGCTCCGAGTTTTAGCCACAAAACAGGCCCGTATTTGTGTTGGAGCTTGTAAAATGTCTGGTGGGGCACCTCGCCGAGATCAAACATGTTGCCAACCAATGGCCACCCCGGCGGCCCTGGCGGGAGCCGCCTGGAAGAGCCGATTTTGAATTTGGACAAAAATTTAATGAACAGGACAAATGCACATACGGCGCCTAAATAGGGTGGTAAAGTTATAAAGTTCAAAGACATTTTTTGGTTAAAAGCAATCAAAAGATGAGATTAGTTGCTCTAAATTGTATGTTTTTACATATGACGAAGCATGTTTATATATACCATGTGTATTTGGAAAACAATATGCATCTCGAAGTAATTACCTGAGGCCGCCAAAGTGTAGACGAAGTTTCCTGCGTGCACTCAACTTGTGATCTATAATGTATTTTAGTAGGAATTTTCAAATTCCAAAGTTTGTATGATTAGGTTTAATTGTGCTGTGGAATAAATTGTTGTTCATAATTGAATATTAAGATGTGAGATATGCAATTGTGTTGTTATAATTCATGAAGTCTGACGTTTCAACGGTTGTGCTCATGCAAGACTTTTAAAAACTGAGTGGCGCTTTCTTTAGTCTTTGCTTAGACTCCGAGAGAAATTTAGTGGGAAAAATTTGTTAAAGAAATTACTCTACCAATGCAAAACTACGGAGTTCATGTTTTTCCCGAGTAGACTTCAACTATTTAGTAGTTTTTATATATATATATATATATGTATATATATTGGTACTTACAATTACACTTGCTTACTTAGCACGAAGTCACTGCGACACGTGCAGCATGCTGATCACGAGAACAAGTTGAATGATATATATATATATATATATATATAGTTTTTTTTTTAAACTGACAATTTAAACTTTCTGGTGAAGAGGAAAAAGAAAAAAAGAAGGAAAAGCTCTTTTGAAATCTACAGAAAAATATATATCTAAAAAGGAATCTCACCTGATGAAAAGTAAAATTTTTCTCGAAAGATGATTTGGAAAATACTGTATAGTAGAAAAATTCTTGTTCAACCTCGATTTCTCACCCTCTTTCTTTTCATGAACTCTCTCTCTCTCTCTCTCTCAATCAGACACACACAAAAAACACCAAGTTCAAAGCCATTAATCTGTTTGGTCAACGACGTTACTGGGCCGGCACCTTGTAGCTTAATTAGAAGCATAATAATTAAGAAGAAAAAAAGTTTTATATATATATATATATATATATATATGAAAGGTGTACATGGTATAATTAATTATTCTTTTTATCATGTCTTGAAATTTCAAGGAAATGTTTCTAATTTTTTTTTTTAATAATTTAAACTATTTTATGATCCAACCATCAAATTAACACGATTGTATCATGATATATATGTGTCCATCCCAGTAAATGTATAACTCAAAGCTCATAGAAAAAGTTAATACTTGCATAATAAATAGATAAGGATAATAAACTAATTAGTTGGAATTAAATTAATGTTTATGTATTAGGGGATTTTGATACTTAAAGCTCACGCTCTTAGCTCGAAGTCTTTACTCGTTCAAATTAAGGTTTTGATTTGTGTAATTTATGCATCAAATTTGCCAATCATATATATCCAGTATTGTTTTTGTGAGTTTGATTCTTTGTTATTTGTTTATTTTTAGTCACATCCTCTGTAACATTTATATATACACGCTATATATATATATATATATGACTTTTATATATAAAATTTAGTCCAGAGCATAACAGGAAATATAATAGAGGATGGAAAAATCGTGCACGAAAAAAACAGCTGCATTTCTTTGACTTATTAGATGATAGAGCAATATGCTAAATTGCCCTTCAAACATTTCCTCCATTGCTTTAAACAGTTTTGCGCACACAGCTAAATCCACAAACATCAAATTAGAGAACATTAATTTTCCTATGTCGCATTTATTTATTTATTTTGTTGAAATTTTTGCTACCTATTCCCCTATAGGGCCCTATTTACTTGTTTAGATGATATAGTAAGGGGGTGTTTGACTTCAATTGAGTCAATTTTGACCAAATTTTGAATTTTTAAAATTTTCAGTTTTTTTATTTAAACTTAAAAAATCTCATTTGTTGTTGATTATTACATTTATTAGTTTAATTTTTATTAATTCAATATAGATTTTTTTTTTTTAGAATTTTGGTGTCATCTTCCTTGAGCTAAGCAACTTGTGGTTTTTTATTATGAACTTTGAATGATTACTGCTTTTTTGTGGACATTTTTCTTTTTGATGCATCTTTTTTTTTTAAAATACTTTTCACAACGTTTCTGTACAAGTAGTTTTTTCTTTAAGTGGGAATAGCATAAAAGGAATTGGACAAACTAAAGGACTTCTATTTGAAAAAACTAAGCAAAATCAGCAGGAGAAATTTTAATTTTTGTGGTTAATTTCATATTACACAATGCAAAATTAGCAAATATATATATATATATATATATATATATATATATATGCATGAAGTATTAGAACGCATGTTGAATCGAATTCGGATATGATAATTATAAATAAATAAGTTTGAATTATATATTTGGTTAAATATGCTTTTCTTTATGAGTACTATAATTATACACATATCTATATTTTCTATTAATGCATTTAAATAATTCATATTCATAGACTCACTTATTAAATATAAAATAATAGTTCATAGTTTGAAAAAAGTAAAGTATACAAATTTGCATACTCCAATCTATAGTTTCTTAAAATGATTTCCGTATCTAACAAGTCAAGGGAGACAGCTAGTATCTTATGGAATAGGCATTCCTATTAAAGGACGTTATTATCACTAATTTGTATGTTTTATTCAGTCATTTTTTGGTCCTATTTTATTTGCTTCGTTTATGAATATTGTGACGGTTTATCATGTTTGTGTGTTATTGGGTGTCCACTTTTATACATTTAACAAAATACACGTACTAACAAGATGAATAAATCAAAGTCTAGCCAATACTGGGTTGCCATTCCATTTTTGAGTCATCAATAATTCCAATGGTGACACTACAAAATAAATAAATAAATAATTCCAATGGTGATTTGTAATTTGGTAATTGCTGAATTATCAGGTATTTGTCGTTTATCTTTCCACAAGTTTGTCGCTAAATAACCTATATATTTTTTTGGGATAAATGCCGT
The DNA here is from genome assembly GCA_026212405.1 of Petrea volubilis. NCBI lineage: Eukaryota > Viridiplantae > Streptophyta > Magnoliopsida > Lamiales > Verbenaceae > Petrea > Petrea volubilis. Next base: position 3,940,998 of record CM047882.1, on the reverse strand, counting down.
TTTAAAAATATATTTTTGTCTCATAATATATGTATTTCTCATATTTTAAGAGGGAATCTATTAATTTTTTCTTAATATACTCTTAGAGGGTGTTTGGGATTGTTTTTGCTTTTGGAGAAATTGGAGTTGTTGAAAAATTGATAGTAAAAGTGTGAGTGTTTGAAAATAAAAGTGAAAAACAGTCAAAAGTTGATAGTTAACAGTTCAAAAGGTTCAATTTATTTACGAAAATACCAAAAAGTATTTTTAAGCTGATAGAAGCAACTTCCTCCTAACTTTTCAACTTCTGTTTTTTTTTAAATTTTAATTTAAGCAGAAGTTGTGTAACCAAACACTAAAAATAACTTTTTTAAAACTAAAAACAACAAAGCTATTTTTTTAGGCAATTGCAAACACCCCCTTAGTCTCTAATTAATATTTTTTGTAAATTTTTAAAAAATCAATCAACAACTCATTAATTATGAGGGTGCTTTAGTTAAATTAATTTATAATTAATGCTCTTAATCCATTTTCTTAATTTTGCACAATAACCTTAAATGACATCTATTATAAGATAAAATGATTATTAATTAGAAGTTAATAATGATACTATTTTTTCTATTGGTGTTTTGGGAAATGTTGTTTTCAATTTGAATGTTGGAAATTAAAGAAAGCGGGGGACTCCTCATAGTTCCGCCAACCGTATTAAATCGGAAATTTAGGTATATCCAAACTCTTCGGCAGTCACATTTTCTTTCTCAAAAATTTGACAGTGTTTGGTTTTATTACATTGAGTTTCAATTACGTAACCTGAAAATAGAAAAAACAAAATTACGTAACCTAAAACTCAAGTCTCAAATCAACTGAATTTCCTCTTGGGCCTCCGGCTTCTGAAATCCTATTATCTCTCTCTCTCTCTCTCCCTCTCTCTCACACACACACACACACACACACAATAATAACACACTAACACTAGCAATATTGGTATATTTGATTTATGTATACTAGAAATATTAGCATATCCGATGCGTGTGTATAACAAAAAATAATAATTTAATAACATACTAATTTTTTATAGTATCTATTCAATCAAATATATTCAATTATTTTTAATAAATTTATAAAATTAGTAATAAATAAAAATATTTTAAAATAAAAAACTAAGAAATTCAAAAAATAATATTAAGGAGTATTGGGAAATAAAACAGAGTAGAGAGGAGAGAGATGAAGAGGGAGAGAAAAAAGAAAAAGAAAATAAAAAAGAACGTGTAAGTCTATGAAAGGGGAGAGAGATAAAGCAAAATAAAAGAGAAAAAAATGAACCTATTAAAAGTAGTTATAAAAGGTGTTGTCTCTTTATATAATAATATAGATAATAAAAAATAATAAAATTCAATGATATGCTAAAATTTTGGTAGAAATTATACTATTAAAATATTTTTAATATATTTATTAAATTAATGATTAGTAAAAATAAAATAATCTAAAATAAAAAATTAAGAAGATAATTACAAATAAAATAAAAAGTGACATTGAAGGGTACTGGAATTAATTTACAGCCCATGGCCATATACATATGAAGCTAGTGAGGCTTGTGATTAATTTATGATTATGTAATATGGAAAAATTATAATTTTAGGACCGTATATTGTAAACTTTTTTATTTCAAAATTTTAATATTTGACGTTTTAATTTTAAGATTGAAATTTAATTATACCTTACAAATGTAGGACGTCCAGCGAATATTTGGTGGGAAATGGCTTGTGAGGCCCACGTGGTGACTAAAGCTGATGTGTTATTGCTTAGTTGGCATTTTACGGTGTTATGTGTCATATGAGTCATTCTAAGTCATTTTGGAGGGAAACCTCACTTCTTTTCTCTCCAAAAATATGCTTTTAGTTAACTAAAATTAATCCAAAAATAGAAGACACATCATATCAGAATCAGACTTTAGAGAGAGAGAGAGAGAGAAAAAACATACCTGAGGGGAGATATCATAAAGACAATGAGAGAAACACAGTTGGAAGAGAATGGTGTCGTCTTCCTCGTCTAACCCTCGTGGTGGTGTTCACATTTGTGATTGTGAGAAATTGGTTGTGTTGCAAACTTCGTGGACCGATGATAATTCCAAGCGAAGATTCTGGGGTTGTCGCTTGTGGAAGGTGATTTTTTTATAATTTTTCAATTTCTTTTTGACAATTTTTACTATTTTTCCATTTTTTACTAATTTTTTTTTTCAATTATTGGGGTATTTCTCCCATACAGAAATGACACTTATTTCCGATTTTACAATTTTTGATTTTTTTTTCTGTGCTTTGGTAAAGGGGCAGGTGTGCGTTCTTCTTGTGGGAGGATCCGGTACCAAACAACTGTGTAAAGGCCCTTGTAAGATCACCTAGGCGTGAGAAGACTGTAGTGGAAAACTGGTGGTGAAGTTGGAGAATAAAGTTTGGAAGATGAAGTGTGTCATTGTTGTGTCGTGCCTTGGCAGGCCTTTCTGGTGGTCTCTAATACAATGGTGGCAGTGGAGGAGGATATTCAGTGGGTCTCCATTCATCTCTCTCCTATTGATGGGATAAATTGCAAACTTGTAAACCTCTTTATATGTATCCACGTAGTAGCACCTATCTATGAAATCCTCATATTTGAGCTTTTGGTCAGAAATTGCACATAAGGCATGTTTGCATGAAATGCCTGATATCTACTATTTTCTGCATCCACACACACCATTCTTTAAATACATTGTATATTGAGAGCCATCTAAACAGGTGATCTAATAATGTCAGTCGGAGCGCTACACATGCACACACACACTCATCAAATAAAAAAAATGGAAATATGACAAAATGATTCAAATTTAGGACTTTATTAGTGTCGGTTTTAACCCTCACTATTGGGCTATAATCCCACTGGCCACTCGGTTGATGAGTTTGACATTCTTTTTTTTTTTTTTTTTCTTTTGATCACTTAATGAGTTTGATGTCAATCTGTCCTTACCATACCATGTTCTCCCCTGAAGCCTCGCTGGCCCTCCCCTGTTCATAATTAAATCAATGGCCAAAATCCATGAGTTTTTAATGGTCCTAGATCAAAATTAGATGTTTTAATTTTCAGATACGTGCCTTGGGCCCCAAATTTTCAGATCATATGTGCCTTGATTTTTTACGTGAATCCAAAAAGCTCAATCCTCAAAACACGAACAGAGCCAATTATAATTTATTAGGAACTTGTACTAAATAGTTTTAGCTATGGAAAAGTAGATCATTCTATGAAATATTAAAAGGAGTAACTTTTATTAATTCTTCAATTGACATATTTATGTGAAAAACAAAGTTTGCATAATAAAGTAGCATAGTACATACGTGTAATAACTCCTAAGTTTCTTTCACGAGACAAATCAGATGATCCATCAAACGTTTAAGCGATTCTTGGGGATAACAAACAGTGGATTCTTCTTCCTCAGCGTCAACCCAAGCCTCTCCTCTCTGTCAATGTCTTCGGGCTTCACCCCTGGCCCGAGATCCCAATCAAACGACTGCACCAGAGTTGCGATGGCGAGATGCACCACCCGATGAGCCAGAGGGAACCCGACACAGATCCTGCGGCCCGACCCGAACGGAATCAGCTCGAAATGCTGGCCCTTGTACTCAACATGGGATTGCAGGAACCTCTCGGGCTTGAAGCCGAGCGGGTCTTCCCAGGACTCCGGGTCACGCCCGATTGCCCATGCGTTAACGAACACTTGGGTGCCCTTGGGGATTTTGTATCCTAGGTACTCGGTGTCCTCCATGGTGTTCCTCGGTAAAAGCAGGGGCAATGCTGGGTGCAATCGTAGTGTTTCCTTCACAACAGCCCGCAAATAGGGCATGTTTTCGACGTCGTTCTCCTCGACCCGCCTGTTCACTCCCACGACCCGGTCCAGTTCTTCTCGGAGCTTCTTGAAAGACGGCGGGCTACGTAGGAGCTCCGCGAATCCCCATTCGATACTAATACTCGTGGTTTCTGATCCGGCGAAAAACATTTCCTTCACCAAATTTTGTAGCACATATGATCAGGATAATAACTTTGAAACAACATTTACACACAACATGTAGAATTTCATCATATTACTTACGGTGATGATGATGTTGACGTTCTTCTCGGTGATCCTGTCGGGGCCGTCTTTTCCATCTCCCTCGTATTCCAACAGGACATCAAGAAAATCTTTCTTCTCCAGGAACTTGCCTGCCTTTCTATTGTTAAGCCTCTCCTGGATGAACTTTGAAGCAATTCTCATGGTCCGGCCCAAGTTCTTCATCATGGTCCTCTTCATCCCTGCCGGGTCCATCCATTTCAAGTAGGGCAAATAGTCCGCAATATTCGGGGTCCCGGCGAGCTCCAGAACCTTATTCATGCAATCGAAAAACTCACGCGACTCCGGATCCTTGGCCTCAAGCAAATCCCTGGAAAGCATCAAGTTCCCCACCAGGTTAAAAGCCATCAAGAACAAATACCGGCTGAGCTGCACCGCGCCGGTGCCCCCGACGGCAAGCGAAGAAGCCGACTCCTCCAGTATCCACCGCTCCATATTCTCCCTGATCCTGTGGCGGAGTTCTGTCGTCTCGTTCATCCTCTTGTTCACCAAGAACTCCATGGAGCAGAGCCGCCGCAGCACCCGCCAGTGGCCGCCGAACTGGTTCATGCCGAGAGTCCCCTTGTTGAAGTCGTAGGCGGTCAGCACGTCAGGCACCTTCCGGTCGGCGAAGGGGAGGTCGTGTTTCTTGAAGAGCTCGGCGGCGGAGGCGGCGTTCTGAACCACCATGGTGTTGACGGAGCCGAGGCGGAGCCAGATGACGGGACCGTAGGTCTTGCGCCATTTGTGCATAGTCTCATGGGGCAGGTCACCTAGCTGGAGCAGATTGCCGAAAATGGGGATCCCTTTCGGGCCTGGAGGGGTCTTACCTGAGGGCTTTTTTAGAGAGATGTAAAGTAGTATCAGGAGAAGGCCAGCGAATACAGAAACTGTGAGTGGCCACTCCATTTTTCGTTTTACTGAGACTGGAAATTTTTGATTGATGCGATATAATGCGAATGACGACCATTTAGGGGAGTTTGTGTGTGTGTGTATATATAGGACAAGGAAAGGCCAATTCTCTTGGATGGCAACAAATTGGAAGTGGTCCTCATAGAGGATTTGGTTTAATTTGAGGAATTAATAAAAAATAAAAATAGAGTTTATAGGAATGTGTGGCTTGGAATTGGGATTGCTGGGTCGCGGCATTTTAATTTTGAGTAACATGATAATATTGTGTTTTAGACATGCTTAGCAATTTTAATTTCTAGGTTTCTCGTGATAGAGGGGTTTTTTTTTTCTCAGGGTTATCTATTTCATGCAAGAATGTTTTAAGAAGCGGGAATTTGAGCTCAATTTTCTTGTTGGAGGGCAATATAATATGACAGTTCAGATTCTCTATTAAATAATCATGTTGCATCTTTTATTACATTCATCAATACACGTCACGTGTATTGATAAGCGATTGAGATAAAGAAATTTTTTTTTTCATATCATCAAGTTTTCGGAAAAAATTTATTTTTCGTCTTGTATGTTATCTGCGTTGGCATTGTCAGTCCTCTATATTTCTACTTTAGAGTTTTGATCCTGTAATTAAATTTTTTCAGCAATTGAAGTCCTTTTTTCGCCTGAATTCGAAATAGTAGCCGGAAAAAGTCACATGACGCGCATGTGAGTCATTTTCCGGCCAATTTAATGACATGGCTGCCACCAATGCCACGTAGACTGCCACATTAGTTGCCACATATTTCTTTGGAGAAAAAAAAATACCAAATCATTTATTTATTCCTTCAATTCAATTTAATTTTTTAATTAAAAAAAATAAGCCCTAAAATAAGCTATCATCTTCTTCCACCAAAAACCCTAGCCTACCTCACCATTATCACCACTCAGTTGCCACCGGCCTCACCTTCATCCACCACCATTGCGCCGCCACCCCCACCCCCGCCTCTCTCTCTCTCTCTCTCTCTCTCTCTCTCTCTCTCTAGGCCCCTAAGACTTGTGCCCCTCGTTTCTGCCTTCGCTTTTGAAGATTTGGACTCACCGCCGTGAGCCCCTCCATGCCAACGAAGATCTGGACTCGCCGCTGTGAGCCCCTCCATGCCAACGAAGATCTGGACTCGCCGCCGTGAGCCCCTCCCCAATCCGCCGTGGCATGGATCCAAGTGGCGACATGGATCTGGTCCTCCGCCACAGAGATCCGACAAAGAGGGTTGCTTGTGTGGGGTTGGTGGCGGCAGAAAGGGTTGCGTGCGTGATAGTGGTGGGGCGACGATGAAGAGGGCTGCGCACATGGTGGTGGTGGCGGATTGGGGTGGGGCGGTGGCGAGAGGGCGAGATCAAGTGGGTGGGGAGGGAGGAAAGAGATCGAAAGGAGGGAGAGAAACGAATAGATACAAAGGTGGGGTGGGGGTGGCAGTGCGGCTTGGTGGCGGCGGCGGCTAGGTGGTGGTGGAAACGAACAGATACAAAGGTGGTGTGGGGGTGGCCGTGTGGCTTGGTGGCGGCGGCGGCTAGGTGGTGGTGGTGGGGTGGATTAGGGTTTGTTGGAAGAAGGAGATGAGTAATTTTTTTTTTAATAAAAAATTCAAAAAATAAAAAAATATAGATTAAATTAGGTGACAATCAATAAAGTAAATTGACCTGCCACATCATCAAAATTGGTTGAGAAAATGGTCACATGTTTCGCACATGATTTTTTCCGGCTACTATTTCGAATTCAGGCGAAAAAAGGACTTCAATTGCTGAAAAAATTTAATTACAGGATCAAAACTCTAAAGTAGAAATATAGAGGACTGACAATGCCAGCGCAGATAACATACAGGACGAAAAATAAATTTTTTCCTCAAGTTTTCTCTTTCCTTATCTAGGCCGCTCACCAATACACGTGACGTGTGTTGATAAGTGTAATAGAAGATGCAAAACGATTATGCAATAGAGAATTCGAGCTATATAATATGGTCACGTGGTTTGCGGACTACAAAATGAATATATTAATAACAAAATATTAATTGAAAGTATCAGAGTTGTCTATAAATTTTCGATTTACCAATTCATAAAAAATTATGAAAATAAAAGAAATGAAAAATAAGCAAATAACCTATCACCAACATAAATTGCATATCATGTGCCACAATTTAAATCATTTGGTATAAATATGACCCACACCAGAAGAATTTCTCTAAATTGTTGGAAGCCCATTTAACTTCAAATACATAAATTAATTGATGTGAAATGATAAATCATGCACATACACCTATTAATATTTGAACTCTAATTTTTACACTTTTTAAGTCTCTAAGATAGGGTACCTATTTATTAGGCCAAAGTAAACAAATTAAAGCAAGAGGATAGAAAGAATAAGACCCGATTTATTTTGTCAAGTTAAAAATGTCCAGAATTAACATTTTCATAATTTGCGATTAAAATAATTGAATATTGCGCATGCGGTACACGAGGAAAGGCTATGATAACAAAAACGCAAAATGTGATATGGCTCGCTGCCAAATAAATTATTCAAGTTAGTTGACCTCTTAAAGGGGTTGGCGCTTTATCCAGAAAAGGAGTTCTGTGGATGAGCCTTCTCCACTTGGAAAAACATCAGTCTTTATTTCATGAATATATATGTTGCTTTCTATTTTATGTTTTGACAACATTAAGCATTGCATGGTTTTCATCCAGGCCCCGTTTCTTGAAAAATTAATTTTTGTACTCTTGCTTTGAAATGGCAATGCCTTCTCGACGGGCCCCGGATCCCAATAATACATCTATATCTAGGTGCGTATATTGGAGAAATTGTTTATCTTATTTAATTGGGTAGTGCCTAAATTGATATTTTTAGTCGTTGAATTTAAATATTAAAAAAATTAAAAATAATAAAATTATTACATCATTATAACCATTCTCACAACCATGTTGAATAAGTGAAGAAATTTTGTGCACTTCTCTCAATTTTCATACCATTAATCCAGTTGCACGTGAATCTTTAAATTTATTTTTGAAATTTCTCTCAAATTTTACTTGAAAAATGAAGAGTTTTAATTGCGAAAAATCTTAGTTTTAATTTGGAGATTGTTACTTTATTTTTCCATTTTGTAAAGAGGTAAAATACCTTAAATAGATTTTGCAAATCACATTCATGATTTTGGAGGGATATTAATATTTTTTAAGGCAAACAATTTTACCTTCAAAAGAAGTGAATTTTTTGGCCTAAAAATAATAAGGATGCATTAATTCCAAAATTAAAGATTTTTCAGAATGTAATCTACAATTTTTTATGTTTAATGATGAAAAATTATTATTTAAGGTGTTTTCATGGTATGAAATATAAATCACCCCTTAAAGATATATACATAATTACACTTTACATTGCATGTTATGAATTATCGTGTGGACAGTGTTAAATTTGAGGATAAAATAGGATTGAAATCCAGTGCCTGAAAGAAGCCACCATACTTGAGCATTAAATGAGTCCCAGTTGGGAATTAAGTGGCTCTAAGAAGTTATAATTTGATAATCAAAATTCTAAGCTGTGTTGGCCTAAAATCTGCCGGAGAATGTACTATGGATTAAGACCAAACAAGTAATGATTGAGCTTAACGTGACGATAGCTAAGCTTTCTTGTTTTCCAGAATTCGAATAACCATTTTTTCGTTCTTGATATTATTTATCAGACAAATTTGTTTGAACATTTTTTAGCATTCTTGATATCGTTGTATGTATAAAGGTCCATTTTGGAAATTGTGTGGCATTTTTGTAAGATATAGTCGCGATTTCTCTCTTCTAATCCAATAAAATATACTCGTGCTATGGATGTCTTTCGTTAGTTGAAAGCTCCAAAGTGTCCATAAATTAATTTGCTGTTTTTTCCTGACATCTGCCGATTGGCCCATTCCGTCATAATTGGTCCAAGCTCATGCCACTAACGTGTGTAATAAAAAAAATTATTATTATTTTTATTATTATTATTTAAAAACTGTGAAATTAAAATAATAAATTACTTTATTGATGAAATTTGAGCTCTAGGTTCATATCTTAATCAGGTCACATAAAGCGAGTACGTGAGCAAGTGTGAGTATATGAGAGAGTAAAAATTGAAAAAAAAAAGTGCAAAAACACCTTAAAGCGCTTAATAAAAAAAATATTTTATATATGTTAATACTAAATTATATATATTCTATACAAAACTCATTTGAAATGGAAGTGTAAGTAAAAATAATTTTATAAAATGCAACACTTGAATTATAACATTAAACGTTAATGTAAGTGATTAAATCTGTTAATTCTTCTTACAACCTACTTTTTTTTCAATACGAGTATATATAATTTGTACACAAAAAAGCTAATTGTATGAGTACTCTTTAAAAAAAAACTAGCTTATTGTCCGGAAAGGATCCTCTATTATAAAATAATGTTTCATCTCCTATTGTATAGTTCACATTCATGTCATGTATATAAGATTACTTCCTTAATTATACACTTGACGTATAAAATTGCTTGCTTGTTGTCTTCATATATATTCACTTATTATCTAACAATTAGAATTATTAGATACTAATTATATAAGTAAAAGTTTATTTATACAATATTTGATTAAGATATGCATTGATTGTTTTCAATAGACGAAATCAAAGACATAGTTGGAAGAGCTTATCTATTGAGTGAATATAAAAAAATTTAGTATTTTTTTTTAGTATTATATCTAAAATATAAGTGTGCGATTAGTAAAGTTTAATGTCAAAATTAAGAAATCTTAAACTGTCTTAAAGTGAGAACTAAACACTCAATTCGACAGTTCGAACATTGAGCACAAGAGCGGTGGAATAATAAAAAAACTATGTGACCTAGATCTTAATTATACCGAAAATACGAATCCATTTGCCACTTAGATATAATTACATGACCAGTATTTGATTAGCTGAAGATACAATATGAATAGTTAGATTATATGGGGGCTAATATTCGAACTTTGTTTTATGGCATCACGAATACCAATCCAATTATAAATTCACAAAAAACTTTAGTTTAATTTAATTTTTTATTTAAATTAATTTCCGTTCATGCATAACATACATGTGAAACTATTTTCGTAATTATATACCTATTTTCTTAGGTGAATTCAATATAAAATAAGGTATAATCCATAATATTATAAAAATAAAACCACTTTTGTATCTAAAATGACAGTTTTTTTTAATAATTTTACAAAAGTTGTCCTTGAATTCTATGTGAAATAAATAGAAGTATATAAAATTGTGGCTAATATTGAAAATTCTCATAAAATTAATTCAATTCAGATACCAAATTTTAATGTGCCAATTTTATCCTTCTAATTAGTAAACACATACAACAAAGAAGCATATACATAGGGCAATATTGTACTATCACAATCCAATTTGAAAATTTACTTTTTCAACCGACAAACCACTTTCTCAATCATTTTGGATTTTGAAAATTGAAACTAATTTTTAATAAAAAGTTCATTTAAATCAATAATTAATGTTTTTAGTTCTCTCTCTCACACACACACAAAATAATTCCTCTAATTACAATTATCCAATATTTTTTCGTCCTCTGGTGTTTATTTCTTTATCACTTAATTTTATTTTATATAATTATCTTATTTTTTAGCTTATTATTATTTAATAAATTATGTCAAATAGTTTTTAAAAAAGTACTATTCTTATAAAAAAAATTTAATAATATACTTATATTTTGATCCTAAAATAATTTAAGTACTAAATTAAGGTGTATATTTTTTATATTTTATACATACATAGAGTATGCCACACTGCTAGTATTATATTAGGAGAACTTTTTTGATATTTTTACAAGCAATAAAATTTTGGAATTTCAAGCTTAGACAATCATTGAACAAAACCACTACCAAAACGCCAACATAAAATTAAAATATACGAAACAACCACCACCTCCGTGGCTCACGTGATCAAATCACACGTTTTCTTGGCACGGCTCTCAAGGGTTCAAGTTTCCCCACTGTAATTCCCATCCTCTCATTCATGTCAACACCACCAGGACTCACACAACTCTCCAGCTCCCACTCAAATTCATGAACCAGCGACCCCAGCACAAAATGCAGCATCCGATGGCCCAATGTCAGGCCCGCACACATCCTCCGGCCCGCACCAAACGGAACCAACTCAAAATGCTGCCCCCTGTAATCAACAGCATTCTTGCCGCCTGAAAACCTGTCGGGCTTGAAACTCACAGCATCGTCCCAACATTCTTGATCACGACCGACAGCCCAAGCGTTCACGAAAACCTGAGTGCCTTTGGGCAAGAAATAGCCCATGAAATTCGTGTCCCGAACGGCCCGTCGGGGGATGAGGAAAGGCAGCGGGGGATGCAAGCGGAGGGTTTCTTTGACCACGGCGTGCAAGTAAGGGAGATTGTCGATGTGGGTCTCCTGGAATTTTTCCCAGGTCCCGACGGCGCCTGAGATTTCGTGTTTAAGTTTTGCCATTGTTTCGGGGTTGCGGAGGAGCTCCGCCATTGCCCACTCGATGGAGCTGCTCGTAGTCTCCGTGCCCGCCAGGAACATTTCCTGCAATTAGGAACAGTGATCGATCGAAATGCTAAATTGTTTGAAAATACTAAGGACTTGTCCCGGGAACACACAACGGTGCCGTTCAGGTTCATCTTTGTCTTGGGGACTCCGAGTTAAGATTTCGAGTGAAATGGAATAACTTTGCGCAAAAATGGTTTAACATGTTCATGATTAATTGGAAAACAAATTTGGTAAGAAAGAAATCAATTTGTCACACATACATGTTGACAAAACGTGAGATTAATGTTTTGACAAACCAGAGTACGTACGTATTGTTATGTTGTGAAAAGCTATGCGTTACCTTTATTTTTTTATTTTTTAATTAATTGGTTAAATGTGGGAATTGTTAATACATACATCATGAAAAATTCTTACTTGCATCGGGTTCGGTCACACCATGACTAATTAGGTGCTGAGTGTCTTACATTTACCATGACATCATATTAGTGCAAAGAATCCTAGTTGACGAATTATTAATTGTGTTTTGAAGGATAATAACATATTTTTATTAATGTGTTATTGTAATTGACTGACTAATTATACAACCAAATAATAACAGTACCTGATGCACCGTATATTTAATCAACCCTTTCCCTCCAATTCCCAACATAAATTTCAATTCTTAAAAGAAATATTGTTCAAAAAAAAATTAAGCCCCTGTGCGATTAGCTTACTCCTAGAATATTTACACGTGGCAAGAATTATAACCAGACAAAAAATTAGTTCAATTAATTACCCACTAACTAATAGTTGCAACCTGAGCATGACAAATTGAGAAATTCTAGTTTAGTTCTAGTGTTAATTACGCGGGTGAGTATTTTATATTTATTCCATTATTGGTGGATAATTTAAAAAAAATGCTCAATTACTTAATAAGTGCGTGTATTATATTTATTACATGATTTGTTAGGTTGAATCAAACTTTTAAAATGATATACCCAAAAAATCATACTTACCAAGATAAAGATAATAATTTCCTTCTCCGATAGCTTTCCAGATTCCCCGTCAGTGCTGTCAAACTCCAGCAACACGTCCAAAAAGTCCCTCTCGTTTCCACCACCCTCCTCGCGAAGACGTCTTATCCTTTCCTTCACAAGCGCAGAAGCAATTCCCATTGCAATCCCCATATCCCGATTCGCCCTTCTCTTCAAACCCTGCACATCAATCCATCTCATCCATGGGAACAAATCCGACACATTCGGCCTGCCGGACCACTCCATCAACCTCTTCATCGCCTCATAAAATTCCATCCCCTCGTCCGACTCAGGGTTCGCCAAATCCCTGGACAGCATCAGGTTCCCCAGCATGTTAAACACCGCCAGGAACACATATCTCCCGACAGGGATCCCAGCATCACCCCTGGAATTTTGAAAAATCCCCTGTTTTTCAATCCAGGACAGCATGTCGTCCACGCACTTCCGCCTGATGCCCGCCGTCTCGTTGATCCGTTTGCTAGCGAACATTTCAACGGTGCATATGCGCCGCAGGGTGCGCCACCGCGACCCGTAGGGGGCTAAAGCCATTGAGCCGTGGTGGTAGTCGTGTGCGGTCATGGTCTCGACGATGCTGCGGTCCGTGAAGGAGAGGTCGTGGTTCTTGAAGAACTCGGAGGCGGCTTTGGCCGTGAGTACCGCCATGGTGTTGACGGATCCCAGCTTCAGCCACACCACAGGGCCGTATTTTGGTCGGAACGCGGCTATGGCTCTGTGCGGCGCGCTGCCTAGATTGAACATGTGACCGAACACCGGCCACCCGGGGGGCCCTGGAGGTAACCGGTTACTGTTCGATTTTGTTGTCTGGATTATTGTGAAGATTAACGCTGGTAGAAAGATGATAGCGGCATAAACAAGGAAATGACACTCCATTTTCTGATTTTAATTTCTTTTTTTGCTTCGTCTAACTTAGGAAACAGGGAATGACGGAGGGGGTGTTAATTATTATGTGCATACAAATCAGATTGTTCTTCATTCAGTTGAAATTTAAGTACTCAGTAATGTGGATGCAATCTCAAGAAACTGTAGTTACCGAGTATGGTTGATTAAAGCCTGTAAAATGGGGATTGATTGATTGGGATTTGGGATCCTCGTACGAATTGATCAAAGTAATCACATTAAACTATTAATTGGAGGTTTGATTAATGGGATTGACTTCTTGAGATGATCAAGTAGTTGAGATTGGTGACGGACTAATTTGATTGGCATTAAAAAAATCAATCAGGGGTTAAATGTTAAAATGGACAGGAAAGACCGAAAGAGTGAGCCGTGAGGTTTGGTGCAGAACCTCAGAGGTACTAGGTAAGGTTTTGTGAAAATAGAATGAAAGTTAACTGTGAAACTAATTAATAGTTTCGAAGTTATTAACACTAGTTTGATAAATATAATTTATTTTTCGATTTTGTTACAACAAAGTCTTCCTTTATTCCATAATATTAGTCATTTTAGAGATTTTTTTATGTCCCATAATATTTGTCACTTTGAAGATTTTGAGAGAGCATTAATTTTTTTTCTTCCAAATTTACCTTCATCTATTATTTTTAATAGAATTTGATGAGGGTAATTTTATCAAATCAATTTAAATATTGCTAAAAATAAGACTATTTATTAGAGTAATGGGTTTGTGTTAAAAAACTCAGGACGATTAATATTATGGCATAGAGATAGTATTATAAATGTATTATTGGTAATCAAACAGTGATAATTCACAAACGCGACACAAATTTTAACTAGTGAAAATCACATATAACTACTATCATTATTAAAATTATGAAAATCACATATAACTACTATGATTATTAAAATTATGAAAATCACATATAACTACTGTCATTATTAAAATTATGAAATCACGATCATAACGAGAAGGAACTCCATCACTGAATATATTTAAGTAACAACAACTTAATTGTTGTTTAGAGAAGAATTAGGGTTATGGCCTCTGTACAGAGGCTCCCCTTTTATATTAAAATAATTTATTCTTTTACAAATACACCCCTACTTTTCTAGAAATAACATAAATACTAAATATAACTCAACACTCCCCCTCAAGATGGGCGATATATATCAATCATCCCCATCTTGTTACAAGAACTTTCAAACTGCTTAGAACCTAAACCCTTGGTTAGACAATCAGCCAACTGTTCTTCTGATTTTACATAGCTCAAAGTTAGCACTCCATCATTCAATTTTTCCTTGATGAAGAAACGATCAATCTCCACATGTTTAGTGCGATCATGCTGAACAGGATTGTTTGCAATATTGATTGCTGACTTGTTGTCACACCGAAGTTGTAAAGACTCTCCTCGAAACACGCGCAGCTCTGATAGGAGATTTTTCACCCATATCAACTCACACAGACTGAGTGCCATAGCCCTGTACTCAGCCTCAGCTGTAGATTTTGCCACCACATCTTGCTTCTTGCTCCGCCAAGCCACAAGATTGCCTCCAACAAACACACAATATCCTATGGTGGATCTGCGATCATCCAAACAACCTGCCCAATCAGCATCACAATAGCCTTCAACTCTCAGATGCCCATGACTCCTGAACCACAGTCCTTTTCCGGGACTTCCCTTGATATATCTGAGAATTCTGTGAACGGCATCCATATGTTGTTCTCTAGGGTCATGCATGTACCTACTCACCACACTCACTGCATATGCAATATCAGGTCTCGTGTGGCATAGATAAATGAGCCGACCAACTAGTCTTTGGTATTGTTCCTTATCCACCAAGTCACCTCCTTCAGCACACATCTTCTGATTCGGCTCGATAGGAGTAGGGGCAACCCTGCAGCCCAACATCCCTGTCTCTGAAAGAAGGTCCAATGCATATTTTTGCTGAGAAAGCACTATGCCTGTCCTTGACCTAGCAATTTCAATCCTAAGAAAATACTTCAGTTGTCCCAGATCCTTGACCTCGAATTCTTTACCAAAATTTCCTTTTAATCGCATGATTTCCTCAGTATCGTCTCCAGTAATCACAATATCATCAACATAAACAGCCAGGATGGTGATACGACCTTTCAAGTGCCTGTAAAATACAGTATGATCTCCATTGCACTGCTTGTATCCCATGCCACAGACTGCAAGTCTGAACCTATCAAACCATGCTCTCGGAGACTGCTTCAGCCCATACAATGACTTCTTGAGCTTGCATACCTTCCCAGCTGATTGTGGAGTAGCAAATCCAGGTGGAATCTCCATGTACACCTCTTCTTGGAGATCTCCATGCAAGAAAGCATTCTTGACATCCAACTGGTGTAGTGGCCAATTGAAGTTGGTAGCACACGACACCAACATACTCACAGTGTTCATTTTTGCAACCGGAGCAAAGGTCTCATCATAGTCGATACCATAAGTCTGACTGTATCCTTTTGCAACCAGTCGGGCCTTGTACCTATCAACCTTGCCTTCTGGAGTTTGCTTAACAGTGTACACCCATTTGCATCCGACAGCACGCTTTCCAGCTGGTAGAGGTACCAACTCCCATGTGTCATTCTTCTTCAACGCCTGAAGTTCTTCCCGCATGGCACTGAACCATCTGGGATCTTGCTTAGCTACCTGCCATGTGTTAGGTCCAGGCACAGACTCTAAAGATGCAAGGAAGGACTTATATGCAGGTGGGACAGATGCATATGAAATGTAATTTGCAATATCCCAACTACCATACTTAACAGGAGGTTTCCCAGCATTAACCCTAGATGTTCTACGAAGTGGAATTTGAGGAGAATTGTTACCTATCAACTCTGGGTGAGAATCTGAGGAAGAGCTTGGTTCTGAGGAAGGACTTGGGGAGGAGTTACTTGGGACATTGGCATTCAAGGGAACTGGCGATGCTATAGCAGGCGACTCATGCTGCTCATGCTGCTCTGGCTGCTTTGGTCTCCTTTTATACACTATCAGCTCCCCATGTTTCTTGTTTTCACCACTCAGATTGCTATCACCATCATTACCACCATCACCATCATCACTCAGATTGCTATCACCACTCGATCCCGACAAAGGACATGGAAGTCACCAATTATAATTCCATTCACATTCTCCCCCTCTCTACCAGCATTGGTAGAGTCATTCTTGAATAACGAACCCAACTCTGTCCTTTCTCCATAGTATGGTTCAGATTCTCGAAAAGTCACATCCATACTAACAAAGACCCTTCTTTCAGTAGGACACCAACACTTATATCCTTTCTGACTTGAGGAGTAACCTACAAAGATGCATTTAACCGCCTGCGGATCTAGCTTTCCCACTGTCAATCTGTGGTCCCTCACATAGCACACACATCCAAACACTCTGGGCGGAGCAACAAAATCATTAGAGCCAAATAGCATCTCACGTGGTGTCTTCATCCCCAACACTCTTGATGGCATCCTGTTGATTAGATAAGTCGCTGTCATAACCGCCTCACTCCACAGAAACTTCGGTACGTTCATTGTCAACATTAATGAACGTGTCACTTCTAGTAGATGCCTGTTCTTGCGCTCGGTGACTCCATTTTAGGCTGGAGTATTTGGACAAGTAGTTTGATGGAGAATCCCTTGCTCTGACACCAAAGTAGCGAACTCTTTGTTGACATACTCAGTTCCATTATCTGATCGCAGGACCTTCACCTGTACTCCAAATTGAGTTTTCACACAAGCTGAGAAATCTTTAAAGCATTTGAGTACTTCAGATTTCTGTTTCATCATGTATATCCAAGTCATACGCGAGTAACAATCAATGAAGGTGACAAACCATCTAAATCCACTAACAGAAGCAGTAGGACATGGTCCCCAAACATCGGAATGGACAAGTGCAAAAGGCTCCAAACTTCTTAAACCAATCATTTTATAACTAGAACGAGTATGTTTTCCAAGTTCACAAGCATTACAAAATAATTTATCCTTGTCTACTTTATTCATCAAATCAGGTTCCAATTTATTTAAACTATCAAAAGATAAATGTCCCAATCTATTATGGTGCAGCATGGCCTCCGCTTCTGTCCTTTTACCAATAGCAGCAACGAGCATAGCAGCCTCCTTATCCAAATACCAAAGTCCATCACGCCTGTTGCCAGTCCCAAGCCTCCTCCCCGTTTTCTTTTCCTGAATGAAACATGTATTTTGATCAAAAAGAACAGTGCAATTCAATTGATCAATTAGTGAGCTAACAGAGAGTAAATTAACAGGAAAAGAAGGAACATGCAACACTGATGGCAGGGTAATAGATGAATTACAATAGACTGAACCAATACCCTTGATAGGTTGGGATGTACCATCAGCTGTTTGGACTGTATCTGGTTGTATTTGTTGACTAGGACCATATTCTACAAATTCATTGGATAATCCTGTTATATGACTAGATGCACCAGAATCTATGATCCAATCAACATGAGATTTAGTGGATGCAAAAGCCTGTGCCTGAATACCTTTAGTCACATGTGCATAACAAACAACATTACCGAAGTAGGCATTGTCCTCAAACTCATCCGAGACCTTTTTCTTGCCTTTAGAGTTCTCAACTTGAGACTTGAACTTCTAGCTCTGTCAGTTCAGCTCCAGTCATCTTTGTCGCGGCTTGGGGCTCCTCTGTCGCAGCAAAATGAGCAACACCTCGACCTCCACGTCCTCGGGTGCCTCGCCCCCTATATCCATTTCCACGTCCGCAACCACCATATCCACCTCTCTGTCCTCCACCTCCTCGGCCACCACCAGATTTGCGAGGCGCAGGACAATTGAAACTGAGATGTCCTTTCTGTCCGCAGTTGAAACAGTCCCTGTCATCCCTGATTTGGGCTCCAGGAACTGCCATAGCCGAGCGAACAACAGGTGAGGTTTCAGATACCATCACCTTTTGTCTGACCTCCTCTTCCTCCATCGAAGCGATAACCTCATTCAATGATGGGAGAGACGGCAAATGACATATTGCTGCCCTTCTTGCCTCAAACTTTGAATTCAGACCTTTCAAGAAGCGAGCCACACGCCTCCGTTCAAGATATTGCATTCCACAGAGGACATCTGTTGGGTCTTTCAGTGACAAAGGATCATAGTGATCTAAATCTGCCCATAAACGGCGTAACTCTGCTGCATACTTGAGCACTGATTTCTCCTCCTGGACAGTAGCATCAATTCTGTCCTCCACGTCGAGCATCATCATCACACTCCCAGCTCCAGAGTACATCTTAGCCAACGTCTTCCAGATATCTGTTGCACTTCTAATCGACTCCACCATTCCAGCTATGGAACACTACGCACCAAAGTAAAACTCCTTTTTATTTTTCTCAGAAACTATTAAGCACTATGTCATTAGTTCAATGTGCAAACAATTAAAATTTCATGTACACTCTACAAACAACCATCATTGACAAGCATCCCCCGTGTTATCGTGTGTGATATGATCAAGAGCAACAATTACCAACAATCCGGATCAATTTATATTCATGCGCTAGGCGCAAGAAATAGACTCCATAAGTCGGTTTTTCATTCTTATCTCCACTAATTAGACAACGATAAACCGGGGATCGATAGGACTTAATTAAGCTTGTAATGTAGGGCTTGGGTGAAAGGTAGGGAAATATAGAAAAATATGTGGCTCATGCACCCAAGTTACTTAAATTGGACAAGTTGGAGTTTTTTGAGCATTCTTCAAGCATTCGACTCCCCCAAACTTATTCAAAACCATCACTCTCTGTGTAATTTTTTTTTTCATTATGTGTTTGAGAGTGCTAGCTCGCTTTTTCTTTCATTTTCTTTCTTTTTCTCTCTCTCTCTCTTTTTTTTTGCATTCTTCTCCTCTTTTTGTCACTTCTTTTTTTTTTCGCATTCTTTTTTCAGCAAATTTTTTCTCTTTGAAGCGAGCTAGTATATCCCAAAATCAAGTATACGTATAACCCTCCACTTAATCCCCTCATAATTCCACATATCCACAACATAACTCCACAATTATCACAATTCAAGTAAAGTGCATAGAAAGGATTAAGATATGTAGACATTGTGCTTTTGGGCTTGTAATGTGGCTATCAAGAGAACTAAGCACAATGTAGGCTCAAGGGGGACTCAAGGGCTACGTTTAACAAACAAATAGGCAATTAAGGCTAAAAAATATTCAAAAATGGCCTAAGTCATCTTCCCAATTTAACATAGTCTAGGATTTCGCCTCGACAAGAAATCAAATCGATTCTAGTGTCCTAATGCATTAAAGCACATGCGAAAACCTCTCACAAAAACATAAATTTTCACTAAATCATTTAGCAATCATTGCTCAAACCATGTGCTCAAAGTGATTAGGGGATAGCAAAATAACAACAATCATTCTTCAAGTGCACACAAAATGCTTCATGTACGCTCATTGTTCCACACATAGCGTTTCATAGCATAAAATCATCATAGGATAAGGAATTTTAACAAAGCACGTGTATTCCAAGAACGACACAAAACAAACGGCACAACACAAAATAGTTTTCGAACATCTAACATATAACCGTTATCACCAAAATTTAGCTTGAACGCAACGGAATTGAACTTGAACTATACGTGGCGTTGTTATACCAGGACACGAGTCATCAAAGATGACTCTTTTCGTCTGGCCGTCCGGGTTTCCAGCCGATATACAATTATTGTTCAAATTCCCTACACATAACTAACAACACTTAACCTCAAAAGTCTTCTCCTAGGCAATTGAAATCCCCCCCACACTTAAAGGGTACTTTGTCCCCAAAGTACAGAAATAAGGCCAGACAAGACACAACAGAAACACAAAGAACTACGAAAGCGAAAAATAAAACACAAACAGAAAGCAAAGAAAAGGATAGAAAACACCTGAGGTCAGATGGCATCATAGAATTCGGTCTCATCCTCTTATTTTTCTCTCTTTTTCTCTCTTTTTTTTTTCAATGTTCTGTAAAATTGGGTTACTACCCAAAATTTTTGGGTAACTACCCAATTGTACAGAAACTTCACCTCTCAAAAAAACACCTGCTTTACCAAACTGAGTAGCTACGCAAAATTTCTCGCGTAAGTACCTAAATTTCCAGAACCGAAAATCCCCTGCAAAACCAACAACTCAACCAAAAATCACATCAAATGGTCTAACCAAACAAAACACGCAAAACTAAAAAAAAATCAAAAACACAAGAAGCACAAAAAAAAAATAAAAAAAATTTGGGTTGCCTCCCAAAAAGCGCTTGTTTAAAGTCTTTAGCTTGACTCATTTCGACATTTTTAAAGAATGAGGTCAATGTATGATGTCGACCCTCCTCGGTCCACATCTCCACTCATATACGCCTTTAAACACTGGCCATTCACCATGACATGTCCTCGCTGTTGTCCCTTGTTGGACTTCTTTTCTATAATGCGGGCATTGTACAACTTCTTTGCTTCTCTTCTCGGTCTTGCATCATTTTCCGTCAAAACTTCACGTATGCCTATGGAAGGCCTATTACTCTTGACGTTTGCAATTTGGTGCCCCAATGCTTTGATTCTACCCTTGATGAACCTCACAATTCTCCTCTTTTGCTCCCTAGTCAAGGGAGGACCTAAGATGATTTGTAAGGCTTTGTTCTCCTCCGAAGAGGCATATTCCGAGTTTTGTGGTATTGACCTAACCTCTACTTTGGGGGCCTGAATGCCTGATGTTAATATAGGGCTCAAGGTTTCTGGCATGTGTTCAAACTCCTGTTGATTTTTTCCCTTATCCTTCTCACTCTCTAAATTCTTTACTTCCTTCTCATTCTCAATTTTCTCCATCATCTCTCTCACACAATCATCAGATGCATCTATCCTCATGCAGTGATCATCCTCAATATGGCGTTTAACCTCTTTGAACACGTCAAAGTCAATACTTTCATCCCCAAGCCGAAAAGTCAACTTCCCTGCATTTACATCTACTAATGCTCTCCCCGTGTTCATGAATGGCCTTCCTAGAATCAACGGCACCTCTCTATCAGCTTCAAAGTCAAGCACCACGAAGTCCACTGGAAAAATGAACTTCCCAACTTTGACTAGGACATCCTCCACTACCCCCACAGGTCGCTTGAGTGATCGATCCGCCAATTGCAAGGATACAGTGGTGGGGGATAAGTCGCCGACACCTAATTTCCTGAAAACAGACAAAGGCATCAAGTTAACACTAGACCCCAAATCACACAAACACTTGGAAAATTCAAATTTACCAATCATGCAAGGGATAGTAAAACTCCCTGGATCTTTCAATTTCAAGGGCAACTTTTGAGAAATGATGCTGCTGCACTCCTCCGTTAATGCCACAGTTTGGAACTCTTCTAGCTTCCTCTTATTTGAAATGATCTCCTTTAAAAATTTGGTATAATGCGGCATGTTTGCTAATGCCTCGACGAATGGGATATTGATGTGCAACTTCTTGAAAATGTCAAGAAACTTATTCCTTTGTTGTTCTTGCTGAGCTTGCCTCAAACGTTGTGGGAATGGCACCTTCGTCTCATAGGGGTTTGCTTTTTTCATCACTGGAGCTTTATCAACTTGCTTCCCCTCTTCTTTTTCCTCATTGGCCTTTGTATCCTCACGTACTTTAACCTCTTTATCTTCTTTCCTTCCAGCATTTGATATCTTTGGTGGCTCCAACTCTTTTCCACTCCTTAGCGTAATTGCATTGCATTGCTCCCTTGGGTTCACTACAGTTTTACTTGGAAGATTCCCGTGGACCCTGTTGGTCAACGCATTGGCCAATTGGCCTACTTGAACCTCCAGATTGTGCATGGATGCCGAGTGGTTCTTGGCAATTTGATCGAACTTCTCTTCGATCCTTTTCAAACTATCCTCTTGCGAAGCCATCTTAACCCCTAAGACATCAATGAATTTGTCCATCTTTGTCTCTAGGGAGCTCGCCTTCTCTTGCTGTGGGGGATAGTTCTGTTGGAATCCTGGTGGGTGCTGTGGCCTATTCAAATTCTGACCACCCCAAGAGAAATTAGGGTGATTCCTCCACCCTGGGTTGTATGTGTTGGAGTATGGGTTGTTAGCTTGCCTCCCCTGCATATTTCCATGCATGTTTGCTCCCACAAAATTTACCTGCTCACTAGAAACAACAGGAAATGGACTCCCAAACGAGCAATCAGTGGAAACATGATTAAAATCACCACAAACTTCACAAGAAGGCTTAGGACTAATATTTAAATTATTACCGTTCAGGGAATCCAACTTATGAGTTAGAGCGCTTACCTGAGCTTGGAGCGATGCAATGGCATTGAGCTCTAACTTACCCCCTTGGTTCTTTTGAGTGGTGGATTCCGCCGACCATTGGTAGTTGTTGATCGCCATCTCCTCAATTAGGTTGTAGGCATCATCCACGGTCTTTGTAACCAAAGAACCTCCAGCTGCTGCATCAATTGTGCACTTAGTGTTGGCCCCCAGTCCATTGTAAAATGTTTGCACCACCATCCATCTTGGTAGTCCATGGTGGGGACACCTCCTTAGCAGCTCCTTATACCTCTCCCACGCCTCGTATAGTGATTCCCACCCATTTTGGGAAAAAGTGGAAATGTCATTACGCAGCTTGGCAGTCTTGGCCGGTGGGAAGTACTTCGTTAGAAATGCATGTGACAGCTGCTCCCAATTGGTTATGGACCCGCTTGGCACCGAGTTTAGCCAAATTTTGGCTTTGTCCCTCAAAGAAAAAGGAAAAATCCTCAGTCTTATTGCATCATCCGACGCCCCGTTGATCTTGATGGTGTCACACAACTCTAGAAAGTTATCTAGATGTTGATGGGGGTCTTCATTCGGCAGGCCGTAGAACTGCACATTATTAGTCACCATGTTCAATAAGGCCGGTTTGATCTCGAAATTGTTTGCCTCAATGCGCGGCCTTTGTATCCCCGTTCTCGCTCCTTCGGCTTGGGGTGCAATGTAATCCCGTAATGTTCTTGCATCTTGATCACCAGGTGGGGCATTTTGATCATTGTCACCATTAACACCCACGTGCTGATTGTCAGCCATAATTCGTTCCTGAGCTATCCTAGCTCTTCTCGCCACGTTCCTTCTTCTGTTAACTCTTTCAATCTCAAGGTCCAAAGGTACTAGTTCAGCTCGTGAACTTGTACGCCTTGTAATCATACACCAAAGAGCACCTACACACGAAGGAACACAAACTCAACCGCAACAATAACAAAAACAAATAAATACTAAAAAAAATAAATTTAGTCTAAACACACAAGCTAGTATCACAGTCAAATGCGCCAATCCCCGGCAACGGCGCCAAAAACTTGTTGTGGATTGCGCAAGTGCACGCAGTCGTACAAGTAATAAATAGTGAGTAGAGTGTCGAATCCACAGGGATTGTGATTTGGCCCGTGAAATTGACTTGTGTTGCTTATCTAAATTGAACAAATTGAATAGTGGTTGTGATTTTTTTTAAATAAATCCTAATTTTCTTAATAAAAACGACTTACGAAGAACAGTAATACCAAATAATCAAGGCGAGAAAAACAAGTGTAAGGTGGTTTCATTCACGTAATTTGCTATTCTAATCCAATCCCCAATTTGAGTGGTTTTCGTGGTTGTGTGAAGCCTAGGAACGAATATATCCACAATCTCTCTCGAGCATTGCGGAATTAACTCATACAATTCCTCTAAGCCTAAGACTAACCAATTCTCATTCAATTAATCCCAACTTTCGAAGTATTTATATGAATTTTTAAACACTGCCTTAAGGCTCAATCAAAGTTAAATTCACTCTCGTGCAACTTTAACCCCATTGATCTTGTCTAATTAGAGCTAATATCGTGAATCGTCTCTCGACCTCATCACGATTCCCAAATTCGATAATTAGGGGTGATCAAACCCTAACCACGTGTTAAACCATTAAACAAGAATCACACAACATAGAAAATATATGAAAACCAATTCAAACTCGTAGGATTTTCATAGAATAGCAAATACCGATGAATTACACCATCCTTACACTTAAATGAAATTAGTTCATAATGAAATTGAACATAAAAACGAAAAATGCAAGAGAATTCATGGAAAGAGAAGAAGGGAACTTAATTGCTGGAATTCTCAGGCGTAGAACTCCCCTCGTTCGGTTGTTCCTCCCTTCGTTCGGTTGTTCCTCCCTTCGTTCTTGTTTTCCTCTTCTTTCGTTCTCCACAAACTCCACAAAGATGAAAAAAAATATGAAAAACTAAGTTCTAAACTCTAAAACCTAAGGAAAAACGTGAACAGTAGCCGCCTCCCTCTTTCTGGACTTAAAAAGGGTGGAAAAACCCTAGAGACACCTTCCAAAATTAGAGTCCTAATCGCACTAGGAAAACTGAAAATTTTCTGCCGCGGGTTTTGGGTACGTACCCGAAATATTTTGGGTACGTACCCAAATTTACAGATTCATTCAACACTTCACTGACTGAATTTGGGTACATACCCGAAATACCTGGGTACGTACCCAAATTTATAGATTCATTTCTTCTCAAAATCTCTCAAAATCTCTGAAATTGGGTTGGTACCCAAAATATTTTGCATAGGTACCCAACTCTTGATTCCACCTTTTCGTCTCCTTTATAGTATTTTTGCCATCTCACCTACAAAACACGATTTATCTCAAATTTAGGCAAAAAGAAGTTTAAATGGAGAAAAATACATGATAAGTCCGTCAAAATAAACATAAAAATCAAGTAGAATTACGGACTTATCAGCTATGGCTGGAGACACAGATGTCAACAACCAAGAAACCACTAGAGAATTCATGTGACTCCACCTTACCCACTCAGCACTTGTTTTGTCCCCAACACCCGACTTGTCCACAGGTTCAATGCAGTCTCCATTCACATATCCTTCAAGTCCTTTCATCTGAAGGTTCAGCAATGCCCTTCGAGACCAACTCAGATAATTTCTCGTCCCCTCAAGCTTGACATCATTAGGTAACAACTCTATCTTCTGTATCACCGGTGACTGTTCTAACACAGACCCGACTGTCTTACCGGACGAGTTCTCCTCAAACTTCACATTCAACATTCTGGTCATTCCTTCCATAATGGCCTACAAATCTTTAGTAGTCACAGTTTCACCCATCTTCACTATCAAATCTGTATCTCAACACACCAACACAACTAGAGGACAAGATCAACAAATCTCAAACACAAACCGTGCGGACGCACACGATCACGGTTTCAACATCTACCAAAAATAATTATCACAAGAAAAGAGGAGAGAACACCTGACAGAAACATGAGTTGATAGTCTACAGCTTCTCTGGTCAAACAAGTCAAACCTATGCATGAAGAGAGATCGGTCCTTGCGCAGTCCACACGAGGTCAGACGAGTCAACGTGGTCTTTGTGCGGTTCACCAGCATGCAATGTTGCGCTGTCTTTGCCTGGTGTATCGCGGCTCACAGGAAGGGAAGCTGCGGATGGTCCACCGCGGCTCACACACGCGCGAGAGCGGGAGCTGGTCCACCGCGGCTCACACACGCGCAGAGGGAGGGAGGCTGCTGATGGTGCACGCGCTGTCCACAACTCCAAAGGTGAATTGTTTGGTTGTTCTTGTGCGCGGAAGCGGAAGAAGAAAGAGAGGAAATCAGGCGCCGCTGAGTTGCGGCTCTGATACCATGTTGTTTAGAGAATAATTAGGGTTATGGCCTCTGTACAGAGGCTCTCCTTTTATATTAAAATAATTTGCTCTTTTACAAATACACCCTTATTTTTCTAGAAATAACATAAATACTAAATATAACTCAACATAGTTTACCCTCAATATTATTTTTCTAAAATGATTATATGGATTGAAATTTAATGTGGTGATATCATTATACTATAAAATTAAAAGAGACTCAATAATCACGTCAATTCAATCACTAGAACCATCCACAATGGACATTTTATTTATTGCATATTACGAAACCAAAAGACAGCCGTAAAAGTCCAGAAGCATGAACAAACTGTTCGGTTGGGGCATTACATCGAACACTTTCTGGGTATCGCTTTCAAGGGCAACAATTTACTCACCACCAACCCGATGCTCTCCCTCTTATCCATCAAATCATTCCTGCTAACCTCGTCAACTTCCCAGTCAAATTCATGCAGCAGAGATCCCAATATAACATGAAGCAGACGATGAGCCAGAGGGATTCCGACGCAAATCCTCCGGCCGGCACCGAACGGAATCAACTCAAAATTTTGCCCTTTGTAGTCAATGTTTGAGCCCAAGAATCTCTCAGGTTTGAATGACAATGGATCCTCCCAGCATTCTGGGTCTCGCCCTATTGCCCAAACATTCACGAAAAGCTGCGTGTCTTTGGGAATGTGATATCCCATGAAATTAGTGTCTTGAATTGCCTTTCGAGGTACCAGGAATGGAAGTATAGGATGTAATCGCAGTGTTTCTTTAAATACTGCTTGCAAGTATGGTAAATTTTCGATGTACTTGTCTTCGAATTTGTTGCCCTTTCCGACCACCTGCGCTAGCTCATTCTTGGCCTTGATCATAGCTTCCGGGTTGCTGAGCAACTCAACCATGGCCCATTCAATAGTGCTCCTCGTTGTGTCAGTGCCCGCGAAAAACAACTCCTGCAAACATTTTGAATCATTTATTGTGCTTCACAATCCAAAATAGTGTGATCTTTGAGTAGGTGGATTTGTAAGTGTGCAATTGTTTTGCTTTAAGCCGAATTTATCTCGTATAAAATTGTTTTCAACAATCTTCTTGTAAAATGCAGTAATCGATCTTCTTAAAATAGCAGTATTATATATTTCAATAATAATCGAACCGAAACATTTAAAGCTATCAAATAATCTTTTAAACTAAGACACTATTTATAATTGAAGGGTTGGTGTTATGAGTACGGAAAATGAAAATCTATTTATAATAGTTCAAAGGTTGTAGTTTTTAGTTCTAATCTTAAATCTATCGAACCTAAAGGCACCACTCAAATAGGTCCATTCACCCAATTTCTTGAATCTAACGAACTCAGAAGTTTCATTAATTTAACTATTTTACTGTTTTATTTATGTGTTTACTTATCAGTTTTAGAAATTCGCATTTTGCAACAAAATTTTTTACCATGAAATCCTAGTGGAAATTAACTATATATGTATATATGTGTATATATATTCAGGGATTGCAGGTTGTAATATAGAGTGGAAAATATTTTGCTGACCATAAGAATTATATTGAGCGCGTGGTTGGAAATGTTAGCTTCGTCTCCTTGTGTACTTTCCAGCAGCACCTCCAGAAAGTCTTTCTTCACTTCGTCGCCACCGCCGCTGCTGTTCAGTTGCCTTTCTTTGATCCGCTCCGCCACATACCCGCCTATGATATCCAGCGTTTTCTTCATCCGACGATCAGCTTTCCGTTGCAAACCTTGAGGATCCAGCCATTTAAGCCCCGGGAAAAAGTCCGCCATGTTGGCCCGGCCCGACCCCTCCATCAGATCCGTCACGGCCGCAAAGAATTCGGACCCCTCCTCCGATTGAGGGTTCACGAGGTCACGCGACAGCACCATGTTCCCAAGCATGTTGAACAGAGCAAGGAAAATGAACTTCCCGACATGAATATTCCGTCCTGATTCCCCGGCGATCCACCCCACCATGTCGCCGATGCACCGCAGCCTGATAGCCTCTGTTTCGTTGATCCTCTTCTGAACCAGCAGCTCTACGGTGGCTACGCGCTTTAGCTGCCGCCAGTAGGGGCCGTAGGGGGCGAGCGACATGGCCGACTTGTGAAAATCGTGAACTCTCATCACCTCAATGACTGTGCGGTCCGCAAAGTTCAAGTCGTGGTTCTTGAACAGCTCGGCGGCGGCCTCGGCTGAGACCAAAGCCACGGTTTTCATGGACCCGATTCGTATGGAAATAACAGGACCGTAATCTTTCTTTAGCTCGGCTATGGTTTTGTACGGCGCGGAACCGAGGCTGAACATGTTGCCGAACACTGGCCATCCCGGCGGGCCGGGCGGCCGGCGGGCAGTGGTGGAATTGATCCTCCGCCTACGGAGGAGGTGGAGCAGTGCCGGTCCCAAGATGCAGATGCAGCATACGAGGAAAGTCCAGTCAAAATCCATGACTTGGAAATCGAATATTGATTTGTTCGACTCTTGTTGCGAGTGCTATAGTTGTTCTACCCTTTTTTATAAAGCAGCGTCATTAGACAACAGACGTTGAAAAACGAAAACCAAGAAAATGAATACTTTAAGCTACATAACCATGACACAATTCTTTCTCAATTTATTAATAAACAAATAAATAAATATAACACAATCACGTGGCAGAAAATTCAAATTAAATCTTAAGATATTTATTGTTAAATTAAATCACTGGAAAATTTTCAGTGTTCATTTAAAACTACAAATTAAATATTGAGTAGGGTTTTTTCAATTGGACATCTTTATGCAACACAATAAATTTTATGTGTGATTTTTTTTTCTTACCAAAAAAAAATAAAATAAATGTTGTCAAGCGAATTACCACTCTATTTTTCGCTTTTTTTAATCAATATTATAGTAACTTCTTATTATATACGTGACATATAAATATAATGAAAATTCAATATTCATTATTTGATGTAATGTAAAATTTCAAGTCACGCTTCATTGATAGTCTAATATGGCTGCCGTTTACTTCTCTTGAGGTAAACTGCGCTGTTCCATCAATGGGATTGACCGCTATCGAGTTGTCCAGGGTCCCCAGCATTAGCAATCGTCATTTTGGATCATTATTCATTCATTTTATTTATTATTGTTAGATAATTATTTAAATAGTCGGCAACCGAGGGATTGTAA
This sequence comes from Petrea volubilis, assembly GCA_026212405.1. Classification (NCBI taxonomy): domain Eukaryota; kingdom Viridiplantae; phylum Streptophyta; class Magnoliopsida; order Lamiales; family Verbenaceae; genus Petrea; species Petrea volubilis. The sequence goes on along the minus strand of CM047882.1, from coordinate 3,911,683 downwards.
TGGGGATTGACTTTTTGAGATCATTTAAGTGGTTGAGAATTGAGATAAGTGAAATACTACGAATAGGTAGTCTTGATTGTATTTTAAATGCATTAAAAAAATATATTTTTCTGTATTTCTCTTCTTTTATATATTTCTAATAAATCTAAAGGCCGCAGCTAAATATTTCTTTTAAGGGAAAATTGAATCAAAGAAAGAAAAAGGCCGTCGCTAATCCATCCGTCGAAGATTTCAGCCCGTTGGCCCATTTAACTTTAGTCCAGCTCTTCAAAGGCCCATTTGGCCTTTTTTTTAAGCTAGATGTTGAAAAGAGCAATTAGAAATTCACCAACGAACTCAATGTCGTTTAACTTTTCTCAATTTCTAGTGAGCTGAAGAAAGAGCAAAGGCAATAAGGCAATTTAATGGAGAACAAACGAGGTGAAATAGTTTACAAAGTTTACAGAGCCCTAACTTACGGTATATCGCCGCTAATACGCCTCCATCTATGGTGGCGCAAATTCCGAGGACGCGAGCACCCCCTGCGGTGGCTGGAACGCCTCGGCCGCCCCTCCGCTCCCCGGCCCGCCGGACCCCTCGTTTGGTTTCACGCCGTCTCGTTGGGTGATTATTTTCTCCAGAAACATTTGACCGTACAAATTTGCAGTCGCACATTCCTGTTTAATGCTTCAAGTTTGGTTTTACTTCGCTGGTTACGGAACAGGTGAAGGATTGGCAGCGATTCCTGTGATCAGGTGCTGTCTGGAAAGGAGGCCTGATGTAAATGTCTTGATGACGACGACGACAAGCTCAGCATTGTAAGGATAAATCTTTGCTGTGTAATTTAGATATTTACTTTTCACACCGTGAAATGGTGGTTACTAAAAGTTGTTTCATTAATTTCTCTTCCTTATTGATTTTCATGGAAATTGACATTGTGAAGCTGGGTTCCAATTATCTGACTTTTTTGTTCCCATTTGTTTTTGCAGTGAAGTGATAAAGAACAGACTTCCAAATAATGTCATATATCAGGTACTTAAGGTCATAATTTCCGCAATCCTCCTTTATATCAAAACAGGAAAGATGATTTCCGCTGACATTAAGTATGTGTGTTAACCAGTTTGCTCCACTTGATCTACCATCTAGTATGGATGCTTTCCTTCAATATTGGAGGCCAAATGCAGTCATGCTAATGGAAAGTGAATTGTGGCCGAATCTCATTATGGGTGCTGCAAGAAATGGTGTAAGCCATACCTCCTCATTACCTACTATTAAAAAATCTCTTGAGTAATTCCTCTCTGATTTCTTTGTTTAGCTGGGTTAAGGTTGGGGCCATTACACTAATCCTCTACAATATATGCTCGTGCCTAGGGGATTTACTTTTAAATATCTCGTTGTTAATTTTACACTCATTTGTTCTCTGTTCAGATTGCATTGACGTTGCTAAATGCCAGAATGTCTAAGAAATCGTTTCAAAGGTGGTCTCAACCAGTAATTTTTCCATTGATCAGATTAATGCTGTCAAAATTTTCATTGATTCTTCCATTGGTATGTGCTTGTATATGGTCTTTGGATGTTTCTGGAAATTTGTTGCTGTCTCTTATTCCCTTCTCTTCTCTCATTATGTCAGAGCACAGTCCAAGGAGTTCAATTCCAGCTATTGCAAGCTCCACCTTTTATCATAAACTATTCTGGAGACCTTAAATATGGTATCACTTTTATTTTAAAAGTTTCATCTGGAAAAAGAAAAGCATCAAATCTTGTGATAACCATAGTTTTTAGCAAACTGTTGTTTACCTTGATTTTTTTTGCTTTTTAATTCTTTTTAGGTTTTGATAATTACCTTGAATCACCATCCCATGGTTGGCCAAATCTTGTTAATAAATGTAGCTTGAGCTAATTATTTCTTCCATACCATCGTTGACCCATCCCTGCATGACTGGTGTCAATTAGGTCTCTTGTTACTAATCTACTGTAATGCTTTCCAGAAATATCTCTTCTTGATTTCCTTCAGTTAGCTGTTTAAGTTTAAATTCTTTATGTTTCTTATTAGTTAGTCATGCCCATTGATGTTCAAAGACAAATTAACAGAAACTGGGATGCATCTTTGTTGGTTTCTCTTCAGCAATGGAAGATTTTGTCATTTCTGAAGGAGATAAGAAAAGTATAAAAGATTTTCAGCCCCAGCTTTCGCATAGAAAAGTATGGATGGCTTCTTCCATTCATAAGGGTGAAGAGGAAGGTAAGTGTTGATACATTTGCTTGTAAAGATGAAGCCCTTGTCACATGAAGTTTCTCACAAAATAAACTGCAGTCTATCAAGTTAAAAGTAGAGACTCACAGAATTGTTCTCACTTTACCCACTATTTCTTAAATATCTTCTCTTGGGGGAATAATTCAGAACTATCTGTGTGTGTGTGTGTCTTTGTATTATACTTTTTTTTTTGTGTGTGTGTGTGTGTGTGTGAGAGAGAGAGAGAGAGAGAAAAGAGGGCTTTAAAGAAAGATTGGCATCAAATTGAGAACAAGGCAGTACAGGAAATCCCTATGATTCATGACATTATTTCGTGGCATTAGCAAAACTTTTTGGACAATTATGTGAATGTTTTATCAATTAAATGCTTGTGAAACTTCTTGCAGTTTTTATAGGGGCTCACAACATTCTAAAACAGAAGCATACTGATATAGTCACTATTATTGTGCCCCGCCAACCGCAGCATGGACAAGATTTTGCTCTGGTAAGATTTTATTGCTTTAGCCAGTTTTGATCTGTAAGTAGAGATTAGATCTACATCTGTAACGTAGTTTAAAGTATGCATGTTTTTGCTCTTTTCAAGAATGTTGATACTGAACTTATAATGTGCTTTGCCTAATAATACAGAAATTACAGGAGGAAGGAGTTTCTGTGGCATTGCGGTCTCGTGGTGACAAGCTCACCCCTGGAACAAGTATATATGTGGTTGACACATTAGGTTTGTATCCTTTGCAACTCAGTTTTTCTTGGAAATACGCCTTACTTAAACTCCCTTAAATTTGATTGCAATAATATGGCCTCCCAGATGCCATCTCTTTAGTTCTCTTTCCTGTTCTATTATGTATTTTTCTTGACTTTCCTTATTTCCCGCCAATCTCTTCTACATGTCCTCAAATGGGGATTCGTTAGCCTAATTGAAATTTAGCCACAGTTAATCTTCAACCCTAAAGGTCATGAAGAAAAAATTAGGATGGAAACACTATGGAGTATCTCGTGGACTATCTTATCCTTTTAACCTTTCAGGATTGGCCTAATAAACATTCTCAAATATGGATAAAAGATTGCTGGCATAACTGTAAGGAAGTCAGTGATATATCACTTCATGGTGTATTTCTTTCTGTTTGCAATTGTGTGAGAGCTTTCAAATGAATATGCTTGTTCTATTTTCCTTTGTAGGTGAACTTAGAGATTTCTATAAATTAACACCAATAGCTGTAATAGGAGGGTCATTCATACTGGGATCTGCGGGTCATAATATATCAGAAGCTGCTGCAGCCGGCTGTGCTGTTTTGACTGGTCAGTGGAAAATTCTCTATTAATTCCATCTTGCTTGCTTTATGTACTGTGTCAAATAAGTAATTGTAAACATGCTATTAAGTGATCATTTTGCTGTTAGGTCATCATGTTGGTCATTTTTTACAAATGGTGTTAGAAATGCAACGGGTGAATCCGCTTTCAGTTCTGCAGGTATGAAGAATCTCATCAGATTTAGTTTGTCTTGCTTCTCTCTAACATAGACACATAGACATTCACACACACACATACATACATCTTTATTTATGAAATAGTGGAGTATGGTTAGCTTTTACATTGAGTTCAAGAATTTCTGCCATTCTGGAAAGATAAATAGGGTTTGCAAGATGTGCCGAGGTGTGGGGAGATGGATGATGGACAAGAGATGGAAATAAAAGATCATTTCTGCGTAGTAGGATCGAATGCAGGAATTCTGTCGATGTGAAAGCAATAGAACTATAAAAATGTTTGCTAGTTCATCATTATATAACTTGCTTACTGAGACCATATGTTGGGTTTCCAATGAGTTATAACTTCTGGATGCTGCTCCTCTTTAACTTTTCAAAACAGATACTGGAATGATATCCTTGATGGCATGCTTAAAGAATACATCTTTTACTCAAATGTAATGACACTCTGTGGTAGACATGAAGTTGTCCCTTGATTTAACACATGAATTGACAGTATTATAATAGTGGAAATGTAGAAGTTACATATGAGAGTCTTCAAAAGTGTCATTTCCTTTTCCCGAGTCTATCTTTTATCACCCAGATTAGAACTTGCGTCAGTTGCTCCCTTGTTCTTCTTCCTTCCTTTCTTTCTTTCTTTCTTTCTTTCTTTCTTTCTTTTTTTTCTTTTTGGTTGGCCTTTAAAATACCATTTTGTACAGGTTTCAGGTGAAAAGCTTGTAGAAACTGTTAGTGAGCTCTTTGGTGATGTCAAAACTCTGGAAGCACGTCGTCTGGCTGCCAAACAGGCATATCTTGCTTTGTCAACTGGAATTGTTGAAAACGTATGGCAAATGTTGCAATTCCACATATTCAAGAAATTGATAGGCAGGTATGACTTTCATGGTTTTCAGAAGGTAAATACGAAAGACAAGTTTTGAACTACTTCATGTTTATTGCATATATAAGGTGAAAATATTGCATCTGCTACAAAGGTTGTTACCTTGGTTTTGTTTATAGATGCAGTAGTAATATGTGCAGGTAAACAATGCATGAGATGTAGAACAGTTTTGATTGAGATTCGTAACAGAGCTTTTTTCCTTTTGATGTTTCAGATGAATCAGAGAAAATATGCTGATGTTACTAACTTGCAGTGAAGAACATGTCTAGCTAATATGTTACCTCTGGTAAGATCAATATGCCATTTGAAGTGCATTGTTACTGTTTCCTATACGCTCTCCTTTATCTTAGTGGCATTGAGGTAATCCATATTGTATTTGAGGTTTTTGGGTTCCGTAGTCTCAACAGATTAGTAGCTCATCATGTTTCTATTGTGTTATTCCCATTCCGGATGAACTTGCACCTTGTCGAGAACGAACATCAAACTTAGAACCTCCTAGCAAAAGGGGAAGTGAAGTGATTTTCTGATATCTTCTGTGACAGCTTCATGGAGAGTGAACAATGCTAGATGCGGGATGGCTAAAAGGAAAACTGTTGTAACACGAGGGCATCACTTTGATTACTGCTTTCTTGAGCATGCTGTTGTGATAATGGTGGCAACTCAGAAGCACCTGATGCGTCGTTAACCTCTACCCCCCTCTCATCGGAGCAACAGCGCTTCATTTTATCCTATCTTGATTGAATTTTTCCTCACTTTCAAGCGGGTTGAAAATGTGACATAGGCATGCAGTTACATGGTTGCAACGCTCCATCCACTGTTTTCCGGAAGTTTAAACAGATATTGTTTCCTATAGCATTGAATTGGTCAGACGAAAAAATGTCAAAAAATAGAAGAATTGGGCGGGAAAAATCAATTACTTCCATCTATTTCGAAGCATATTAATCCTCATAGAACGCCTGCAATGCAAATATTTTTCAAAGCTTTTTTCATAATTTGCTTGACAAAGATTATTAAGGCAGTTTGAACAGCAGCAATCTCACCTTGATTCCTTGAATTCTCGGTAGGAAGGCTAATGATTTTCATTTGGCGGCAAATTAAACACAGCTGTCAACCGTAAACACTTGTGCCGATGGTCAATGTTACTATGCCATTTGACTGTATAAACAAATGAAAACTTTCACATCATTTAATTGGGAATTATTCCACTGCTGTTTTTATAAATGTTTCCAAATTCGACATTCTGATGGAAGATAATTACATAAAAAAAATGTGTATATATTATTATTATGGAGTCCTTGTGTGTTGTCGGTATGTGCATTAATCCATATAAAGAATAAGGTTGTTGAAACGTGGTCGCTAATTTGCGATGGCATGTAAAATTTGTACGTCAAAGTGATGTTTTGAGGATTTGGCGGCAGCAACTTTGCTTGTTTGTCACTTAAAGTAAGAGCCATTTCCTTTTGCAACAGGGATTAAAAGAAAGAAAGAAAAATTCTTGGATTGAGGCCACGAATTGACGCTTATTTATTCAGGAAAAGGGGGGAAAGCCCGCCAAAATCTAGTATAAGAAAATTTCAGTTGTAAATTAAATATATATATATATATATATAAATTAACAATAATGTTTTTGGAATGTGAAAGATAAACCAGACATTTTAATCTGGGAATTCCTCCAAGATCTCGAAGGCTGTGCCCTCCCTTTTACACGAAGTTTACCAATCAGCCTCAGTGAAAAAGCAAAAAAAAAAAAGAAAAAGCTCTACTGCTCTGTTATCGTTCCATCTTTCTTTTCATTTGTGAACAACACTTTACCTTTTGTTTTTTAATCTGAATCCATGGCATATTGGCATTGAGAGATAAAGTGTGGAGAACAGCAATGATTCACACAGCCAACACCCTCTTCACTCTTGCCTCCTCCTTTAATCATTCCATTCTTTTATCAATTCTTAAACAGTGTCCTGTTCAATCAATATAAAAGGAAAAAGGGGATTGACATTATCATGCACAAATCCCTTTATTCAATCTCTCCCCGCTCTCTTTATAAATTATAATCATTGTGAAAAATCCGGTTGGTAATTTATGGTTTAGTATATTCATACTTTCTGTTTAATTTCTTTTTCTTTTCTTTTCTTTATTATTTCACATTATCGTGTGCTCTAATTTTTTCAAATTATTTCAATCTTAATTGAAATTATTATAATTGAAATGATAAAAGCAGCGCATCAGGTAGAAACGAGGGCACAAACACGAGCAGTAACACAAACTATACCATTAAAAGAATAAAAGAATTACACAACATACCAACAATTGGGGATTGACATTTGACAACAGAAATAAGTGTAAGAAATTAATTTTTAGAAGAGAAATAAATAAATAACATATATATATATATATATATATATATATAACAGAGATGTTTTTCTCAGTAGATGTGCACCCAGCATATATACTAAATTGTAATTTGTGTAATTGGAATGTGTGTGTAGAGAGATGGAGAAGGCTATTTCTTTCTTTCTAACTTGGGGTAGTAGTGTTGGGTACCAAATTCTTTGATCACGATGATTTATGTAGAATATGAGAATGGATTGGCGAAGTAGATACTAGATAGTAAACATTTCAAACAAAAAATCGTAAGAGGCACTTTTTGGACGTAGGCAAATATATATTAGCAAACTCAATTTCAAGGGGCCCAATTCATGTGTTTAATCATTAACGTAAAGTTTAACTATAGACAAAGTAATTAATATTTCACCTTAAATATCATTTATTTAAATCATAAATATAAAACAGGACAAAATATACTTAACTCTCTTGAATTATGTTAATGTAACACTTAACCCTCTTGTATTATAATAAACTTCACTTAACCCCTTCATCTTAATTCATACACAAACAAGACATCAAGTATTACTTGTAAAATATCTATTATAACCTTTCACTTTTTTTAAAAAAATTTTAAACAATAAAACACTTGTTAGTGTGCAAGAGATAAATTATACAACTACAATTATTTTTTCGCCTCTATTTACAGTACTATCATAATGCATATGCAAATATTTGTAATAGACTTTGAAATTTTTGTTGGGATTTTATTTTATTTTATTTATGAAAGCTATCTTGGGTGTTGGTTAGTACTTATTTTATTTTAATAAATATTGAAATCAATTTTTTAGACAATAACAATTATTATTATTATTATTATTATTATTATTATTTAACAGTTAGTGCTTTTTCTTATTTCATTCGAATTCCTAAAGTTTATTACACATAAATATAATTGGTGCAATTTTATGATAAAAAGAGTTGAAAATGTGCAATAGTTGACCTAAGTTTTTTGGATTAAAAAATGAAATTATAAACAGCTGAAAATTTATATATGTGGTCTTCAATATATAATAATAAATTTGTGAAGTTGAAAATAAAATTGATATTGGCACTTTCATTACCAAAACAAATCATTGACATAATATGACAAGATACAACATTTTGATTGACATCAATAATTCAAAAGGTAAATTTTTTGCATTTTATATATTTCATATGAGTAATTTTGGAGTTTAAAATATTAAAAAGTTAATAATAGTTATTTTATAAATAATAGTCAACGCCTTGTTTGAATGCGAATTAAGATGGCGAGATTAAATAAAATTGATTATAGTACAATAGGGTAAAGTGTCACATAAACTTAGTTGAAGGGGGTTAAGTGTATATTGTCCTATAAAATAAAATCTAAAAAATACAACAAAAGATATTAGTAACTTATAACAAAGATCGGAGTAGTTTTAATTAGGATGTTATTTTTATTTTTGAGTAGTTTAATTCGTCGAAATGTCATTTATTGTCATTTAAATAACAAAATTGTTGCTTTCCAAGATTAGTTTCATAAATTAATCGTCCTGATTTTGTGCTATCGAAATAAATATTTATCTGAAACAGTAATACTTATTGATTTTCTTTTCTTTTTCTTTATGTCCTCTTCACACTTTTAAGTTTTAAGAACACAAAAAAATAAAAGCTCCACGTCTTCACTATTCCATGCACTCCCCGCTCCATGCTCACTAATGGACCTCCGCTTCTTCTCCCTTCTCCTAATTTCTGCCTCGCTCTTCACCACCACCGCCGCCGCCAATGACACCGCCGCCCTCTCCCTTTTCCGTTCCCAAATCGACCCTTACGGCACACTCCTTTCCAACTGGTCCTCCGCCGCCGCCTCCACCGCCTGCTCCGCCAATTGGTTCGGCATAAACTGCACCAACAACCGCGTCACCGCCGTCGTCCTCCCCTCTCTCAACCTCCGCGGCCCAATCGACGCCCTTTCCTCCCTAGATCAGCTCCGCCTCCTCGACCTCCGCGGCAACCGCCTCAACGGCACCCTCACGCCAATCACACAATGTCAAAACTTGAAAATCATTTACCTCTCGGAAAACGACTTCTCCGGCGAAATACCGCCTGAAATCTCCCACCTCCACCGCCTCCGCCGTCTCGACCTCTCCAACAACAACCTCCGCGGCCCAGTTCCGACAAATCTCTCCAATCTCACCCGCTTGCTCTCTCTTCACCTCCAAAACAACGAACTCTCTGGGCCCATCCCGAAATTTCTCGATTCATTCCAACATCTCAAAGAATTGAACTTATCAAACAATGAACTGTATGGAATGGTCCCAAAGAATTTAATATCCCGCTACGGCTCCGCCAGTTTTTCCGGCAACGAGGGGCTCTGCGGGAACAACCCTTTCCCCAAATGTTCATACACCGGTGCAGGGCCGCCGTCCTCGTCCTCCCAAACTGTTCCCTCAAATCCCTCATCCTTGCCCTCATCAACGACGGCCACAATTGAAGCATCAAACAAGCGCCACAAAAAGCTCAGCAATGGAGCTATAGTAGCCATAGTAGTCGCAAATTCAGTAATGTTATTAGTTATCGCATCGTTTGTGTTAGCATACGGTTGCGGAAAGTACAGGAGGGACTCGGGTTCCATATCTGGCAGCGATGAGTGGAAGAGGAGGAGCAGCTACTCGAGTGAAAAGAGAGTGTACGCAAATGGAGGTGGTGGGGATAGTGATGGTACTAATGCTACTGATAAGAGTAAATTGGTGTTTTTCGAAAGGAAAAAACAGTTTGAGTTGGAGGACTTGCTCCGGGCATCGGCCGAGATGCTCGGAAAAGGGAGTTTGGGGACTGTCTACAAGGCTGTTCTTGATGATGGCTGCACCGTGGCGGTGAAGAGGCTCAAAGATGCAAACCCTTGTGCTAGGAAAGAATTTGAGCAGTATATGGATGTTATTGGGAAGCTTTGGCATCGTAATGTTGTGAAATTCAGAGCTTATTATTATGCAAGAGAAGAGAAGTTGCTTGTTTATGATTACATGCCTAATGGCAGCCTACATTCACTTCTTCATGGTATGACTTTCACCCCGGAAACAAATTTCGTGACAGATTAAGGAATTTTAATCCAACTGTTTGTTGATTTTCTTGGCTTTAACAGGAAACAGAGGACCAGGGAGAATCCCACTGGATTGGACAACACGAATTAGTTTGATATTAGGAGCTGCTCGAGGGCTAGAGAAAATTCACGAAGAGTACGCATCTTCAAGAATCCCTCACGGAAATGTGAAATCATGCAATGTACTGCTCGATAAAAATGGCACTGCTTGCATCTCAGATTTCGGGTTGTCCCTGCTTTTGAACCCTGTCCACGCAATAGCCAGAATGGGAGGGTACAAAGCACCGGAGCAGGCTGAAACTAAGAGACTCTCACAGAAAGCCGATGTTTACAGCTTTGGGGTTCTGTTGCTGGAAGTTCTCACCGGCAGGGCTCCGTCACGGCAACAATCGCCTCCGCGGCGTCGGGCTGAGAAGGAGGTGGAGGAAGTGGCGGTGGATTTGCCCAAATGGGTTCAATCGGTGGTGAGGGACGAGTGGACCGCCGAAGTGTTTGACCAGGAATTGTTGAGGTACAAGAACATCGAGGAGGAGCTGGTGTCGACGCTGCATGTGGCCATGGCTTGCGTGGCGGCGCTGCCGGAGAAGAGGCCGACGATGGCTGAAGTGGTTAAGATGATCGAGGACATAAGGGTGGAGCACTCGCCGTTGGGGGAAGAGTATGATGAGTCGCGAAACTCGCTGTCCCCGTCGCTTGCCGCTACTGAAGAAGCGTTCTGAGATTGTGTATTTTTCCAGCCATGGCCGCTAAATTTGCACATTTCTAGTGCAAATTTTTATGTTGTTATCATTTTTTTTTTTATCTTTCTTTCTGTGGAATAGCTAGTCTGATCCTTGTGGGATTGATTAGTATTTGTTATGCAATGTTGATCATCTAATGCTACCTAAGCTACTTGTAAAGTAATCAGTTCAAAATTTGTTCTAAATTATTGTGTTGTTGTAATGAAGTTTTTCATGTCTATTAGTGCAAGTGATTGAAATTGCAGTGGGGATATTGTAGGCAAGTGTATAGCTTAAAATCATATACCACATTTCGCTATTGGACTTGAATATAACTTAAAAAATGTTAAAAAACAAAAATGTACTACTTATATTATTATATTTTATTTAACAACTAAATAAATCACTCAAGCATTATCTATTCAGATAGTATCTCATGAGCCCGGTAATACGAATTTACTCCGGAGAATCGCTTTTTTTGGGTTGATTGACAAAGGACAAATCTTTATTATGCCTTTTAACAATATGATAATGAGCACTTGATAATCATCGCAAGTAAAGCGAGCTCAACTGGCAGTTAACGTTTTCAATTAATCAAGTCTATTTCTTAACAATCCTTCACCAACTTGTTTATGATTAGCTCACATGACATTCATAATCGCTCATCGTTGTAACCACTGTCGATGTTTGACATTATTTCAGCTTCTTAACAGTAAAGCAAACTATATCAGGCTGCGGACCCCATTTTTTCTCGTTCATCGTCATTCAAGTTGTCCCAGTGATTCCTAGCATGCCAGATTTATGGCTCAGAGGACTCAAGGAGACATAGTCAAAAAGGTGGTGGGTTGGGTCTTGTTCAACCATATGTCTTGGGTTTGAAGGGTTTGAATGAAAGACTCATTGCATGGGGAAATTCTAACCTAAATCCTACTCGGTCGAATTAATATTAATTATGTGACGAGTGTTTCACATTTGTCCTATAAATGGTAGATAATTTAAGGAGAATGATCAATTATTTGGCAAGTATATTATAATTTGTTGGGTTCGAACAAATCAGGTTCGGGTTAGAATTTTCTCATACAATAAATAATGTTCAATTAGTATTTTTAATTATTGAATTGAATATATAATAATTATATATATATATATATATTGACATTATCATATTTTAATACAACAATTAGAAATAGTAGTTGGATACTATTTAATTGGATAACATGAACAATTTTCCTTTTAGCTCCACATTTATTATAAATATTTGTCAATCATGTACTTTATAACCTAAATACATACTAATCGAATTCTGTAAATTATACTTGGCTTTTGATATTGTTATAATAACAAAAAAAAAAAAAACCAATACTTGTGTTAGTTGTTCAAATATCTTGTGTGTTAATAAGAAAGTCCGAACATGAGCAGAGATCGCTTCTACAGTTTCCTTCCTTTTTGAAACCAAAAGAAAAAGCCTCGTCTTTAGTCAGTTAGTTGTCTAACCATGAAAAGATAGAATTGAGTCTTGTCTATTCAGGCACCTCCTCCGATGTCTGATGGGCCTGTGGAGGTCCGTTATTGGGCCTCCTGCACTGGAATTGGATTCCATCTAGATTTTCGTGCCGCATGACATCTTTGTTCTCTTTGAGGATTCATAGGCTCAAGCCTGCCTAGAGCTATATTATCCTAGTCACACGAGATGCAGCCTCAAACTCGAGAAAACGGACTGGGCCTTAAGTGTCAATTATTAGCTGTTCCAATATTTCTTAGAATTATATTATTCATTTTGGATAAAATTACACTTTTGAAAAATATAGTCACATTGTGAGACCTTTCAAATTATTACACCAATAATTATGCACTTACAAGAGATATTATCAAGTTAGGTCAGTTTTATGATTTGAATCAAATCCCCGAAAAAAGAAAAGATATTATTTTCACAACTGCCACTCTTTTAGTTTTATTATTAATGGTTAAATTAATGTGTGCCAACAAACAGGGACGGAGTCAGAAATTCTTGCTTGGAGAGATGAGATCAAATTTCTATAAAATATTAAAGGAATTTTTATAATTTAAGAGGGGCGAAATTCAAAATTTTTATAAAATGTATGTAAAATTTAGTTAGATGTGAACTTGAGGGGAAGTGGTTGTCCCTCCAGCCACTCCCTTGACTCCATCGCTGTCAATAATAATACGATAATAAGTGTAAAAAAATTGTAATTTTCATGTGAACAAATGTACTCAAAACATTTAATGAACAAAATATGAAGACGATTATAATTGAGACGACACAAAATATTTATATTTTTATCCTGAAAAATACTTTTGCTTTAATATGCTATCAATAATTCACAATAAATGGTGATTAGGTCTGTAGTTTAATAATGAATACTTAAATTTGATACTTTCAAAAATTTTGGATTCAAAACCATTTTTTAAAATACGTGTCTTCTTTTCATTAACATTTATATAAGTGTGCGGACTCACAAAAAAAAATGGTAATTCACAACAAATGTTGAGTTTTAGAAGTCTTTCAACATTCTAATTTCCGAAGTAATTAGAAAAAACACGTGCTTTCCGTACCACACGTGCTAAGCTATCGCGGACCGCGTCAAGTTCACGCGACCAGATTTTTATTTTCGCATCGGGCAGATTAGTGATTTAGTGGCCAAATTCATTATCGTCATGTTTTTTTTTTGTTAATTAGTCAAGCTTTCTGCTAATTTAATTTAAATAAGTTTTATCTTAACAATAGAGATGATAAGACCAATAAATTGTTGGTCGAATAGTAAGCAACTATGATCCCATAAAAAAAAAACACAAATTCAAATTTGGAGAAGCACACTTGTTGGGAAGGAGAGTAATCTTTAACGTTCTATCTCTCTAAATTGCTAGAGCAATGTCTCTCACAATTAATAATTACCAAAAAAATAGAGATGATAAAGTTTTCCTATATAATTTAACTATACATTATTTGAGTCTAGTTCCACTTGCTAGTCCGCATGTATGTACCGTGTTTTATAGTTTATACCAAAATATTGGTTGAGTGATTTGTTTAGGGCTGTTTGGGTATGTTTATTAAAGTGCTCTCCGATCAGTATTTTATGCTAGATTTTTTTTTTAATCAAATAATTCTGTGTGAAAGCTCTTTAATCAAACAGTAATTAAAAAAATAGTAATTATATTCTCTAATTAACAATCGTGGATTGTAATTATTACGTAGATACGCAGGACATTGAGGATTTTGTTTTCAAAACTTCGAAAATCAAATCTGTTGTTTTTGATATGTATGCTCGCATGTATTTATGAAATCACTCTACATAATATTTGGAATAACTTCCGAAAACCCAAACGTAATTATTCATTGAAAAATAATCGACAATAAATAAATGAATTTTGAATTGAGTTTTAATATTTTATAACAAGCATCTTCATGTGAAAAATGATAGTATGGAACAAAATTTAGAGCTCCAATATTATCATCATATATTATTTTAACCGCGTTCTTAAGAATAAACATAAAAAAAAAATGTGAAACTCTAATTTGCTAATTGTGTCGAGAAATCATTTAACGCAAGCATTTTCGTCATTTTATTTTTCTTTTTTTTCATCGAATCGCACATGTGGCGAGGCACTTGGGCAGGAATATGGGATATTCTATATTCCAAAACCTAATTCCTTTTACTTGTTGCCAATTTCCCCTGTTATTTTAATTAATCTTTCATTTATTTTATCCGTAAATTATTTTTAGCAAAAGACAAAAAAAAGAAAAAAATTCTAATCCGGACCTAATAAATCATGTGACAAGTGTATTGTATTTTTTAAGTGATTGGTTATTCTCCTTAAATTATCGATAATTTATAGGGCAAGTGTAAAACACTCGCCACATAATTAACATTGGTTCAGTTTAGTCGGGCCTGAGCTATAATTTCCCAAAAAAAAAAGGTTACACAGGGTAAAAAAAAAATTCAGAGCCCCCTATTTAATCACACTCAAATTGAAATTTAGTTAAAATTCCTCAAAAAACTTTTCGAGAAAACAAAACAAAAATATTAATTGGGCAAAAGAAATTCAGCCCCCCGACTGCGAATCACCCTCACATGGTGACGTCAAATCCAAATCACAAAGCATACGAGAGAAATATAAATAATTACAAATTGTACCTCACCCCTGAAAATTCTTAATTTTGGCACTAAACCCCCTTAAAATTAAAAAAGTTCCTTACGACCTTTAATTACTTTTACCAAAGCAATTTGCCCCCAATCAACTTTGCGGCAACTTTCCGGCAAGATTAAAAGCATTTTTATTTACCCCTTTTGAGTACTTTTATCATAGCATTTTACCCTAATCAACTTCAAGGCGGCATTTTAGCAAGATTTACATGCATTTTGCGACATTTAATTCCTTAAACTTGACCACTCTATTCATTCACGGGGCTCTCAAATTATTTATAATGCCTTACAATCTAAATTTTCTCTTTAGAAATACCCAGTCCTTTCAAAATATCTTATATAGTATTGTAGCTTTTTAAAAGTTTTACCATCTTTTTGTCTATATATATTTTTTTTTGATACATTTTTTGTCTGCAGTTAATTTTATAATATATTATGTCTAATACAATTAAAGTTTATCAACCCACATGCTCAACCACTTGGTTAAGTAAATCAAACCAATATAAATTGAATCCATGAGAAAATAAATAGTAATGTTATTTTTTTGTTAACTTGCATTTAATAGGGTTACGGTCGAATTATATATAAAATATATTAAAATTATCTTCTTGAAATTTATGAATGTTATTATATTGTTCTGTAAATTAATTAAATTATTCACAATATATTAAAGAAAATGAAATATATATTGAGAGGTTAAATATTTCATCAAAATTTCAAGGCTAAAACAATTATATAGTAAACGTATTATAGAAGGGTTAAAATATTAATTCATAAAGCACATTTAGCAGGTAAATGCTATAAACATTACCAAAAGAAAAAAGTGTTTGAAATAAAGGAGCAAAGTGCATTCAGAGGGTGTTTGGCCAAGCTTAGTTTAAAGAGCTTATAAACTTGTATGGCTTATAAGATGTTTTTAAAGCTTATAAGCTTATACGTTTTATTTTAACTATAAGTTGTCAAAGTGTTTGGATAAAATAAGATCTTGTAGCTTATAAGATGTTTTTTGAGCTTTTATGTTGTGATTCCATCTGGTAAAAATGAAAGCTTATATTTTATTTTAAATCTAATGATAACAAAAAAATAATAACGTAAAATCAATTTATGTAAATAAATATTTTTTGGAGATAGTATGAATGTTACAATGAAAAAAAATAAAGATATTTATGTCATTTCACGTTTTGATGCTAGATAGCTTATAAGCTGTTTCAAAAAAAAGTTGGGGGTACCGTACTTTTTTTTTTTGGAGTTTATAAGCTCCTAACAACTTATTTTTTGAACTTATAAGCTATTTTATTTAAAAAATTACCAAATAAATTTTAAGAGCTTCTAAGCTCGCAAATATCTTATAAGCTTAGCCAAACACTCTCTTAATCTGTGTCAAAAATTGATCAGGGGCCAAAATGCTTCGGTAAATATAATTTATAGGGACAAAGCACTTTTTTCGTATTTTGAAGGGGTTTGGTATCAAAATCACAATTTTTGAGGGGTTAAATGCAATTTGCCCCATAAACAACAATCAAACAGTGAAAGACGAAAAATACCCGTTGGCTGCACTAATATTAGAAGAGTTGTTTTATTCTGTGTCGTGTATTTTATTTTTCCCTTTGAAGAACAAAACTAAGAACAATACCCAATCAGTCAATTTCTCCACAGTTTTCATTCCAAGTGTTCACTGACAAAAAAAATATCCAGCAAAAATGCATTCAAATCACCTTCTACTCGAGGAGCCGATCAGGATGGCCTCCATCCTGGAGCCATCAAAAGGGGTGCGTGTTTATTTTTCAATTTTTTGTTTGGAATTTTTAGATTTTGCATAGATCTATGTATGCGTAGTATTGGTATTTGCATGATTGATTTGGATTCCGGTGAGCAATCTGGTGTGACCGGGTGCAGAGTTTCTTCCCTGCAATGACGAAGATCGTGGGGACGTTGGGTCCGCGCTCTCGATCCGTCGAGGTTATATCTTCTTGTCTTAAAGCTGGAATGTCTGGTCAGTGAATTTAAATCTTTTTTTATTTTTCTATTTCTCATTTGAGGTTATTTGTTGTGACTTTCTTGGAATTATTGTTGTCTCTCACTCTCCTTTGTTTTTGGTTAATGTGGGCAGTGGCAAGATTTGATTTTTCATTGGGTGGTGCGGAGTATCATCAGGAAACTCTGGAAAATTTGAAGACTGCCATTAAGAGCACTAAGAAACTCTGTGCTGTATGTATATTTATTCGTGCATTTTTTTTAATTAGAATTAAATGAATTTGACATTTGTAAACTTTCAAATAATTTGAATAGTTGAAGTTTTGTCTGATTTTTGTACAAATTAGTCGAAAAGGGTAACGTGAAGTAGGGGTTTTATACAAAAGTTTGATTTTCTATCACTTTCTGCTCGTTCAGTTATCAGTCGCTCATGTCTTGTGACTTTTTCACAATTCTTTCTGCAATGTTAATTTAATTTTTAGTTGAATAGACACGAGGAGCTCAACAAATGGTGGGTTTTACCTTTTGCAGGTTATGTTAGATACTGTGGGCCCTGAGTTGCAAGTTGTCAATAAGAGTGAGAAAGCTATAACGCTTAAGGCAGATGACAATGTTATTTTGACACCTGATAAAGGTCAAGAAGCTTCATCTGAAATTTTGCCAATCAACTTTGCTGGACTGGCCAAGGTTTAAATGCTTCCACCCCTCTTTATCATCAACTTGTATGTTTCTGTGTTTTTGAAATTTGGAAGTATGTTGTTTGCCAATTGCCTTATCCCACAATCACAAAGTTATGAAAATTCAATTGACTTCGAGTTAACGTCTTGTCAGTGTATACTTGTTATGAGGTATTTCCCATTGCTGTCTCTGTTTAGGATATCTATATATTTTCAAAAGCTATGTTCAAGAAAGAAAAAGTTGTCATACTTTTGGCAAACATGGATAACTGCTGCGTTTCTGGAAAAGTTTACAATGAAGGTCATATCCTAGGTCCTGATTTGTATAGCGGAGAGTGACAAAGCATTGGAAATCAGAAATTCAAAATTAAAAGAACAAAATGCAAGTCTAGGTCATTCTTAGAAGTATATATTAGAGCATAAGTATCTAGCAAAAGGGCACATCTTTTTATATTTTCTACATTGTTCCCCTTTCAGGAATGTAAATTCACTCAGCATCATTTCATGGTTACTGACTGTTTCTAATCAAGTATTTGTGGTCTACACTAGGTTGTCTTTTTATCTTTCCTTCTATTTGACACTTATAGGCTGTGAAGAAGGGAGACACCATTTTTATTGGCCAATACCTATTTACAGGGAGTGAAACCACTTCTGTTTGGCTTGAGGTATGATATGGAGTTTTGAATTTGATTCGTTTGGTGTATTTATATTTATCATTTTGAAGTTCTTTTTTCTTCTTTATTTATTCTCGCTGCGTTGATCTTGATTTTGATTGTTCTCTCTTTGTTTAACAAGTTCACCTTTTTCTCTTCTTTTCTTGGGACTTTTTTTCCTTATTTGGAGCAATTCCTTGATTTGACAGCTGATTTGGGATGAGTTTCTCTTAATAAGCCGTCAGTTATTTGTTTGAGATGCTGCATTACTTGAAATTGGTGATTTTGCTGGGCAGGTTAATGAAGTGAAAGGTGATGACGTGGTTTGTGCGATCAAGAATTCTGCAACATTGGCTGGATCATTATTTACATTGCATGCTTCTCAAATTCGTATTGAGCTGCCTACTCTTTCAGACAAGGATAAACAGGTTATTATTTGCAAAACATTTGATCTTATGCCACTGCTTGGGAGTTTTATAAAGCACTTGTTTTTTGGATGTAAGAGAACTGAGAAAGTGATTTATGGTTCTACACGTTAACCAAACCAACATATTTCCTGTTAAGTGTCATTCTTTGATGATCCCTAACCTCATGCTGTTTTGTTCATCATTCTGTGATTGTTATGGTGCTTTATTAAACTTTTCTTTTACTATATTGAGGATTCCTGGGCACTTGAGAGTGTTCAGGGTTACACAAAAAATATGTTCTGTACTCTTTTTCTGTTTATACTTGCCTCTCACTTGCTTCTATTAACATTTCTCTTTTAATTCAGTTTATCAGCTCATGGGGTGTTCAAAACAAAATTGATTTTCTGTCATTGTCGTATACACGTCATGCAGAGGATGTTCGTGAGGTATCATGAAAAAAGAAAAGAAATCCTTTTTATCTATTTATTTGTTCATATGCCTTTTTATGATTTTCCAATCAATTTGCTGATGTCCTCTATTGGTACAGGCCCGTGAATTCCTATCCAAGCTTGGTGATCTATGTCAGACTCAGATCTTTGCTAAAATTGAAAACGTAGAGGTGAGTGTGAAAGGCAACAGCTAACCTGAATAAAGGAGGGATTTACACTGATTTCTTGAAAGGATGTAGTTGAGGGACTGGGCAAAGTTATAAAATTCACTTCATTCTCTTGCTTATTTGCAGGGTTTGACGCATTTCGATGAGATCCTACAGGAGGCAGATGGCATTATCCTTTCTCGTGGAAACCTGGGTATAGATCTCCCACCTGAGAAGGTTAGTTGTTGTGATGATTCCTCTTTTTGGGTGGGCGGGGGGAGAGGGAGACATGTTTAGTTACCACTTCATCAAATTTTTGATCTTTTCTTGGCAACTATTTTCTTGCTTGGGATCTCCTAATATTGATTTTCAAGTTTATGAAATAACTGTGTGGATACTGGTCTTTTCAAATCTAACTTCCTCTTATTCTAAACATATCAGTTGCTTCTATGTATTATATTGTTTTCTAGGCATTCCCTCTTGCTCCGATCTCCCCTATGCCTACTAGTTTCTTGGCCAAGAATCCATAATTGCTATTTCCATTTGGCTGTTCCTTTCTCATTGTTGACACCTGCCAGACTGAGCCATGTTATGTCTGCTTGTTGACGACATCATTGGCACACTGGCACTATGTTAGATACTGGAATAGATATTGTTCCTGCATGTGTTAATGCTTAGTACATTTTCGGATAAACTAATAATTACATCTGTCCGAATAAAATAACGAAAATTCTAGAACAAAACTAGTAGATTTTATATGATTCTTCCAAGGGTTCTAACACCCATAACTACCAGCAAATATTGCCAGCATGCAGTTTGTACAAACTTTTGCCTACATGCTACCATTCACCACAACTATTCAACAAAGAGAGAAGTCTGGCTGCTACTTCCACCATCCAACACCAGTGAAGAGTCTGTGAAATGTGTGTTATACCAGTGGAGTTTGCACAGAACTTGCATATTTCTCCACGAATCAATCCATTGAATGTAAAATGACTTACCTATTTACTTAGCTACCAATTTTCTAGTTTTCCTTATTTTTGTGGTATCCATGCTTTAATTCTTGTGAGTAACAATATTTCCAAAAATGCATTCTCTTTGGCTGCTTAGCTAAAGATGATGCCTATTTGATTTGTTAAGTGCTGCACTTGTCATTGCCCTAAGACCTTTTATATCACCTGCCTGTTTGAAATTTCCTACCAATATTTCTTCTGTATTTGCAGGTCTTCTTGTTTCAGAAGTCTGCTGTTTACAAATGTAACATGGCTGGCAAGCCTGCAGTGGTAACTCGTGTTGTTGATAGTATGACAGACAATCTCAGGCCTACTCGTGCGGAGGCCACTGATGTTGCCAATGCTGTTTTAGATGGTGGGCCACTATCCTAAGTTTTTGTGAAGAAACTTGTTATTTACTCTTTTAACATTATTAAATTATTCTTTTGTACTTTTCTTTTCATTACTGGGTACAGTTTTCATGGCTTAATTTTATATCAATTTTCCTGATTTTATCGATATTTGTTCTTCCGTCAACTTTATATGTGTATTGGCTGAACCTACGTGGCAGCTGACAACATGGATTGTCATTGGCTATGTTTCAGGATGTGATGCAATTCTTCTCGGAGCTGAGACCTTACGTGGACTATACCCTGTTGAAACTATTTCTACTGTGGGTAGAATTTGTGCTGAGGTAATCACAGAACACCATTATCATCTATGATATTTGTCCTTGAAATTCGTCTTGTACATTATGTACATTTTATTGGTCTATGGTACTTGAATTTGCAATTCTCCTTGTTCTTTTTTCTTTGGTTGTGGTTGGATGGGTGTATTGAACTTCGCGAATCTAATTCTTTGCAATATTTTCTCACTTTTTTCAGGTTTTTATTTGTACTGGGGCCCTCAGTTTTTACTTCTTAGTTATTTAAGTTTGACAGAATGATTCTGAAGTTCTAATTGTCTCATTCTAAGCCTAATTTCTTCAACAACTTGTACCTGAATATAGGACTGATAGCAAATCAAATTACTCTATTCATTCTAGTGCAAGGATACTTCTATAATAAGGACTAAGAGTATAGATGTGATAATTTCTGGTTTCACTCCATCTTAAAGACTTTTGTATTGCATGTAGACGTTTTGTTTAGTCAGTCGACGAGTATTAAGAAACAATTTTTTCAATCTACATTGGTATGCAGGCTGAGAAGGTTTTCAATCAAGACCAATACTTCAAGAGGACTGTAAAGTTTGTTGGCGAGCCCATGACACACTTGGAATCTATTGCCTCTTCCGCGGTATGTTGCCTGGGAAAAAAGAAGGATAAAAATATTTGAAAACGGAAAGAAAAAGAAGAAACTCAACTTGATGATTGATTTTCTTTTTTTGTTCATATTCTGAAATTAAGCATATTTATAGGATTTAAGTTAGTCTTTCTGCATCTCATTTAGGTTCGGGCTGCTCTTAAAGTGAAGGCATCTGTCATCATATGTTTTACCTCATCTGGAAGGGCTGCTAGGTAATTTTAGCAGTTCCTGATGTTTAAATATGTGGTGTTTTCAGTAACTTTTGATTTTTTGATTTTAGCGTGAATCTTTGTCCTGGTAAATGCAGATTGATAGCCAAGTATAGGCCAACGATGCCTGTTTTATCTGTTGTCATCCCTAGGCTCAAGACAAATCAGTTGAAGTGGAGCTTTAGTGGTGCATTTGAGGTATATCGTTTTTGAGATGATATTCTATCATAATATGGTCAATATCTCTTTTGCTAAACGCATTGGACCAACACTGAGTACTACACCTTTTCAAAGACAATTTGGTTTTCAGTGGCTTTAACCTTCTATTTTCTTGACATCCCTCATTTCATTGTGATCAATATCTGATACTGTAATTTTATTTTCCATCGAATGGATCTTTTATACATTTCAGGCAAGGCAATCACTGATAGTACGAGGTCTTTTCCCCTTGCTTGCTGATCCTCGACATCCAGTAAGTTCTATGGCCTTCTATTGAGTTGTCTTGAATCTTGATAGCAAAATCACTAATCTGGTTATCTTCACCAGGCTGAGTCCACAAACGCAACAAATGAGTCGGTTCTGAAGGTCGCACTTGATCATGGAAAAGCCTCAGGAGTCATCAAGTCACACGACCGGGTTGTGGTCTGCCAGAAAGTCGGAGACGCATCGGTCGTAAAGATCATCGAGCTTGAAGATTAAGCATGCCTCGATGGGTCGACAGTCGACCAAATGTTTAGCTTCTCATTTTTTCTTGAAGTGTCGCACAATCCATAATGCCATCTTTCCATGAATTTAGTGGTGATCTTGTAGATGGCAATGCCATGATTTGAATGTCAAATCAAAAATACATACTGGGCTATTCCCTGATATGGGGGTTAACTATAACTTTATAAAAGCCTTGTGATTTTTCCCTTTTGCCAACGACGGATTCTGGCAGAAAATTGAGATATTTATTATGTAATTTTGAGAAATGGAGTATGGAAATTTATTATCTAGAATCATGGGGGTGTGATTTATTCCTAGCAAATAAATGGCCATGCTATTGCACGTGTTTAATCTTAGCAATGCATTATAGTATCACACGCGCGCACACACACACACAATGCCGTGAAGATGAGTTTTTCACCGGAGCGTGATCTTACCAAACCTAGAACGTTTCTCGACCAAATTGAGGAATCGGACTGAGAGATCTAATTTTCGCTTTCTTTTCTTCCGAGGTCATCGAATATGGTAATGAGTAAATGATTAATTCTGACAAATATAAACCAGATTCAGTATCATATCATTATCCATTAATGATTGAATTTCAGAAATATAAATCCGATTGGAAATCATCAAAATGAAATTTATAGTAAATGCCAACATCAATAAGCGCCCATGGCCTAATGGATAAGGCGCCTGACTTCTAATCAGGCGATTGTGGGTTCGAATCCCACTGGGCGTGATTTCGTTTTTTATTTTTCCGGCCTTTCCCTTTACTCCTTTGGAGGAAATTTTGACTCTCAATGGGCATGATGTCGTTTTTTATTTTCTGGCCTTTCCCGTTACTCTCCTTTGGACCTATGTTGCATTGATGGAACGAGACGAAAATTTTAAGACACAACACGTCTTCGGAATATCATTATTTATATAAATATTTTAATATTATTTTAATGACAATATAATATGATAAACATATATATATATATAATATGATAACTAGTATAAGATTTATACGTACATATTGATATGAGTACTCAATCTTTTGGACCTAAGTTTCACATGGACATGCCGATGCGAAATTTTTAAAAAATTTAGGACATGACACATTTTCTACATAACATTATTTATATAAATATTTTGAGATTGTTTTAGTGATAATATGACGTAATATGTATATACTTATACAATTATATATATTATTAGTGTAAGATTTATATATTCGTATTGATACAAGTACAAAATGACAGAAGTTCATATCATTGATTTATTACAATTCTTTTTGCGTGATCTATGAATTATCTATTTTAAAAACAAATGATAATTTTGATTTTCATAAAAAAATATAATGAGAAAAAAAATTATTGCATGAAACAACTTCTTTCAAACATCTTTAGAAAATTCTTATTTTTAATTATTTTTTTATCACTGAAATACTCACAAAAATATATATAAAAAAAATTATGAGTCCAAAAAGTATCGAGCATATTGGCAATATGTCCAATATGCCATTAAAAGTATCAAATTTATTTAATTTAAAGGTACATCAAGTGTTGTATCGGACACATACCGAAAAAAATATCTTATGTGACATGATATTCGATACTGTACGATCCTAATTTAAAAGTATCCTTTATCCGTACATCATATTTGAATCTTCCCCGTCCCTCTTACTGCCCTTTTTTATTCCAAGGAAAGGTGTTCCAATTCTCAAAGCTCAGAAAAGTTAAATTAGATGCCTGCACACCCTTTTCGTTTACAAAATTTTGGCCTGGATTTTGATGTTCCACCACGTTGGCAGCACAAAGCAGGATCGTGTTGTGCTATTGTTTCACTTCCGGAACAATACCAAGTGCAATGCAATATGTTGACAATGTATGTCGGAAAGTTCACCTCTCTACCATGTCATTTCATTGTACAGAAAAAAAGGGTGCAGAGATTATGCTTTAGAATTTAGACAATATGGTTTTTTTTTGCCACAATTTCTTTAGTTTATATTTTATTTCAGTTGCGGCAATCTAGAAGTAGAATACAACTTCAATCTTCTTGTAACAAACAACAACATACTATAATCGAAAGCTTTAATCTTTTCTGATCGAACTTTGAAACTTTTAAAACACTTCGATTCTTGAAGCAAAATCTGAGGAACAAATGAGAAACAACCTATTTTAGTCCTGATACTATATTAACTTCATTAGCCCACTGTACAAAATTGCTTCATCAGCCAGTAATAGAAGAGGGGTCGCTCTTCTTGTTCGAAGAAAGCTGTTGCTGGTGCTGCAGATGATGATCAATTAAATCAAACTCCTTTTGTCTGACAATGAGAACCATTCTCTCATTCTCCAATTTGAGCCGTTCGTGAGTGAGCTTCTCCCTCTCCATTTCCCTCTCCTTCTTCGAGCTGAACTTCAACCACTTCAATCTTTGCTTTTCGAGCTCGAAAGATTTCGATTGGATGCCCACTCGCTGCTCCTCCAATGTCATCAGTTTCGTTTTCATCCACTGTCTCTTCTCGGAGGGGCTTTTGGTCACATCTTGCAACAAGTTCATTATCTCACCGTTGAGTTCTTGAATCAACTGCGAATGGAGCATCGGTCCCTTTCTCATCCTCTTTCTTGATGATCTCTCATCATGGTCATGAGATCTCGATCCTCCCCCACTCACCTCATCGTCATCATCATCCTCATCTCCATCATCATCATCTTCACTATCGTCTCCATCATCATCATTGTCTTCGCTACTCGTCCCTTTTCCCAATTTACCCCCCTCATTATCCC
The DNA here is from genome assembly GCA_026212405.1 of Petrea volubilis. Classification (NCBI taxonomy): domain Eukaryota; kingdom Viridiplantae; phylum Streptophyta; class Magnoliopsida; order Lamiales; family Verbenaceae; genus Petrea; species Petrea volubilis. The sequence goes on along the minus strand of CM047882.1, from coordinate 3,886,477 downwards.
CTCTGCCGTTTTCCGGCGAATGCAAACACCGCTGTGGCTGAGCAACCTGAGGCGGCTCAGCCACCGGTGAATGCTGAATGCCGCCACTTCCGCTCCCACTAGCACCAGCACCATGGCCACAGCTATTGTGATAAGCACACATCTCCCTGAAAAACAAATGCTTAGAATTGAGCAATTTCTTGACTTCCTCCTTCATCTTGGGCGATATATGATCCATTGTATCAAGCAAACTCTGGTTCTCCACCACACGGCACGCCGTCCCCTTGCCGAGAATATCATTAACCCTCTTGTACCTCTTGTTCAAATCATTGAATTTATCCTCACACTGTTGTGGAGACACATAAAAACCCCTCTCCATCATCGCCCGCGACACCGATTTCCATTTACCCTTCTTCTGCAAAACCCCACCGCCCTTTTTTTTGCCACCGGGATCAATATTGTTATTATTATTCCCCTCGGAGCCAACCTCGTCGCCGATATAGAACACCACCATAATCAGCAACCTCACCATGTTATCAGTCCATTTCATTCTTTGCCACGGAGACACTTTCCTCTTGCCATCATCAGCGCTGGTTTCAGCTGTGAATCCGGGCTCGTCTTCATCACTGAGTGTCAAGCTCTGGTTTTTCGATTTTGCAGCAAATTGGTAGGTGCCCTGCTTGGCTGATTGCTGAGTTCTTGGTGGGTAATCAGCCTCGTGATGGGCATAGCCCGCCATGGCCATGGATGGATGTGGGTGGCTCACGTGCGGCGGGTTTTGGGGGTTTTGCGGCGGCATGGGATGGTGAAGTGACATTTCAAGGCCTAACATACCCGGTTGAACATTAGAATAAATCCCACCAGGCAGAGCATTCGATTCCATATAACTTCCAAAACAACAACTTTGGCCACAAAAATTTTTGCAAAAGATTCTATCTTTAGCAGAAATGAGATTATAAAATAACACGAAAACAAAGTGAATAGGATCACCTGATAAAGAACTCGAAACTAACGGAGAAATCAAGAAACAGTAATTACCCTAAGAAGAAGAAGGAATTGGAACAATGAGAGAGATTCTTGATTGACTACAAACTCGATATACTGGCCAATCTTTACAGCATTGTTATCCCTCTTAGGTAGAAGATGAAGAAAAAGCAACAAAACGAAACAGATTTTTTAAAAAAGTGGCTATTTAGAGATTCGAATTTAGTTTGGTGCAAACAAGGAAACGTGATATCTATAGAAGGGCAAACTCATAATGTGGGCGTTTATACGGAAAGTGGGCTCCTGGTTTTAGTTTTTGGGGGCAGTTCTTGGTTTTATGTCAGTTGACAAGGGTAAAAAAAAAACTGCCCAATGCCCATGGTTTTGGTGGTTTTAGGAGCTATATTAGCTTTGTTGGGGTCCTTGGTGATGAGAGAGAAAGCGAAGAGAGAGAAGTCCACAGGATTCTGCAAAACAATCATCTATGTTCAATGCTCCTTCCGTCCCACTTTATCACATTTGGTGCTGAATGGGATCAATCTGGGCCCTCAGTTTTGACGTTGAGTGGATCAGTTAATTGAATCTGGGCCGTAGATTGTTCTATTTATCCATTTTTTCTTTATTTTGTTCAACATAATTTTAAAAGAGCGAATGCCATATTTAATTTTTAATGTTTTATTTTAATATTATTTTAATTTTTAAAATACCATTTATAATTATACATTCCCCGAACTTATATATTAATTTTGCATTCTTCCTTTGGATGATTTTTTCGAGTAAAATAGTCATTCCATAATTATACAATTCACATAAAAAAGTTAATTGACTGAAAAGTAAAAAGGGCATGAAAAAATTAAAAAAAATTATTTTTTGCCTTTTTTTTTAATGGTCAATTAAAACTAAAATTTTCTTTTTCAGTCTTTTGGAATTTTTTAACTAAATTGTATAATCATAAATGATAACCCTTAAAATAGTCGTATGATATTATTTTAAACAAAAACATATATAAAATTCACCCCTCACCGTGGGTTACGGTGGGATCAATTTATAAATTAAGGAACTGTTAGGCCATAAATAATATTTTATAAATTAAATTGATATTAAAATAAAATATTAAAAATTAAATATAATATTTACCTATTTTAAAATAAGGAAGTATGTACTAGGTAAATTGTAATGACAACTAATTTAAACAATTCTGACTTAGATTACAGTTAACAGAAGGGTTACTATTTATTCTTATTCCACAGTCCGTTTAATTATTTACTTAATTTTTAAGAAGATTTAACTAATTCTTTTTTTTCTAACCACTAGCAACACCGCACACTTTATGTGTGTGTAATATATAAAAATATATATATTAATTTAGTACTTAAATTTTTTTAGGATGAAAATATAAATATATTATTAATTTTTTTGTAAGAATACTTTTTTAAAAATTATTTGAAATAATTTATTAAATTATAATAATTTAAAAATAAAATAATTAAATGAAATAAAATTACACGACAAAGAATAAACACAAAAAGAAAAAAACCCCGAGTAATTATAATTAGAAAAAGTGATTTGTGGGTTGAGAACACGGATTTTTTTAAATTAGATGTAATATTACAATATTAATATTTTTATTTATTTATTTATTAAATATATTTACTAATTAAAAAGATAAAATTGACACATCAAAATTTGATATCCGAATTAAATCGATTTCATGTGAATTGTCAATTTTAGCCATAATAATTTTACATATCTCTTTTTGTTCCACACAAAATTAAAGGATAAATTTTGTAAAATTACATAAATTACTATTATTTGTGAGATAAAAATAATTTTATTTCTATAATAGTATAGATAATTCGTACGTTTTTTAAAGTTTAAATTTAAAGAAATGATCTGCTACAGCTGAGGTTATTAAAAGATCCAGACAAATAATATTAAAATAATATAATATCATAATTTGTGTGAAATATATTACCTATCTTGACGTGGCCATTTGTGGACCCCACACGTTCAATCGCATTTACAACCTCGTGGGACCAGGGTAAATGGATTCCCCGAGCCAATATTTCCTCATACAGGCCGGGTTAGGAGCCGTGTCTTATAGGGAGTGTGTTGGGCTCAATATGGGGCCCCAAAGTTGTTCGCAGATGAGGTATGATTTGCAATGAAAGCCCAAAGTGAGGAGAACAAAGAACAAAAATCTAAGAAGTGAGCCCTCTTGTTGTGCAGGCATGGAGCTAAATGGGCCCTGTAACGAAACTCACTCTAAGACAGCATAACTATGGAAGACAAAAATCCTAGGTCTCGAATCGAGACTTATATACACGAACAAACACGATAATATCGACTTTTGTTCATAATTGTATCAGCAATTTGATTAAGACGATTGCAGCCTATATGAACCTTCTTTATTGTGTTGCAACATGCCCAGGGTCGGAGCTAAAATTTTTTGTTTAGAAACTGAAATCAAATTTCTATATAATATTAAAGGTGTTTTTATTATTTTGGGAGGAATGAACAAATTTTGAAATTTCAAAAAATTATATGTAAAAGTTAGCTTGTTATGAATTCGAGGGGTTGTGAAACCCTCTATTTTAAATTGTATTTCATCTCGTATTCTAGTGTATGTATATACGCTAAGTGTAAAAATCTCAAATCAAGTATATAATTGAAAAAATAACTTTATATACACAATATAAATATGAATTATGGAATAAAAAATATTATTTTGGAATAAAAAATTCTATCTGAACGATCGCACCCCTCCTGAACACACCTCTAACTTCTATAATATAGTAATGATGAGTATTTGGATCGGTAGTGATATTATGGAAGATAAAACACAGAATATGTTTGATTGCGGACAAAACTACAATATTACCTTTGTCAAAAAAATTAAAGAACCCACTAGACAAGAGTAGTATTGTACTGACGGAGGCGAATTTGGATGCCGATCAAGCTAACGCTGCAAGACTGCTGAATAATAAATTTTGTTCCTTAGTTGCGGAGGAATTTGCGGAGAATGGAGAGGAAGAGGTTGGAGAAAAACGGCCGGAGGAGTTTACGGAGGATAGGGAGGAAGAGGTTGGAGAAACACGGCCGCACTCCCCGCTATCAGACCCGGTTCCAAATATCTCAGTCCCAGAGGAAACTATTCCCCATTGTATCGAACACGACGATGACGCTATTGATGATGTTATCGTGGAAACTGATGACCAGGTTTGGGTTGATAATTCCCAGCGTGACAGGGATGATCCCGTTGATAAGGAAACTGCTATTATTGCTTCACAGGACGTGGCCTCACATGAAAGGGGGGCTTTACACATGACACACCACGAACTGGAGCCTTTGCACAATGTGCCAGAGACGCAGTTTAATCCACTGCTGGATAAACCTCCACCAAAAAAGTCCTTAAAAAAATTGAATCTTCATGCTCCTCCACGTCTCAAACGGAGAAAAGCTAAGGTAAACGATTCCTCCCTAACTCTTAATGATTAGTTGCCTTATTTGGAATGCTAGGGGAATTCGCAGCCCCGCGAAACAGAGGTACTTATTAGATTTAAAGCGAAGGAACAAGATGATGATATTAGTGATCATTGAACCAAAAATTCACTTGGAGGAAAGATATATGCTTAAAAAGTTGGGATTTGGGGGGGTGTTTGTGAACCCCACGAATCACATTTGGTTATTTTATGCTGACAATCTTGGGGTCGACATTTTACTGAACGAGGCGCAACTCATGCACATTAAAGTAACTTCTGGATTGTTGCCAAAACCTCTTCTTTGCTCTTTCGTGTATGGGCGCCACACCCGGGTCGAGCGTAAACAGCTGTGGGAGGCTTTACAGTCTATCGCTACGCCTGATCCATGGTTAGTCGGGGGTGATTTCAATGTCGTTCGCTCTGTGGATGAACGGATAGGTTGCTCTCCGGCACAGCTTGGCTCTATTGAAGATTTTTCAGATTGTATTGATGGTTGTGGTTTAATTGAGCCCGGTTTTGTGGGGGCCCAACTTACTTGGAATCGCGGTAGGCGTTGGGAGCGGCTAGATAGAGTGTTAGTTTCATCGGGCTGGATTGATCTGTTTCCGGACCTTCGGATTGAACATCTCTCCCGACATGAGTCTGATCATGCACCTCTTCTTGTTGCTTTGAGACCTCCCGGCTTGCAGGGGCCCTCATCTTTCCGATTTCAAACTATGTGGGTACGACATCATGGTTTTCATGAAGCTGCTAGAGCTAATTGGGCGACCCCGGTTGATGCTTTTGGTATGATCAAATTACAGCGTAAACTTGTGCGCCTAAAACAGTTTCTTATACAGTGGAATCGGGAGGTTTTTGGCAATGTGTTTGACAAAGTGAAGGAAGCACTTACAGGTGTACAAGAGAGGGAGAAATGTTATGATGCAGATCCTTCTGATGTTAACCTTATGGAGATGAATCGAGCTTTGGCGACTCTTAATTGGGTTTTGGCTATGGAAGAGGATTTTTGGCGTCAAAAGTCCTCATCTCGTTGGGTCCAGGATGGGGAGCGTAATACTCAGTATTTCCATAATATTGTCAAGCAACGTCGGCTTCGGAATCGGATTTTCTCCATTCAAGTCGACGGTCGGGAAGTGGATCAGCCTGAGGCAATTAAGGCCTCTGCTGCTGCCTATTTCCAGCAACTTCTCACGAAGGAGGAGAGTGTTTTAACAGATGCTGACTTCACTCACATACCGCTGCTGGTTTCAGAGGCAGATTCTGCCGCTTTATGCTCTTTACCATCCAGGGAGGAGGTCTACCAAGCTGTTTTTGCCATCTCTTCGGAATCTGCTGCTGGACCTGATGGATTCTCATCAGCTTTTTACCAAGCTTGCTGGGATTTCATTGAACAAGATGTTTATGATGCTGTTCGGGACTTTTTTGCAGGAACTCCCATGCCGAAGGCATTCACAAGTACTACCATTGTACTTATCCCGAAGAAAGATGCACCAACTATATGGGCGGACTTCAGGCCTATTAGTTTATGCAATGTTTCGAATAAAATAATGACGAAATTATTATATGATCGATTAGCGGGTCTTCTTCCATCTCTTATTTCTCCGGCACAATCTGGATTTCTGGCCGGTCGGGCTATTTCAGATAATATCCTATTGGCACAAGAACTTGTCTCCTCAATCAATAGAAAAATTAAGGGCGAGCGAATTGTCTTGAAATTGGATATGGCAAAGGCTTATGACAGAGTTCATTGGCCCTTTCTATATAATATGCTTCGTCAATTGGGTTTCTCGGAGCATTGGATCGTGTTAATTCGCCACTGTATTGAAAATTGTTGGTTCTCAGTTCTCATCAACGGGCAACGGGCTGGATTTTTTCCTTCTTCAAGGGGACTTCGGCAGGGGGATCCATTATCCCCAGCTTTGCTCATCTTGGCAGCTAAATGGCTCTCACGGGGTTTGGACCGACTTTTTCAGGAACACACGCGCATGCGCTTTGTCAAAGATAATCCGGTGGTCATTTCGCACCTCGCATATGCGGATGATATGATTATATTTGCTAGTGCCCGACCTGTAGGTCTACGACGCCTTATGACTTTCTTACATCATTATGAGGCAGTCTCAGGGCAGCTCATCAGCAAGCAGAAAAGCACCTTCGTTCTCTCAAGCTGGTGCTCTCTTGGGAAAGTTAGACGTATTCAGCGAATCACGGGATATACCAAGACAACGTTCCCCTTACGGTACCTTGGCGCGCCACTTCATGTTGGACGAAAGAAAATCAGTTTGTTTACTTCATTGATTGAGAGCATGCGTGCCCGGATTCTTGGCTGGGAAAAGGTGGCCCTCAACCATGGGGGTAGGCTTGTCCTTATTAAAAGTGTCTTATCCTCTATGCCTCTACACCTAATACAAGTGCTACAACCTCCAAGGGGTGTTATTGACAAGATCGAGAAACTATTTAACCGGTTCTTCTGGGGTTCTTATGGTGGACAGCGACGAACACATTGGTGTGCTTGGAGGGACCTTTGTTATCCGGTGGGCGAGGGCGGTTTGGGAGTTCGAGGTCTAAGTGAAGTTATTGACAGCTTTTCTTGTAAACTTTGGTGGCGGTTCCGACAAAATGAGTCGTTATGGGCAAGGTTTCTCCATGCAAAATACGTTAAAAATGGGCATCCAATGTATGTCCAAGAGATACAAAATGCCTCGGCAGTGTGGAAGCGTATGTGTCGTATTCGCCACTTGATTGAACCGGATCTCGTGTGGTCCTTGGGGACTGGCTCCGTATTGTTTTGGTATGATAATTGGCTTCCAGGGGGGATATTGAAAGATATTGTGGACCGGACACATTATCCTTTGGCCCCCGTTTCTGATTTTGTGCTCCAAGGTGCTTGGGATGTAGACAAGCTTCGGTTATTATTGCCCCGGGAGATCGTTGAGCGGGTTGTCCTTGTCCCGTTAGATACGTCAACTTGTGATCGGTTAGTTTGGGTTCGAGGAAAGCATGGAACTTTCTCCACTAAGCAGGCCTGGGAGTTAGTTCGTCCAGCTAGTGCGAACATTCCCCTTTTTGACGCTTTATGGTGCCGAGAGCTGCTTCCAAATATCTCCATCTTCATGTGGAGGCTTCTTAAGGGTTGGATTCCAGTGGATACCCGTATGCAACGCAAGGGGATACAACTAGTCTCTAAATGTTACTGCTGTGCTGAGGAGGAAACTATATCACATGTTTTCTTCTCAAGCTTCAAGGCTCAGCGCGTATGGGAGTTCTTTGCGCGCCTCTTTGGAGTTAAGCTCCCGGATACAACCCAAGTGCCCTTATGGATCCAAGCGTGGCGTGAGAATCGCAACAATGGACACCTCTTACTCATTGTTCCAATACTTATTCTATGGCATTTGTGGGAAGCAAGGAACAATTGTAAGTATAGGCACCAACGAATCGTTGCTTCCGTTATCGTACACAAGGTGTGGAGGTACGTCTATCTCTTGGGACAGCTTGGTAGGTTTTCAGCTAAGCAGTGGAGGGGTGTTACCTTTGCTGCCCCTTTTTTCTTTACTCGCTTATCGCAACCGAGGGTGCCCAAGCCAATACTCGTCCAGTGGATGAAGCCGGACATTCCATGGCTGAAGTTGAACACAGACGGAGCTGCTAAGCGTGCCCTGGCTGTGTCGGGAGCGGGAGGTGTTGCACGGGATCATCACGGGAAGGTCATTTTTGCTTACTATGCCTTCTTGGGAGACGTCACAAACTCCTTTGCGGAACTTTATGCGGCTTGGGTGGGACTTTACCTCGCGGTGGAAAGAGGATTTCAGCACATATGGCTAGAGATGGATGCTCGGGCTATGTTAGATATTATTCGAGGTAATAAGACTGTCGCATGGTCAATTTGTCATTTAGTTACTCGAATTCGGCGAATTTCTCGATTGGTTAATTTTCAATGCTCTCATATTTATTGGGAGGGGAATATGGCAGCGGACTTCTTGGCAAATATGGCTTGTCAAACGAAGGACTCGGCGGTTTTAAATCCAACAGCTTTGCCGAAACATCTCCAGGGCATTCTCCGGATTGATAGGATAGGTTTACCTACGTTTCGTAATATTTAGCATTTTTGATTGGTTGTGTTTTTGCTTGTTGAGCTTCTGGCTTTGTTTCCTTTGCTTTTTGCATAATTCGCAATAAATGAGGGGAGGCCCTCTTAACCCAAAAAAAAAAAAAAAAAAAAAAAAAAACGAGTAGTATTGTAATAATGTAATTTACTACTTGAGTGGCGTATTAATATTATGTATCAAATCAAATGCAACAATAACGCTAACGAAGGTTTGTAGATATATATTCGTGCAAATTTTGCTATCAAACAAGAATAATAGCTACTACTATGTTCATTTATATAATAAAACCCTACAGAGTTCAATTAATCGTGCAAATCAGACACGGCAACTAATTCGATAAGCCAAAGAAAGGGGTGAGATGCTGAACAACTTTTGGAACAAAGGAGAGTCTGATTCAGCCTTGAGCCTTATCTAATTAATCTTAAACGAGCAGATAAATATGTTAGTATTATAACATTTTGTTTGGTCACTTCTCACTAGCATATGAAAGACGGCGGTTTGTCCCCATAACGTGTCAACAAATATGGCTTCGCGCGCAAACCGGAAGCTGTCAATCTCATTTTATTAGTTGTAGTCATAGATTACGTTGGAGAGAGGTAAATTAAATGGAATCGTTGCTAAACATTATCTCAAATTATCGTCTTCGGATTTATGATAATGATAATAATACTTTTTCTCTCGTGTGTATTGCGTTATATTATACATACAATACAAGTATGAGAAAGGGCCGGCACTTGTATTTTCAGCACAATTGCTTTGGCAACTGACACACGTCGAAGACAGTCATATGTTTTTGGAGTGATACAAAAAACATTGGATGAGGATGAACGGACAATAAATCTGGAAAACGGGACTGCATAGGTCTTTTCAAAATCATTTTGTTTCTGAATTTTTCCGGTCAAAACGTCCCAAATTACTTTGGTATTTATACCCTCCGTTTAATTTTTAAATTTTAATAAAAAAATAGAATAAATTTATTTTATTTTATTTTAAATAATAATACTCTATATTTATATCTTTGATTCTTTTTATTTTTTTTCTTATTTTTTCTCAACAAAATTCTTATTTCAAATATAGCCGTAGTGTCACGGCCACTCAAGTTAACGTGCACTCATTTTCATCCTTGCAATCAATTGTTTTCTTCATATTTAATTGTATCCCCCCCCCCCCCCCCCTTTTTGAATTTTACATTAATCCCTAGTTTATTCATCCCTAATAATAAAAGAAAGACCTATTTAGATAAAGAATTCATCATAAAAATGAATGAATATTTTTTTGAAATTACTCAGTTAAGAGAAAATGTACCTTTTTGTTTTGACTGCTTTAGAACTCATTTGAATGGTTTTTTCAAAGATAAAATACTTATTTTTTGAAAAACTTCACTTCATTAAAAAAAAATTATATTTAGATAAACTTAAAAAAAAAACGAAGTTAAAAAAATACATCCAAATATGAAAACTACTTTTTTTTTTTTTTAAACAAAAAAACTATCCTATAAAAAATATAGTTTGAAAAATATGATTTTTAAACTCATTCAAACGGTGCTGGTGTAACTCTTTATAACTTTTGCAAAGTGTTTTTTTAATTTTTAAATTCCATTAAAATATAAATTTTTTCACTAAAGCTTTTTCTTTCTTAACTAAATGCTTGTTTTCGGAAAAAAAAAAGCAAAAAAATTATCCAAATGACTTGTAATTTGTTTAGAAAGAGAATCTTCCAAGTCGCTGAGCATTTGAATTTGACATTCGGATTTGGTGTACAATTCTAAGTGGCTAATTAAGTAATTAACAACATACGTATCCAATAAAACCTATGATCAGTGGAAAATTAAAGTGTCATAGACCAAATGATGGCGTAGACGTAGTTCGTAAAATACTCTTCTGTTTCCCTCTGCTCGCACACTTGTCCCTCTTCACGGCGTCGTTGCACCCCCGTCGGATACCAGAACCGGAATCTTCTCTGCCGATGAACGCCACAATACAATAGGTAGAAAATGGTGTATATATGGGGGCATCGTTGACCAATTTGACAGATAACGGGCCCGCGAACGGCGGGCCGGGTCTGGGCGACATACCTGAGAACTGCGTGGCGTGTGTTTTCCTCTATCTTACGCCGCCGGAGATATGCAACCTGGCGCGCCTTAACCGCACCTTCCGCGCCGCTGCTTCTTCCGACGCCGTCTGGGAGGCCAAGCTTCCCGCCAATTACCGTCTCCTCCTCGACCTCCTCTGCCATCCCGATGTCTATCAGAATCTTTTCAAGAAAGACATGTTTTGCCTCCTCTCCCGTCCTCTCCCCTTTGAGGACGGCAACAAGGCACGTTGGCTGCTAATCTTCGCTTTTTTAACTTCTGTTTCACTATTTTGAGCTTCTATGGATTCCTGAGCTACTCTGTTATTTTTTCACGGAATTTTTGATTGATATGAATGCTTGCACTGCTAGAATTTGTGTGTGTAATTTCACGGTTGAGCTAAAACATGCAGCTTATTACCCATTCAGCCCCCTTTTGAAAGTTGTGTTCAAATTTTGTGTTGATTGTATTTTTGAAAACCTAATTGACATTGGGAACTAAGTTTTTGTATTTCCCAAAGTCAATGGTCATAAGGCTATTTTCGGTTTTGAATATTGAGATACTGCTTAGTTTTACACAAAGAGGAGTGAGCTTTTATTACGGTTTTACACGTGCTAATGATAAAAAAAAAAAAAAAAACTCTGATTCGATAAATATGATGATCCAGTAACATAATTAGGAGCAAATAGTTTGCATTTCAGGTTGAGTTTTGATTCTATTCTTTTTTTATGCTTAGCATTTTCACATGGCGGGTCGCAGGTTGTATGGCTGGACAGATTTACTGGCAGGGTTTGCATGTCGATATCTGCCAAGGCAATGGTAATAACAGGAATTGAGGACAGGAGATATTGGAATTGGGTTCAGACCATAGTTATTTAGAGCGCAAAGCGCAAAATAGCGCAAAGGGTCCCTGGGGCTATAGCGCAAAGCGCAGCGCGAAGCGCGCGCTTTTTTAAAAAAAGCGCACAATGTAAAAATTATATATATTTATATATATACACACACATCAAATTAATTCAAAAATACTAATAGATTGCAACAATGCAACAATAAAGCACATAGACAATAAGACCTAAAAACATAATACGGAATGTTAATTAATTCGTTCAACACAAGCATGCAAATATAAATATAAGATCATAAGAAACAACTTAATATCTAAAATTAAGTGCTACACCTAGGCACATACTAAATATCATCTAAATCCTCATTCCCATTTGACTCTTCCCCACCCTCACTAGAATAAGATTGATAACACTCATTATCTTTCTCTTCCTCCTCTTCAAAACTAAAGTTCCCCTCCACTGCTGGCTGCTGCTGCTGAAAAATTAAAAAAAAAAATTGAAGATATTAAAATAAGTTCAATTTATACATATACAAATAGAATATAACACATTTTTCAAGTCAATATAACAATAACTCTTATTTTAGCTTTCAATTTTTGAATACAAATTAACTAATAATAAAAGGCAAAAAGAAAAATTAATCAAAATACGACAAAACCCATTAATTGAATTAGTTAAATAACCCATTAATTCAGTTATTTGAACAAAGAAACAATTTTTTTTTTTTCCAAAACCCAGTCTGACTGAAAAATAGAGGGAAAAAGAAGGGAAAAAAAAAAGAGGGAGAGAGAAGATTACCAATTGTTCTCGTGCGCGGCGGCTCCCTCCGGCGGCGGCGGCTGTGTCCGGCGACGGTGGCTATGTCAGGCGGTGCGGCGACTACCGATGATTGAAGGAGGAAGAGAAAGGGAAGACAGCAGCTGCGTGAAAGAGTCAGAAACGTGTGTTTTCTGGGGTTCACCTCTATTTTTCCTTAAAAGTCAAAGTCAAAAACCCTAACTTGACTGGTCAACGCCCTGGAAGAAAAAAGCGCGCTTTCTTCAGCGCTCTGCGCTCAGCGCTTAAGCGCGAAAAGCGCCAAGAGCGCGCGCTTCTGGAAAATCCCAGGCGCAGGGCGCTGTGAAGCGCAACGGCTGCGCCTCGCGTCGAAGCGCGCTTTAGCGCGCGCTACGTGCGCTTTTGATAACTATGGTTCAGACTGAAGAATCGAGGTTGGTTTTATATATCAAACTGTTGAGTGTAGTCTTAGTTAAATTTGAATTGCAATATACAGCACAAATTTATATGTTTTGTCTCTCAGTGTTTTGGGCATGTGCGGTGGTCACTTATCATGTTGCTAGGAGAAGAAAAACTTTCATTTATTCCCTCCAATAACATGCCTACCCCCCACGCCCTTCCAAGTACCCAGAGAGGTTTTCTTGTTGATATGTTCAAGATAGTTTTCCTTTTCCTGCCTCATTTCCTATTGGCAGCTTTGCATACTTTACCCAACGTGTGTATATCTGATCATTTTGGATGTAGTTAATTCTCAGAGCTAAGATATCAATGGTGTTTGAGGTCTCAAATGGCTATCTCTGAAGCTTGTTGTCATAGTCTTGTAAGCGGTGCTGAATATGGATGAGAAGGATGTGCTTGTTTCGTTGCCAATTCGCCGAAGCTGTGGAAAGAGGAAGAGAACTATGTGAGGAACTTGCTCCATAAAAATTATTACAAAAAATCAATTATGTAATTGCGGATTCTTGAAGATAATCATAACTTATATTCAACCAAATGCAAAAAAGTTTAGATGTGCAACCAGTATTGCTAGTCAACTATTATGACAGAGAATCTATATATTGGATATTAAGCTTTAGCGAATGACATGGGGTCAGATCCAAAGAAAGGTGACCATAACTTTTCTGTTTGTCCCTTTGAGTTTGGTGATTGGTGCATCAGATTTGCTCTATTTGTTAAGTTCTTTCGCATGTGAAGCCATGTGATATTCATGATTGATTGAGTTCAGAGATTGGTTTGAACTCTTTAATGCTGTCTGGTGTCAGCTTTGTCCTCAGATCCATAAGCCCGAACCATTAAGGTTCCTGTAATATCATAGAAAACAAATTCACACAGCTTAAATTGATAAATTTCATTTATTGATACGATGACATTGAGGAATTAGCCTAGCGCTATGTGGTTTAAGTTTTGTCTCAGGGCCATTATTCTAATCAGATGAAAATATCTTGTTTCCTTTTTCTTTCTAAGTGGGCTCATGAGAACTCTAGTTTCTCTGCACTTTGTTCTTTATGTGTTGGTTGGAGGATGTGCATGTGGTGTGCTTAGTTTATTAAGTTTATGAAATCCTTTTTAGAAAAAAAAAGAAAAAGAAAAATAAAAATAATCAATATTGTGGAGATATTACCATTGTTTTCAACTGTGCTGTACAATTGATTAGTCAAAGTCTCTTCCTTATGTCTTCTATTTGTAAGGTTGGTGTAGTGGACCTTAGTTCGTTTGGGGAAAGATGAAACTGCCGAGATATTTATGATAATTTACATCTAACATTTTCGCCTGGAGCTTATTGGCATTTCAGTTTGGTTTGTCCATGCTTTTACACTCTTAACAAAGTTTCTTGCATGCTTTTACTAAAACTAGTAATATAACTCGTGTGGAGAAGTGCTTTTCGTTTGCATTTTACTGACTAATGAATCATTGTTACATTGCAGTCCCAAAACACACCACCTGTCAATTTAACCTGTTTATTTTTGTTTCTTTATTTTTGTAACTTCAGATCAGAGCAACTTAGAATTTGATTACCCCTTTCTTGCAGATTTGATGTTGTAGCTTATTTGCAGCAAATGTGGTGGTTTGAAATTGATGGCATGGTGAAGTTCCCTTTCCCGCCAGATGTATATACTTTATCATTTAGGGTTCACGTGGGAAGATTTTCCAAAAGACTCAGACGCCGCATTTGCAATTTTGACCACACTCATGGTTGGGATATCAAGCCTGTACAGCTTGAATTGTGTACTTCAGATGGCCAGCATGGATCGAGCGAGTGCTTCTTGGATGATACACTGCAACAAGATACTGATGGGAACCACAAGCGAGGTTGCTGGATAAATTACGATGTTGGAGAATTTGTAGTTGGTGAATCAGATCCTGCAACTGAAGTGAGATTTTCAATGAAACAGATTGATTGCACACATTCCAAAGGAGGTCTATGCGTTGATTCTGTATCAATTATTCCCAGTGAACTAAAAAAACTTAGAAGAAGAGAGGTTTCGAAGTAATGGAAAGTTCCACTTGTTTTTTTATTAGGTTACACATATATCTTCTAAAATACATTAATATTTGGGGGCTATTTGTATACGTAGGAATGTGTCCAGTGTCCTCTGTCCATGTAATTTTATGTTTTTGTAAATAATGCAGTTTTGTTTCACATTTGTTTTTGCAGAAGCTTAAGACAATTTGCTTATTCTAGTACTTGTTTTGGTTGCCAAACACGGTTGATGTCTTGTTTTTTCAATGAGATGCCAATGAGTTACGGCTCTGCACTTGGAAATTAACAGAGGCACTGGCACACCCCGTGTCATTGTCACAGAGATGACTGTTAGAATAATTCTAGGTGTAAAGAATTGTTAGCATTATTATAAACTTAGTGGGAACATTATTATAAATTTAGTGGAAACATGTTAGCATAATTATAGGCTTAGTGGAAACATGTTAGCATAATTATAGGTTAGTGGAAACATGTTAGCATAAAATATGTAGGATCTTTTTCCTTTATATTAGTATAAATATGTGTAATGTCTTACTAAATGAATAAGAGAAATAAGAGTTCTTCTCTTTACATGGTATTAGAGTGAGTTTGATCAATCTATTAAAAAAAAAAAAAAAAAAATCCTTTTTTTCGTCCACTGTAGCAGCAGCAGTCGCAACAGCAGGCTCAGCGCCCGGCTGTGCTCTCTTCTCTCGCTCTTGCTCTTTTCTTTTTTTCTTCTCTTTCTTTTTCTTCCTCACGATATTTCCTCTCTCTATCTTACAGCTCCTTTATTTGCACAATAATCCTCATTATTTGTGTGGGTATCAAATTTATCCCACAATTCTCATGGCAACCTCTTCGGAACCCAAACCTTCTATGGGTACCTCTATTAAGTTGAACGGGCGCAATTATCTTCTTTGGGCCCAATCCTTTAAACTATTTCTTGGATCTAATGAGAAATTAGACCATATTCTTTCGGATCCTCCAGATTCCAAGGATGCTAAATTTAAAGAATGGAAAATGGATGAATATGCTGTCATGGCCTGGTTATTGAATAGTATGGAAGAATCCGTCGCTTCTAATTTGATGTTTTTGACCTCCGCCAAGGAAATGTGGGATACCGTCCATGCCATGTATGCCAACGAGAAAAATATATCTCGAGTCTTTGAGCTGTATGAGAAAGTGTTCTCCATGAAACAGGATGGTAGAAATGTGGCCGAATACTATTCTCTTATCAAAGGTGTTCATGATGAGATTCTTCTATACCACCCGTTGAACTGTGATCTCGAAACCCGCAAATCTCAATGGGAAGAATTTTGGGTGACCAAATTTCTGTCTGGATTAGACAGCTCTCTTCAACCAGCTCATGATCAAATTTTAGCGAGTGATACCGTTCCGACATTGCCTACTGCATTCTCCCGAGTTTTGCGTGTATCTACAGGCGTCTCAGGATCCCACACTCCTACTGTTGAGGCCTCTGCCTCGGCTATTCGTGACCGTGGTCGCGGCAATCCCAAGGGTAACACATCTAATAATGGACGCGGTTGTAGTGGTCGTGGCAAATTTCCTCCTTGTACTCATTGTGGCCGTACAAATCATGCCCCTGATCATTGTTGGCAGAAGTTCGGTAAGCCGGAGTGGGCCAATGCTGTTCCTCACGAAACTCAACCCTCGCAGCCTACCTCAGATCAGGTCCTCATAAGCCGTGAAGAATATGAAAAGCTTATGCAGGCGTCTCCCTCCGCTGCCTCTCCAGTTTCCCATTCTATAGGTGCCTTCATGGCATCTCAGGGTGAGTCCTGACTATTAGATTCGGGTGCCTCCACCCATATCACTGGTACTAAGTCTCATTTTTCCTCATTATCTTTATCACCATCTCTAAATCCTGTTCGCTTAGCCGATGGCTCCTACTCTCCTATATCAGGTTCGGGTATTGTTACACCCACTACTGCTATTACTCTAAAAAATGTCTTGTTTGCTCCAAGTTTTCCTATTAGCCTATTATCTATTAGCCAACTTACTAAGTCTCACCAATGCTCTGTCACATTTTTTCCATCCCATTGTGTTTTTCAGGATCTACACACAGGGAAGACGATTGGTGGCGGTCGTGAGCGTGGTGGACTTTACTACTTACATACGGTGGATACACCCGTGGATGCTCGAGCTCTCTCTGCTTCCATTACACCCTTTCAATGGCATTGTCGGTTAGGTCACCCCCCTTTGTCTACTTTAAAACGCTTGTTACCTATGGAGTCTGTTAGTTTAAATTGTGAGTCATGTGAATTAGGAAAGCATCACCGTGCTTCATTTCCACCCCGTGTCGAAAAGCGTCGTTCCTTTCCTTTTGAACTAGTTCATTCTGATGTTTGGGGTCCTTGTCGAGTCGAGTCTGTTGGGGGGTTTCGGTATTTTATATGTTTTGTTGATGATTATTCTAGAATGACTTGGGTCTACTTGTTAAAAGATCGGTCCGAAGTCCCTATTGTAATTCAATCCTTTTATAATGAAATAAAGACTCAATTTTCTAGTCCTATTCGGATACTTCGTACTGATAATGCTTTGGAGTATGTTCAAAAACAAGTCTCTCTCTTCTGTAACCAACATGGAATTATTCATCAAACAACTTGTCCCCACACGTCACAGCAAAATGGTGTAGCAGAACGAAAACATCGACACCTCTTGGATGTTGCGCGCACCATTTTGACTCAGATGAATGTTCCTAAAACCTTTTGGGGGGATGCTGTCCTTACAACCTGCTATCTTATCAATCGGTTACCCTCAAGTGTTCTTCGTGGGGGTATCCCACATTCGACACTCTATCCTGATCGTCCTTTGTTTCATGTCACTCCCCGGGTTTTTGGGTGCATTTGCTTTGTCCACATCTCTTCATCGGGTCTTGACAAACTTTCACCCCGTTCAGTTAAATGTCTTTTTCTAGGGTATTCTCGTACACAAAAAGGGTATCGTTGTTATGATCCCCTCTCTCGTCGGTCTTATATCTCTGCTGATGTCACATTCTTCGAGTCAACACCTTATTACTCTACTGGGGGTACCTCATCACCCTCGGTTCCTTTGCCTATTCCTTCTCCTTTGTCTCCTACTCCTCCTCCACTGCAGGTGTACTCACGGCGACGCCCATTGCAGACCCCTACGCCTCTGACTACTATTGATCAGCCTTCCCCTACTGTAGATCAAACCTCCTCCGTACCTGTTTCTTCGGACTCCAACTTACCTATCGCCCTACGCAAAGGTAAACGCTCTTGTACTGCTCACCCTCTTACTAACTTTTTGTCGTTTGCTAACCTTGGTCCCTCGTATCGTAGTTTTGCTCTCTCTCTTTCTACAGAACCAATCCATTCTACTCACCATGAGGCACTTCGACATCCTAAATGGAAACAGGCAATGGACGAGGAGATGTCTGCTCTTATTGATCGGGGGACGTGGGAACTTGTCGCTCCTCCCTCTGATGCTGATGTGGTTGGCTGTCGATGGGTATTCACCCTCAAGTACCATGCTAATGGCACTATTGACCGATACAAGGCCCGCTTGGTTGCTAAAGGCTTCACCCAGACTTATGGCGTGGACTACCTTGAGACGTTTTCCCCCGTTGCTCGTCTTAACTCCATTCGAGTGTTGTTTTCATTGGCTGTTAATCAAGATTGGCCTATGTTTCAGATGGACATCAAAAATGCCTTTCTCTATGGTGACTTACAAGAAACAGTCTTTATGGAGCAACCTCCAGGGTATGTTGCTCAGGGGGAGAGAAAAGCTATGGTGTGCTGGCTAAAGAAGGCAATTTATGGACTGAAACAGAGTCCTCGTGCCTGGTTTGACAAGTTCAGCCAGGTTATAAGTGATTTTGGGTTCCACAGGTGTCAGACAGATCACTCTGTATTTGTGAGACGCAGACCAGCAGGTGTTGTCATTCTAATTGTGTATGTTGATGATATCCTAGTGTCTGGCAGCGATGTTAAAGGAATAGAGGTCACGAAGGAATACTTAAAACAACAATTTGCTACTAAAGACTTGGGTCCTCCTCGGTACTTTCTGGGAATTAAGATAGCTCGTAGTAAGCATGGAATTTCATTGTCTCAGAGGAAGTATGCGCTTGACTTACTACAGGGGAAACTGGCCTGCTTGGAACCAAACCAGTTGACACTCCTATAGACTTAAATCCAGATTTATGGGATGATGATGATACATGCTTGGAAGACAAAGCAAAGTACAGAAGACTAGTGGGAAAGCTGATCTATCTAACTGTAACTAGATCAGACATATCCTTTGCAGTTGGAATGATTAGCCAATTTATGGACAAACCCCGACCTATTCATTTAGATGCTGCCATGAGGATTTTAAAGTACATAAAATCCTCTCCTGGTAAGGGTTTACTCTTCAAGAAACATGGACATTTGAAGATCGAGGCCTATTCAGATGCAGATTATGCTGGGTCTATGGGAGATAGAAGATCTACTTCTGGCTACTGCACGTATGTTGGAGGAAATCTGGTGACTTGGCGTAGTAAGAAGCAGACAACAGTGGCTCGGTCTAGTGCAGAAGCTGAATATCGGACTATGGCACATACCACGAGTGAAATGTTGTGGCTCAAAAGCTTGCTAGGAGAATTGGGGTTCAATTACGATGAACCTTTACCCATGCATTGTGACAATCAGGCAGCCATTCACATTGCCAATAACCCAGTCTTTCATGAAAGAACGAAGCATATTGAGGTCGACTGCCATTTCATTCGAAATGCCGTGATGAGCCACATCATCAGTACTCCGTTCACTCTGTCGTCAGAGCAGATTGCCGATGTATTTACTAAAGCCTTGGGGGGAAATAAATTTAAAACCTTTTGTAACAAGCTGGGCATGATTGATATATATGCTCCAGCTTGAAGGGGAGTGTTAGAATAATTCTAGGTGTAAAGAATTGTTAGCATTATTATAAACTTAGTGGGAACATTATTATAAACTTAGTGGAAACATGTTAGCATAATTATAGGCTTAGTGGAAACATGTTAGCATAATTATAGGTTAGTGGAAACATGTTAGCATAAAATATGTAGGATCTTTTTCCTTTATATTAGTATAAATATGTGTAATGTCTTACTAAATGAATAAGAGAAATAAGAGTTCTTCTCTTTACAATGACCATATACCCGTGAGCATACATTCAGAAACTTTTGTTTTGATTAGATTCTAATTCTCTCTTTACTTTGTTAATACACATGAATCGTTTCTATTGTTAGCCAGGACTCATCAGATGCTTTTATAGACGTTGTCTTGAATGCATGTACCTTTTTTTCCTCATAGAAGTTCCTTTCAATTTTCATCCTTTTCCCTTTTCAATAACCCTTTCAAATGAATATTTTTGAGTGCAACTCCTTTTAAGCTTAATAAATAAATGGACCATGTTGTCAACATTGAACAGTTGCTAATGCTTTCTATTAACTTTGATATTCTGCTATCATGTTTTAATTACGAATACTGGACTGTGTTTTTGTAACTAGAGTAAGTTAAGGACTTGAAAAAAAAAAATCATATTGTACCATAGTTGATTGAGCAATATTGTTAATCTGTCTGTTCTTGCCCTCTTTTTCTCTCCTCCGTAGCTACAAATAAAAGGTTCAAAAGGAAACCACATAAGTGATTAATTCACTCTAAGCCTGTGCTTAGTTCTTTAACCTGCCATCGTGAACTGGAGATAGGTTATACGTTATAGATACTTTTTGTTGCTTTATATATCCTTTTGATCTGTAGAGCTACATACCAATAATTTACATTTTAAAATATGAATAGGATTGTTGTGGTTTTCTTATATAAATCAAATGCTCCTTTTGAAAATAACAAGGTGTGAAAGGAAGAAGAGAAGAAATAATTGCATGAAACTGGAAATTGAATACTGAGGTCTCCACGATTCCGTTGGTTGTGACATCTTTTTGTTATTTTTCTTTTTCCCATTTCTTGATAGTTCATCACTAGTTTAAAATAATGCTTGAGTGTACGTATTCGAATTTATTCTAGGTGATGACTACATGTAAATTATATATGAGTACTCTTTCATAAGAGTTATCTGTACACCGTATGTGCACAGTTAGTGGAGGTCGTATATAGAGTATCTTGATCCATTAATGCCATTTAGTAGCCATTGTAAGGTAACCATGGGTAGAGATCAATGTTCCACGTCTAAAGAAACGGATGGTGGAGAAGAAGGCTTCATTCTTTCGCTCCGAAGTTACTTTGAACAGTTTGTGTTCAATATTGGCAGTTTGAATTTTAAATTTCACACAGTGCGTGTGTGAAAATATATGCTTCCTCTCCTTAAAGTCTTGACGTGTTATACAGTTTAATCTTTGAACTTTCGGCATAAATGGTAAATTCCACAGTTACTGCCCGGCCCTGGTCATTTTGTTTATCACCCGATTTGATTATTGTGAATGTCATATTTAGTACTGTGCTAGATGTGATGATCATTGCGAACTTTTTCCTGAGACTGGTTAAATTTATTGCACCGGAGAGGTGGTTATGCATGGCGATTTGAATTCGTTCCTCTCAGAAGAGTGGCACTTACATATCCTGACCCACCCTCCAGAAACAGGTGCCTGTTTTTCAGGTATTCCACACAGTAAATACTTGCGAAACCTTGTTTTACCCCTGTCATATGTGTGCGTGTGTGTGTGAAAGCGAAAAACATTTGAAATAGAAAGCTAAACGGTGCGCATATTGATTCTGAGTGTTTGGTGATTTTTATGATGCTATGAAGGCAGAGGATGTCGTTGGTGGTTGGGAGTGTGTGTGGTGTTGTACTCCCACACATTTAGTAATGTCTGCGCCATTTATGAGAAAGTTGGTGTGTGATCTAATTGTGTAAACTATGTTTGCTTAATTAAAAAATCTCAACTCTTTAGGGGGCCATAACCATTAACGCCTCATCGCGGACGGCTAGTGCGCCGCCTCTGCTCGGTTGTCCTTGTGCTCTGTGTGTGTATGCTTAGAGACAAACAGGGTCTATCTATACGGGTTTTGAATTTTCTCAAGCTCTTTAACTGCTTATTTATGTTTGTGGTTTTTATGAAATAATGGGTTTGGCGGGTGCTATTTCAGATATGATGAGAGAGTTTTAGGTGTTTTGTCGTTTATGCCAATCTATGGTTTTCCTAGTTTGTTGACTCTGGCAATTGGATTTGCTTGGAACCGCAATGGAAAATTTTTGCTTTAGCAGAGGCATGCATGTTCCTAGTTCAATATTTGTGGTGGCTGTTTTGCAATACATCAAGTGTTGAGTGTAAATCTTTATATTAAATTTTGTATATATATATATATATGTTGATTATTAAAATATTAGAGGGGACGAGAGCTTCTTCTAATAGCTCATATGACTTCACATCACGATAGATCAGATGCACGTTAATTAATTGTAGAATATTTGTGATGTTCCTATCAAATAATTAAGTGAGAAATATAAATATAAGGGCGAATTACACTGACTACCCCTGAAGTTTGGCTAATTTACGAAAAATTTCCTACTTTTTCAAAAATTACCAAAAACCCCCTAAGGTTTCAAAAATATTACAAACTTATTCAAATTTCCGAAAATACCCTTTCCTTTTTTTTGGGTGATTTACACTGACCACCCTGATATTTGGTTAATTTACTAGAAACCCCCTATGGTTTTAAAAATTATCAAAACCCCCCTGAACTTATACCAATATTACAACTAGCACCTATTTAAGTTGACTTATTAACAATATTAAATCTTTTTTTTTTCCCTTTGTAATATTATTATCATAAAATTTTCATGTAATAGATTTGAAAAAAAATGTGATTATTTATTGAAATAAATATTCTGAATTTAATGCATTAAAGGTATCTACCAACACATCAAGTATGTTATATTATCGCTAATACAGAGTAAATTTTAAGAGAAATGAGTTAGAGTTCTCAAGCTAAATAAAGTTTTCAATTTTTTATTTCAATCAATGTTTATATTTCTCATTTCACATAATGGATATATACGATGCATATAATTATATTTTTCTCAAATATAAATTTAGCACATATTACGTATATTTAGTATAAATTCATAACATTAAATTCGGAATATTTATTTGAATAAGTAATCATATTTTTTTTTCCAAATCTATTAAATTAAAATTTTATGATAACAATATTACAAAGGGAAAAAAAAGAATTAATATTGTTGATAAGTCAACCTAAGTAGGTGCTAGTTGTAATATTAGTATAACCTCAGGGGATTTTTGGTAATTTTTGAAACCATAGGGGGTTTCTTGTAAATTAGCCTAATCTTAGGGTGGTCATATAAATTACCCAAAAAAGGGAAAGGGGTATTTTCGAAAATTCGAATAAGTTTGCAATATTTTTAAAACTTTAGGGGGTTTTTGGTAATTTTTGAAAAAATAGAGGATTTTTCGTAAATTAGCCAAACCTCAGGGGTGGTCAGTATAATTTTTCCTAAATATAATCATTTTATAACGGGTTTACATGGAACTGAAAACCCCGCAGCATAAATTTAACTGTACTAACAGTGTAGTTTGTGTATGGACATGTCAATACATATATATAAAATAAACATTGGTTTTCCTTTTTTTTTTTCGAATATTTTTGTATAAACTAAACATTGGATTTCTTTTTTCTATATATATTCCATTGGTTCCATTTTATTTGTCGTTTAGAATTTTTGCACAAGGACTAAAGAATACAATTAATATTTATAATTTTAGATTAAGAAGAATAAAATGCCATTTTAATTAATTAATTAAAATAGAATTCTAACTAGCCTACTTATTAAAGTAAAATGGTATATTGGGAAAAAAAAAGGTGAATTGACAAATATTTTGGAACATTTTTTTTTCTAAAGTGACAAAAAAAAGAGAACAGAGGAAGTATGATGTAGTACTACTCCGTTTCGCAATATTTTTCGTTTTAACATTTTAGTTTTGTTTCAAAGTATTTCTCATTTTACAACAACAATGCAATATTTAATGTATTTTTTTTTTCAAATTTATCCTTACATAAATAACACTCATATAGCCTATATAATGAAGTCAATATTTAATGTGTTTGCATGAGATTGTTAAAATTTCAATAAGTCGATCGTTAACATGGGTGAAGTTGTCAACTATAGTATACTCTTAAATTCTTTTTAATATGTGTGAAAAATTCCTTAAACGACAGATATTGCGAAACGCATGTAGTAATTATTATGCATGTTTATTGTGCTTGTATAATTAATCATTCTCTTTAATTACCGTCAATTTTAATTGGATCAAATTCAATCCAAATTAAATTTAGCTTTGTTAAATGGTGGATGTTGTTGGAGGCAGGACGGGAGGCATGTTCGTGTTGCCTTAATTTTTGTTTTGGTTGTTTCGAGGTTGGGAGTTGAGCTAATTATTACCTTGCAAAAACAAAATAAATATCATGCCCAAACTATTATTCATATTTTTGCTTTTTTTGTTTAAATTTTCACGCTGTATACCTTTATGACAAATAAAAATATCAAATTTCTATTCACATTAAATACGAATTTAACTCTTTCTTGAAATATAGTATATAAAAAAAAAATATTTGAAAAATTGAAGGAGCAATTTACAGAATTGAGGCGCACCACAAATTAATTAAGGCTCTTCACTTGTCTTAATTAGAATAGAAAAATTATTGCTGCTGTTATTTATTGATTTATCTATATTTGGTACGACAGGACTTTCCTTTGCAGCAACGGTTTTCTTTCTTTTATCCTACGTGCTCTCACTGCACATTTTTTTAATAATTCTTTCCAATTATTACACATTTTGTCCAAATTCAAAAATGACTACCGCCAGAGATTACATCTTTTCGGACATGGAAATTCATTGTGGATCAATCCCACTCACAACTTTGAAGAATAATTAAAAAAAAAAAAAGAAAAGGAAAATTATCATTTTGGCCCCTAAAATGTTAAAGAATCTCTCAGGAGATCACTGCAAGAATGCATATTTTTCAGTGATAAATTAATATATTATAAATTTAATTTGTGTGCCGACTATTAATTGTATGCAACAAATTCATTAGTAAATGCTTCGTCGCTAATTATTTTTTTAAAATTCAATTTATATTGAATTCCGTCATTAATCCATCACAAATATTTTTCATTAGTGAAGATGATATTTTCTTACAGTGGGTTAGAAGTTATTCTTTTCGTTATCTTGTGTTGGGATTCAAGGGATTTTCCTCTATGTTTGTTGATCTTTTGATTTCAGTGTGAAAAATAAGGGGGAATTTTCTTTTTTATCCTATTTCAAAAATTGTACTTTATATTTTATCTTTCACATGATATCACATATGTTTCACCTATATATCCTACTAATTCGAATGCATGACACATAATCCACACAGTGAAGTATAAAAAAAGGAACAAAAGATTTTTAACATCAAATTTCAGGGTCTAAATACAACCTAACTGATTTAGAATGTCGAACAAGAATTCAATTCAAAATTCTTTAAATGTTAAAGCTTGACAAATAACAAGTGGGAGTGCATGATTTAGTTTTTATTTTTATTTATCTAAGTCGTAAAGGATATAAATTATAATTGACTATATTATTAAGATGGAATCGGTTCATTAAACCAAAACTAATAGGTGACTATAGATGGTGTGGAGTCCTTAGGAAGGTACAAGCAGGAAATAAAGGGCGCAGCACAGTTGGTTGCACCCTAAACCCATAGATGCATGTATAGCGCACTTATGAATATTCAATTTCAGTCAATCAACATTTTGAACACCAGTCAAGTGTTCATTTCACGAGGGGGATTAAAAAATAACAAGAAAGAAAAAGAATATTGAATTGGTTAGATAAGTCAACATAAGGGTTGGCTAATAGTAGGTTTTTTTAAGATAAGTAAGGCGGTTAGATAGCTAATTAATTACATGACACGTGGAGGGGTTTCATTAGTAACAAAATAAAAGTGGATGGGCCTAAATTGCAAATATCGGTTCAACTCGCCCTCCATTCCATTTGTGTGTGTGTAATTCAGCCATTCAAACACTCACATTATCAAAATTCGAACATATTAAAAAAATAGAATATACGTCCATTAATTCAAATGTCCATGGACAAATTCATGATGTTCATGAACAAGATAAGTTTTTATTTTTATATTAAATGTAAGATAGAGTATGACCATGTAGCATAAATTTAAAAGTTAAGTATAAATTAATACAAAAATAGAGGAGAAGATTTTAATAATTTCCACTGACAAAAATATAGTACTTATTATAAAAAAAAACTCAGACAACAGTATAAACATTAATAAAAATTAATAATATACATATTAAGTAATAATACTTTTTTTTAATGATTATATTTACTAACCGATAATAACTTCTACATCAGTACAATATTTCTTAATAACGACAAGAATTAATATTTTAAATTATCACTATTGACAATTAAATGTACATCTATATCGAGAATTTAATATTAATAACAACTACACTTATGGTTTCAGATCATCTTTTCGTGAAACACTGAACTTATGTTATTAGTTATCAGTATTGATAATTTATAATTTTTATTACCATTAGCCTTTATGAAAATCCTTATTATAACAAAACATAATATTTCGTCGGTTATTATACATGATTAATCATAACTTTTGCTTTGACATTTAATATCGTGACTAATATTTTGTACTTGAAACGTGAAAAAAGATAAACTTGTCTGATTTTCGAGTAACATCATGTTGATATATATATATATATATATAATATATTCTGTTTCTGGGATTGTTAAGCAGTGATGATGAGTCATTTTATTATTGGACGTTTCTAGGGAGACGACCCAAGTCATTAAATGCAGTTGCAGTGGAAGGGAAGGTTGATTTTCAGCTTTGGTATATACGTACGTATGTACATATACACACTGCACCAAAGCAGCAAACCCATCTAAATGCTCATTTACATCAATATCCAACACTAGCCAACAAACAAAACGACGACGCCATCATCTCTCTCTCTCTCTCTCTCTCTCTCTAGTTCTTCTGGCTTCTTAGAAAATGTCATTTACTGGTAGTGTTAAGGCCTGACACACTATGCGTACTCTAATCTGTTTTCCATCTTAAGAAGGGATCCAACTTCGCCAATCTCAACACCTACAAACAGAAGAATAATCATCAATGATCAATACCAACTGGGGAGAAATCAAAAATTAACAATAATAGTAAAATGGATTAAATTAGTTGGGAAAATCAAGAAAATAGTTACACTTGATTCTCGTTTAAATATATATATATATATATATTGATTAACAGATCGAGGGAGATATTTATTTTACGTGTCTTCCATTGATGTAGTATCTAAAATATTAAGATTAAATAATAATATATATGTCGAGATATAAATAAACTCTTAACTCTAATGCATGGGTAAATATAGCATGCATGTGCTAGGCGGAAAAATTAACGCAACTTATCTGTATGTGAGAGGGCTAGCTAGTGAAGATCATATAATGTCTTAATTTACTGTGTAATAACTTAAAAAGTTTAAATGTGCAGTCCCATTTAATTTTGTGCAAAGCAACTTGATAACAAAGCCGGCCCATGCACGAAAATAATCCTACTTATTTGACACCCAAAAGAAAATAATCCTACTTATTATATATATATATATATTATGAAATTTTTGTGTTCTTTGCACTTTGTCATCGCATATGTGTAAGTAAATTATCAATAATGATAACGCAGCAGCAACAAAAACACAATCGTAACTACTACTAAATTTAAAACATTTATAACAGTAACAAAAAAAAAAACATTATCAATATATATATATATATAATCTGCGACGGCTTTAATATATAAGCTTTTTTTCTTTTCGGATAATTAATTCTTTAATCTTCAACTATGTAAGCTTTTTGAAGATCAATCTTATTTGAAAGATCCTGATGAGTAACTGAAACAAGAAAGAGAAAATTTTACCAGAACGTGCGTTGCAAGGGGAAGTGATAATTAATAATTTTATCATTATTATTATTATCATTATTATTATTTTTTTTTTAGTACATTAACATAAAAGGGGAATTGAATTAAGGAATGGGAAATATAGAGTAATGAGGGAGGAGGCGTGAGAAATTGGAAGGCATATTGTCAGTGTTTATAGTGCATGCAGGGGCAGGGGTTGAAGGGGACCAGATTGCGACCTTTGATTACTATTACTCTATACAAAACCCTCCCTCTCTTCTAAGTTCTCTCACCCAACCGACATAAACAACAATCTCTCTCTCTCTCTCTCTCTCTCACTCACACACACACACACACACACACACACAGAGCGCGCACAGTACTGATATGTTGCGCTGCCACTAACTAGTATTTATTAGTTGCGTCCAAAGTTAGGGGCATGGGTATGGAGCCTTACAAAAAGCCCCTTTCCCTGGCGGACAATATTCTTGTAACTGGTATTTTCACCCTTTAAAGCTTCCAAAAGAGATTTCACACTCCATTTCTCATATTCACTTTGTTTGGCCTAAAGGGAACTCAAGAAAAAACCTCTGTCTGTCTGCGTTAGAGTGGTCCATTCTGATTCCAACACTTAAAAGAAGATCCCTGATATCTATATACATACATATACATACAGATTTTGGGCTTAGTCTTGGAGCTGGGCACAACAAAACAAAGACTTCTTTTCACGGCAAAAAAAGAGAGCATGGATTGGAATGGTAATCTTAGAGTGCCTTACTCTCGAGTACCCGAGAGTTCGTTTAGCTTTCTCTACAACTATAACTACGATCAATTTCCAGGTATATGTGTTGATTACCATATCTACTTTCTGTGTTATTTTAGTGCTTTTTGTTTTTGCGTTCATTATAATATATGCGCATCGTACATGTATGATGTATCTGAAACAAGGACTTTGTTTTTGAACCCAAAAGCTAGCTTGAATATCTTAGCCTAGCTAGACTAGGCTTCTTTTTTACTGAAAATTTTGAAATCTCATGCAAAACCAAAAGAAGGGTTTTTAGGCCTGGACACCCTAAAAAGCTTTTTCCGATTTTTTTAAAAGGTTCAAATACTAACGGGATTGCATGAAAAACAAAAGAAAAAAGAGTGGCAGAATCTATCCCACTTGATTTATTTATTCTTTTTCATTAATAATTATTAATTCTACAGTAATCTGAAGCTGTAGAAAAGAAAAAGATGGGTTTTTTGATTGATAAACTTGCAGATAATCCAGTACCACACTTGCCACGAACACCACCCTCATCATGATCGTGGGCATCTCTGTTCAGTATATATAGTTAGTCTTGCATGCATTAAAACATGAAAACAACAATGCTATCATCAAATTTCTGATCCTCAACACCATGTTTTATAAATAACAATAAATTAAATTTGCATATCGTCTTTTTCCAGGTTTAGACATGAAGCAGTCATCATCAATGCAGGCCTCAACTCAGCACACCACAATGCTGCCGGCGGGGTTGATGGACAAGAACAACACGGGCGGCATCAACATTTACGGGCAGGTCGACCCGAAAAAGAAACGATTGAGCACCGAGCAGTTGGAGTCCCTGGAGAACAGCTTCCAGGAGGAGATTAAGCTTGACCCCGACAGGAAAATGAAGCTGGCTAAGGATCTCGGCCTCCAGCCCCGACAGATCGCCGTTTGGTTCCAGAACCGGAGGGCGCGGTGGAAGAGTAAGCAGCTCGAGCGCTTGTATGATGCGCTCAAGCAGGAGTTTGACGCCGTCTCCCTGGAGAAGCACAAACTCCAACAGGAGGTACTACTACTACTGCTATTACTACCATTACTTGATATGTTTAATTTCTTGCATATTTGCGAGTTTAGTTACTCGTAATATTCCTTCATGCAAAAATTAATTGCATGCAAAGTTATGACACAATACTAGGGGTTTTCAAAATTATTATTATTATTTTTTATATATTTTATAAGAAATCAATGTTGATTCTCTAAAATATTTTGAAATTTTTGACTTTATGAAAAATATTTATTAGGCTTGTGGCTAGTCGGAGTTAAATTAGTAGTTATTGGCCGGTCGAGAAATTATTACTGAACGAGGTTCTTCATGGTCGGAGACTGGCATTTATTTAAAAGTATATTGAATATTGAGGGGGATATATGTGTATGTATTGTTGGAGATATAGGTACCGCGCCATTTATGAAAGTCTTGCAAATATTTATCACTTGGGAGGTTTATTTCTTAGAAGTTGTATCATGAAGTTTCTGTTTTGGACCTTCTTTTTCATTTACTTTATGGTATGGGATGTACAAACTTCTTAAATTAAGTAATTTTGAAGTCTCACTTAGTATCGATAAAGATACATATAGTCGTAGTTTGGATTAAAGGAAGAAAAATGTCTGCCTCACTGCAGCTTTCTCTTTATGAGGAGCAATTTATCCTTAATTGTCCCTAAAAAAATGACACATATAAATTAATAAAGAAATAAAAATTTTGAAGTAATGGGGAAAAATAAATAAAATAAGGAATTTATGACTTCAAGTCTGTTCACGAACACTAATTTCACAAGAAAAAAATCTTACATGTATAGCTTTCACAACATATTTAAGTAAATATATTCTTAATTAAATGTAATATGTCGCACAATACTGGTCATTTTTTTATAGCTTTCAAAGACCGCATGCGTGAAAGAACGATTTTTAATTATTCAAAATTTTTCGAATGTGTATTTAAAAAAAAAAAAATACTTTTATATGCGTATCATATATGTCTGATGTTAAAATAGAAGGTCTGAACTGTTGGTTTTTTTTTTTTTTTATGTATACGAAGAATGTTGACATGCAAATTCTTTCATCTAACTCACAAGATTTTTTTTTTTCTTTTTTTCTTTTTTGATCTTTTATAAACTGCAAGGTTGTGGCATTGAGGGCAATACTTAAGGATCAAGTGGCAAAGAAACAAGTTTCAACTGGCTATACTGAGGTCTCCGGTGAAGAAACTGTCGAAAGCACGTCGATTCCGAGCTCCGAGAACACGCGTGGAACCAACAACAACGTCGTTAATCATCAAATCGGAGAATGCAACTACGTACTGAACGTCGACGACTACAATCAAGTCATGATGACTCCATATAATTGGCCTCCTATGCCTTCTTGTCCTTAAAATAAGTTCAACTAATTAATGGCCTGCTTAATTTGTTGTTTATATCTTTTTAATTTTAACTTATTTTTCAAATCCTAGTTCTCTAGGACCTAACAAATTAAGGTACTTTCGTTGTAGCTAGGAGAGCTGGCAGAGTTAATTTTAGTTTTAGTCATGAAGAAGCAGTGTTTCAAGACTTTTAGTTAATTAGCGGCTAATGTTTGCTTCATCCATGTTCAAATAATTCATTTTCTTGTGGCGGTGTTAGTTTTGTTTTTAATTATAATCGTGATTGTGGGTGATGTTTGTTTTGTTCATAGATTTTGTGGAAATTATTATTTTCGCAATCAATGAATGATTAGTTGAAGACAAGATTAGACTAGCTAGCTCTCCAAATCACTAATGGTTCAATCATGGAGCGGCTAATTAAATAACTATTATGACCTATGGTTCGATAATTACTATGCTGTTAGTTTCGTCACACTGCATTGATTATAGTATTATATTTTAATCTTATCACTTCGGTAAAAGGACAGAGGGAAAAAAAAGAAAAAAAGAAATTGCAGTTTTTGATCTGAAATAACATTATGAAGATGATCTCAATAATGCTGGACAGTAATATCAAGTTTAAGAATAGCTCTCAGATTAGGAATATCAATCATCTCAGTGGTCATAATCCCATAACCCTTAACAAACCTAAAGTACCCTGTCCCAGAGACCACCGAGAACTCTCTCTCCTTCATGGCAAAAAGATCAGCGCCCTGTATTTCCAGTGTGCTCCCTTTGTACTCTCCCTCAGTAAATATCACAGAGAACATCAAATGCAGGCCTTTCCCATCTAACTGAGAATTTATATACATACCTTGTGCCCTTCCGATCTCCTTCGACTTCAGATCGGGGCCTTCGGTCACGGGGTCGTCCACCGCCACCAGGGTCCCGAAGTGCAGGACGCTGGTGGTGTGTCCCTCTCTCCCGGCCACGGTGACTGCAGAGGTGTCGTGGCCGCTCAAGTAGTCGTGGATGTAGACGGTGAGGTTGGTTTTCTTGGGGCGGCGCGCGGGGAAGTTGAGTGCCCAGTAGATTAGAGGGACGAGGAGGAGGGGTAGTAAGGAGTTTGAAGCAAGGTTGAGCAGATTGGACATGGTTGAAAACTCGGGGCGAGTTGGTTTGTGTGATCGGGCTTGAATTTATTATGATGCAAAAGATTCGGAGTTTAGGATTTCGAATTGTTCTTCCAAAGATAGTGACAACGTAATCGACCAAATGTACAAAAGCCATGTGCAACTTGTATTAAGTTATTCTTTTATTTGGAGCCTTTGTATACTTTATAAAGTACGGGAAAGACAGGCGACACCAAATCATGCGTGAAAACTATAAAACTAATCAATTTACTTCAAGTCATGAAAGAACTGCACAATGCAATTGAATAAGCTGTCATCTCAACATTATTTGTAAAAATAAAATAGCAACAATATTCTCGGAATTGCATCCTATGACAATATTCATATCTAAATCTTATTGATCGGAAAAAAAAAAATGCCAACGCACTCCTCAATGCTCTTGGGATTACCGTTTTCCACCACCACCTCCGAGTTTAGGACCTTTGGCTGCACCACCTTTCGGAATGTTGCCCCTGCCTGATGATTTCTGGGACTTGGCCATTGTCTCGGCCTTCTTGGCCTTCTTCTCATCCTTAGTCTTTTTAATTCTTTCCTTAATCTCACTGCACACCACATAAGTCATATCATATGACATAAATTATCGATAAATTGTTAATTGAAGCGAAAGAAAATTGTGAATAGAAATGAACCGGAGAGCAGCCTCTCTGGCAGCGTCTCTAACTTCTGGTTTTTCGGATCTTCTCTTCTGGATGACCTCGAGAGTGGCACCCACGATGGACCTAGAGTAAGGCTTCTTCGTTGTGCGGCGCCTCCTCTTAACAGTCTCTTGAGCAGCGTCCTAAAGTGCGAGCACATAGATTCCATAAGCAACTACTTAAAAGACACAGTACTGATTGAAGATCAAAGCAAAATTAATCTGTGGAAATGTCAGCCCACCTTCTTGTGCTGCTTCCTGTATATGGCTGTCCAACAAAGTTTAGCAGGCTTCAGACGGTTGTGGAAGTAGCGCTTGCATTTCGAATTCACAAATAGGAACACCTGCATTCATTTCACACACACAAACACGCACACAATATCATTTCAAAGGAACAAATTTTTGTTTCAACATGGGGCGAAAGAGCATGAAAAAATCAAGGGCCATCAGGATAAATTACAAACAATGTAGGAGC
The DNA here is from genome assembly GCA_026212405.1 of Petrea volubilis. Lineage (NCBI taxonomy): Eukaryota > Viridiplantae > Streptophyta > Magnoliopsida > Lamiales > Verbenaceae > Petrea > Petrea volubilis. Next base: position 3,853,365 of record CM047882.1, on the reverse strand, counting down.
ATATGTCTCCAAAAACCACACACACACACCTGAGCATCCTGGCGAACAAACCTAATTCCTTTGCCAGGGTATATCTTTGCGCCACTGAAACGACAGAGTTCCGTTCTGCGCATATTAACATATTAATATAAAATTCTAACTCATTGTACTTTTGAGAAAATCAAATATGATCAGTCTGTCATACTAAGCTCGAGAACATGGGACATTATAATGAAGATATTTTCACAAATACAATCTTTATTAAATTACCCACAGAGAACAAACGAAACCACAATCTCGATCGAACAGAGCAAATCTTACGAATAAAAAACAATACCAGATGCAGCAGTGGCAGACAAAATACGTATGAGATAAAATAATCATTGCACACGTATTGAGGAACAGGGCATGGTGCATAAATGTCGAGTTTTTCTTTTTTTTTTTTTCTCTCTCAAATTTTTGGATTTTTTACTCGTATATTATGTTAACAAATCAACGAACACCAATTAAAATAAAATGGGATTTGCATAAAGAGAGGGGAGTGTACTTCAGAACCATGGCTTGTTTTGGAGATGGTGAATTCCCCTGTTTCTCTTTCACAAATGAAACCCTAATAACAACTAACTAACTAATAAGCCAGCTACTCTCTACGTGAAACGAAATACAGGGAAATCAATTAATAAACCATTCTGTCAAATAATAGAACAATTCCCAGTTCCTACATGGGCCGGGTCAAATGGTTTGACTCCACGTATGAATCTAACAGTCTATATTGATATTTTTTTTAAAAAAAAAAAATTGAGTAAAAATGTAACAAATTCATCAAAAAAGAAAAAGGCATAGATACCAAATCTATATAAGAATTTATACTACAAAATTACGAAGATGGATCAGTTAGCATATAGTAGTAATTTGGTTTTCTGGGGAGCAATGGTTTGGCCTTCATGCGGTGGCCCAATCCGGCAGCCCGCTCACGGTTTTGGTCAACCTGGGCCATAGTGATTGGACCTAAGGCATCCTCTGTGTGTGTGTGTGTGTGGTTGGGGTGCGCTTTTTCAAATGGTGAATATCATTTAATTTATTATTTGATTTTACCTAAGCCTTTATTTATTTTGCTTTCATTAATTTGTGCACTTGACGCGACCTACAACAAAACAAACAACTTATAACAATGAAACCGCTGCTTCATTATTTATAAAAAAAAAAAAAAAAATAATTGCTTCAGTTGAAACTATTCTGGACACTTAAACTATAATTTTGCTCTCTTCGATTCCTAATATAGACACTTCGCCCTTCAAATCATGAATATATAATTTGTTCCCATTTTTAACCCAAAAAAAATATTGCTTTCAAAAATGTTATTTGTTCTTCGAATATAAATTAACTAATTAAAATTTTGCTACTATAAAATAGTTTGATTAAAATTTTTACTTAGGCCATTAACCGTCTTCTCTATATGATTGGTTCTTTACTTTCTTATTTGGTTCTTTTAGGAGAGATTTAGGTATTGGTCAATAATTGAGCAATTAATTTTACTATGGTTTCATTTGATTGATTATATTACTATGTAATACAATCATTAGTCCGTTTGAGATACCGGTTTGATTGAGTGTCTTATTGTGTACATAACTTCCCAAATTCATGGGGACATGGATTAAGTCCATGCTTATGGGTTGGGTTAAATCTCATGCGGTGAGTGTTATAATGGTAGTTGGGATTTTGGGTTTGAAGACTATTGGATGTCATTTACTTTTTTGTCCCTCTAATAAGTCAGACAACTATTATCTAGTGACTTTAAGAAGGGCTGTATTGGTAAAATTACACATAATATATTGCAAATTGATGAAACAAATTGAATCTTCAATTCATAGAAAATATCTACCCAATATATAGTATAACAAATCAAATAGTAAACCCACATCCCACAATATAACCCAAAAGCTTAAAATCATAGTTTTGGGAGTTCAATTCAGTACCGAAAATCAAATGAAGCCTATATCTATATATATATATATTACTATCTATAATTATTAACTAAGTGGAAGCTTTAATTTCATTGTTTCAAATACTACTTATTTCAGGAAGACAAATGCTATTGACTAGGCCTCCGGTTAAACCTTTGCAAGCAATCGACGTCAAGCAATGAAACAAAAACAAATGTTGTTTCGACCATATCACCATGGTTAGCAGAATAATTCTATTCATTTAGGCATATGATTAAATGAACATGACCCATCTGAGAACGTGCGCCACTTGCATTAATCAACTACTACTATACTCGAATAAAAAGAAAACATGTACTTTTCTTCTTTTTTTCCTTTTCCCCGTAATTGATTTCTTGCTGTTGTATAATTGTCTATTTAACTTAAAAAAATGAGTGGTACAACGCTGTTGACCACTGTTTCGTGAACTAATGAAATTCAAATTGATTGGGCTTGAAAACATAAAATACTATTACTTCACGTATGAGTATGATGTACTCAAATATTCTAACTTTTTTAATTCTTATAAAGCGTAAGCAAAAATAGAAAAATGTAAAAACCAAACAATCCATCTTTATTTTATTCAATGGGGCAGAGTGGTTGTAGTGTTAGCGCTAGCTAACACTTAACATGGCTCAAAGCCCTTTTTGGTTCACACACTAACAATGCATAATAAATCTCCTTTTACATGCCATGAATGAATGATATAACTAAGACTTCGAGGGCTGGTCAATTAGGCATTGGCCAAACACCCCTTTTGCTGCACCACACAATATAAATTTCATACACCAAACACCGACTCAGGAGGGCTGGTCAATTAGCCATTGGCCAACACCTCAGTTGTGCTCAAACTTAAATAAAATGCATAGTATTTTGCAATCTTTCATGACTTTCACAGCTCAAGTACTCACTGGCTGCTGCAAAAGTCCAAGAATCCCATGAACTCCTGGTTCTCTATCATCTTGATGCTTTTCTCTATGCCAATTACACCTGCCATGAGAGAGAGAGAGAGAGAGAGAGAGAGTGGAGTACCTGTTAGCGTACTTATTGACAAAAAAGTACCAGGGGAAAAAATTTACCCAGCAAAGAATGATGATACAAATAATTTAGTAATAATAATTACCCATTGTGAGAGCGCTGGCGAAAATGACACCGGATAGAATGAACACAATGATTGAGGCCCTTTTTAGGATTGTTATTAACTTTCTTACGAAAAATTGCCCCCAGAAGCCAGCCAATATTGACACGCCCATCAAATATAGAGCTGCAATAAAATTTTTTTTGTTTGTATCGAGAATTATGGGGCATGAAGCATTCCAAATTCTGTGTATCTTTCACTAACATAGATATGCTAATAATAATATAAAAAAAAAATTAGTGGTAAAATGACATAAATAGAAAACTAAAGTAGTACTGAGGGTCACAATAGTTGTAGAGGAACCTAACAAGGAAATTGACTAATTATTGAAAACGATACATACCATAGGGCATGGGAAATCTCTTGAGAAGATAAAACTCCACCACAGATAAAGATGAGGAGAACATCATCACAAAGGTTGCTGTTGCACTAGCTACCTAAAACGAAATATCGAAAGATATTTAGATTTGTAATGAATTGTTTCCTTTACCAAGCTCAATAATGTATACTAGTCCTAGAATCAATCAATATTATTAATTGACCTGAGGGATGACTCCAATTTCAAGCAGGAGGGGACCAAGAATGAAACCGCCACCAGAGCCCAACAAGCCGCCCACGGTGCCTCCTAAGATGCCGCAAAGAGCGCAAAACGCAAGATTTGTAGCCGTCCAATCTATAGCGGCCTCACATATTTGCTCAGGATTTCCAGCCATTCTCCTCTTCTTGCTTTCCTTGTAGAGTTTCACCCATTCGTACCAAAACACAGCAAGAGCAACAGGGAGCTGTGAAGATATTAAAAAGAACAAAAAATGATCACCATTACAACCACATAGAACACGAGTCATTCATGCTTAAGGGACAATATATGTGTACATGTGTACCTGTAACAAGGTAAGCACCCAGTACAATGTACTACAAGCCATTGTGCTGTTCTGTGAAACCAAAATATCCCAACATTGCAAAGGTTATATCGATTAGTTCGACATGGAAAGTACTCTGTCACGGGTCTAGACACTATAGGAGATGTTATATTATAGTGTAATTTCACTTGCCTTGATGACTTGCAGAAGCAAGAAGCAAATCCATACAAGCAGCAACACTAGAAATCTCTTAATGTTAAGGTTGGCCTTCATAATTTGCTGAGAGCAATGCAAAATTCAATGTCAACAAATCAAGAGGAGACAAAGAGAGAATAAATATTACAATGAAATGCGCTCACCAATGCTGTTTTCTCCTCTCTAGGAACTAAGGGCTCATACACAGTGTCGATAAGCACTGATCAAGCAAAAACAAAACGAAAATGCGAATGTCAGCTCTTTTCTCTGAATTTAGAGCCCAAAAACTTGAACGTGTTCTTCTAATTTTACTTACATTCTCCACGAGAATTAGCAAATGTTTGTTTCTCTTCCATGGCTTTCTGCAATCATCCAAAAAGAAATGAAAACCAGGAAGCACTTCACCGTCAGTCATATTATGGTACCTTTGAACATTGTAAAGTTGATTATTTTTCATTTAGGTTCAAATACCACCTACTATTCTAACAACTTCCCAGCCCTTCAATAATTTAAGCTCCGATGATGTATACTACTATTCTGAAAATTTCATGCCTTAACCATTTACAATGATTGGTTCTTGACAAACGTCTTGGAGGGCCATCAACAAAGAAAACTAACCTTTAAGACAGTCTCCTCCTTCCACATCTCAATCGCCTTCGCAAAGGACCTCGAAGAAGTCCCTGTCCGTAACATGTTAAAGTTAGAAATTAAGGCTAAACTTTTACTGTCAACAGTTTTACACAGAAATAATTTCATCAACGTCAAATTTTCCATTTTGAAACACATATAAACTTGATTGTTAATTGACTCTGCCATTGTAAGTCACTTATCATAAGCAACCATCCTAGGTAATAGCTAAACGGTTGCGTATCCAAGAATAAAATTGTGATTAAAACAGTGATGAGCCTAATCACCAAGGTCAATGGCTAAGTCATTGCTTACCCAAGAATAAAATTATAATTAACACAGTGATTAGCCAATAGGGGAAGACAACACTCAGAGCAACGCCAAGGGTGATGCCAAGCATGAGCATGGGCTGGAACAAAAGAGCCAAATCATAGTCAATTATTGGTACTTCTCTGCATGGATGGGGCACCCTCAAGTTGTACCAAACTGATGCTGCTGCTGCCCCCATTATCATGCCTGCAGAGCAAATTACATCATATGTCAAAACTCAATATTCATAATTAAAAACTAACCACTTAACCAATAGCATTAAAGTCACACACACAAACACAGATGTTCTTACACTTGGAAATAGCAGCAGCAGACTTGGTATCAAAGCCAACAATAAGAGTTAGCATGGGGACAAAAATGCCGCCACCCCCAACCCCACCCACAGTACCACAGGCCGAACCCAAGAATCCTATCACGGTGGCCAAAACAACTCTCCAGCTAAACTTCAATTCCTGCCAAAGCCCAGATGAACAAAAACGTTCAAAAACTTTTCTCAAAAAATATCCCATCTTTATAAAACTACACCAAAATCCCATTCAAATACATTGAAAACGAACACATTCCTGCATCAGAAACACAAAAATGTACATAAAATGGACACAGAAAAGAAAACCCACAAACTTACAGGCCAAACTTTCCGTCCCGAAGCATTAATGGAATTTGAAGACCAGAGAAGCCGTGGGTTTGAATAACCGCCATGCGCGTAATTGTTGATAAAGTAAACAGATACAAGAGCCAAAGAGAAACCCGTCAGCAGATACACCACAAGCCCTTTTGCAACCATGTCCGTCGCTAAGGAAAGCACAAACCGTCTCAATATATTCAAACGCTATTCTTTTCCCACCGCCAAATGATTTCTAAAGGCGTTGTCTCTTTTTCTTCCCCTGATGATTAAATGGAACAGTATATGCAAATTTTCTCTTAGAGGTCGTAATTTTTTGAGGAAATCAATAAACTTTATATAGAGGAACAGCGATTAGTGAATGAATAGAATCCTTTTGGGCATGTGACATACTCGGGCAGGGGCACATGCAACTGGAGCCCAGCAGGGACACAGAGAGAGAAAGCACAGCAGTTTCCCAATCAGAAATAAACCTAGGGCTGTCAGGATCACCACGTGGCGTAATCCTAGTTGTCCAAATTTTTAGAGAATATCGACAAATTGGGTACGAAATTGTGATGAGATCGACAAGTAGTATTATTTTGGAAAACTACTATTTGACAACCCTTGAATATTTTTATTTATATATTATAATAAAATTTATAAGATAAAAAGTAAATTAATGTTTTTTGTAAAGTATAAGTTTTTGAAACCACACTATAAAAATCACTACAAATTAGTATATTTAAAAATTCAATTGATAATATAATATATTCAATTATAATATTAAATTTTGGTATATTAATTAGATGATGGGATTTTTTTTATTTTAAGTTTTCTCAAAAGTAAGTGATAGATAATTCCAATATTTAAAATTACAGTAGTTGACTAATATTGCAAACATGACACTAAAAAAATAATTTTATTATTTGATTTGAATTTGAATATAAAATATCTTATCTTAAATTGTAGATTAATATTGTTGGATTCTTTTTGATAATTATGATTAATTATATATTTCTACAAATTAAAATTTAAAATTATTTAAATTTCATATATGTCACAATAAAATATAGTGAAACTATCCAAGTATGTGTATAATGAAAAACATTTAGTAAGCAATTATTTTTGAATATTTAGAGTTTCCTTTTTTTTTTAAAGAAAAATACACAATCCTTCCATGATTTGACGATGGTCAAAAAAAAAAAAATTGTTTTTTCTCTCATAGAGAGGGCATTTGCCATTAAGGGTGAATCAAACTTTAGGTTTTGATATAATATTTTGTATTATTTTCCTTTTTAAATATTAAGTGATCTTGTATATCATGCTGATGATTCAATTTTTATTATGTCATAGTCCTTTTTAATCAAATATGTTACCTTTTTTTTCCTCGGAAAGATAAAAAAAGGAAAGAATAATTGTCGCATGGGCTACCGATTTTCAAAAGGTAAAATTGTCAAAAACAATTTATCGAACTACAGCTTACTTCTGAATTTCATTTTAGTCCCTCAAACTATCATGGAAAAGGCATATGATTTATCTTGAACCGAAAAATCGACAATATATCAAAATTTTTGAATATTGTAATAATATTTAGTAAGTTATCATTCAAAAGGTAAAGTAGGGTTATGCAATTTGTTATAGGTTGTGTATTTTCTTGTCAAAATTTTATTCCATCAAATCATATAGAGTTAAATTATAATGATCATCTATTTTCTCATTAAGGTTTGGAATAATAAATATTTTTCCTTTTTAATTTCTTTTTTGTCCCTTAATTTTCAAAATTCAACACTAGGAATGAAAACGATGCAGAGTCTTAATTTTGGTTATATTAAATGCAAGTTGGCCACTCATTATTTTTTTAACATCGCAAAAGTCCAAAAATTAGGCAAACCACAAATTAACACTTCTTTTTTAAATAAATTTGATTTGTGAGCACCACATAAATTATAAATACCTAAGTATCCTTCAAAATTATAAAATAAAATGAATGATTGAAGCAAATTTGTTTCCTAACCTTAATGTTACAGAGTTCGATTTGGATACGTCAATATATAAAGGACGCCGAGGTGAAATAAAACTCTTCTACTTTTTTCTTTTATGGGAAATTATTTTATACTTATTCAATATACAAGAAATGCAATATATTTTGTATTTCATTTCCAGGAAATTGGACTTATTGTATTTTCGTTCCAACCATAAGCATCTTTTCCATTATTTTTTTTTTAAATTAACGTGAGTTGCTATAATTATCTCGTTTTTTTTTTTTTGATTCAATAATTATCTCGTAGTTAATCACTTTGTAATGCATGAAACCAACATAAGATTACATGATTTTAACAATTTTTAACAAGTATTGCATCTATCGATCGATAAGGCATTATTACAATAGTAAATTGAAGGTCCCTCATTCAAGAAATTAAGTATTTTGAATTATTTGAATACTAGCCCGAACCCCATGCCTAGCCACGGGATACTACTATTTTAGAATATAATAAATAATATATTTTTTTTATAGTAATAAAAAGAATAGTAAATTAGAGATATATAAGTTTGTAAACAAAACTAAATTAGAGTTTGGTGGACAATTGTTAATGCAAAATATTTTGTAATAAACTCAAAGTAAAAAATTTAGAGATAATTACAAATCCTAACCCCAACTATGCGGATTTTTTCACTTGGCAACCTAAAATGTGTTGTGTTATTGGTTGCTACTCGATTTATGCGAGTTTTTGTATGTTGCAACCTAAGTGGGTTTTCTAATAAAAAATTGGCAATGAGACGGCAACACGTGACACTTTTTCAGTGCCAATTTTTGATCGAAAAACCCACTTAGGTTGCAACCTGCAAAAACTCGCATAGATCGGGTAGCAATCAGTAACACGGCACACTCTAAGTTGCAAAGTAAAAAAACTCATATAGTTGGGGTTGGGATCTATAATTTCCTCAAAAATTTATACATGAACAAACTTATATGAATGAATACTTTAGTTGAAATATGATACCAACAACTATAATCTCTAGTATACAATAATGATTTTCATTATATTTTAAAGATTTCTCACTTAGAATTTAGAAATTGAAATAAAGTGTCTTGACTCAAGAGTATACTCAAAGGTTTAAAGTGTATAACTTTATCAGAAATATTATTAAATATATGTCAAGCTAATATGTGATATTTTTCTTACAATTGGAATGACGATATTTATTTTATCACCTTTTGTATATTATTGGAGATTCTTTTTTTTTTCTTTTGCATTATTTTAAACTTACTAAAATTTTTATACTTTATTCTTGGAACTTGTGAATTTTCCTTCCATACTTTCTTCAAACAATCTCTAATACTTTATAAACTCATAAATGGGGACTTCTAATAAAAGGTAGCTTTGTACTACCTAATATTAGGTATGGCCTTAATTAATTGCCACGTGTACTTAAATTTATTTTTAACATATTTATATATTTTATTTTGACCTATAACCAGCTACATAAGTCACAATTATTTATTTTGAATTATTAAAAATATGGTAAATATCTTTTCAAATCTCCTCAATTTAAGGGATTAATGAGAAGAGAATCCTAATAAGGAGGAAAGTTAATCAACACTAATTAATTCTCTCCTCTCTCTCTCTCTCTCTCTCTCTCTCTCTCGTCCCCCCCCCCCCTCCCCCCATCTTGTCTAACACATATAAAGGTTAATTATATAATGAAAAATGAGTGGTAAATATGTACATATATCAATTATATTATAATGAAATTTATAAGTAAGTAGAGTATCAAATTAAATAATAGTAATACCTTATGTTAATAATTTTATTTTCTAAATTAAAAATTGAAAGATTTTTTTTATTAGTATAAATTCATAGTTATCATCTGTATCAAAAACAAATTCATAGTTATCATTATAAAATATTTATTTACTCAGTTAAATAAATTAAGTAATTATTATAAAAATTATTGATTTATGGGAGTTATGGAATTTTAATTATAATTTTAGCGAATTGACATAAATTAACTAATGATGAATAGTGATCTGGAACATTGATCAAAAATAAAATAAACTAAGAAGATAGATAAATATTGTTAAATTTATAATTAAGAGATGGATATATCATTTTAAGCATCAATTTAATTTTGAATTTAAAATACATTTTAAGCGCCAATTTAATATTTTAAGAAGCAATCAAATTTTTGTTGTTATATTCAATAAAAAAATATATTTCAAAAAAATTAATAACACATTGCCATAAGAAATTTGTTGAAATTAATATAAATTATAATTTTTTTTTATTAAAATTTGTATGATAAAATGCTCTACATGTTATTATGTTTGGTGATAGATCAAATGCTAAAAAATATCTAATAAAAATTAATAAAAAAGGCTAAATGATAAATGTATAAAATAGATTTAATATAATGGACCTCACACATATAAATACTATTTAAATTTATAGGTAAACAACAAGTAACAGGTCATGGCAACCTGCATACTAAGTTACAGGTAAACGTAACCTGTAAAACAGGTAACAGGTACTCTAATAAAATAAGGGTACCTAACATTAAACTTTTTCTATCCTACCTGACAATAGACAAACCCCTCATAAATACATTATAAGAAATGTTAAGAACAAATTTAATCAAATAATTTCTTATAGGAAGTTTGGAAGAATCAAATAAAAGTGAATAACTATCATAATTATCTAAAGATAAACTTTTAAATATATATTAAAAATCCATAAAAGTGTCTTCTTAATCTAGAATATCATTCCATTAAAAAAAATCGATCATCAACAAACAAAAATATGTACATCTTAAAATTCAAGAAATTTATTCTTATTATAGTACTATGAGCTAAATGAATGAAAATCATAATAATAAAGTAAACTAAATTAAATTATTTATAGAAAATTTGAATGAAACAATTAGTAACAGACTTGAAGAATCAAACAATGAGATAACACAAATGAAATAACAAAATACAGAAAAAAAATGGTAGAAACTATCAAAAAAAGCTAATATGAAAAAAATTATATATTAACTTTTGTTTTAACCCAAAAAAAATGGGACTATATATATACAAATGAATAAAATATATAGGAAAAATGACAAGTTAAGTGGAATGGCGGAAAAAATGTATGCAATAAAATCTGAGAATATCCTTCTTATTATCGTGCAACAAATTAAATGAAAGAAAGTAATAATAAATGCAAAGCAAACTAAATCAATAAATGCTAGAACAAACAAATTAAATACAAATTTGAAGAATAGAATAATGGGACAATATAAGTACCACTATAGTGCTAGAAACGATCAAAAATTTTATTTTAAAAATATCATCAAAAATTGAAATATGAAAAACAAAATGAAATAAGTGAAATATGAAAAATAAAATGAAAAACATGGTGACTAGAATATGAAAAAGGAAAATAAAAGAGAAAAAGAACTTAGCATACAATGAAATTTAATGGCAAATGGCTAAACTAATTCAAAATATTTTTGTTATTAATACAAATACTTCATGATTAAGAGGAATTCAAACAATAGTAAAGTTTGTAGAAAATATTTAAATACTAAATAAATTAAATGTAAAAAGATTTTAAATTTAAATTTAGATTTAAAAAATACACATAGAGGGATATATATATATTAATATATATATTCGATCGATTGTAACAGACTGCCTTCATTCAAAAAAAATGTATTAAAATTAGAAAATCTTTCTTATTATGTTATACAAATTAAATGAACAAAAAGAAAAAAAAAGAATCAAACTAAATTTATAAGAACCTAAATAAAACGAATCAATAACAAATTTGAAGAATAAACTAATAAAACATAAAGAAATAACAAAATAAAGAGAAGTGGTAAAAATTATTAAAAAAAGAAAAAAACTAACTTGAAAACATCATATATGAACTTTTATGAGGGGAAAAAAGAGCTTGAGTTATAAATACAAATGAAAATATTTAAAAAAAAAACACGACAAACTAATTGAGATCGTTGAAGCAAAACATTCAAAGAAGCTTGAAACAATTCTTCTTACTATAGGGCAATAAATTAAGTGAAAAAAATAATGATAACAAATAAAATTTAAGAAAAAAACTTGAATAAAACAAAATAATAAAAAAATTATAAGAGAACAAAAACAAAGAATAAAATACATAAAATGATGGAAATGATCAAAGAATTAATTTAAAAACATCATGAAAAATGAAATATTTGTAATTCTTGTATACGAAAAAAAATACATGAGTAAGAAAGAATTTACGTTCAATAAATCTCAATGAGAGATGGGCAATGACTAGACGAATCCAAAATTTCTATTGGAGAAAAAAGAAAAGAAGAAATACCAATATAAATATATATTTAATGAATAGGAAGAGTCCAAATTGTTAGTGTCTCTTGCAGCTAATTTTTGGAGAAATTATTGAGAAAAGTATTAATAATATAATCTTATCTTGAATTTTTGGGTTAGTATTGATTTGTTGGTTCAAGATAATGAACCTTATATACTTATCCAAATTTAAACTAAAATAAATAACAAAATTCCACACGTGGCAAAATTAAATTCATTGAAACTATCCAAATATGTGTACACATGGTGCTAGTATTTAATTCTGTGCCAATGCATGAAATATATATATATATATATATATATATATATTCATTAATTTATATTAAAAAATTAGAAAAATAAATTAGCTTCTTTTGCAAAATATATTAGAAAATTGCATAATTATGGAATATGTTTGATTTCAATATTAATTTTCATATAATTAATAAGGTAATGAAGGTTTTAAAAATTTATGTAGATCAAAAAAATTTAATTATTCATAAATTAAATGATAAATATTGTTAATAAAATATTAATTTTTTTTATTTTAACTGCATCAAATTTTATCCATCTTATTTTGAATACTTGACACTTATTTAAATCACAAATATACTTATTTAAATTCATATAGAAAAAATATTTTGGTTTTCACATATGGCAAAATAAAATTAAATGAGTCTATCCACATATGTGTTTACTTGGATAGTCTCAAGTCTTCTGAATTATATATTGATGCGGTCGTCTTTTGGTTCGACCTCATATCGAAGTTTGATATGCTCCGAATGATAATGCTGGTGGCCCACCTGTCAAAGAGGGAGGAACGAACGTGGGACTAGCCGATTTTGTCCCGGCGTAGGGTCTCCGACGCTCAAGTTAGTGATGCGGTGTTTGGAGAAGATGATGAATAGTAAGATACTCTTCTTGCATGTAATACTGAGAGTACGTATGTTGTTTTAGCTCTTAGGAGAGAGCCTTTTGCTATATATAAGAGAGAAGTCCCCTGGCGTAACGTGGCTGATGGGGGTTGGTCAGCCTTTCTAACACATAGGGTATAAATAGACATGTTTTTTGTCATTTTTCGAACTCCCAACTGACGGATGTCCTTGCCTCTCATTAGTGGGTGGTAAAATTCGCATTTAATGTGTATCTTGAGCATTTATGACTAATGATTGTATTTATGAATTGACATTTAATGCGTTGGAGTCTGATGGGATGGACCCATGTGAGGCAAACGTGTGTTAGGTGGCAATAGGTACATGGCCTGTCAGCTGTGCTAGCTGTATTTTACCCATTAGCCATGGAATCTGGCGAAGGCTGAGCGTAGGACTCGTGCCCTCAATACAACTATGTTCAAAGGCACTCATAGTCCTTAAGTGATCCGTTCCCTCGCTCTGCTTGCCCTGCATAGGGGGTCTCAAGGGCCCAAAGAGGCCTCTCATGACTTTGGGGCCACGGACTTGGTGGTGGAGATAAGTCTAGGGTATTTCCCCTCTTGTATCTTGCACTCCGAGGCTTTTTATCCTTCAAGCAAACGCACTCTTGAGGACAACAAGTTTGTTCGAGGCCATCGGTTCCCACACTTGATGAGTTTTCTGGCTTATAACCTCACGATCGAGGACAGCCGGACCTAAAACCTTCTTCAAGGACAACCTATTAGGTCGAGGGCTCTGTTGCCCCATACTTAGGATTTAGACACGTTTGCCTCTGCCGACGTCTCCGGTTGGAGCGATACTTGGCACATCATATATATATATATATATTACAAATGTGAATACTAATTTGTTTAGTAGTAGTTTATGTCTACTACATAATATATATATATATATATATGTATATATTTTTATATATTGATAATATAAGATAATTGATATAATCAATTGATATATGTACAATCACTTTCTACACCAAAAAACAAAAAAAGAAAACAAATAAGTGTTGAACCAGGAACTATATGTATCATTATTTTCAGTGAAAAAACTATCTTGTCAAATTTTTTTTTTTAATTTACCCTACTTTGGGTTCAAAATTTTCAAAATATCCCGATATAAAAAAAGCTTTTCAAAATTCCCTTGAACGGGTTTGTCAAGTTCACTCTTAATGTTCATCTGCAGCCTCGGTGCGTGCGACATATTGTTTTATACAATATATATATATATATATATATACATATATATATATATATATTTATTGTTGGTCGGGGTCCATTTTGAATTTTTTTTGTAATTTTAATGGTTGGGCGGGACTGGTGAGCCCGTTCAACACATATTTTATTTTTATTTTAATGCTTGGCCGAGATGACCAAGCCAGTTCGTGAAAAAAAAAAATTTAAGGCCAAAAATGGCCAAGCCAATTCAATATTGGGTAATTTTTATTTTTTTTATTTTTTTTTTAAATTTTTGCCCTTGTTAAATAATATATATATATATATATATATTATATGTTGTATAAATAACGTGTCGCGCGCACTGAGATTGTAGATGAATAGTAAGAACGGATTTAATAAACCTGTATTTTGAAGAAAAAAAATTATACCGGGGTATTTTAAAAATTTTGAACCCAAAGTAGGGTAAATTAAAATTTTGAATTAATTCCATTTTTGGTCCTATAGGACATACTCAACTTCCACATTTAGTCCCGTTAGAGTTATTTTGCCACATTTAATCCCGTAGGAATGGTTTTTACGTCATATTTAGTCCCACCGGCCAAAATTTTGCGTTTGTGTATATATTTAACAACGATGTGTGTGTGTGTATTTAACAACTTTTCATGTCAGATATAAATTCAGTCGCTCAGTAGGCAATAGGACTAAATTAGATTTTCGAATAGTTTTGTCACATTTTTTTGTTTGGGTCAATGTCAAGCAAATGTTTTGTTCAGCTTTAAACTCAAGTCCACAGACATGAGCACAGATACTATGCTTGTAGATCCAAACATAGTGCGTGGCTAAAATGATTTGAGCGACATACATTATTTGGTTTTTGGACGAACTTGTTAATAATTTAATCAAATTGGATTATTAATCAAATTGGATATATCTGCCCTTGTCTCTAGACTTCAATTATTAATTACTTCCCCACTAGTCATTTTCCCTAATAATAATAGAACAAATTACCTATATACCTCTTGATATATAATATAATTATAATTATTTTTATTTTAAAAGTTATAAATATCTTCTTAAGGTTTAGAATCTTTCTAAAAATAATTTTTCTGCAACTATAGTAGTCAGCATAGCCACCAAAAGATGCATCTCGTCAAATTTGACAAAAAATTTTAATTAATTTTGTTATTCCGCCAACCTTCTTGAAATAATTTCATTTTATAATACCACCATAACTATCAATGGGCATCACCATCTATCTATAGTTCGATATTGAAACTATTTTTTATTGAAATTGACTTTATATATTCTACATCTTGAACTTGTCAAGATTATGCAAATCCATTTCAAAATTCCGCATAAAACAAGAGAAATATAAATCACAAATACACCCTACCTTGATGAATCATGAATTTTATTAAACTAATATATACCTTAGAGGGTAGTTATAATTTTAAAATAAGAAAAAATAATTTATAATTATATCATATTTCAAGAGATATAAACATAATTTGTTCATAATAATAATAATAAAAATATCTCTTTCGTGATAGAAGTTTTTAATTCCTAAATACTTAGCAAGTAAAGTTTAATTGTGAGCATGATTGGATCGGGATGTGACTCATGTTGCGTACTTTCATGCCAACCGGTAAACCAAAAACTTGTTTCGAACAAATGTCGTGATGTAAATGCATCTTTTTCTCGTGATGTAAAATGGCTATGAATAGCACAATGTGACTTGTATAATCTGGTCCCCAAAACTTCACCATAATGTACAAAAATTAGATAATCAATTAACATGTTTAACAGTTTAATTTTGCGCAAGCTTTGTCTCTTAGCCAAATGTTGAGTATTCCTTAGCCAATAATACAGATCTTACAGGTGTTATTTTTGTAAAGAGTTCTTATCCTTTAATATAGCTCCTTTGAATGAGCGCCTCTTATTGTATCCAATGTGGGACATTAGTCCATATTTAATGCCTAACTATTTAATAATCAAAAAAGGAAAAAAAAAAATCAGACCAAACTGAAAAATACTTTTGCAAAACAAAGTGTGAGAAATAATTCTAGGGATAATTGCATTTTTTGTCCTTTAAGTTTAGGGTGTTTTCGATTTTGCCCTTTCTGTTTCAATTTTTTCCTCTCTATTTGTTTGTTTTTTTCAATTTTATTCTATTTTGGATATAACTTTTCAACGATACTGATGTGGCACACCGTTTGGACGGAATTTGTAATTTGGTACAGATATGACATTTATTTTTTTATTATTTTCCACCTCAATAGATTACTTGACAACCACATAATATACTAAACTTAAGAAAAACAAAATAAAAAAATACAATATATATGTACACAAACACACACACACACACACACACACACACACATATATATATATATATAAATCTTACATCCCACTGCCCGCCGTAGACGCCTCTCGTCGGCCGTAGCCTGGGGGGGGGGGGGGAGAGAGAGAGAGAGAGAGAACTTGTGAAATCTTACATATATACACACACACACATACATACACACACACACTTGAGAGAGAGAGAGAGAGAGAGAGAGAGAGAGAGATCTGGTGGTGGGGAGGGATGGAGTGAGAGAGAAAGAGAGAGATCGAGAGAGGAAAGGGGCAGTTAGGGGTGGGGCACAGCAGGTGGGCAATTGGGGGTAGGGGCGGCGGATTGAGTGCGGTTGGGGTTGAGGACGGTGGTTGCTACGGCCGCAGCGGCAACAGGTGGGGCTATTGGGGCTGGGGCAGTGGTGGTTGCGGCGACGGTGAGCAACGGTTGGGGCTGTGCTTGTGGCGGCGATGGCGGGTGGAGCTATTGGGATAGGGGCGGCGGCGACGGCTGGAGGTAGTTTGGTTGGGGGGGGTGCTAGGATTTATATATATATATATATATATATATATATATACACACACACTTGTGTGTTTGCATGTATGTGTGTGTGTGTATATATATGTATGTGTGTTTGTATATATATATATATATGTGTGTGTGTGCGTGTCCTTTTCTGTCTTCTCTCTTACTAATTAACATTGCTGATATATATATTATGTTTTTAAAATTATATATATGTATAATTTAATCATTAGTTTAATTTATAGATTTTTTTATTATATATATGTCCACCTCTCCATAAAAATACTAATTGGATATTCACTTCACCACAAAAATGTCAACTAGATGTCCACTTCAGTACAAAAATGTCAATTGGATGTCCACTTCAGCATAAATTTGCCAGAAAATCACCACATCAGCACCGGTGAAAATTTATGTCCAAAATAGGATAAAATTGAAAAAAAAAACAAACGAAGGGCACAAAATTAATTGAAAAAATTGAAACGGAGAGGGCAAAATCGAAAACACTCTAAACCTAGAGGACAAAAATGCAATTATCCCGAATTCTAAAATAAGAAATTATATAACGTAGTATAAATTTTACATATTTATATCATATTATATTCTTCAATTTTTCAATATTCTTTTAAAAATATCCGTTATTCGATAGTACTCACCACCAAAAAAATTGATTTATTGTGATGAAAATATTTGTCACAAAAAGTAAAAGTTCTTCACAAAGAGTTTGTGATTACAAAAAAAAAAAAAATTCATAGTTTCCTCACAAAATGACCCTTGCATTAGGCTATTGTGAGAAATTTTTTGTTTTGTCACAAAAAACATAGGTGACGAATTGCTTTTTTCCTTACAAAAAAGGTATTTTTGTAACAAATAATTTCGTCACAATACATTCATCACTATGTTTTAAAAATTTTAATTCCATTGAGTCGCGCCCTGCCTGTAAAAGCAGCATGTGAGCTGTGCGTCGGGCTCTAGCCGGCTTAATTGTGAGGATATTTTATTTTGACTCAAGACAGATTCGAACTCCCAATTTCCGGTATGATTTGGTGGAGGTAATAATGTTTTCATATTAAATGAAGTTGTAATAGTGATATATAGAGAGAAGAACAACTTTAATAGTTAAAAAAAACAGTCATAAACGGTAATTTTTAAATTTTCAATAGTCAAATTTTGAAAATATAACGGTTAATTACTTTTATAAAAAATTATGCATACAACCCCTCTTTACTTTAAAAATTACATACAACCCCCTTCTAAGTTTACAAAATTACCAAAGGTAAAATAATCAGCTCACATAAATTTTTAGCTGACATCATCGCTTTTTCACAGGAACCCTATTGGAAAGGAGTGCATCTATAATTTTAATATTTTAAAGGGGGTGTATGTGTAATTTTTTATCTAGGAGAACTACTGTTGGAAATTTAGTAAACTCGTAGGAGGTGTAGATGCAATTATCCCTTATATAAAAACATAATTCATATGAACATAATATATCAAAATAAGTCTATTTTTACTCTCGAATATTTTTTTTCACATCCGTATTATATTTGTACTTTTAATAAATCGTATAATAGCCGTTTGCGTATTATTGAGCCAATTTTTTCACCTCAACCGTTGAAAAATATTTGTAACATGTGCATACATATTGACTACCGAATATTATTTGTCTTGTATTTAACTAACTAAGAATTATAAGTGATAGATGATCATAATATATTATTATGTGTGACTATATATTTTTGATATTAGGAAATTAGGAAAAATATGAACTTGATATTTTATGGGGGCGATGTGGGCGAGTCGAGCTTCGTCATATCGGCCGTCTAGGCAATAGGGTAGCACATTCACTTACTAGAAATTCACACCTCTCCCTCGACGGGGTGGTGGATATTCCATCTTGTGGATTATGTTTTGTTTTGGATGATGCTCTTGGTTTCCGATACAATAAAGCGAGTTCTTCTTTTTTTTTAAAAAAAAAAAAAATCCAAAATCTTGTGGAGCAACCAACATTTGGATAAGATCGAAAGTAGATTAAATAGATGAATAATGAAAAATGATCATAATATGCTTAAATATTGATTTAGACTAACACCAATACAATTTCATGCCAATTGCCAAATGCGTAGATGACATTATATGCAAAAACTGTAATCATGAGATGGGAGAACAATTATAGTTGATTAGGGCATAAGTGAATGAGGTGGATTCTTGTATTTAACATGTGCTTTTGGAATAATTGTACCATAGAAATTAGTGGTAGAATATTCCTGCTGTCAATCATTCTTTTTAGATGATATTTTTTTTATGATACTTGGTTAAAATTTATTTGAAATATTTTATATATCTCAATTATGATTGTTGGCTTTGATTTTGTTCTGGAATATAATTCTCCTGATAAATTAAAATTTTAAATTAAGACATAAAAATATTATTATAATATGATTTTATTGATCATATTTTTTATTTGTCATGGGAATACGAATAATTAATATTTTTTTACTTGTTGCGGTTAGCTAATAAAGTCTTAGCTCAATGGAATGGTAAAATACAACATTCTTGGTCAAGAGATCTCAAGCGTTTAAGTTTTTTGAATCCTACAAATATTTGTATGAATCTATTAATTTAAGTCTATTGTATTGTATAATATTGCTTCCCATTAAAAAATAAAAAAGAACAACAGTAAAAGCAACAACAATTTGTTACTATTACCAGTAAAGAACATGCATTAACTTGTTATTGTACATGTGTCTCTAATTATAAATAAATACTTTAAACACATTTGTTGTGTGACCATTGAGTTTGTAAACATAATTGCGACCATTTCATGTGATAGCGATAATTTTTTATCTATCTAGTCGGGTGTATTGATCTCTTTATTTCAGTTTTGCTCACGCCATTCGCATGCACTTGGGACGTGAGATATTATTCACTTGAGTATATTCAAATAGTGTGTACACTGTTGAATTGAATATGAAAATATCACAATTTTATTTTTTAATATCATCATATTTAAATCCAACAACTAATATATGGGGTATCTCATGTCCCCATACACTTTTACAATCTATTAGAATACTGTTGAGCTGGCAAAAATAATGGGCCTCATGGAATTTATATGACTAAAATACCCCTGGGCATTTATTTTTACTTTTAAATATTTTAAAATAAATTTTGTTCCAAAAATAAGTTTCAGAATAAAATAAACACAAGAAGAGTGTCGAATTATAAAATAAGGATGTTTTCATTAAATCTGATAATTTGTTTCTGAATTAATAAATAAGATTCACATATATGAAGAATCAATTAATTTTCCAAAATTCCCATAGTGCCTAAGGTCATGTTTGAACGTATTCGGCCGAGCAACAACAAAAAATATCGATCAATTCATATCAACAAAGTGTCAGCGGAGCCCTTGGTTCCGTAATGAAGGAGAAGGCCTCATGACTATGAGCATATGGTCAATTATGTCCCGTGATAAAATTAGAATTTTCGAATCAAAGAGTTCACTTAACCAACTTAGAGACTATGAACGATTAGATAATGAACTAAAGGGCCAATTAATGTATAGTGACATTAGCGGCACAATATTCTAAAATTACTGCTAATGGGGTCTGGGTCCATTAGGCATTTTTTGTCCGTTTGGACAAATTCAGGCCGCCATATGTGACTGTCTGATTGGGCTGCCCACACAATTTCTGTACTTATCAATAGCACTAATTTTGCAAAGTTATCAATTATCAGCTGGTCTAGCGGGATGAAGCATTAAATTCTTTAATTAATGTCAAAAATTCGAATTCTGGTATTATAAATAAAGTAATTGGGCTGGAAGAATCGTTCCCGTAATAGGCCTCTGCGGTACCCGATCTAAATTAGTTAGCTAATAAGTCGGAATCGGGTGATTAAGATAAAAATAATAATAATAAAATAAAAATAAAAATGCGAAGCTTCATTGAAACCAACCACCGTCTATTGTACTTTCAAATTTAACTTTGCATTGTCGTTTGAGACCTTTCTGGTTGAAGTAGTAGTCAAAATAAAGTCACAAGACTAATCTAGGATCAGCTGGCTGCTAATTGGGATCCAACTCCTTTTCTTTAAAATTTAAATTGAAAAGAAAAACGTTTATCTTTGTGAAACAAGAAATAAAAGAACTGTAAAGCGTCTTATCTTCTGTACGCTTGTTACGGGAAAAATTAATATTTCTCAAAAAATGTTTAATGATAATGTCGAAATTAAATAATTGGTTACAATAATAAATTTTACAAATCTAAAATTGTATTTAAATTTAGAGTTAATAATGGCAATATAGTTTCAGGATAAAACTGAAGATCACAACCCGAGGTTATCAAAATGCATATTTGTGTATAATAAACTCAGCCCATATTCATGGGTTAGCCCACACCGAATGATCAACCCTGGGCCAAGAAAATGGGCTCAATCCTGAGGCAGTGATTGATATATTATTATATTTCCAACTTCGACTACGGAAATCTATAAGCATTACATGCAGCCAAATTCTTATCCAAATCTAATTTGGTCAAGTCTAATAAATTATATAATAAGTGTATTGTACCTTGATAAGTGATTAATTACTCTTTTTAAATTATTGACTATTTACAAGATAAGTGTAAAATACTTGTAACTCTTTTTAAATTATTGAATTCAAAGGTGTAAAACACTTTACAAGATAAGTGTAAACCACTTGTCACTCTTTTTAAATTATTGACCATTCAAAGGTGTAAAACACTTGCCACGTGATTAACATTGATTCGATCGAGCTGGGTTTGGGCTAAAACTTCCTTGCATGCATAATCCAAAACTAATAATTAATATAGTTTCTAGTTTTTTTTTTTACCTTTTTAACGTAAAGAAATTACGAATCCCATGGACCAAGCCAGATTAAGTGAATAAAATTCTTAAAAAGTAACAAAATCGAGACAGTTCATCCATACAAGTCTTAGCTAAAATTACACTAGTGCCATAGTTTGAACATTCAATAAAATTCAAGAATATAAATATAAAAAAGATTAATCTTTTTTACATGTTCTTTAATTTTTCCTTGCCTTGTTGCACAAAATAAAAAAGAATCAGAAATCGATAAATTCTTTGTGGATTACATGAAAAACTTTATATCCAAAAGAAAAATATAAATATCTAAATAACAAAAAGGATTGTCTTCATCGTCAGATATACGCCGTTGGTTTTCGACGACCATGCGTGATTTCGAGAATCTTAAGATATCTTCAAGCGCATCTGTTGATGGGCACGGCGGAGGACATGCTCGAAGGCCTCGGTGGAGCACGGCACCGTCAGCGGCCCGAACCGAGTGATATCGTCCTGGTATTTCTCCAGCATCGCTACGAACGCCGGCGAGTTCGCCGCCGCCGTCGGGACCAAATATCTCTTACGCTTTTCTCCGACGTATATCGGAATGAACCCTTTCGGAGAACAACATTGCTTATCATCCTCTCCAGTACTCTCCAAAACCGCGTAACTGCTGTGGTGATCAACGTTAGTCTTGAAACTAAGCTTCTTTAAGAGGCGCTGGAGTTTTTCACTGATCACCGTCATTGTGATTGAATATCTTGGGGGTTATTACAAAGACGAAGATGTGAATTAATTCAGAGAAACTTTATAAGGTCGAAAATTTTACGCCAAAAAGATGAGAATTCATTGAAGTATATATATATACAGAGAGATAGAGAGAGAGAGAGAGGTGGATTTATAGTGTGAGTTCGGGTCTACGTACTCATCATGCGTGTAGGAAATGAGTTCTTAGTTAATCCCAATGGAAAAGGGTTAGGGTTTGAAATCTTGCATCAAGGTTAGAATTAGATTGTGTTTCATCCACACAAGTTACATGATGGGTCGGGAGTGTATAATACTTGTTATGTGATTGATGTATATTTACAGGAAAGTGATCAATTACATGAAAATTGAAATACGCTTGCAGCTTGTTATATAATTTGTTGGGTATGATCAAATTAGATTCAGATAAAAAAATTTCTTAAGAGACAATTTTTTTTTAATGTGAAATAGTAAACCACACATATACACGTATTAGGATTCGAACTTTAAACCTTAAGAGACAAATTCTAGTTTCCGTAAATATCTATTAATATATCATATAGTTATGATCATGAGATTCAGTTGAGGATTTAGGTCTTGGACATTTAACTAACTTCTAATTGAAAGAATTATCCAATGAATATAGTGAAAAAATGAACAAGAAACAGCTAATTAGAATCTTATACGATATCAATAAATCATTTTTGAATCCCACCATATGCGGCGTATCATCCTCGTCTTATCTAGTATTTTCGTATATATAGAATCTCGTCTAGTTTCATCCCACCACCAGTTTCCGCTGAGTCTTCGGCCACGCTGTCACATTGTCATGAAAAATATGGTAGAAATTGACTTCAAACATTGCTGTCATCAGGGTCGGATTCGGCTCAAATTTGGAATATTTGAATCAAATAAACTTTCTTAATATCCATATCCTATTCATATCTCATAAGATCCACATTCATTACTATTGAGTTTAAATCTGATTAAAAAAAATCTAAATCCCGATAAAAGAATCCAATCCAGTTAAAATTTTTAAAAAAAGTGAAATTTTAAAATCAAATAACCAATTAATAAAAATTAATTGTTATGCAAAATAGAATTTAATTAAGTATAAAATTATTATGTAAACAATTACTTTGGAAAATAAAAAACAACATATTATTGATTATAATAGTTTGTAAATTGCATTCTATTTGAGTTTATTTACTAACATAATATACATAAGATTATTAATAAATAAATAATATCATTAAAATTCAAATTTAATTCATCGGATATTTTGATTAAACAAATATGTTAAAATTCAAATCAGATTCTGGTTAAATCGGCTGGTAGCCCAACACTGCACGCTAAACAGCAGCCCATTTACAAAGTCAAATAAAATTTCAAATATTGGGCCATCGGTAAAAAGAAATCCAAAGGTGTGTCTTCTCCATCGTTCTGCTCAGCCCATTGTGAGAAATAATGGGCTAATCCTATGCTCACTAATTAATAATTAAATATCCAGGCACCTCTCTAATTGCCAACTAAACCTTTTTGCAGGGGAAATTACTTTTTCGTATTGAAGCTAAGGTTAAAAAATGTGGTCTAGACAAGAAAAAAGTTGTCGGAGACATGAAAAAAGGTCAGGCATGACATTGTTAATGTTTCTTCCAAGGAGGCTCCATCACCTAGTGTTACGCTACCCTTGCACAAATCATTAGTAGATCCGATCATCCTGCATCCATAACTAGTCCTGTAATAGTAAATTCATGTTGAAAATTTTCATCGCCACCCTTCTAACCGTGTTAGTTCGGTTGGAAGAGGGAGGGGGGATCGCCCCCCTACAAAATTTATATCAAATTAAAATTTTTATGTATTTTTTTTAAAAAAAATAATTTTGTTCCTTTGTAAATTATATAAATACCTTTTATATTTTATATAAATTTCAAAGCGCTCTCTAAAAAAAATTGTGACAAGCATTCGATATATTCAAACGTTTCACTTGGTTTTATGAATTACGTGCGAGTCAAATATGTGGCTTTTGACATAAGAAACACTAGATAGTCTTAATTTATAATGACACTATGAGATAAAGTAATATGAATGACAAATTATAAAAGTGTCGTGTTAAAATTATTACTAATTATATGCATTAAATGATAATATCATCATTTTCGTCACTAATCAAATTTGTTTAGGGATGATAGCTTTCATTTTTTCACAAAGTGACACTACGTATATTGTCACTACGTATAATATATTAGCTTTCATTTGTAAATTGTCACTATGTATAATTAGCGTGACACCTTTATACGAAAAGCTAATAACAAAAAAATTATGATTATATATATATACATATATATATTAATATTTATGGAACTTATAATGTTTTAGTCATGAAATTGAATCTCTGTTTTAGCATTGAGGCTGGAACTTGTTACAAGCGCCGCACCGATAACTCTAAGCGATGATTAGCACGTACTTTACCGGTAAAAATGGCCCCTGAACCCGTAAAAATTTACAATTGATGCAATACAATAGAGGAGTACCGGTGCGGGTCTTCCGGCAGGTTGCGCTCCACAAACGCATGCTATATTGCGCCGGGCCTTCTACGTAACGTCGTTTATATATATATATATATATATATATATATATATATATATATATATATATATACTGAAAAATGTGACTCCTCTTAATAACGTATAGATGAAATAAGTGTCCCTAGAATAGTTTTTTAGAAGAGTTAAAGTGAATAATATCCGTATTCAATTATAAATATATACAGATATGGTAATTAGACATCCGATCCATTTAATATTCGTTCCGAATACATATCTATTTGTATGTTCAATTATTCGTAATTTGGTTGATTTATAAATTATATCCAATAAAAAATGTTTCAAAAAAATAACATATGTGTATACTAAAGTTTTTATGTGTTTTTAATAAAATATCATTTTTTAAAATTAATTGATTTATTTATTGATATAATTTTCTGAAATTTATTTCGTGGTTAATACGTTTTTGAAAAATTATATTTTTAAAGATCATATGCATTGTATTTAATATATTATAAGATATATAGAAATAAAAAATAATTAGTTCATATTATGTGAATGATAAATAATAAATTATTGTTTCAAATAAAATAAATGAATTTTTTTAATGGATATCATATTTTGATAACTTACAAATATATAAAATGAATAAATAAATAAGCATATATGAGCTTTAGGTGTTGTTAATGAAAGTATATGATATCTATGTGTGTATATATATAATATTTTATAAATAAGTGGATAATATATAAAAAAATATGATTGAATTGTTTACACACAAATTCAAATATTCAATTATTTACAATTGAATAAGATACTTACATATTCATAATGGGACACGGATATCCAAATATTTATAATTGAATTGAATTTTTAAAAATTACAATCGAATATGAATATATTCAATATTCGGCCGATATCCGGCGAACACGGATATGAATATTGATTTTATATATCAATCAATATCCATATCCGTACCAATATTTGGTAAAATTAAATGAATGTGAACATGAAAATAACATATTTGATCCGTTCAAGATCCGTTTACACCCCTATTTGGGATTAAGGTTCAGGAAAATTATATTTATCACCAATTATAATTTTTAAATTTTGTACCAAAAAAGGAAAAACAAGATACATATTTAGATTTCACACTGGATTTTATGAACACATATCATGCGCCTATAGCAAAATGCCCATGCTTATAGGCACTAAATTTATCACCTTAAATACCAAAAAAAAAAAAAAAAAATACTGGATGTGCCCATTTGAAACATATGTATAAAGCATTTTTTTTTTTTTTTTTTTGAGCGAATAGGAATAAAGCATTTAACTTTCCTTAATTTCATCCCTCTGAATGTGAACTTTTCTCCAGTCCCCCATCCCACCCCACCTACGCGCCCACTCTCTCTCTCTCTCTCTCTCTCTCTCACACACACACACGCGCGCGCGCGCGCACTCACACACGCACTCTTATGTCGAGTTGCAAATCAAAATATTTTATGCGAGTTTATTGTAATTAATCAAACTGCAGAGGCTCAAGCTTCGTTGTACTCTTTGTCAAAATTGGAAGTAACTTGATCGAACTTCAAGTAATTGCCAATTGCCACATGCTAGCATCCTTTATTATAATCTGCTGCTTCTCACAAACATCGTGATAGGAGAAACTCAGAAATCACCTCAATCCAGGAACAAAAAAGAAAAAGAAAAGAAAAAAAAAAAACTCACGCATGCACACAAATAATTAGGATTGCTTGCCACTCAGCTCATAATTCATAAACAAAACAACCAAAGCAAGCAAATATGGCCAATTCATCATCATCATCATCTTCTTCTTCTTCTTCTTCGAAGCTTGTGAATTATTTAGTAATTCCATTGATTTTGTTAACTGGGCTTATCTTTATACTTAACCAGAAGCCTTCTCGTGAGTATCCTTGGCAACCTTTGCATTATCCTGGAAATTCACTTTTTGGACCTCGTGGTCCTACTGCTGCAGACAAGGATGTAGACCATGCTTCCACGGCGGCGGCGCCCACCGGAAAACCGCCGACTGAGGATCAGCCACCGGTAAAGCTAACCCCTCTTTCTCTCGTATACAACCTATGTTTACTTAAACACCCTGGGATCTACTTATTTTCACTTGATGGGTCAAACTGGATTGGATAAATCTTGGGTCAACTTGAAACTTCATGTTCTATTTTATTTTTGTCTCTTTGTGTGTGTGCGTTCGTAGGTAGATTCTGTACAAGACAGGGGTATTAGAAATAAATGATTTTTTTTCTTGCTATATGTGATGATAATGGTTCTTTTCCTTTTGAACCAGAATTCAATTTGGATTTCAGAAGCACTAATTTCTTGAAGTTCTGCAAAATTGTTCGGTTATTGTTCTTCGGTTTGAGGTGACCAAAGAAATTACCAAAATTTAGTAAAATACCACTAGTTTACGGGCATCAAATCGAATTGACCCTTAAAGTTGCAATTTTTTTTCAATCTCTTGATTAACCTCATCTAAAATTGAGGATGGTTTTGATTATCTGTTTCGAAATTAAACAGGTTATGGAGAATGAAGATATCAAAAAAGCTGCTAAATTTAGGAAATTAGACGATTTAGACATGGTGGAGGCTAGTCTAGCACAAGCCCGAGCAGCTATACAGGAGGCTCAGCGCAACAACGGAACATCATATGACCCTGATTATGTCCCTGCTGGTTCAATCTACAGGAATCCCAACACTTTTCACAGGTGCTCATCTGTTTAATTTGGACAAAAAGTAAGGTTGTTAATATCTTAAAAAGTGTTAGAAACTTTGAACATGACCAGTTATTTGCTATCTAGGAGCTACCTGGAAATGGAGAAACTATTCAAGATATACGTGTACAAAGATGGAGATCCACCTCTCTTTCATTACAGCAAAAGTCTTGGGATCCTTGGGTTAGAGGGCATTGTCCTCCATCACATTGAGATCAGCAAATTTCGTACCAGAGATCCTCGAAAAGCCCATGTTTACTTCGTTCCGATAAGCGCACAGTCGATAGCCAGCTATGCTTACGTGCTCCACAACCGAGCGTGGGCTCCCCTGCAAAACATAGCCAGAGATTACATCAAACTCATCTCCACAAGGTATCCTTACTGGAACCAAACCAAAGGACACGATCATTTCATAGTAGGTTGTCATGATTGGGTAAGAATGTTTCTTATGTTCGTGTCCTTTTAGTTCCTTAACAAGAATTGAACATTAATCTTTGCAAATCTTGTTTCTGATTCCCAATGTGACAGACTCCAACAATCTCGCACGGCGTTCGTGACCTATTCAAGAACTCGATCAGAGTACTCTGCAATGCCAACACATCAGAAGGATTCAAGCCATCCATAGATGTGTCCATGCCGGAGATATACCTTCCCGATGGAACGATGGACGGCCTGATCGGTGGGCCGCCCCCATCAGAGCGTTCTGTTTTGGTATTCTACGCTGGAGGTATCCACGGCTACATCAGACAAATGCTTATGGACGCATGGAAAGACAAGGATCCCGATGTTCAAGTCCACGAGTACCTTCCGAGAGGTATGTCGTACTATGGCATGTTTAGAAAGAGCAAGTATTGCATCTGTCCTAGCGGCTGGGAAGTGGCTAGCCCGAGAATGGTCGAAGCCCTCTACACGGGGTGTGTCCCGGTGCTCCTCAAGGACCATTACACTAAGCCGTTTGACGATGTCTTGGATTGGAGTACCTTCGCAGTCGATGTTCAGATTAAGGAGATTCCTGATTTGAAGAAAATTTTGACAGACATTCCACCGGAGAAGTATATAGAGATGCAAAAGATGGGGCTTTTGGTGAGGAGACATTTTGAGGTGAATTTTCCTCCCAAGAGATACGATGTGTTCCACATGATTCTTCATTCGATATGGCTTAGAAGACTCAATGTTCAACTTCATAATACTCACGAAAGCTGATGTATATTGTTTTTGCGCATAATGTAGGAACTAGCAAGTGTTACATAATTTATAGAGTATGAGAAGTTTGAAGTATAGGTGCATGAATTATTGATATTGTTGTGAGATTGTTAGTTTGTTGTAATCATTTGTATTTTTTTTATCTCCAGGAAACTGTACAATAATGAGTCTAAAGCATACTACTATTTTCAGCTGCTTCTTTTTTATTGTTTTTGGGTGAATTTTAAATTTCCAAAGTTTGTTTTTTCTTTAGTTTATTTTATTTTTTTCGTCTTACTCTCGTGTATAGTAGACAGTCAGACATGAATAAATGAATAATTGCAGATTGCGACACTTTTCCTGGTGCAAAATGCTGTGAATTAACCAATGTTCTTAAAATCGGATCGGACACTGAATCGACAGCCTTACTGGTTACTGGTTAACCGGTTCGACCACCTATTCAATCGGTATTTTGTCATAAATATGTAATAATTATTAAATTAATTTTTTATATTAAAAAATCATAAATATTTAAAAAAAATTAGAAAAAACTCAATAATAATAATAAAAATAAAAACCAAATAAGAAAGTTTTATAAATTATTTACAATAAGTACACGTTATACAAAAATTAACAATGAGTATTGAGTACACATTACAAATTATTATAATTAGTATTATTATTATTATTAACATCAATTAAAACATTATTATAACTAATATCATCAATATATCTCACCCTCTCTCTCTCTCTCTCTCTCTCTACTCATTTCTCTCCCTTCAACTGAACCGAGGTGGAGCGGCGAGGGGCGGCGGAGCCGGCGAGGCGATGTGAGCGCGGCTAAAAGAAGACACAGGTGTGAGAAGACACAAAACTCAACCAAAATTCCAAAAAAAGGAAGAAAAAAAAAATTGGCCCACCGAATCGGTTCGTGAACCGGACCGGTTCAACCGATTTTTCACCTATTTTGATCGGTTCCAAGCGGGCCGAGCCAGATCCAATTTTGAAGGCTATTTCGGACTAGAGCAGGCATTGGTCACCGGTCGAACCGGACCCTAGATAGAAAAGCCAGTGATAAGCTTCTTGCTTAACGGAGATGGTGAAATATAATTGAATTAATAATTACGGTCCAAATGTAGAGTAGACCATGATATATGAAACACCGTTTGAACAGTGAAGTGTCGGCATGAAAATAGAAAATTTGCTTGCGTATGATTTTTAATGACAAAACTTTGACAAAAATGATTCGTGATGAAATGGCCAAATTTTAATAGATTAACTAAAAATGTAAAAGAAATCTCTTTTTCTTCTCCCTTTTCCCTGTTTTTCTTGAATTTTGTTCCTTTTTTTATTTTTTATTTTTTGCTTTTAGTTTTGGATGAATCCTCTTTTCTACAGTGGGAAAAGAGAGGAACAGGAATCCATGACAGCCTTGGGAAATAAATATTATGCAAGCTTAATTTATTCCAAAGAAATTGAGAATGTGGAAGTTGGAGAGAGAAACAGCGATGAGAGTGAAACGCATGCACATCTATGAATACATTATTTAGTAGTTTTAAGAATAAATAATGGAGACCAAAATTTTCAAACATGTTAAATCCATATACGTACAAAAACTAAATCTTATAATTTCCGAATGCTGGGTTGATCAGATCTAATCTTTTGCAATGAAAATTAATCATGAACATTTTTTTTTTTCGACCATCTCGCTCAAAAACTGGAAAACCGTAGACCACTGTTATTAGCTTCGATGAAATTTGCACATGGGAAGAATGGTAAATTTGTTATTAATTTTAAAATGATTCGGACTAGTTTGTTACACTAGAGTCTTAACATATGAGATACAACTCAATTACTACAACTTAGAAAATAATTTTTCTTTAAAAAAAAATTACATATTATCTACTTAAAAATAAGCAGAACACTACTAATCTGCAGCCAAGATTACATATTATATATACTTTCATCACTCATATAAATGAACCTTGAAAAAAAAATCCTTTAAAATGTTCACACGTCAACTACCATGTAGTCTACAACAATCCAATAAGTCAATAACTGATCCATGGACGAGGCTGTCACGAATCCTCGACGCCGTGGAGTCGAATATTCAGTCTCCTCAGCCAAATCGAATGAAGTGTCATATGAAAAACATCGTACCTCTTCGGAGGCAAATTCACCTCAAAATGCCGCCTCACCGCCACCCCCCTCCTCTGCATTCTTATATACTGTCTCGACGAAATCCCCGCCAGAATATACTTCAAGTTCGGAATATCCTTCACGGGAATCTCGACCGAGAACGACTTCCAATTGAGCACGTCGCTAAAAGGAGGCACATAGTGATCCTTGATAAGCACCGGGACGCAGCCAGTGTACAGGGCCTCGACCATTCTTGGGCTCGCGACTTCATAACCACTAGGACAAATACAGTACTTGCTCTTCCTCATCATTGCAGAGTAAGACACGCCTTTTGGGAGATATTTGTGGACTTGAACATCTGGATCCTTGTTCTCCCAATGTTCTAGAAGAATAGGCCTAATCGGGCCGTGGAGCCCCCCTGCAAAGAAAATCAGAATGGGCCGTTTCGAGGGGGATGGGCCGCCGATCAACCCATTTGTCCGACCACCGGGTAGGTTAATCTCCGGGATGGACACATCTTTAGAGGGTTGAAATCCTTCC
Organism: Petrea volubilis; assembly: GCA_026212405.1. NCBI lineage: Eukaryota > Viridiplantae > Streptophyta > Magnoliopsida > Lamiales > Verbenaceae > Petrea > Petrea volubilis. The sequence continues at coordinate 3,821,630 of CM047882.1, read as the reverse complement.
GAAGTGTTGGCATTGCATAGTGCGCGAATTGAATTTTTAAATAGCTCCGGAAGAGATTTTGAAAGTTCAGGCCCCTAAAAAAGAAATGAGCATCCACAATTAGAGATCATATATGGTATGATTTATTTCATGATAACTAAATGTATATATATCCAACTGCATTATGAACCATTAGGTGAAAGTACAGTAATGTAATAAAGATAAATGTTGACATCATCGTATATGATATACAATGGGATAGCATGGCATGAGCTATATGTTATAAAAGGGATGTGAAAATTTAAATTGAATTAGGACATACCCAATCATGGCAAGAAAGCATGAAATGATCTGATCCAAGGGACCGATTCCAGTAGGGATATTTTGAGGCTACGAGATCAATGTAGTCCTTCACGGTCTGTTTCATTGGAAGCCAATGATTACGAGCATTTCTATCGTATATGAAGTGGACTATAGATGTCACACTAATGGGAAGGAAGTAGACACTTGCTTTTTCAGGATCTCTAGTCCGGAAGGGCGAAGTTTCCAACTTATAAATGAAATTTCCCTCCATAGAATAAATGCTTCCACAAGGACCATTGTGAAAAATGGGCTGTTCTCCTTCTGCATAGACGAATACCCTAAAGAGTTTTTCCATCTCCAGATAGCTCCTGAAATACTGATAGATATCACACTCACATAGTACAAAATACAAACTTGACATGCTTGCGCAATTCAATTGATTGATTTTCTTCTTCTAATGTAGCGACATTGTGACGAAGCAAAAACCTGTGGAAAGCAGAGGGATGCCAATAAATAGGCCCCGTTGGGGTATAATCCGGATCATATGTTGCATTTCCCCTTCGTGTATCTCTAATCGCGGCTCGAGCTCGCTGCAGTTCGGCCTCAAGAACTTGTAAATTGCTAAACCTCGTATTGATTCTCGGGGTCAAAGGAAGAATTTGACTGTCATTGGACGGAGGAGGTGCAATGGAACTATTTGTTGTGGTTATCGAAGCGTCCTTGTTATCCTCCACCTGTGTACAAATTAAGCATTAACACAAAACATAAAGCATAGTCGCATATTCCCACAACTTGAACCAATTATTAGTTTCTATATAAAACTTAGCTATGACGATCTCAATTAATATCAATCAAGCAAAATATCCTCCCCGCCCCCCTCCTTCAGGTTGTTACCAAGTCAAAAACTTACTGGAAAGGAAAAAAAAAAGGTTTACATAAATAGCCAAGGGGCTAGCACTATGCAACCACTCTGCTCTGGTCCTCTGGACATGGGAAAATAATGTTTTCTTATGGTAACTTTGGATTGGTAGACAAAAATTATCTTTGATAATTGATACATACTAATAATTTGGGAAAGGGATTTGATATTTATGGACAATAAATTAGAGCCGTTATAGCAAGTGGAGGTACCAATGTTACTCTTTTATTTTCCTTCTTTTTATGATTAATTAACTTCCAATACATGTAACCCTTACATTGTGTTTGGTTCTAGGATTTTAGGGGTGAGAGAAAAAGAAAATAGGAAGAAAAAGTATTTTCAATGTTTGGTTACTAGAAGAAAAGAAGGGAAATGGTAAGGAAAGGAAAATAGAAAGAAAATATAGTATAAATTGAGAAAAAGTTTTTTCCTTCCAATTAGGTGAGAAAAATGAAGAAAAAGTTATGTTACTCTTTGTACCACTCTTTCATTTTTCAAGCTCTCATCTCATTTGTTACTCAAACTAATTTATTATTTAAATATATTTCATGCAAATCTTTTTTTTTTTTGTACAATTAATTGATTATTTGGATTTTTTTGGGATGTGTTTTTACATTTTTCTTTAATTTACAATAATAATCAAACAAAATAAAAGACAATTCTCTAAAAAAATCATTTTCCTTATTATTTTCTTTAACAACAAATCAAAATAGAAAATTTTAAAATTCTTGTAATTTCTTTTCCTTTCTTTAACATTTTCCTTTCCTCCTAAAATCTTAGAATCAAACAAAGCCTTATGGTATTTTATGTCAAATGTTTATAAAATATTAGAGGTATTTGTACGATTTTAAAGACAAAATTTTCATTTTTAAAAAAAATACATATAAATTTTAATTCAAAATAAACTTTATAGGGGTACTCAGCCCCTCTATCCTTGGCTAGTAATGATAGCGATTTATTTTTATTATGATGACACGATTATTAAAGTCAGCTAACTCCTGATAAGCGAATTCCCTCGCCGTGAAGCAAATAACAAATTTAATTAAAAATAGGCAAATAAGTCAAACAAGATTTACAAAATTAAAGAAATTAATTAAGACAAGAAAGAATGACAGAGGTCTTACAGGCGGTTCGGCCTGTCTGACTTCAACCGCAAGCGGCGGAGCGGCGGAGCGGTGCAGATTGTAGTCAACCGAGAGAGCCTCCTCTCGCTCTCCGCCGCCCACCACCCCCCGCCGCAACCCCAGCGAGGCGCCACCGTCTCCCGCCGCCGGACCAAAATTTTCTTTACTTCCATCACCAGAAACAGGAGTACCTGGAAAAACAGAACTCCAAGCCCAAGGATAATAATTCGAAGCAAAAACCCAATTGGATGACTTTGAGCCCACCAAAACCACCAGCACTGAAACCACCATTAATGTCACCATAAACCCCAGAAGCCTAGTTGAATACGACGACGTTCTCCACCATGAATAGATACCTTTCTTACACCCCTCCATCACCCAACCCAGCCCCACTCCACCTCACCTCAGCCCGCTATATATATATACATACACACAAAATCTCTATATATAAAAACCAAATCTATATATTCATGACTCATAAATATTAATAAACGATTTCTTGAATCTTGAGGAGCTTGTTTTAGCAACACTTTGAATTGCTTGTCTCTTTTTGCCTTCCCCTCCTCTCCAATCTGATTTCCCTCTTCACTCACTTTCTCTTTCAAAGTTCTTTTACTGGATGTGGAGGTGCATGGAAGTAATTACGAATTAATGCACGTATGTATCGGTCAGTGTGTGTTGTGTGTGTTTTCTTTTTTTTTCTTGTTTTGTTCTTGGGAAAGTGAGAATTAAAGGAGAAGTGAGATGGGGTTTTTGAAGAGAAGAAACAATTGGTGAGTGAGAGGTGCCTGCACACCGCCACGCCAAGTCGCCAAGCGTCTCCCGTTTTCAGCCTCTATATTCCAGTTCTTCATGCAAAATTACGTCTTTTACTTTTTCCAATTTTGCCCTTTCGGTCAAATTTCGTCACTCTTTTTTCTTTGGCCTTGCGCCAACTCGATGTGTAGGAGTATAGTTCACGCGCTCTGTGTGACGAGCATTTCTTTGTAGGTAGCGGTGCTGTGGGGCGAGTGACAGAAGACGGCGCGTGGATTAGGAAGGGCGTTATGGGAATTTTGAAAATATGAAAAGTAATATCAAGTGTTTCTGGTAAAATTTTAACCCGAACTTGGTTTGGCTGAACCTAATCAATTATATGATAAGTGTACTGAACTTGCCAAGTAATTGATCAATCTCCCTAAATTATCGACCATTCATAGGACAAGTATAAAACATTCACCACATGATCAATATCGATTCGACCAAGTCGGATCTAAGCTAGAATTTCCCAATGTTTCAGTAGAAATTGGGGATTTGGGACATGTAGCTAATTAATTGTATTAAGTGCGTCATAATTGTATTTACAACTTTGTTTTGTTTTGTCAAAAATTTGGCAGCCAAGGTAATCAAAGTTGTGCTTGTAAACCAACAATATTTATTAATTCTTGGACAAGTTTTAATTTTAATTACAGGACTAATCATTTACTTCAAATTGTACTTTATATTGACAAATTTTACTACCTTTATTCCTTTCCAATTGATGTTTAAATATTTAATTTGTACAAAAAATAAAGAAGATAATTAATCATCAAAATTATTTCAGATTAATATGACAAAGGTAAAAGGCACCTTTTTTAGTTGATCACTTAAAAATAGAATTCTAGCTATACCTCACACCAACTTTCTCCCCTCAATCCATAATGAATAAAATTTAATGTTAAGAAATAGAATTCCAGTTATACCTCCAAACTTTCTCTTCTCATCACTCCATAATCAATACAATCATATGTTAAGAAAAAAATAATAATAAATGCATTTTTAAATTTTGAGAATGATAGATATTTTAAAACAATTTTTTATTAAAATATGAATTAAATGGGAAGGGGGAGAATACTCTGATTGATATATTAAAATAGATGGAAGGAAAATAAGAAGATAACTATTTTCTTCTCTTTGTTTGGATGGAAAACTGAAAGGAAATAAAATGATTTTTGTGCTAAAAGACAACTATGCCCTTATATAATTACAAATATAATTTTTTTTATAAACCCATTTATTGAAATAAAAATAATAAATAAACATAATGAAATATATATATATATATATATATATATATTTACATTGTGTCAAATGACAACAATAGTCTTGCATAATTATAAATATATTTATGCTTTAAAGAAACTAGTGAAAATAAAATAATAAATATATGAAATATATATTAAAGCTATCCACCATAAATAAGTTTTATAAATAAATAATTGTTACTAGAAATAAACAAATAAACACACACAGTGATCAAATTTGGAAAACTTTGCTTAATTGTAACAAGAAATAAATAAATAAATAAACACACATCATAAGTAAGTTTTATAAATAAATAATTGATAGACATATTCTTTTCCTTCCACTTTCCATTCAATTTTGGAAAAGAGAAAAAAATCACCGAACCACATGCCCACCTTTTCACTTTTAATTTCTTTCTTTTCCTTTTCCCTCTACAACCAAACAAAGAAAATATTATTTTTTTCCCTTTCAATTTCTTTTTTTTTTTTTTTTCCATTTCTCTTCCACCCATTTTCTATTCAACCAAACAAAGAATTAGTGCATTTCGTAATCATCCTTCATTACATTTTCTAATTTCTTTTAATTTAATTCTTGTATTATCAGTAAGTCATAACTATTACGTGCACCAATCACTATAAAAGTCATGACTCTACGTATAATGTTTCCATTGAAACTAAAAATAATAATAAATACGATATTTCTTTTGAAAACTTACTCGAATAATGAAAGAGGAAAAAAAAGGTGTTCTTTAAGCATGAAATTCTGGTACAAAAACAAAAGTTCGAGTAGGGACTATAGTTATGACAGTGCATCAGCAGTTAACAATAAAAGGGGATAGAGATGGAGCTCCGCGACATAAAACCTGACGTGTTTTTTATATTTTGGTACTTTCCAGTATGGTTCTTCATAACTATCCCTATATTTTGTCACCTATAACGCCTTTTAATTTTCTTTATTTATCTTCTTATTTTTATATTGTGTTTTAATAAATTATATGTCTTAATCCCTGTTTTAATGATTGACGATGAAATTCAATAATACAAGCGATAAAACAAAAAAAAATTAAGCAGCCACATAGTAATAATTTATTTTGGTTATGTCTTGAGGATTTACGTGTTCCTGATGTAGCTGTTGATGCTTATTGAAAATTTATTATATTCAATAAAGTATTTTTTTTCCAGTACATTCATGGATTGTGACCGGGGAATTGATATTTACGATATCATTTTCAATTGTATTAAATACTTGGAAAACTTTGAGATCGCAACTTGCAATAAAATTGAGACATGTATTTGTCATGGATTTTACCAATAGTTGTGGTTGTTTTATTTTGATTTTTCTTTCAGATAAATAGTAAATGAGTATAATCATCAACATAATCTCAAATATCACATGAATAATACATAGATTTTGTCAGATTTTTTACCATAAAATTATAAAATGGGACAATGGATTGTATAATCGTTAACGGATTGGATATATTATGCAACTCAATAGGTATATGCTATCCCGTTGGAACTCAATTGGTATTTTTTTTAATCATTTGATTGAGTATGATGACGTAATAATTGTCATTTTTTAACAATTTTTGATATTATCATATTCAAATTCAGTAATCAATAAAATCAAAACACCAATCGGGCAGTACGTAACTAAATAATGTGAAACAATAATAGTATACATAGGGACCCATTAATCTACAGCAAAATGAGAGCGCCAAAAAGCTAGAGACGTGTGCTTTCTTGTTAAATTGGGTAATTTGCCTGCCCTACGGAGACTTTAACTTGTATGGTTCTGGGGTGTTTCACAATTTTTGGGCAAATGGACTAATATTCAACTCATTACGAAATCTATATTTTGTTCATGTAGTAGAGTGGTCACATAATTCTTGGCTTGCTAAAGAAACAGAGATTAAAATAATTAGTTGCAATAAGCGAAAGGCCTTCGCCGTGCATGGAAAACGTGGACCAACGTACCGTAGACGTCTCATGTACGTTTAACCCTGCAACCAGATTAATTAAGAGATTCCATTTGTCAATAAATATATAAATTATGAAATTGGTTGTCAGAAATAATAATAATAATAATAATAATAATAATAATAATAAATTTTGTTGAAGACGATGACAAATCAAACCCTATGTTTTGCGGGTCCCATATTTGATCAGTTTTACTAGGATTTGTGAACTCAGTATAATACGGCGAGGATGGCTGCAATTAGGAATAACTAACGTGCAGTCTACGATTCCTAGAATTTATGGTTACGGATAAAGTAAAATTAGAAATATTTGATCATTTCTTTTGGTATTTTCAAATCATCTTACGTGTTCTGTTTTTTTTTTTAAATATTTTTTTTATTCCATTTATGTATTTTAATGATTGAAATAATCAAATATAAAAGAAAATACAGACAATGAAATGCTTTGGTGCAATGTTAGAACCATGGTAAGGCCCACTCAGAAGATGATTGTAAAGCCTTCAAAGAGTCTAAGCCCAACTGAAGTACCTTATTTTATGGGCCATTTGGGTGACCTATCTGTGTCTTATTAATGTTGGGCTCAATTAATGGGCCAATTGGATGGCGTTTTACAGTTCTAAGTGCTCTTGATAGTTCATTATAAGAAAAAACAAAAAGCAAAGGTGACATAATTTCAATTGATTATTAATGGTAATAACTTTAACCACAATCATTGTCACCGTTAACATAATCAAAATTGTTCTTGTGACATATAAATATTTTATGTCACTGAATATATGTAACTAGTGACAACGTTCAAAATTATTATTTATTATATTGTCACAAATTTATTTATTTATTTATTTTCTTGCAATGTCTATTTCTCCATAGGTATTCACTATAACAAAAAATGCTATTTTCGTCGAAAAATTTCGGTGGAATTTTAACGGAAATTAAAAAAAATAAAAAAATAAAAAGTTTAAAAATTTTCTGCTGAAAATTCTGCTGAAATAAAAAACAATAAATTTTAAAATTTTATGTGGAATTGCAGTGAAAATTTCAGCCATAAATTTTAAAAAAATAAAAAATAATATTTTTTGAAATTTTCAGAGGAAAATTCCGCAGAAAATAAAAAAAATATATATAATAATTTTGAAATCATAAAAAATAAAAAATAATAATTTTTGAATTTTTGGGTTGAATTTCGGCGGAAAATTTCGCCGAAAATTTATAAAAAAAATTAAAAATAATAATTTTAAAATAAAAAATAATAATTTTATAATTTTAAAAATATATTAAAATTTAAAATTTTGGATTTCTATTTGAATTATTATTATTATTATTATTATATTATTATTATTAATTATAATTAATTGAATTTTTATATGCTATAAAAAGATAATATTATGTATTTTATATATATATATATATATATTAAAAAATTAAAAAATATTAAAATTTTCAATAAATAAAAAACTTTATTATTATTATTATTATTATTATTATTATTATTATTTTTATTTGAATTGTTGTATGCTATAAATATATAATGTAATATATTATGACATCAAAGTTAATATAGCTCAACGATAAGAGAGTTGGTTGTCAACAAGAGGACAAAGGTTCGACACCCAGCGGCCCCAAAATTTGGGGCAATTTCGAGTGCATATATGCATACGCGTGAGAGCTGGGCCGAGTACCCAGGTTCGATTTTTAGGTTGAGCAATTGAAACTTCATTTTAAAAAATATAAAAAAAAAATTGGTGGAATAATGCACCGAAATTCTGCCAAAAATTGAAAAGTGACGAAAGTTTATCCAACGGATTCGTTCCGCAGAAAATACCATTTTTTTCTTGTAATGATTCATTTCATATATAAATTGAATCGTGTAAATAAGAAACTATTGGGAAAAATATTTTTGAAATATAAAAAGGTAGAAATGTACAACTCCCAAAGTTGAGAATAGTTGCTTTCCTTTTTATCTTACTTAAACAACTATTTCAAAGATCAAAATGTTGCTACAACAACAATTTCAAGGTTAATATTGTTACCACATTAATTTAACTTCGATTTTTTTCCCTCTCTCATAAAAATGCGTTAAATTTGATGTGGTCAGATTTGGCTCTCAGATACGTTACTCCGAGCAAAGGTAGGTTCCGGGTATGGATGTCTGATCTGGTCCCAAGTCCGAGTAGGAGAGTATGTATGCTAGTCGGGCCCTATTCTGCAAGGATGGAACGCACGTGAAGCTAGCCGGAAGTGTCTCCGGCGAAGACCCTCCGACGCTCAAGTCAGAATTCGAGTAGACAGTCGGAAGGTAACAATAGGCGTAATAATGGATTAAAAGTGTCTTACCAATGAACAGTGCCGGTGCACTATTTATAATAATTAAAAATAGGTGGGTCGAACTAAGGTTAGGCTGGCCCAGCCCCGTTGCTGGCTATAGGAGTGTTCCTTGGCATGCGCCGTTGGCGCGTCGGGTACACCCATTGCTGGAGGCGGGCGTCAGGGTAATGACTCCGAGGATGGAATGGATCGATCATCGAGGATGTCGTGACCCCGAGGACACAAATAAATCGAGGAGGCGTGATGAACTCTGATCGAAATAGGCCGGCAAGAAAGAACACGGAGCCTGATCGAGCTAGGCTTGACACGCGGCGACAGGAGAATGGCGGTATGCTTTGAGCTGGATCCGACGTGTGAGCTGAGTTAGCGCCCACGTGGCCAAAGCAGATCCGGCCATGTCAAAATTATAGTAGTCAAAACTTTAATTTATCATTTCCATATTTTGTGTTTCCAAATAATATTGGACTTTGTCTCAATTTATAAGATTTATTAAGAAATACTTAAAATAATTTATTTTTGTTCTATATATGGCAACAAACTAATGAATTGAATTTTGAAAGATTGTCAATCTTTCTGATCATTGATTAATTTTTTTTTTCACTCAAATCCCATGGATGATCAGTATTTTCAGTTACGAAAATTAAGCTACATCTAATTAATTATATTTTGTTTATTTTGCTAACATGGGTAATATACCAGCATGATCTCAAAATGATGTTACATAATTGACTCAACATGGGTGATTTTTGTTTTTTAATCTCATGTCATTCCACACAAACTATTTCCGAGATATATTCATTGTTGAAGTTTTCAACTCTCTCTCTCCACCGATTCCATGATTTTTTTTAATTATTAAACATAGATACTTAAAAATTATGTTTTATTGTTTAATCACTCTTTGGCAAATATATATATATATATATATATATATATTAATGAATTAGATTTGCGTATGCAACTATTATCACCTCATTAGCTTATTTGTTTACATCCATATACGTATATAACAATTGAATGAATGATAATCAGAGAAAATTTGAATATCAAACTATTGCATAATATAAAAAAAATAACTATTTATATTGTACATTATAACATAAGTATTTGAACTAATGGAGCAACAATTTCTTGCCATTTTATGAGACCTTTCAATTTTATGAAAAAGCAAAGATCAAAATAGTCATAACATTGAGGGACACGCGGATTTTGGCTCATTCCAAAGTAATTGTCCAAGCCTAATACTTGGAAAAATTGTCAAGATATGATTACTCTTAAATTGTAGTAAAGGATTAGTGAATACTTCTACTATTGTAGCTGATTACGTAATCGCTAATTTTGAGAAAAAAAAAGTATCCGTTTACCTTTGGGGAAAAAACAAATTATAGTTTGATTTAGTCAATTTTATTTTCTTTTTTTTTGAGAACTTATACTGATGAGTACATAATCTATCCCACAAATTTTCTCTACTCAAATTTTACAAATACTGATTAACCCGTCTATCCTACTTGTAGCTCGATTTAAGTGAGGACACCTTGTTTAATTTTTCTAAAATAGAAGAATGTAACGTGAGAATAAATAAGTGAGAAGATTTTATTTTTATTAAAAATAGATCATTCAATTAGAATAAAATTCAAATGATCAGGATAAATTAATCATCACAAAAAAAAAAGAGAAAAACTTAAATAAAATATTATTTAACTGAATCATATTAATGCCTAATCATATTTGAGTTAAGGTATAACTTAATTTATTTGTATATTAATTTAGACTTCGGATAAGTTAAAATTCCCAAGGAACTATGTATTTTCGATCTTTCAATCAATTAGAACGACGAGTTTGCAAAAAAAACATAAAGATGAGATTCTACAACATTATCATCAACTCATGATCATGCTTATGAGTTATAAATAAATACATATCCTTATAGAGACATGGTAAAAACAAACATGTAACTAAAGATATCACATTATCAGTCAAAGATTTCACTTTATCCAATTCGTATCAATCCAATTAACTAGAAACTAGATTTTTAGTTAATCTGCTACCTATAAATGCATGGCACCCCTCCTATTATTTTTTCATTATTTTTTGAACACAAGAAAAAATGGGTTTAATCAAGTTGTTACCATTGGCAATCATTTTATTCAATAGTTTCAATTTCTTTGCTAACGCAGTTGATGTTTCCTACGATGGAAGAGCCCTCAAAATCGATGGCGAAAGAAAAATCATTCTTTCCGGTTCTATTCACTATCCTCGTAGCACTCCTCAGGTACATAACATATATATTAATTATTAAAAGTGTATTAAGTAGTTTAGGGCTTTTGACTTGGATATGTACTCTACCTTAAGGACGTGGAGTGGAGAGTGCAATAATAGGATTCGAATCTTAGTAAGCGTGCGTGCGTGTGTAAAGAAAAAAAATTGTATTAGGTAAATGAATTTATAATGGAATCAAATCAATCATGCTTTTTTTTTTTGTGGGTTAGATGTGGCCAGATTTGATTAAAAAGGCTAAGGAGGGAGGTCTTAATGCTATTGAGACTTACGTTTTTTGGAATGCTCATGAGCCCCTTTATAGACAGGTTTGTCATTTATAGAACTTTCTCTTTGCTTTAAACGTTGCACATTATTGCATAATATTTATGACTAACTCTTGTTGTGCTTGCATGAATTTCAGTATGATTTTTCAGGAAATAAAGACCTGATAAAGTTCATCAAGACGATTCAAGATGCAGGGCTTTATGCTATCCTGAGAATTGGACCATATGTTTGTGCAGAGTGGAACTATGGGTAAACATCACCAAATTAATTTCGTTTGATATAAATATCTTTTACTATAACAATCTAAGCTCAAACTATTACTATTTTTAATTCTGTTTTAAGTTCTAATATTTTGTGTGGATATAACTCCCAGGGGCTTTCCTGTTTGGTTGAATGGCATACAGAACATCACTTTCAGGACCCAAAATGCTGCCTTTGAGGTAATTTAATCATGAAAGTCCCCCCTTTTTTTCTAATAATTATTATTTTTTTTCCTAATAAATATTGATTTCTCAACTCAGCGTGAAATGAAGATTTTCACAACATTGATTGTTGATATGGTGAAAAAAGAAAATCTTTTTGCTTCCTGAAGGAGGGCCAATCATACTTGCTCAGGTCTGTAAATTTATGATGATTTAATTAATCTTGTATTTACTTAATTAACATTTTAATTCCATATTGAAAGGTTTATTGATATCCCATGTTTGCTTTATGTTTGAAAAAAAATAAAACAACAGATTGAGAATGAGTATGGTAATGTTATTGGCGGCTATGGGAGTGAAGGAAAAGCATATGTCAATTGGTGTGCAAATTTTGCTGAATCTCTGGACATTGGTGTCCCTTGGATCATGTGTCAAGAGGATGATGCTCCACCACCAATTGTAAGTATTCACTATATTATCATATCCCTATGTCAAATATAATATATGTATATATATATATATAATTAATTTCGAAAAATATTTTGTTGTTTGTTTTGCGATAGATAAACACGTGCAACGGGTGGTACTGTGATCAATTTTGGCCTAAGCGTAAAATTCCGAAGCTTTGGACGGAAAATTGGAGTGGCTGGTTGGTATCTAGATTTATTGGCAACAAAAGATTTTATATTTTCTTTTTTTAAAAAAAAATTAGTATATTTGTGTGTGTATTTTTTTTAATTCTCTTTTTATGTGGTGTGGTATGTTGTTTGCTACCCAAGGTACAAGGACTGGGGTGGTCAAGATCCTCACAGAACAGCAGAAGATCTTGCATTTGCCGTCGCACGGTTCATCCAATATGGTGGCACCTTGCAGAACTATTATATGGTTTGTTTTAAATTGCACGTTTACTAAATTGACTTACTATATTTTTTTTTAAAAAAAATTAATAATACTCTGGTTTTGTTTATAATTTACACTATTTATATTGTTTACATTTAATGTTCTAATATTTTCTAATGTATTGTGTTGGTAGTATCATGGTGGTACTAACTTCGGGCGAACATCCGGCGGACCGTACATTACTACATCATATGATTATGATGCCCCTATTGATGAATATGGTAATTTGAAATTAAACAAAGTTTAAAAAAAAAAAAATCAAGAACTTGCAATATTTATTAACAGGCAATAATAAAAGTACTTAGTTTTGAACTTATAATGTGATCTGCTGTAGGTAATCTGAACCAGCCTAAATGGGGACATCTTAAGAAGCTCCATTCTCTCGTTATGTCAATGGAAAAGACTTCTAACTTATGGTAATGCCACAACCAAGGACTATGGTAGTATGATGTCTGTGAGTATCCAATTCTTTTCCTTTTTTTTTTTTTTTGCCATTTTTATTATTATTATTTTCATGATGATGATTGGTTTATCTTCGGTTTATTCAGTCAACAGTGTTTGAATACAATGGGACGAGGGTATGTTTCTTGGGCAATGCAAATAATAAAGATGATATAACAGTCAACTTTGAAAGCAAGAATTATACAGTCCCTGCTTGGTCTGTCAGCATTCTTCCTGACTGTAAAACTGAAGTATACAACACTGCCAAGGTAATTACTGTTTATTCCTATCATGACTCTGAACAAAAAAATATATATACAAATTTGCCTTTTTTTTCAACATAATTAAGTATTGTTTTTGCAGGTTAACACTCAAACTTCAATAATGGTAAAGAAACTACCAGCAGAAGCTAAGCCAAAACTTCACTATGATCTTGAATGGAAGTGGAGGGCAGAGCACTTCGAGCACCTCAAATCCCCGTTGACGCAAGGCGGCCGTCCTAAAGGGGTCACTTATGCCAATCAACTCCTGGATCAAAAACTTGTTACTAATGATACAAGTGATTACTTATGGTACATGACAAGGTATTGCAAAAAAATAAAGATAAAAAGAGAAGCTTGTCTATAGTTTATCATTGTAATGGATCACTGCTTCTTTAAAGTTGACGAAACTTGATATCATTGATCCAGTGTGGAAATGAATGAGCACGATCCTATCTGGGGTGAAGAGGTCACCGTAAGAGTTAACTGCCACTGCCATGTTCTTCATGCATTTTTCAACGGGAAGCACATTGGTAAAAACTCTAAATTTCTCATGATATTATAGTGAAATCTCGATTGCTAGCTTTATCAAGATGTGATTTTTCTACTTTAGGATCTAAATGGGTGACAAACGGAAAGTACAGTTTTGTGTTTGAGGGATCTGCTAAGCCAAAACTCGGGACAAACACATTATCCTTACTCAGTGTCACCGTTGGTCTCCCAGTAAGAAAAACTTGTGCTGTTCTATCTAAGTTCCTCCATTTTCCCTGTCCTTGTTGTTAATGTTGCTAACTCTTTTGTTACCGTTAGAATTATGGCGCCCACTTCGAAAAAGTAGTGAATGGAATCCTTGGTCCGGTCAAATTAGTTGCACCAAACAGTCTAGAGAAGGACTTGTCCTCGAACGAATGGGTGTACAAGGTTGGATTGAATGGTATGGATAAGAGACTTCAAGATGTTGATTCGAAAAAAAAGCGCATATGGCATTCCAATGTCCCTACTGATAGAATGTTTGTCTGGTACAAGGTGGGAATTAGTAAACCTTTGTTATATCTCAACGATTGCTAAACAAAAACCGCCATCTTTTGACAAGTTTATTTTTTATATTTTTTTTTTGGCAGACAACCTTCAAAACTCCGGAGGGCGACGACCCTGTTGTTCTAGACTTGTGGGGTTTAGGAAAAGGAGTTGCTTGGGTGAATGGGAATGATATTGGCAGATATTGGCCAAGCTTTCTTGCGGGAGAAACTGGTTGTACCTCATCGTGTGACTACAGAGGATCTTATAGCGGTTCAAAGTGCTTGACTAATTGTGGGAAATCTTCGCAGAGACATTATCACGTGCCACGTTCATTCTTGAACGAGAAAGATAATACGCTGGTTCTGTTTGAAGAGTTTGGCGGGAACCCTGCGCTTATCAGTGTCCAGACTGTGGTGGTGGGTAAAACAGTCGGACATGCCTACGAAGGGAATAGTTTGGAACTTTCGTGCCAAGGGAAACGAGTCATATCAAAGATTAACGTTGCGAGCTTCGGTCATCCAAACGGGACTTACGGATCTCTACACGAAGGCAGCTGCCACTCTCCCAACAGTTTATCAGTGGTTGAACAGGTAAGTCTCTGTTTTCTCATCACTAACTTAATGAATGCTTACTTGAAGTTCCGTTTGTCTTATGGTGGTTTCTCTTGTGTGTGTAAACTAACAGGCATGCATCGGGAGAGAGAGTTGTTCGATCAATGTATCGGAGAAAACTTTTGGATCTGATGGCTGTCAAACTGCAATGAAGAGGCTTGCTGTTGAAGCTGAGTGCTAGGAGCTGTCTTATATTTAGGACTTTAGATGTAGAAGTATGGTTGAATTTAGTAAGCTTTAGGGCTTATTTGCTAGCCAGTTTTGAGTATTTAGTAGTTTCTGTTCATGGTTTTGGGGATTTCTGAAGTTGTCCTTATGGTAGTTGAACTTCACATGTTTGAAACAGAGTATTGTTAAATTATTGTTCTGGTTCTTAATTTACATGATTTTATGTGTTCAAAGTTTCAGCCAATCATAATCCTGCTGTTTTAGGTGTCAATAACAATATAATGAACATGGCACACAATTATTTCAATACTTGACACCACCAAATCTGAAACAAGGGTAAGATGGAAATCTGCCTAGACAGTGCAAATGAGAGAGTACATAAAAGTAGAGATCAAGAGGGCGTTCGGCTAAACGTATACTAAAAAGCTTAGAAGCTCAGTTTATAAGCTCTACAAGCTTATATTCGACAAAATAAAATTTTGCAGCTTTTGAGATGTTTTTAGAAAAAAAAAATTATGTATAATGATGGCAAAAAAAATAATAATAATTTCATGCAAATAAATATTTTTTTAGAGAGTAGAAATGTCATATTAAGAAAAAAATAAAAATATTTATGGTATTTTATCTTTTAACATTAAATAATTTATAAGTTATTTCAAAAATAAGTTGGGAGCAACCATTTTTTTTTTTTTTTTTCGGTGGGGGGTTGCAGCTTATGAGCTCCAACAATTTATTTTTGGATCTTATAAACTCCTTTACTTGAAAAATTACCAAACCACTTTTGAAAAAGCTCTCAAACATTTTATAGAATGTTTGAGAAGCTTATAAGCTTAGCCAAATACTCTCTAGCTCAATGAGGTAGAAGACAAACAGGGGTGGTATAAGCTTACAAGAAATTTGGAGAAGTTACTTCAAACATCACTCTGCACATTTTACTTACATGTAACGTTAGCTTCGGGCTAAATAGTTGACTGAAACAGGGGGAAAATAGATTATAAATCTAAAGCATCCTAGAACATCAAAATGTTGGGCTAACACTAACCAAATTCTGCATCACCAGTGATCTTTGCATGAGCATTCACCATTAACAAAACAATGAAAACCCGTAGCATCTCTTACGTGTATCTCCCTTTTGGTAACAACTGAGACGTACTTCAAGAAAGTGTGGCAGTCCCCACAGAGATGAATATTCTTAATCACAGTAATGGGTTTTCCCGACTTGGTCGCTATGAGCCCATAGGTACAGCTAGTTTTCCACTGTGGTACAACAAGAAATTAGTCTTCTGATGCTCCTCCACTTCATGCAGAACAAAGCTCGTATCAGGTACATAGCCAGCTCTCAAGCATTCCATGAATAATATATCTAATGCACTGTAAATGTCTTTTGATTGTAGGATGGGAATTGTCCCTGCCAAAGAATGAATGAACCTTATTTTGATGTATGATCCAACTCCGGCCAGGGAATTTTCGAAAACCTTTTTCTTTCATCTCTTCCCTAACGAGTTCAGAGCAATGCCACCTACCCGATGCAGAATAAAGATTTGATTTTAGTATGTATGTGGATGGATCTTGGGGCTCGATGCTTAGTATTTTCTTGGCAGCCCTTCTCCCAATAGTGGCATTTTTGTGTACCCTGCAACTATCAAGCAAAGCTCTCCAAACCAAAGCCTTTGGTTCAAATGGCATCTTTTGTATTATTTCCTCTGCTTCTTCCAAAAGACCCCAGTAACCAAAAATACCAACCAAACAGGCATAATGGTCTGAATCGGGCTCAATGTGGTAAATAGACTTCATGGATATAAAGAATTCATGGCAATGTGCAAGTAAATTCAAGTTAGTGTATTTATAAGCTGAAATGACCAAAGCACAGGTGATTTTGTCTGGCTGTACGCCTCCGCTCTGCATCTTCTTCCACATGCCTAAGGCCTCTTCCCCAAGCCTATTCAGTATATAGCCACTCAAGAGACCATTCCATGAAACTATGTCACGTGCAGACATACTATCAAAGACCTTAGTTGCTTGTTCCATGTCACCACACTTGGAATACATGCTAACTATAGCATTTCCAACTCCAATATCAAACAAGAAACCATATTTCAAAGCCTGACAATGAAATTGTTCCCCAAGTTTTTGAAACCCCAAATCTCCACACACTCCAAGTATTGAAGCTGACGCAACTTCATCCATGATATTGGGTTCTTCATTTTGCCACTTGCAGATTAAAGAAATTGCTTTCTCTGGCTCTGAGTTTCGTGCATGTCCACAAATCATTGTTGTCATTATAATTGAACTGCTTTGTTCCTGTGGCAATTGATGGAATATCTTTTCAGCATCTCCCATTCGATCACACCTGGTCAACATATCAAGTAATGCTGCTTGAATAAAATTGTTTGCGCCAAAATCAATCTTGAGAACAAAGGCCAGAAGCTGTTGACTGGACTTCCAATCCCTCGTCAACCCACAAGCATTTAAAACACTAGTCACCGTGAAGTCGGTTAACTCCATGCCTTTTTCGATCATTCTGCAGAAGAATCTCAATGCTCTCAAGCCCTCACCATTTTGGCAAAATCCAGCTAACAGAGAGTTGTAGGAGACAGAATTCCTTTCTGGCATCCTATCAAACATCTCCACAGCCAAATCAACAAACCCAAATCCCATATATGCATTAATCATCTCGGTCCAAGTTAAAACATCTTGCACAGGCATCCTATCGAACAAAGTCTCTACATCTTCCACACATCCGCACTTTGCATAAAACTCAATTAGTGCATTCTTCACACTCAAATTGTTTTCAATACCTAATTTATATGCATATGCGTGAATCCCCATGCCTTCCCTCGTTGCAAAACATCTAGCACATGCAACCAAGAGGCTTGAAAGTGTAAAATAATCTATTCTAAAGTTCTCCAGTACAAGCATATCGAGAAACAGTTCAAATGCTCTATCATACATACTATCCTTAACCACACAAGAAATCACAGTATTCCAAGAAACAATGTCCCTTTCAGGCATCTCAGCGAACAATTTGATGACAAAATCCAAACAACCACATTTACCATATAAACCCATTAAGGCATTGGCGACATAAGAGCAACTAAAGTGACCCGTTTTAATGGATAAGGCGTGAATTTGAGAACCCAATTCTAAATCAAGTAAACTCATACAAGCAGTCAACAGCGCAACAAAAGTGTACCCGTTGGGTTCAATGGCCAAGTCTCTCATCTCAAAGAAGAGCTCCACAGCTTCATTCTCGCGACCCGATTTTGCGAAACCCGACATCATAGCAGTATAAGACACAACATCTGGGCTTAAAATTGAGTTAAAAACTCTCTCAGCATAAGTTAAGTGACCCATTCGGATATAAGATGTAATAAGGGAATTAAACAAGCGGATGTCTTGTAGAATCTTGAGAATTGAAGCATGGACAGCTTTACTGAGCTGAATATCAGCGTACTCGATGGATAATTTGAGTAAACGAGAAAGCTCATCGCTGGATAGGGGTTGAGTGTTCTCAAGAGGTTTTGGACACAAAAGTTGCTGAAAAGATGGAGTCTTGGTGAGTGAAGATGATGGGTTCGAGAAAAGCTGGGGTTTGGGAAAGGAGAGAGAAAGAGGGGTTTTAGAGGGAGAAAGAAAAGAAGTGACCTGTGCACGTGAATAGGCCTCCGAAACGCGTTGGGAGGAGGAAGCGAGGGCGGCGGAATTGGTGGCGGGATGGTGGCAGTGGTGGATAAGGCCTGCCATTAAAGTGAGGCGCCAAGCATAGTAAAACTTGGGCTTCAACTGGGAATGGAAATTGAAAAATGAAATTAAGGAAAAAAGATTTTATTTCAAAAAGAGTTTAATACAATATTTCTACTTTTCTTTTTATCAAATTTTACAGTGTTTTTATTGTTCGTTGGTCATATTTACACAATATTACACGTGTTCAGCGGTTCAGGGGCATTAT
Organism: Petrea volubilis; assembly: GCA_026212405.1. Classification (NCBI taxonomy): domain Eukaryota; kingdom Viridiplantae; phylum Streptophyta; class Magnoliopsida; order Lamiales; family Verbenaceae; genus Petrea; species Petrea volubilis. Next base: position 3,802,647 of record CM047882.1, on the reverse strand, counting down.
TTCATTAATATATTTTTATTATATTAGTAAAACATATGTATATTAATACATAATATTATTAAATTATATTATTTTATTTTGTACTTTTAATTATAAATAATAATTTTAAAAATTAAAAGTCAAAATAAATTAGATAGTTTATCATTTTATTTTTCAAGCTCAAATCAAGTTTGAATTCGAACTTACACTACTCAAGTTATTTGAAATTTCGAGTTTAATCGAGTCGAGTTGAGCCAAGTTCAAGTTTTCATCAAATCAAACTCGAGCTACAAAAAATTAAGTTTGTCAAATTCAAAAATTTTGCCCAAACACAATTTGACTCGACTCGTTGTCACCCCTGGTTGCAAAAGAGCTAGGCGCCAACGAAAATACAACAAAATTCAACATAATCGCAAAGCCAGCACTTTGTGAAGGTGGGCTTTTCTATTGGGTTAACAATAATATTTCCTACTAATGCCTTGTGAAAACAGACTTATTATAATAATATAACAATCTTCTTCTCATTAAAAGAAACTCAAGTACTTATACAAGCACGCATTCCTAACATTGGCCATCTGAATCTGCTACTCTTCTCAGTGCTTAAATGTTTCATTCTAGACACAATATATATAGTTACCCTAAAAACAACATCATATATGCATCAGCAGCAGACAACTGTAGTGGAACAAGACTATTTGCTGCTAACACTAAGAGATAAGATCAAATCCCTGTTCCAGTAGAGTTTGAGCCAATTTCTCATTAGCTGATTCAGAGGGGTGAAATCCATCCCAGAACACATACTCTGTAGCATTCGAGCATGTCCCGATGGATCTGGCATTGCACAGATACGACGTCTCGATCGTGCCCGTCCCACAGCATGCTCTCCTTGATTCAAAGAATCCTGGAGAATCAAACAGCACAAGATTAGCAATATAGTTAATAGTTTTACTTTACTCCAGAAAGAATATGAAATCGACAGCCACTTTATATTTTTTACCACTGTCAGTAGGCTTTGCTATAATATCCAGCAGAGGTTGGTAGATATTGAAGACCACGAGTTTCAGTCCAGGCAATTTGTTCTTCAGATTCTGAGACGTGGCGTTCAGTTTATTGTTGAACGAGACAGCGTCTTGGTTTAGCCTCGCAACACACTGGTTACTTCCGGAGCCGAATAAGGTGATTGCTGCAGGCAAGCATCCAGTTGGTGGTAGAGTTGTAACTCCGATTCTCCTTGCTCCGAGATTGTATAGATTCTGTCATAAATGCCCCATGTCAGCAAAAGGATGTAGATGTAATGTGAAATTAAGTTATAAGGGAGGTATGCGTAACTTTGAAACGTAGAGTAAATATTGATATATCGCGAGAATCGGTGTTGTGTGACCTGGATAAAGTTGCAGTAGGATCTAATGAGCATGCCCGAGTACCGATCCGCTGAGTAGATTCTATTGAGGATTGGGTTGATGTAGTAATTTTGAATGAAATCACTGCTCCCTGCACTTATAAGGTGGATCCCTCCTGAGAATATATCATTAGCCTTTCTCCTTCCCACCAAGTTCACCACTTTGTTCTGCCAGTCCTTGTAATATGACAGCTGCTGTGGCAATGTCAGAGCATTCTGCAAGCAAGCAAGCAAGCGCGCACACACACACACATACACACACAAACAAGAAAAAAAAATCAAATTCTTGCTGTGTGTTTGTCTTGTATGAATCACAAGGGATTAGTGAAAGTACAAAACAGTACTTACAAATAGCTGCGGTGTCCTGTCATAATAACCCGAAGCAGCCGAGGCAAAGTTGACCCCAGTAAGTATGTTCTTCCCTCTGGCCTCTCGGCTAAGGTACGCCGGTGGATATGAATCGAACCCGAGGTACTCAGCTGTATGTTGTGTAAGCAAAACATGTATTAAAGCTAGACACAAATTTTTGTGTATCTATAATATAAAAATGGAATAGAGGATCCAAAGCGTTTAATTACCGGTGAAGTCCGTGGCGAGCTTTCCGTTGCAGAACCTCCCAGTAGGTCGGTGCGTGACGAAATCTCTTCCATAAGGAGGGAAGTTGGCCTTGATCAGTGTTTGCAAATTGTTGTTGTTTCCCACATCGACCGCAGAGTCCCCGAATATGCAGAGTGCTGGTACTGAAGGGTCCCCATTAACAACAAACGCTGAAGCCACAAGAAATGCCCATAATATGCATCTTGACAAGAACCCCATTTCTTTTTCAACACTAACTTTAATGTTCGTTTGAGGAATGAATGAAAAAATAGTAGTTCTGGGGGGAGAATTTATGGAGGGCTATGGGTCACTACATGTCAGAAGAAGTGGTGTGTGTGAACTGTGAAGGATGAGCAGTGGTGATGCCTCTGGAAATGTATAAATTGATTGTCTTTTTGTTATATAGAGACTTTAAATTCGCCATTATCAGGATATCATAGAAGTTCTAAACAGAAAAAAGAGAGATTTTTCGGTTAATATTTGCCTTTTGGAGTAGGGACAAAACATTTTGGTTCAGTGGCTGAGTAGCCTTTTTAGATAAGTGAAGCAAATTTTGCGTGAACTAAAACATGTTCTTATGTGGGATTTTGTTTTTTTTTTTTGTTTCTGCATTATTAGCGTTTTTCTCAACTTTTGTAAACCCCATATGTAAATGCGCGCTTTTGTATCCAAATTGAGAAGAAAACAAAAAACTGTCATGATTTTTGTGTCGCATTTTATGTCCAGTTGTAACAGCAGCATTCAATTCAAATACAAATCGGATAATTTTATTTTTGACAAAATTTTCTGACTTTAGTACAATTTAACTATAGCTTCAATACTAATTTACTAGAATGATACGTTTACAATTTTATAAAATAATTTAATTTTTTTTATATACAATCCGCTCATAATACATTATAAATGTCTGTCAAAACGACACACATATGAATACTCATCGAACAAAAAAAATTAAACTCAAAATCTCAATAATTCAAGTGCAAACCCCGTAGCCCAGCAGCTATAAGATAATCTAGTTGACCGATGAGCATGGCCACTAGCATGAATTTACATAAAATCTCATGATTGCGCGTGAAATAGAAAAATAGCCAAATCATGTCATTTGGTTGTGATGTGGCGCATGTCTAAAAAATTGAAGTAATGGTTAAATGATTTTGATATAGAATTGTTCTCTTGGCATGAGTGTTCCTCATTCCTGAAGCACTACTTATGGTTTTTTTTTTTTTTTTTGGATAAATAAGCACTACTTATGGTTCACACCACCAACTGATCCAAATTCAAGAAATTTGAGGGGCTTTTTTCCAAATTAAATCAACTATAATATCATATGGCTTAATCAACCAAATTTTCTTCTGGGACTTGTAATTAGTTACACATCTTCATACTTTACTTGCTTGTCTCAAAAGCAATTTCTGATCGTGTGAAGACTAGAAACAGAAAATATAACAATATTTATCATCTCGTAACTGCATTGACATAATTTAACGACACTTTTTGTCGGACAGCAAAGTTTCAATGTGGAGAAAATAAAACTCCGTTAAGCTGCATTTCCTGGTTTTTTAGGACAAATATTTAGATGCCATTCCACGTATTTCATTATTTACTCCGACAATAAAAGCATACGATTCGCCAATAATTGTTAATTGTGTAATATATGAATGTATTTAACCGCAAAAGATGATCAATTACACTGCCGCACATGTAATGTAATATCCGAGCTTGCAGTTTGTCAGCCCAATTGATGACTTTGCAGTTCTTTTTTGGTTCTTGAATTTTGGTAATAAAAATAGGATTAAATTTTTTTTTTTTTAAATGACAGTATTTTATATTTTTATTTTTAATTATTTTTATTTTTTTTTAATTTTTTTCATCAAAATTTTTGTTCCAAATATAGTATTAGTGACAATATATTGGATTAATAATATTTAACCTTTCTTTATACCATGAAACATATTTTAATTTTTTGGTAAAATTGTATAAATCCCCCTTGTATTATATTTTAATCACTAAAAACTCCATATATTTCAAATATAGACATATCACCTTCTATGTTTTATTTCTCCCTGTACACTTATCCTATTTGATATAAATCTAACGATATTAATTTTTTACTATTTTAATTATTTTACCCCTTTAACTTTTAAAGTATAATACGATGACACTTACTCTCGTATTTTTAGTAAGAGAAGAGAGAGCAAAGAAGAAGAAAAACATGAATTAAGAATTTTTAAATTCAAAATCCTCCACCCTTGTTATTAAAAAGGAATGATTCAAATTGGCTTTTTCATATATTCTTATACACATGGTATATACATAACACACATACACATATATGGGTGTGTGTGTGTCCTGCAAACATATAAAATTGGGGTGGGCCGCAGAGCGAGATGAGGCCGACTGGTGTGGCGGTGGCGGCGCGAGGTGAGGAGAAAAGGTCAGAGGTGGGGGCTTTAGATCTGGAGGATTGGGAACGAGAGGGGGGGGGGGGGGGGGGGGTGTGGCGCGGAGCTATCAGATCTGAAGGCTATGTTGGTGAGGGGTGCCTGCCGACCAGTGTGGTGGCGCCATCGGCTGGAGAAGGGTGGGATTTGTGTTGGCCAAACTATGAAGGAGTCGAAAAAACGAAAAAAAAAAAAAAGAAGAAGAAGAAGAAGAGGGGAAAAGAAGCAGAAGAAAAAAACAAAGAAAATTAGAGAGAAATATTTTTAAGAGAAGGAAGCAGGAAGGAGAAGAAATAGGGAAAAGGCCAAAAAAAAAAAAGGAAGAAGACGAAGAAGGACCAGTAAAAAAAGAAAAAAAAAAAGGAAGAAGACGAAGAAGGACCAGTAAAAAATAAAAAAAAAAAGAGGGAAGAAGAAGAAGAATAATGAAGGGGAGAGAAGAAAGAGAAGAAAAGGGAAAATAATTAAAAATTTGTAAAACAAACATTTTGAATTCTTCTTTTAAATAGAGCAAAGAATTTTTTTCAATATTAAAAATTTATTTGTCAAATATATAAAAATTAATAATATCATGATTCTGCAATTTTTTAAGATAAGAAACGAAAATTAAAATAAAAATTATAATAATAGTTAGTAATTTGGGCTATTATAAAAGTTAATAAATTAATTTTTTAATGTTTTCATATTATAATGAAGTATATTAAAAAAAACTATAATTTGGGCTATTTTATAATTTTAACAAATTAAAGGGCTCTAAATTTTAGATAAAAAAATGTAATATTTTAAAATTCAATAGTAAAAGGGGTAAAATGATCAAATTACTTACATTTTTAACCAAAAAAATCATTCATCTTCGCGCATTAAGGTGGGTGCACTTCAACCCCAGTTAATTTTGACAAAATGGGGGGTTTTTGATTATTTTTTAAACACAAGGGGCTTTAAGCTATTTAACGAAAATACATAGGGTTATCATGGAATTTAGCCATTTTTTCAGCGTTGTTATATGTTACCAACTTTTTTTTAAATAATAATAATAATAATTTTACAAATATGGGCATAGCACCGCGACTAATGTTATGCTAAAGATTGGAACCCTATTACGAATCTATACTATTATATATTTGAAAAAAAATCTTTTGACCAAAATATAGAATTTTAATCAAAATCTTAATTCTTAAAATTTTGATTAAATTTTAATTGTTTATAATGAATTATTTGATTGATTTGCATTAATTGTAACTTTTTTTATTCTTTCTCCTAATCATTCAAGTCCGCCAATCTATCTATACTTTTATATCTATCTATCTATTCCACACCAATATATATATATATACACTATTATCTATTTGAATGAGATCTTTTGATCAAAATGTGCAATTTTGATCAAATTCTCAATTTTTAAAATCTATAATTAGTTTTAATTGTTTATGATTAATTATTTGATTGATTTGCATTCATTGTAAATTTCTTTTTTTCTATCTCATAATCATTCAATTTCATCAACTATCCATGTTTAATGATTTGTTAATCCTCTCTCTCTCTCACGCGCACACACACGCTCCCGCGCATCAAGACAAGGATGTGAAATTAAAATATGTAATAATTTTAAATAATTAAATAATAACATACACAGATAAGAAAAAATTTAATTAAAATATCATGTAATGCCATATAATCGGTTTCAATTTAATAAATATTATAAAAGTTAATGTACTCATGATGTCATTTGTAGTAAATTTCTCTTCAAAAATTAGTAAAAACTTTCAACGAAAACTTTTGTGACTCAAACTTGAAAAATATTTTAAATACGATATGTCATATCATAATGTTAAAAGATGTAAAAAAATTATAATGTCAATTCAATATCATTTACAATATATTTTTCATCTTTTATGTCTATAATTTCTTTTTATATAGTTTAGTGCTACATGAAAGTTTGATTGCCTAACTCCTCATTGTACATTGTTATATCTTTATCTTCTAATTTTCTTGAATATTAGATTGTCGACATATCAAATTTATCTATTTTTTTTATAAGAATTTATTTATTGTTCTTTATTAATTCCTTTTGAATTTTATTATTTTACTTTATGGTTTATTAGATATAAAAATTTTACATATATATTTCAAATTGTTATAACTACAGGTCAATGTGTTCATTATTCTTACAATATTTATAAATTTGTTAAATTTGATGGATTATTCTTAATTGTTGATGTAGATAATTTTTTTATCAAATAATTGTATCAGTTAATTGGATTTCTCATATTTTGATTTTTCATTATATTTCAAAATATTTTGCTAAAGGAATATATAAAAGTTTGAATATAGACACAACACTAATTTTTTTATTTTGCACCTTAATGTTATTTTTTTCCTCCTACTTTCATTTGTCTTTGTTTGTTTAACAATTTTCTTTTTCGTTTCATGAGTCACTCTATTCATAATAGTGGAATAAAATATATTAACTTAAATAATAGTAAGATACAAACTAAATAGATTAAACACATGATTTTCTCCTTCTTTATTTTGATTTGTGTGCCTATTAAGAGATATTAGAAGTTCCATAGTTAAGTTTCACAAAGAAGTTTTTGTTTATCATATCTCTATTAAATTGGAATATATAGTCGCTCAAGACTTAACCTAAAATTTGAGAATAAATATATTTAAAATATTAAAAGGTTTTCATGATAATATTAATACATAGTCACTTTTTCATATATTCTATTGATCAAGCTATAATTTCTTTTTATATTTGTGATCTATTTACTTTTTATTTTATTTTTTATAATTTATAGCAATCAAATTAATTTAATGTATATTAATAAGTTAATTACGATATTATATTTTTAAACTAATATCGATCGTAGCACGGGTTCTACGCTAAAATGTATAATTATTTAGGAAAGAGGTCTTTAGACCCAAATGCACAGTTTTGACCAAATTCTCAACTTTTAGAATTTTGAACAAATTTTAATTGTTTATGATGAATTATTTGATAGATTTGCATTAATTGTAAATTTCTTTGTTCTCTCTCCAAATCATTCAAGTCCACCAACTATCCATATTTAATGACACACATACACACAAACAATGATGTAAAACTAGAATAAAATAATAACTTCAAATAATAACATAAGAGATAATTCCATTTTCGATTCCATATAAAATTTGTCAATTCACATTTAGTTCCATCTATATCTATATTATTATACATTCGAAAGAGATCTTGTGACCAAAATATTCAAATTTGACCAAATTATCAATTCTTAGAATTTTGAATAACTTTTAATTTTAAGTAAGAATTATTTGATTGGTTTGTATTAATTGTAAATTTCTTTTATTTTTTTTCCAATCATTCAAGTATACCAACTATTTATATTTAATAATTTTTTAATCCTCTATGAACACTCTCTCTCGCGCGCACACACACACACACACAAACGAGGATGTAAAAATCGAACAAGTAATAACTTCAAATAATAACATAAAAGATAATTTCATTTTTTATCCCATAGAAAATTTTTCAATTCACATTTAGTTCCATCGATTCTGTTATATCTATATTATTATATATTTGAAAGAGATATTTTGACTAAAATGTACGATTTTGATCGAATTCTCAATTCTTTGAATTTTGAATAAAATTTAATTGTTTATGATGAATTATTTGATTGGTTTGAATTAACTGTAAATTTTTTAATTCTCTCTCATAATCATTCAATTCCAACAATTATTCATATTTAATAATTTTTTAATCCTCTATGAACTCTCTCTCTCACACACACACTCACACACATACACACAAACAAGACCGTGAAAGTATAATAAGTAATAACTTCAAATAATAACATAAGAGATGATTCCATTTTTGATCCTGTAGAAAATTTGTCAATTCACATTTTAGTTCCATAGGATCAAAATCCCCACATTTAATTCCGTACGATAGGTTTTTTGGCCACATTTAGTCTCACCGACCAAAATTTGATGGTGGATTAACAAAAATAACTAACATGTCCAACGACTAAATTCATGTGGCGCATAATGTGGCAGTGACAAGGCAATCAACTCATTTAAAATATAAATTAAATAATAAAAAATAATACATATACACACACACATATTAAATAACATAAAATTTTATATTAAAAAAAATTCTAAACCCAAAATGAAACACCACACAAGCACACACTTGCACATTTTGGTTAAAAAGACCTCCTTCAAAAATATAATAATATAGATTTCATTTCATATTTGTGAACTATTTAACTTTTTATATTGTCTTTTGTAAATTTATAGTATCAAATATAATGTGTATTAATAAGTTCTTGACGATATTATACTTTTAAACTAATACCGGACGCAACATGGATTCTACGCTATGAGCAATCAAAAACCCAACAGCCAATAACAAGAAGATTAAAAGAATGTGAATTAAGAGGGTGTTTGGCTAAACTTATTTAAAATATCTTATAAACCCTTTCATCTTATAAGATATTTTAGAACTTATAAGATATTGAATGTTAACTTATAAGATGTTAGTAATGACGAATTAATTTAGTTGAAAATAAAAGATGTTGATAGATCTTAAAAAATAAAATAAACACCTTCTTACTTTTTTAAAAAGAATTTCTAAGCTTCCAAACATCTTATTTTTGGAAATCATACTTTGCTTCCCTTAAAATTTAACCACACATTACTACATTTTATAAGATATTTTGAGAAGTTTATAAACTTAGCCAAAAACCCTCTAAGTTAAAAAAGTCGGAAATTAAAATATATAACAAATAAATGTTTATCCTTATCATCACTTGACCAAATTGATCAATTGAAACTGCTGTATCTCTTAAATACTTATTCGAAAAGAGTGTCTTTTTGCAGAAAAGATAAACAACAAGGGTCGATTATATGAGCTGTACATGGATTATGCCTTCACCCGTAAATGCCATAATAAATATCAACATTATTGAATGATAAGACCAGAAAATTTGAAGCAATGCGGTACTGCAGCATCGAGTTACGACGCCGTCATCCCATGAGAAAGTCATGGTAAATTAGTTACAGGCCAATTTGTCATCAATACATATATCCATTTGTTGTACATAACACACACAGAGAACAAGCCGTGTCAGGCTACATTCAAAGTGATTTCATTACATGCTGAACATTAGAGGTTTCGGTGGCGTCCACAGTAAAGCCAAAATTACCCAAAACGAACTAGCTCCGAAAGTGAATACCACGGAAGGGTCAATTGTGGACCACAAGATGATGGGTGGAGGTACAATGTCGCAGGTAATCTGCATGGATCTGTAGGCCTGAGCAGATGGCCGGTCAGCACCTGATATAACGAAAAGTTTAATTCCCCCCATTTATCGCATTAAAAGCTGGAAAGCTTCATTTCTGGTCTCCACTTTGTACTCAAAACCAAGACTGTTTGCACGATCTTGGAACTCGTCCATCTCGGTCTGACCCACTTGGATGCCAACCAAAACATTTGCGCCAGTTTGTCCCTGGAGATGTAATCACAAGGTAATTGTAATTTGGAGAGGTAGTGAAACAGTAGTGTGCATGAAAAACAGTGATACCGCACAGGCATATAGATTAAACTACTCTACTTAGTTCACAAGTTTTGGAGACGAGAACCTGTCCCCGGTAATGGAACAAACTTATATTCCAACGCGGACTAAAAGCATCCAGAAATTTCATCAAAGCGCCGGGCCTCTCAGGGAACACAAAACGGCAAAGGAGCTCGTTTTTAACATGTGATCGGCTGCCCATCTGACATAGATTCCAATAGAATCACATAAGACGATTATATGGTGAGTAATGCATACTCTCAATCATGCAAACATTTGACGGACAACATAGAAAATATCTTTTCAACAAAAATCTTAACTTCCATTACCCCAAACTTAGGTATATGCTTTACCTTATTCATAAAATAAAACATGGAATCTTTCATTATTTATTACAGAACTAATATGGCCAACTTCATCCTTCAAGAAAGTTTACAAGGATTAGAAGACAAATTAGTTGGGAAAAAAACAGAAATCAAGACTCAAGCAAACTAGACTTTATTGTCAATATCCTAATCCAAAACATAATTCTGGATGCAAAAGTGATAAAGGCACTAAAAGCCAAGGATCGGACAGAGACAACGCCTACGTGCTACGGTAACAATGACCTGCACTGTATATGCATCCATCTTCCATCCGAAAGGCAGCTAACCATACTTTCACTCTGTTGAAAATGCTAATTTCGATTTATGTAGAATCATTTCAACCATTCTGAAACCACTTATTTTTTAATTTTAATGTCCCGAATAGCTTAAGCTAGTTCACAAGAAAAAGTTAAAAACAATTATATACTTCCAGACTCAGGCAGGAATTCTTTTAGTACATCGCCACGACAAGGAGCACCTATAAACAATCTACATTTCATAAATCCGATAGAAACCATAGATTCTAAAAGCCAAAATTGGCTTTCTATGATTGATTAGCTATTTGTTTCTAGTGCACACCTCTAGATCTTAGCGTCCGTCAATATTTGCTATCTGGCTGAGAAAATACTGTAATTGAATTTTTTGACTTGATAAAAACAACAGACCGTGTTCTGAAATGTGATACGAAGTGCATCACAAGCACAATCAAGTTCTAAACATCTTACCAAATGTCGCAAATGATCTTTAACCAAATCATTTTCTGTAAGATTAATTGTATGCAGTTGAGATGATTTCATCCTTTCCAACATTGCATCAAGTTCTGCTTCAGTGTGAAGACCAACACTGCATAAATGCCACAGAGAGAGAGAGAGAGAGAGAGAGAGCAAAGAAAAGGTAGATCAAATTAGTTGCTCCTTGATTGCAACACTTGAAAAAATGAAAGCCAAAGGACACGCTTCATTCTTTGAAAATCAATAAAGTGCAAGAAATGCATGTCTTGCCTATATAGTACAAGAGCTCTCCCCTTATCTGAATTGTATCTGTATTTGAATTCGGTAATATTCATAGGCCCCACCTGCAATTAAACAATAGCAACTACTAAAACCAGAGGCTTTTTGGAGATAATAGGAAATAAAACCAATATAATTTATAAAACGCACAAGCTCACAAAAACGCTTAAAGCTCCCAGGTTCCTCCGGCATGTAAGTTGCCAGTACAGCTTCACGCCGTCTACCAACATCTGCAAGTTCAGTTACCAATCTCAGCCTATCAAAATTCATGTTAGCTCCACTGGTCACAGCTACTACATTTGCACCCTTGAGTCCATAATACTTGCAGTAAGCTTCAGCTCCAGCCAGGGCAAGGGCGCCTGCTGGTTCTAAAATGCTCCTTTTCTCCTCAAACATATCCTACAACAAACAAAATAATGGTTAGCACGAACCTCAAAGCTGCAGTTAGTCAAAAGCCAAGCACCCAATATTAATATGCGGCTTAGTTGATTGTTAAAATGATTGTCAGCAGTGTGGACAGAGCCCAAAATTTTGATACAGAGAAAATAGTGTAGTAACTATGAAATGAAATTACATATTATAACTGTTATTCTCAGTTGTGAATTTCATGAGTCTCATGCGAATGATGACGAAATAGAATAACTAGAAAATAAGCATATAGTAGTTTAATTATCTCTTTGGTCTGTAGTGATCTAGGGACTAGTGGATGGTTAACAAAGAATTATGGAAATTAGATTTATGAGAGCAAAGATCATTTTATCACTTCATCAAAATCATTAAGTCATCAGGGTCTTGCCCTAAATGCTGCAGTCATTGTCAAAACATTCTTGAGAAGTCATTTTACAAATGCATAAATTGCTTACAGAGAAGGAAGGGGACTTTCTGATACCCAGCTGACATATTTTTGCATAATCGATTTATCTGGAAGAAATCTATAGTTCAGTACAAAGTTGCAAGTGATTCTAGAAGATTTGATCATCCAGCCACAACCTATTACGTATCTTAAGGTAAATCAAGCCTTTTAATGGGCAAAAATAACTACTGCAAAAAGATAGAGGATGAGAAGAAATCTCTCATGCATTTCTGGTAATAGCAGACAAAATAGCAGAGCATAATTGATAGAAAATAATACTAGCATGATATACAACATATCGCAGACTGTACAAACAATAAAATACAACTCAACACCAGCAGATTCAAAGAAAGGCATTAACAAGAAATGGGAAAAGAGAAGGAATACAGAAAATGGAAAGAGGCAGCTAACCTTAATTGATGCACAAATCTCATCACGACTAACAAGAACTATTCCATCAATCAGTTCCCTGCAAATATGATAAGTCTCCTCCCCAACCACTTTAACTGCTACACCATCAGCAAAACCTCCCACTTGATCCAACGTTACTCGCTGACCGTGGTGCAATGACAACGCCATCGCATTGGCATCAGAAGGTTCAACTCCAATAATTTTCACTTCTGGAGAGATCCTTTTGACATAGGCAGCAATGCCAGCTATAAGTCCACCACCGCCAACAGGGACAAATATTGCTTCTATTGGGCCTTTCATTTGTCGCACAATCTCCATTCCCACTGTTCCCTGCCCTATGATTACATCTGGATGATCAAAAGGAGGAATAAATGTGCGGCCCTCCTCTACAGCCTGCTTTTTGGCATAAGCCTGCGCTTCATCGTACGAGTCCCCCACAAGTACAACAGTTGCCCCCAGTCTTTCAACCGATCTCCACTACCATTATGAAGAAAAAGCATTTAGAAAAGGTACTTGTATTAATCAGGGGAAAATTCGGATAAGACGAACATGTTAATGAATAAAAATGAACCTTAATATCTGGTGTGGTAACGGGCATAACAATCACAGCATTGCAGCCCAATCTCTGGGCAGATAATGCCACACCTTGTGCGTGATTTCCAGCTGATGAACATATTACTCCTCTTTCTAGTTGTTCCTTTGGAAGCTTTGCCATCATATTGTAAGCCCCCCGAAGCTTGAACGAGAAAACCTGCAAAACAAATTTTTTAGCATGCATACTCCACACTCCAGATCTCATGTAGCATAGTATGATAGAGGTTCAACATTTAAATTTTTGTCAATCAAAAGTCAAAAGAACGGCATGACACAACACAACTTCTAGTAAATCAATGCCCAGGGTGTTCAAATTGATTTTGTTTTTCCTTGCGAACCTCGGATGTAGCTAAGCTCCTAGACTATTGCAAAATCAATCAAAGTTTCAAACTTGTGCCCTAAAATGTAATACATAATAGAGCGAACGAACTAGTGTCCTTGAACCGTGCAAATCATGGCAATCAACAAATAGCTAACAACTGGAAAGTAATTAGTAACATGCTTGGATGAAGAAAAGACGAAACTAATTTTTCCCTAAGAAGGGAAGAACCCAAAAAAAAAAAGGAAAAAATAAAAATAACCGTTTAAAAAATTCTACAAAAATCGCAAACTACTAAGTTAAAAGAATCAAAGTATAATCCAGAGTAACCAACAAATATTTAAACAACTGTGATAAAGCAAATATTCAGGCAATTTCACGCATACAGAAACAACAACAAACAGCATGCAGCCATGAATTAATTAAAGAAATGTATATACATCAAAACAATTACATACAGGCTGAAAATCCTCTCTCTTGAGCCAGACATTGACCCCCCACCTCTCCGATAGCTTGGTCGCCAGCTGCAACGGCGACTCGTACGCCACGTCATACACCTTCGACGACAGAATGTTCGTCAGATACTCCATTGCATTCAACGTACATTCGCTAACAGCGCCGTCATCCGGCTTCTCATTGGGTACCAAATATCCGCTATCGCACTGCAGAGAACTCGGCGAAACTCTCAAAAGAGGCTTCTCCGCCGCCGGAGGAGGAGTGGATGGAGTCAATGGCTCAAGGGTAGGAATCTTCTCGATGGTCGGTAACATCTCCGCCGCCGGTTTCGACAGCGCGGCGTAAATTAACGGTTTCAGCCGGGAGCTCCGAACAACGGCCGAGAGAGTGCCGCCGGCGCAGCCATTGCCGGAAAATTCGGTGCGGAGAAGCGGCGACTGAGCAGGGGCAAAACGGAGAACTTCCATTTTGTACTGTATGGATACGTATTTTTGCCTCGCTACAGAGAGGAGAAATGCGAGGGAGATAAATCGCACCGGCCGGCTTGTGTATTTATACGGAAAGGGTTTTTGTGAAGGAGGTGTGCGGGGGGTTCAGTGCGCGTGAGGACAACAGCTAATTGATAATTGCCACGTTCACGTTTGACGAATAATAGTGCGACACGTGGAATATAAGTGGGACAGCGTGTGCACTGGGGTGGTGAGGATATATTAGGAAATGTAATGCCAACGTGAAAGGAATAAAAAATGAGGAAATATTTGTTGCGACAAAAGTTATATGGGAGTCGTGACACGGCTTTTCTTTCATTTGTTGGACGTTTTCAAATTTAATTATATACTATATATTAATTTTTTTATAAAATATATAAAATATGTAATTTAATGTGAATCGTAAAATGCATAAATTGAACTTATATATTTAATCCATATAAAAAAATTTCCCCTCCAAAGCTCCAATTTATTTTAATTACTATGTCGTTATTTATGTTGTACACATTATTAAAATTATAAAAATTAAATTCATGACAATATTTTATTGAAAAACATTCATGTAAGTGGTGCATTAATGAAATAAAATATCGTTCACATATAAAATCATTGACGCACTTATTTTAAAATGTAATAAATCATCTTCTATCAATACTTTTGTATGACATATCTTTAATTTCTATGTAAAATTGCGAGGTTAATTTAGAATTAAATGAGTGGTAGTTTCAGCCGTAAGAGTTTCATATGGTGCAACAGATATTTTATGCTATACTTGTGTATTTTGTAAATTGTGGTAGGTGGGATATAGTATATTTTAAAACACTGTTAGTGTGTAACTTTTCTATCTATTGATACCATGGTTTTCATGTAGGTTATTTCGAACGTATATGCACAGTCAAACTTTTGACTAAATGATTTTTATTTTCATAATATACCAATTAAGACCTCAATGTGCGTCAGCAGTCAATCAGGAATTAACTGGTTGTTTTTTATTCTTGCTTTTATTGATCTTTCGATAGTATTTAGTGAAATAAAATTGACAGAATTTATATAAGATAATTTAATATTAATTAGTACCGTAGATAAACGCTATTCAAACTTTGCATTTTTGAGTACATAATATCTTGCCATTCCCTTAAGTTTGTAATTTGATTTGCACTTTTATAATTTACAATTACGCTTAATTCATTCTTTCTAATTTTGCACATAATTAGAACTTCAATAAAATATGAACTTTCTCGAGTCTTTTGTATTTTAACTATACAGCATTATTTATTTAAAAAGAAAGAAAAACTATACAGCATTAATATTAAAAGTTAAGACATTCTTCGTAATTTCTACTTATAGAGGCATTTTCTATTAAAAAATGAAAATATTATAACCCGGACCTGATTTGACCGAATCTAATAAATCATATGGCAATTGTATTGCACTTTCTAAGTACTTGGTCACTTTTTCTAGATTATCGATCATTTATAGAATAAGTATAAAATACTCACCATACGATTAACACTGATTCAATCGAGTCGGATCTGACCTAAAATTTCTCTAAAAAATGTGTAAATAGAGGTAAGAGAAAACTGTAAGAACCAAGAATACACATAATACGGTATTAAAATCAAATCAAATAACAGATTTTGTATTCAAATTTCACCCCTGGACCCATAATTATGTTCAACTTTGACCTGCCAGTTGTCACCCATTTATTTGAAAAAAAAAGGACTTGAAAGAAAGGAAATTTGTCTACGCAACATTTAATTATTTAATATAATGGACGTACCTAATTGTATAGATTGGGAAGCCTTTTTTTTTTTTCTTTTCCCTCTTGCTTTTACTATTTAGGTAACTCTACATTGAGAGTATGGAGTATGGTACGAATAACATTGTTTGGCGTGACCTTGGCCTATGGATCACTAACTATGCTAGGACACTTTGAGATGGAGTTAATTTTTCCTAACGAGTAGTATGGTTAATACAAAAAGTAAATGCAATGTTAGATACAAATTGTCTATCTCCAATTAGCGCACAGACAATTAAAAATATGTTAATGCAAACCATAACTATATATTGTGGAGTAACCAAGCTGGACAAAATTTTATTTGACATTATAGTACCATATATTTGTATTTAAATTCAGTAAAATTTTACCCGTATAACATTCATGCACATATTTGTTGTGTTGTGCTCGAAAGATAGTATTCATTGTTTTTTTTTTGTTTCTCCTGAATTTGAAAGATAATAATCACCATCACATAAATTCTACACGTCTTGAATTTCCTACAAATGGTCCATCAAAATGTTTGGCCCACGGTTATTAATTCTCTAAAATCATGCAAAGCCGTCTTAGCTTTGTCCATTAACAAGTTACTAATAGTGTTGACATATTCGATATGTGAGAATAATAAAAAAAGTATGTAATTTAATTATACACTTAAAATTTGCCAGCATCTATATTATCAAAATATATATTTTAGAGTGTTATTACTACATTTATTAAATTAATAATAAGTGAGAGGCAAATTAATTTAAAACAAAATAAAAACTAAGCAAATAAATACAAATAAAGTAAGAAACAAAAAAGATAGTGATGATTCTACTACTTTTATGAAGTTTTAAAACTCCAGTTGGTCTCTCAAAATTTGTTAATATTATGATCTCTTCTCATCGTTAGCTGGTTTTCGATCAATTTTTTTAATTTTTGATTTTTCCCTTAATTTTTAATTTTAAGAAAATAAAAAAAAAACTGAAAAAAAAAAAGATGCTTGTAAAGACACTTTTACCCTTCCAACTAAAAGTGTTTTTTTTTTAAAATTAAAACATCCCAAGAAAAAAGAAAATAAAAAAGAGAGAGATACGAATTTCACCTCTCTCTTCATTCATCTTCATCGTCGACGTTAACCTACTTGCACAATTGCACCACCCTTAACCAGCCGCCAACAAAACATCACCATCACCATTCAAAGTCTTAGAAATCAGTTATGGAAATCCCACAAACGGATGAAACTTACAAATTTAGGACCAAAAAGGGACGAATAATTAGAAAGCAAAAGCATTACACAAATGAAAATTAACCTTTCAAGCTCTAGTTACTCCCGAAATTGAGTGTCGATCGAGTTTATCCATGAGACAAAGAACGGATTTATGGGTTCGAGATTCGATAAACGGTGGCTTTTTGTGGTGGAGCGACTCGTGGGCGGGGAAGGCGTGGTTTGGTGGCTATTCTGGTGAAATAAGAGACCATTGTTGTCGAATTATGATGCCAAAAGGATGGACTCACCCAGATGAAGCTAATAGTAGCTTCAATTTGGCATTTTTTGGTGGTGTTGGTGGAATTAACAGTGGGGATGTTGCCGTCGAATGGAGAATCCATGGAAAAGCAAGTGCTTTGTTTTTTTTTTTTTTTTTTTTATATATAAATTGAAAGATATATGTGGATGAAAGGTGCATAATCAGTCTATGGGTGTCTATCCACGTGCGAAGCATGAAATCGATTTGGGATCAATCCATGGAAGAGCATGTTGTGCTTATTGGGTTCTGATCTTTTTCTTCTCACTCTTGCCCTTTTTTTTTTCTTTTCATGTTTTTTCCGTTTTTCTTCCCTTACGGGCCAGGAGGTGGGTGCTGTTTTAAGTTCTTTTTCTTTCTCTTTCGTATTATAAAAACGACCCCTCAAATTTAATTACATTACAAAGGGGCATTGATGGAAAAGGTATGTACGGATATTAGGCTGGGGGTATATTTAGATTTTCATTACAAATTTTGATTATATATTTTTTTTTTTGATTGAGAACCGACTAATTACTGGGGTAGGTATAATTTTTAATTTCCTCAATTAAAGTGATTGTAATATTGATAAATTTAGCGGGACCAATTATAATTTAAATTTTTTTAAAAGATAATGGATATAATCATCCCAAAAAGATATTAAATCGTGGGGATGTGAGAGAGATAGAGGAGTAAAAAGACATCGAAATGAGGAATGAAAGAGAAAATAAATAAATAAAAAATAATAAATTAAAATTAGTTATTAAAAAATACTTTATATTTATATAATAGTATAAATAATAAAAATATTGTTATAATTTATGAAGTTTTTATTCCACCATCTTAGCCCTTATATATCTACGAATCAAAGTTGGAATTGAAGGGTTCTAATAATTGATCACTGACACGCAAAATGACAACATAATTAATTCATCAAAAATAATAAATAAATAAATAACATGCAACACAACTTTTTGAAAAAAAAAATCATAGTCATTGATTCTCACTCTGAAAAGTGCGCAATCCTCGTCACTAGTCATTTTGTTTGTACTTTGTATTCATCCCACTTTTGACTAACATCTACATGACTTGTATATGTCAGGCGGGGTGAATTCGTCACCTAACTCTCAACATATCAACGATCTCAGATGATTTACGTACACTCTTTGTCGTTAAAATTATTTTGTATGTACCGTCAGTTTTGAAGGACTTTTTATAATTTTAACCTAAAAAAGAATTTTATTTAATTCTTTGATATAAAAAATAAAATAATTATAAAAATAGCTTAACTCGTCAATAGAAATGGCGACTTTAACTGAAGCCGTCATTCTCTGTTGGCAACTTCAATAAAATATAATAAATTTTATTAATTTATAATATATTTGAAATATAATAATATAATAAGGGAAGTCGTGTGTTGGCGACTTCCATTTTTTTTTTCATTTTCTAAATATTCAATTTCGAATTTAAAAAAAAAACAAGAAAAATAAGTAAAGTCGCCATCATGAATGGCAACTTCTTTGCTATTTTTTCTGACAAAGGCTTGTCACATTTATTTAGCCAATAATGTTATCCTGACGTGTTGAACGATTCTTTTGCCTTTCAAAATCTCATATGCGAATTTCGATTACACACATTTTAAAATGAATTGAGACAAAAGTTGCACAAATAATGGGCCCTTTGGTAACAACATACTAGGATTTTTTTAATGATCAAATAATAACAAAAATTGATGGATCTAACCAAAGAATAATAATATTTCTGGCTATCACATTCCTCATTCCTCCTTCTCCTTGAATATTAAAAAAATAATAAAAAAAATGGACGTTTGTTGGCGACTTCCCTTATTATATTATTATTTTTTATTTCTGAAAATATATTACAAATTGGTAAAAATTTATTATATTTTTTTTTCTAAACTTGAAGTCGCCAACACTGTTGGCGACTTTAATAATCTTTTTTTTTTTCTGAACTGTTGGCGACTTCAATTATTTTATTAATATGTTTTTTTTTTCCTGAAATATAATAAAGTTACATAATTTTTATTATTATTTTAACAAACTCGCCATCATGAATGGCAATTTTACTAAAAGTCGCCAACGAAAACAGTGACTTGGGTTACTTTTTACACAATTTTTTTTTTCATGCTAAAAAATTCAAACCCTACACTTTTTTGGGCAACTTCAAAAAAAGTCCTAATTTTGTATGATCGCCTTCATAGTTATTTAAAATATTTTTTCAGTATGCTTTTTAATTTTTTAAGTTAAATATTTTTATTATCTATAATTGATAGCTGATAGAATAAGCGCATTCATTAATTTTAGGATCCTGATTTCGTGTTTGATTATTAACAAGATTGTAGGGATGGCCCCCTATATTCCATCATTGTTTTCCGGTCTTCAAAATTCGCAGCTTTTGTTATGTACTCAGTTACTCGCTTATGTTCAATGAAAGATCAAAAACAACAGTTTAGCAATTGAATTTGAGAAAGAAAAAAAAAATACTTAAACATATGAAAAAAATTGATATACGAAAACATCAAAATTATTATAAGCTAAACCTTATAAAACAAAACCATCTTTTTTCTTTCTTTTTTGTTTTAGAGAAAAAAAAAATTAACCGTATCTGGAATAAGAAGGTGTTTGACGAAACTTATAAGCTCAAAAAAATATTTTATAGAATATTTGAAAACTTATCAGGTGCAAAAAAATATTTGACAAGAAGTTTATGTATATAGTTTATAAGCTCTTAAAATAAAATTTTAGTAACTTATTAACTCCTTTCTTTTATAAATACATAAATAAAGAGTTACTAACTTATTTTGAATATTTGAATAAGTTTATTTTGTTTTTAACTTAAGTTAATTACAAAACTATGATTACTAACATTTTATCAATTTCACCATCTCATTTATTCAAAACACTTTAATTTTTTTTTAAATAAATTTTATTTTTTTATAAAATGTAAAAGCTTGTAATGAGTTGTTTGAACTAAGATCGGGCAAACGCAAGGACGAAGCAAGGAGGGGGCGGTCCCCCCAAACTCATATTGAATTAAATTATATATATATATATTTTAGATTTCGGCTCATTTTAAATAATAAAAATATCTTTAATATTTTGTAAAAATATAATTTCATCATCTTAAGTAAAAATTTCTGATTTCGTCGTTTTTTTTGTCTTTAAAGGTGCATACATTTATTGACCTGAAGTCTACAGTTATTTGTACAGAATCTCATTACATACGGGAACGAGTTGGTGCACTATCACATCAGTTTAAAAGAGAAAAAATATGTAGGCACTTCAATTGAAAAAAATTGACAATTAAACAAAACTAGCCAGAGTAAATTAAAAGATCTTGGATCCTCCTTTTGGAATTCTTAAATTATTTTCTCACAAATTAAAGTGAGGTTCACATTTGCTTATTTAAAAAATTTGCGCACATAGTAAGTGAGGAAAAAATGGTGTTAAATAAAATGGCACATCTACTATTTATTCATTCAAAATGAATAAATAAATTCTGAAAAAAAAATGAATAAATAAATATGTTGCACGTTATGTCACAAATCACAAGGTATTTAACAAATGATTATCATTTTTTTTTATTTCTATTATTATTTGATCTAGAGATTTTAACAAATGAATTAGCTTGTCTTAAATTGATTTTTTTTTTTTTTTGTTATATGTTTTGTCCGAGGAAATCGAAGCTAACAAGGCTTGATTTCAAAGGACCGGCCCAAGATAGACAGCCCAAATTCCAAAAGTAACCCAATATATATATTGGTAGATAAGAAACGCAAAACATTGAGTTTTAGTAATTGTGAGATTGATGAAGCCCAATTCTATAACCTAAAAGCTGACTGATTACTCAACTTTTTTTTGAGTACAAGTTAACTTATTAATTGATACAAAGATGCAACTAATTATTTAAATTTTAAATAATAATGCCTTTAATGATTAACATCAATATGAAATTAACCATGAAAGGGAAAAAGGAAAATATAAATATATAACAATATATACTCATTGGATAAATGTACGGGCCCCTCAATTTTTTTTTTTTTTTTGAGTTTGTTACAATTGTTAGTTATTGATGGTTTAATTGAATATTTAACAATAAAATTCAAAGCCGAACTATCAATAACCAAATAACTACCAACAAGTTGTTGGTCGAGTGGTAAGCAACTCTGATCCCCGTAAGGATGAGAATACAAGTTCGAATCCCGGGAAGCGCACTTGTTGGAGGGGGAGTAACCTTTAATGCTCCATCTCCCGAAATTGCGAGAGCAAAATGTCTCCCACAATTTATCATGGCCAAAAAAAAAAAAAACAAAACCAAATAACTTCAATTTTAATTATAAAAGTAAACGAATCCTAAATTATTTACGTGAAGTACAAATTCAAATTGAGAAGTATAAAGGCTAGAACCAGAGAAAAAAGAATCTGATTCTAAAATTCAAACATCACGAAAGAAGCAGCAGAAGATTACAATCAAATTTAATGCAGTATACACATGGAGTGGTCAAAAAGCAACATAAAAATAAACTCTCACAGACTAAAGAAACCTTAAAAGCAAACACACAAAGGAAAAGAATATAAGCCAAAGCTATTATTACATTATGAAAAAAGAAGAGCAATGCCTGATGGTCATGGTGCAAAACATCAGTAAAATAATCGAAAAACAAAAACGTGTTCTCATTGAATTTTGGGTGCATAATATCGACTGCATAAGATCGAAAAACAAAGATCAAAACACAAACATAGTTGAACAAAACATGGAAGGCTCAAGCTCTAAGGTTGAAGCCATGAGACCACTTCTCATAAAAGCTGGGATTCCCCTGGCTGTCTCTCTAGCCGGTTTCGTCATAGTCCGGATCACGAAATGGAAATCTAGTCCCCCGATGGCTTCATCACGGCCGTCCGGTGGACAGGTAGACAATCAAGAAACCGATGATCAAGAGAGTTTTCACAGCCTTGATCATACATATGATGAGGCCTGTGATTGCCCGAGCAATGCATTAGAATCATCGGTCGTTCAAAAAAGTTGTGAGTTGCAAGAGGTGATTCTGGGGCTAAAAAGCCGGATTGAAGAAATGCAAGAAAAAGAATGGCAGCTGGAGAAGAGGTTTTTGTCTTATCAAGAACTGAAAGATCAAGAAATTGTTTTGATGGAGCTTCAGAATAAGCTGGTGTTGGAGATGAATCGAGTCGAGGTTTTGGGCCGAGAGATTTTGTTGTTGGAGGAGGAAAATAAGAGGTTTGATAAGACTGCATTGGAGTATTTGAATGTTTTGAGACTGCTTGAGTTTTCCAGGTCAGAGAATGAGAAGCTGAACAAGAGGGTTAAGAAGCTTCTGAGGACAAATAGAGAACATTTTCGGATTTCGAAGAAACAGAGTTTGTTGATTCAGTTTAAAGAAACGGAGATTTCAGAATGCAAGAAGGAGCTAGAAATGAAAGATGATTGCATCAGGGCGCTGAAAGTAATTAATGAGAGACTGCAAGGGGAGAAAAATGAAATTTCATGCAAGTTAAGGGCAGCTGAAGAATCAGCTATCTCAAAGGTTCAATTTTCTTTATCCAATTGTGCTGTCATTTTGTTGATTTTGATGATCAAATATGTTGCTTTCACAAGTTCAATCACAATCATGAAGCAATAATTATAGTGACCTCCCCTGTAACTATATATAATTACACAAATATCCCTTCTTGATTTTTCAAATACCTTCCTTGCGACTTATTCTCATTTTGCAGTTATATTTCTGTTCGTAGTCGAATGATGTTATGATTCAAATCTTGTAGGTGCAGGAAGGAGAAACAGGCAATGTTGAGAATGACAACAAATTAGCAAGCGAGCAAGAACGAGTTCAGAAAGATGAGGCGGCTGAAGCTAGAGAATTGATATACCTGAGGTGGTCGAATGCGTGCTTGAGGCACGAGCTGATGAGGAGGAGCCAACAACAACAACAGCAGATTGAAGAGAATAATCAGATGGAGAATAGTTTCGATGGGTTTGGATCAGACAATGAACTGAATAGACGAGCCGGCTCGTATTTAGGCTTCAGAAATAGGAACAATGCTCATTCAAGAAGAAGAAAGCTGGTTGCAAAGTTCAAAAGGTGGGTTGAAGGTGGTGAGAAAATTAAGCATAGTTTGGATGACAAATTAGAGAAGCATGGAAATACGTGCTTTAAAGGGCGTTCTGATTTTGATGGGGCTGAAGAAGAATGTGTTCCTGCTAGGAAATCATGCTCTAGTGCCTAAATTATTCAACTCTAGTAAACTTAATCAGTTTTTCTTGCATTTATATATACGTGTTCTAATGTTGTTAATAAATTTGACTCATTCTTTTTAATGAATATTTGTTGTATTACATCTGATGGAGGCTCCAAGTGTATTAGTTTGCTTTCATTTATGAGCCTGCTGGTCATTCAAACACACAAACAAGGCAGATTAGATGTCACCCAATTTGGAAAATCCCATCTTAGTTAAAATTTGGAAACCGGCATCTTGGCTCGTTTGAATAGGCTTCAAAAAAAGGTATTTTTCGAATCATGTTTTTTATAGTATAACTTTTATTTTGAGTTAATTTAGTTTATATTTAAATGCAATAATTAAATGTACATTTATTTGAAATAATTTTGCATAATTTTTGAAGCTTTTTTTTTTCAAACAAAAAAAGTCAAGTCAACCACATTTTTTTAAAAACGAGTTTTTTTCTTTTTTTTTTTCAAAAAATTAACTGTTTCTCTTGTAAAAAAACATTATCCCAATGGGCTTTGTGTCCTATTGCCATAGTAAAAAACTTAAAGTTATGGGGAAAAAAAAAATCAAATCATCTTATTGTTGACTTCCAAACCCGGACAGAGGTCAAAATGTAATTAATTTAAATAAATTAATACCTAGTGTATCTTAACTTATTGAATGGAACAAATTAATCCCTGGAATTTGATTTGATTTCAAATATGAGATTGTGGCTGCTATTGCCTATTGGTGATGTTATCCTGTATAGCATAACTGATTTGTTTTCAGTGCTCAACTGCCGAAGTGCTGACAGAGAAAGTGAGAATGGAGCTCTCTCTCCTGCACCATCCCCTCAAGCCCGCCTTCTCTCTCCACTCTATCTCCTCCCTCTCCGCCACAGGTTCGCTCTCCGGTATCCACCTTTGTCTTTCAATTTATCTTATTATTCAAAATTATCAAAAGTTCGATAATAGAAACTTTTGGACTCTACAGGAAGAAGATACTCCTACAGGTATGCGCCATTATTGGGATGCCGCTGTTCATCGTCATCTTTAGAGAGCCCTGTTCAGAAATTTTCTTTGCGGAAAGAGAGCAGGAGGGCATTGATGGGTTGTCTCCTTGCAGCAGGTTAGCACACTACGTTCCAGATTCTTCCTTTAATATGTGCACACACACACACACACACATATATATATATATATTGTTTTTAAAACATTGGAACAATGTCTCTGACCTCTGGGATTCTAGTTACTAGGGTTGTACTTGCTTGATGATTTGAAGTGGTTTTCTAAATCAGAAAATGTTTTGGTGAGTTCAAACTATTGGATTGACGAAATTTTGATCAAATTTTATGCTAAAAGTTTGAAATGAAGTGAGTGGGTAGTTTTGCAAGTTGATTTACTTATCTTCCTCTATCACAGCTGATCTGGGATTTAATTGAATGTTGATCATCTGAAGGTTAAAAGGATGTTTAATGTAGTATAGTGTAATGCTGTTTCGCAATTTCTTGCTTTTGTAAACATTACTCTGGTTGTCATTTGCTTATTGCAACTCTCACTATGAAGCTAATGTATTTCTATCATTGATCAGCTGCTGGAATTTCTCTCTCTGAAGCAGCTAATGCAGTGAGCACAAGCAGAAGAGCTGTAAGTTTACTTATTTATATTTTCTCCCCAATTATAACTTGGAAATTTAACGCAAAACTCAATCTCATGAACACATGTGAAATTATCTCGTGTTCTTTAATTCTGAATTTGGTAGCACTAAATTTCTTTATCTGCTGCAGCTCAGAGGAAGCAAAGTACCCGAAAGTGAATTTACAACCCTCCCAAATGGTCTAAAGTTAGTATGTATAACTGTGAAATCCTGTGCTTTACTTTATGGATCTTAACTATCATTTTATTTAGTTAAGGCTGTAAACTTTTTGATATTAATTTCAATGTTCTAATTCTCGGTTTTTAACAATTTCAAATTCAGTGTCCTTTACACTGAGATGTGCGCTTTCCTTCCTCATTTTCTTTGTGCATGTGTAATCTATCATTTAAAAAGCATCTATGCCCTCAAATTTTCTAACAGATATGATTTTCTAGGTACTATGATTTGAAGGTCGGCGGGGGACCTAAAGCTGTGAAGGGATCTCGGGTTGCAGTATGACTGTGGCACAGTTGAAATTTTAATATCTAAGTACATAGATTTTAATACTTTTAAAATGTGTCGTTTACGCAAATTCTTCTGATCTGCAAGGCTTCCTTGGTGCTAAATACTAATTTATTATAGAGCAGTATCTACACTTATAACTAAGGTTGCATATTTACCCCCCGTCTGCAACTCTGATATGACTCATCATCATTTGCAGAAGTTAAAACAATAGAAACGTACTTTCTGAATTATTCTGTCATTGGTTTTTACCTTCCCTCTCAACGTGAACAGTTAACTGAAATCAGAATATTTCTGGTGTTGGTTCATTTCTAAATATACAATGTAGTTCATGCCCTCACTTGCAATTGCTTAGGTCCATTATGTAGCCAAGTGGAAAGGCATCACATTTATGACCAGCAGACAAGGTCTTGGCGTTGGTGGTGGAACGGTAAGAGGTTGAGTGCTGCTCTACATTTTGTACATCTACCATACATCGCGTGTATTTTTAAAATATAAACGAATAATTA
>CM047882.1:3758239-3775487 GCA_026212405.1 Petrea volubilis | reverse complement strand
TCTTTTTACTCTTTTTATAGTTGGTTTTCTTCATTTATTTTAATATATATTAAAAATAATTAAAAATATATTTATACAAAATTTAAAATATATAATATCTATATTTTATAATTATTGTTTTCATTACAAAAGCTAATAAATATTATTCAAAACATTTATATATATATATATATTGAATTTTAATTTCAAAACGTAGTTGTGCACTTCTTTCTCTTCTTCTTCCTTTTTTTTTTTGGATTTTTGTTTTAGCGTTAGTGGTGCAATCTGCACTTCTTTATCTCTTTCCTCCTTTTTTTTCATTCAACTTCTTTGTTGTGCAATTTGCACTTTCTTATTATTTTTTTTATTTTTTGTTTTGTTTAGTGTCTCACTTTCCCGATTTAGTATATATAGAAAAAAATCCAAAAAAAGAAAAAATATATAGATATGTGAATGATATTTATTAATTTTTATAATGTGAAAAGTAATTATAAAATATAGATATTTTATTGATATTTATTAGTTTTGTATGTATATATAATTTTTTAACTATTTCTAATATGTCAAAATAATGAAGAAAACAAATATAAAGAAAATAAAAAGGAATATTAAAAAGTGGAAGATGAAAGAGGAAGGAGAAGAAAGAAAGAGAATTAAAAAACAATTAATAGAAGAGAGAGTGGAAATTTTTTTTTAAAAGACACTTATCATGAATAGGGGTACTTCCCTAGTGGAGAATCACCTAGCATATACTAAACCCTTAATTCGCCCCCTTAAAAATGGATTAGCTACATCATTTGCCCCCATCGTCAACTAACCATTTAATTATGTCAAGATGCTATCATGTCTAAACCAATTAAAATAGAGATTGATTTAATTAAGATTGCTATCTCCAGTTAGCTAATGGGTAAAAGTTCGGTGCAGTTTTGCTATTAACACTAAGTTGATGTATGAGTTTTTAAAAAATTCTCTCATTGATGCCCAACTTTTACATTCAATGTCAAATTAGTACACAACGGATGAATTCATCCAATTCCCCCTTCAAAATTGTTTCCATCAACAGATATACCCTCCTAATCTCTTACTATATATATATTATAGAAGGAAGCATTTATTTTTTTAAAAAACAAACACTTAATTGAAAAGAAAAATTGTGTTCGACTGAAGTTTTCTAAGAACACAAAAGCTAGAAAAAAAGCTCAAAAGTGGCTTTATTTTGAGCTTCTTCCGAAGTTGTCGTAAGTAGTTTCGAATAAAAGTATTTTTAATTACTGTATTCAAATACAAAATTATTTGACTTAAAGAAAATCTATTATAAAAGCACAGCTCGAAAAGTAATTTTTTTTAAACATATCCAAATGGGCCCATAATCATAAACTTGAGGGAAAAATTTTGTCTGAACCTAGTTTAGCCGAACTTAATAAATCATATGATAAATGCAATACACTTGCCAAATGATTAGTTAATCTTTCTAGATTACCTATCAATCACAGGATAAGTGTAAAATACTCGTCACCTGATTAACCTTAATTTGATCGAGTTGGGTTTGGGTTAGAATTTTTTGTGGAAAGTAGAAACAAAGAATTTTAGGTGTTTGAGAATTTAATTACCTAAAGCCTTTAGCACGTGCAGTATTCAACATAAACAGTACCTCATTTGTGGTGGTGGTGAAATAATTTAAACGTCCTTGGAGTGAAGGCACAAGCCAGTTGCCAGGCTAATTGGTCATGTTTTCCTACAATATATCATCATTGATTATAGTCATGTTGTTAGGTTTCTTTTACATGATCCGTATTGAATATACAGTTGGGGTCAATACTCTGATAAATAGCAAGCCCAATTCACCCTAGCTGGTTTAAAGCAATAAATTTCCATAATTTAATAGCCTCACATAAAAAAAAAAAAAAAAAAAAGAACAAGGGAACTCTGATTTAGGCAAAATAGCTTTCCAGAGCCCATTGAAGTAATGTTAGCTTGTTGCTCCATCTGGCAGTGGTTGAGTGCTCATTTATACTTTGATTTCATATCGTCTGTCTCTTTCAGACAACCAAAAGCACAGAGAGAGAGAGAGAGAGAGAGTGGGGTGACAATTCATGAAACACATTTGTTATGACAACAACTAGAGAGGAAAATCAGGGTACAAAAGCTGAATAATTGTGGACTTATTGATGTTATTTTGGCATCTCTTTGCTGTCACAATGTATGTATGTTTCATTTTCATACACTGTATTTCAATCAAGTAGACCTTTCATTTCTTTTTCTGTTTATCACTTTCAAAATATACACAAGAAAACAAATTCCCATTCAAGACTCAGCTCGAACTCTTTTATGCGTCACCTAAAAGAATAACATTTCTTTTTCTAGAAGTAAGAAAAAAACTTTCAAAAAAACAATATAAAATTTAAAAAAAGGAAAAAAAAAAAGCACGAAGGCCACGGCGCCGCCTCCGCTTGGCCGAGCAGAGGTACATTCACAAAACAAAGCAAAATAGTAGGAAGTTTATGCTGTATTGATCGATGCTAAGAGGGGACAAATGTGCCAACATAGCCAAATCCCATGATGAAGAATGCCATTGCCTGGACGAAGAGGTATAGGTAATAGTGGTTGTTGCCAAATGCAATGTCATAGCAACCGCAGAAGAAGAGGTAAGCGCCCGTCGCGAGCTCGGCTAAATGGACTCTGTTCCCAAAATAAATAAATAAGATGAAATAGAAGAGACAATCAGATGATATATGCTTTTAAGTGAGAATTTATACTGTACCTTTCGCCAATTTTAAAGCGAGGTCTTCTGAATGCTTTGAGGGCTGATTTCAACTTGAGGGCATCGCCGAGTTTCTCTGTCACGATCCACTCGTTCACTCTCCCCGCCTCTAGTAAGCCGATGAAGGTAGCCTTTGTCCGGTGTAGCGACATCACATTCTCGAAAAGGATCCAGAAAACCAACAAATGAAGTGACCTGCACATGATTTAAACGAGAACCATCAAAACCAGATCAATTTTAAGTTGAGAAGAGGGGCTGGCAGGGACAGTTGCTCTAAAAATGACAAATTCGTCACATTAGGTAAGATTAATGTCGGCAATGTAGTTCTTGGACCGTGTTATTTATGGAAACATGCACTTTATTAAAAAGAAGTTATCCGGTCAATTTTTTGGAGAAAAAAAAAGCAATGACACTTGCTGTTGTGCTAGCCAAATTGGTTGAAAGGGCTGGGCCGGAAGAAAAACGAACCTCGGGGTCCCGACTGCATTTAGGAGGGTGATGATTGAAGGTATGTAAACTGCACCCCACTTCGGGATATAAACCTCGGGTACCAACACAGTAGCAGGCAGTACAACGCAGTAGAATATGAAGGTGACGATATGCGCAACGATCTTCCTCACGAAGAAGAAGCTGTATATCACATGAACTTTCTTCCACATCGACACTTTCTGCAAATAATCACATCACAAAATATATATCACTTTCGCAATTCTAAATTTACAATCTTGATGATGAGAGAGAGAGAGAGAGAGAGAGAGAGGGATTACTAACCTTGTTTCTGATAATCTCTACCAACATTTTTCTGAACAAATTGGCAGGGCCACATGACCAACGATGTTGTTGGTAACGATACGCCTTGAATGTGCTAGGCAATTCATTTTTCACCTGAAACAAATAAAATTTAATTTACTATGTCTATTCTCAGCTTAGATGAATCATAAAAAAAAAAAAGTATGAACATTTATTTATTTACCTTGAGAGAGCTAAGATACAAAAATTTCCATCCTTTAAGAGAAGCACGAACGGCCAAATCCATGTCCTCGACCGTCGTACGATCTTTCCATCCTCCGGCCTCATCAATGGCCGAGAGTCTCCACACACCAGCAGTTCCTTGTATTTTGAAAAAACAGAAAAAAATACACAATATATTATTAAATACTACACTTTTTAACTTTTTGAGCAATTTAGAGATTTTATATAAATTCTAATTTAAAATACTTTTTATTTTTTACTAGTAATCATTTTTTTTTTTAAAAATTTCTAAACAATTGAAGAAACGGATAGTCTTGCTGTTACAAGTTGTTTGCGGCACAAATTGCTAAATTATTTTTGCTGATAGCAAGGAAACTAATAATTGAACTATAAATGCATGAATAATTGCACAACATATAGTAAATAATGTAACAAAATAATTTGGGTAAGTGATTGGTGATTACCATTGAAGCCAAAGAAAGCATATGTGGATGAGCCCACTTCTTGTTCCACACTAAAATGATAGTCAAGTGACATTTCTTGCATTCTTGTCATCAAGCATTCATCCGCATTAACTGCCAAAAAAATAAAAAATAAAAAAGCCGTGATTTTTAGTAAAATTTGCTTTTTTTTTAGCGACTTTTGGTAAAAGATTAAATAAACACGTAAATTCACTTTCAACAAATAGTAGTAATAGTATAATTAGCAACAAAAAACAAGTGCCGTAGAAATAAATAAGGGTGTCGGTTAACTGAGGTCCACCACTTATCCAAGGCTCGAGCACATGGGATTGCTGGATTTTGCAATAGGACAAAAGTACCCCTTGTTCCAACAAATTACATTAAAGTAGTACCCCTCGTCTTTGAAGAATGAAAGATTGCCTCCCTTGTATGGCCCAGTATCTAAGCACACTTCCTATTTGTACCATTCCAAATGACATATACATATATATATATATATACACACGGGAAATTCTAAACCCCATCAGGTTCGATTGCACAAAAACTAATCACAGAGAAAGTGTTTTACACTTGTTATGTGATTGAACAAGTATTTTATACTTATTATGTGATTGATGTACAGATCAAGGAGAGTAACAAATTATATTAATATTTGTCATATGATTAGCTGGATGCAGTCAAATCGAATCTGGGCAAAAATTTTCTATACACACATACATAAATATATATATATATATATTGTCATATTGCAGCTTTTGTAATTTTTTTCCCAAGAAAAAGGCTACATGGGCAATAATAATAAAGTCCATCCACCAGTCCTGAAGTACCCATGAAGAAAACCAAAACACTTAGAATCACCATTTTACCCCCATAGCTCTCCAGATGTGCTTCCATTACTTTTTCTCAGCTGTAATAGACAAAACAACTTTTTCGGGTCGTGTCATGATACTCTACTGTGTATATATTTAATTTAATTATATATAATAATATCAGCATTTTTATTTAAAGGGTATTACTAGTCGAATAAAATGGTCGTCTTTGAGTTCTTTGAAAGTTCCACGTCTAACTTTTACAACAATAAATTTCGTTTTCATAATGAGATGTAACTATCTACAACTACACCTGTCCAATTCACAATGGTTAAACCTATTTGTGATGGTGGACACACAATCCTTGTCATTTATAGTGTTATGGTGTCACCGACACTTCATAATATCGATTGCTAAGGACAAGTAGTAACACGTGATTATGAAGTTTGTTAAGCAAAGTATCACATAATAGCAAACTTTACAGATTAAAGGCCAACAAAAAAAAAATGCTTAAGTTGAATGCAATATGATTTGTTCGACGCTCAAAAGGGTAGCTAATCATAGATGATAATTTAATAATTTTAAAAATAAAAACATTGCATTTTTTTTTTTTGTAAATATTATTACCAAATTTCCAACGGGCTTGAACGAGGGCAAGCTGCGGGTTGTGGACTAAAAAGGGGATGGTAAGCCAGAGAAAATCGGGCTCGGGCTGGAAATCGGCGTCGAAAATTGCAACATAGTCACATTGCTTGACATAGGGATGTTTAAGGCCTTCTTTCAGGGCGCCGGCTTTGTAACCATTTCTGTTGTCTCGAATTTCGTACTTAATATTTATCCCTTTGCTTGCCCATCTCTGGCACTCCATTTCTACCAAATTCTGTCCATATCAAAGGGCACACGAAACAAAAAAAAGAAGATTAAAATAATGTTAACTCACCAACTTCTTCAGACAAATGAAGGATCTCATGGAGCATATGTTTCTCTATATCCAAAGCCAGTAAGATATTGCTTGTTTTAACGTTGCCAAACTTTGTAAGGATAACTAAACTTGAACCCCTTTCGTTTTTCTCTGTGTGTGTGTGAAGTGGGATAAGATTTACCTTGGTAATGGGGTCTGTTGAATCATCAAGAACTTGAACTATAATTCGATCAGAGGGCCAAGAGAGCCCGCATGCAGCTCCAATTGAGAGCTGATAAACCTGTTTAAATTCAGCGCAAAACAAAAGGGTGCTTCAAGAATCAGATTAAAAAAAAGTTTCAAGAAACGAAAAAATGCACTTGCAAATGGCATGCAAAGATGGAAACAAGAAACAAACGGACCTCTTTTTCGTTGTACATTGGAATTTGAACAAGAACCATTGGGTAAGCCGAGTTTCCGAGCTCAACATCGTCCTTTAATGACTCCCATTTGTATCGTTTTTCAGGTTTTCTACCAAAAATTTTCACCAAAGTGATAACAACGGCCATGTACACCCTCTCGATAAACAACATGACCGACATTGTCAAGCACAGAAAAACAGCAATATTTAGCAAAGGGACGATCAATGGCGCCTTGATCTGACCCCATATTAGCTGGAATTGCTGGGTAATATCATCTCTAGCACCATTAAATCTGTCGGGCAGAAGGGTTGTTGATGAAAGCTGCTCCATTTTTAGTGTTTAATAACCCTCTGTTTTTCCAGGGAGAAAACAGGGGGGTATCCTAAAAAACAGGGGAGAGCTTCGCTGGAAAATCAAGATCTGTTTTTGAAGGTATATATAGGCTTTCTATTGTTCTTTTTTGTTTTCTTTTTTCGTTTGCGAAAAGTGCAAGAATATTTCTTTTAATTTTGCTTCTTGGGGACGCAAAAACAATGGCAGCAAAGCTGGAATGTCAGAAAAACACTTGCCCAAACCTCCCACTCTGTTTTGCAGCAACAAGAACAAGAAAAGTAACCCCAAAACGAAACCCTTTATATAGAACTAACTTAAAACCCCTCAATGCAGCTCCACAATCAAAAACAACACACGTCGATCAATATTTTTTGCTTTTTCTCACCAGAAGATACAAAGCTTTTTGGGTTTTGTTGGACAAATAATGAAGAAAGAAAATAAGAAAAAGAAGGGATAGATGGAGAAATGAAGACAGAGGAAAGAGAGGGAAAAAGAGGAGATGGGAGAGAGTGGTGAGGGAAAGAGAGAGAGAGAATCTCTCTTTTATAGAACCTATATTTTGGCTTCATGTTTACTTGTTTAGGTTAGTTGAGTATTTTATTTATCAAAAAAAAAAAAAAAAAAAGGTTAGTTGAATATTTTGTTTAATCTTTTTTTAGATAAATTATTTTCCTCCTCCTACTTTATTTTTTTATTTATTCTAAAACCACACAAAGTCTCCAACTAAAAGCGGTATATAGTTTGCACAGAATCATGAATGCAACTGCTCGACGGCAAAACTCACGGCGGCGCGGCGTTCGCCGCCGGCGAGATTCCGGCGATGTTACCGGACATACTTTGCGTTTTGTTATACAAATACAAATTAAGGCAAGTGATTAATCATTCAGGTATTTTCGCATGGTAATCAACTGTAAACAGTGGAATCACAACGGTCATTAACGTTAATAAGTTTTTAAAATTTGTGTGTTTCGGGCGACTGAGAAATTATTAGGAGTTGGAATAATAAATGAAGGTGGCCTGAAACACAATGCTGATTAAATGACGAAACTGCCCTCGTGTGTTGTTGTGTCAGCTCTCAGGTATATTGGGAGTGGTATTAATTTAAGCTTTTTAAATAATTAACTTAAAAGTTCAACATTGGATTAGTTGGATTGTTTACTAATATCGACATTCTAATGGCTCAGGAATGGCGGAAAATTTGTTCATCCGACCTTTCAAGTTTTTTTTTAATTTAATAGCCCTCAACTTTTTTTCCCTTTTTTTTTAAGTTAAATATCCGATGTGGTATAATTTAAAGGTCAATAAAGTGAACTAAAAACTTCAGGATTGGACGGGGGTCGATTTGTAAATAAATAATTTTATAATTTATACTATATCGATCAATCGATCGTCTATATGTGTTGCTTAATCGATCAAAACATGTCGCTTAATCGATCACAACATGTCGATTAATCGATCACAACATGTCGCTTGATCGATTAAGATATGTCGCTTAATCGATCCAAAAAAGTCGATTAATCGATCTTAATATGTCGATTAATCGATTATCGTATATCGCTTCATCGATCTTCATATATCGATTGATCGATCATATGATATCGATTGATCGATCATAGCGTATCATCATAATAGACACCGCGCGGTACACTTTCTTAGTTCCTTCTCAGAGACGCTTCACATTCCTCCTTCCTCATCTCTTCTCTTCCTTCTCATCTCAGTTGGAATCCATTTGAGAACTCAAGAAAATCGTCGTGAAACCCTGATAAAATCCCAAAAAATTTAATTCTCCCCTCTTTGTCTCGTCGATTTCCCAAAAAAAATCCCTTGAAAACTTTAATCACGTTTACACTTTACTACAAGACCTGTTAAAAATGGAAGAAAGGAAAGACCAACAAATCGATGCTGTACCACAAGAAGCACAACAGCCATTGGAGAACGAGCCACTGGTGAACGAGCCACTGGTGAACGAGCCGTTGATGAACGAGCCGTTGACGAACGAGCCAGTGGTTAACGTAGAAACCGGTGCTGCTCCACAAGAAGAACAGGTACTTTAATCCATTATTTTCAACCGTAACCGTTGGTCGATTGTCATTGTCGATTGAGGGATTTAAATGTCGATTGATCGATTTTAATGTCGATTGATCGATTTTAATGTCGATTAAGCGATTGTCCTTATCGATTTAGGGTTTAGGGTTTAAGGTTTTGCACTATTAACTGATTTTTTGGTGTTTTGTTTGAACATAGGAAAATAAAGAAGAGGATGTTCCAGTTGATGATGAGCTATCCATTCCATCTTGTTCGCGGTCTATCAGCTTTAATAGTTACCAACTCCGGACAATATTGGATGACATCAAATACTTCCCAGTGAGGGTGACTGTGAGATCTTCTGTTGCTAAGCTTCGGAAAATGGAGGAAGTTTTAATGGGTTTGGGAGAGAATATGTTGTCGAGGTTCTCTGAAACCTGTTTTGGCCATTTATTACGTATGACGAATTTCTGGTCATTTTCTGGACAACTCTGCCATTACCTTATGCTCCGTCAGATTCAGTGCAAGAAGCAGTGGGAGCTATGGTTTGCCATCGACAACAAACCCATTCGTTTTGGCATGCCGGAGTTCGCCATAGTCACTGGTCTGAATTGTGGTCCCCTCCCTCCCAATAATGAAATGGACAAGATGAGAAACGACGAGAAGAGCAAAAATTTCTTGCAGAAGGTTCTGGGTAATAAGAAACAATCAGTAAAAATTCCAGACCTGGATGCATGCATGAAAAAGAAAAGTTTTTCGGCAGAAGACAAGTTCAAACTATGTCTCGTATGGTTTGTTCATACATTCCTTTTGGCCAAGGACGACCACAAAAACGTGAACGAAGACCTTCTTCTCTTTGTCAACAATCTAGAATTTTTCAATTCTTATCCATGGGGAAGGGAGTCGTTTGTGATGACAATGGAGTCTCTCCGGACAAGAGAATTGAAGAAAAAATATTTCCAATGGGTTCAAAAAGGAGAAGACTTCCGAAAAACAGAGTCCTACAATATTGTCGGATTTCCTTGGGCCTTACAGGTAAACTCATATTTCTATTCAAATATCGATTGATCGATCATTATAATCGATTGATCGACTAAATGTATCGATTGATCGATTTATGTTGTAGATCAATCGATCTTTATATCGATTGATCGATATATTTAGTCGATTGATCGACTGTTATGTCGATTGATCGAATGTGTTGTCGTCGATCGATCGATACATAGTATCGAGTGATCGATTGCATTTGTCGATCAAACGATACACTGTCGATTGATCGACTGTGTGACATCGATCGTTCGATATGTTTTATCGATTGATCGATACATATTGTCGATTGATCGATGTTTTGAAAATTTTCAGGATATTCCTTAATTGATCGATTTGTTTCTTTGCATTTAGGCTTGGGCTTATGAGGCTGTCCCTGCTTTTGAGAACATCGGGTTTCCCATGGTTCCAGATGAGGATGATCCGTTGTTGCCACTTCCAAGAATTGTGAGGTGGCATTCCACAAAATCGGAAAAGTTGCCTTTTGAGATGGTTGAAGATGCAATCTCAAAATGCAAAGAGGTGGTCGTGCGTCCCTTCCTACGCCCAACAAAGAGGGAGTTGAGAGAGCCTTACATGAGATTATTTGATGATCTGCAAGAGATTTCTGACGATCTAATCGATCAACTCACTCGAGACTTGGAAGGGATTACAGAATTGAGGTCTTCTTCTGAGCATGATGCTGACTTAATTGAGTTTAAACGCGAAGGGGCGCCACATTTCCAGCATCATGAGGAAGCGACAGTCTCAAGAACCCCACCTCCCTCCCCAAAACCAATCCTGAATAGAACTCCTGCCCCCAAACCAAGCCTGCCTCTTGAGGAAGACATTCGTCCACCATCATCGTGTGCGCATCACGATGAAATAATGGAACAATTGAAATGCATCAACGAGCAAGTCACTTCAGCTCAACCCAAGGAAGTGAGGGAGTCTCCATCTTCATCGTGTGCACATCATGATGAAATCATTGAACAACTGAAGTCTATCAAGGAGCAAGTCACTTCTGCCCAACCCAAGGAAGCCGGTGCGTATCCATCATCGATTGAAATTATGGAAAAAATTAAAAGCATTGATGATGGAATTCTCGGGTTGAAAAATTTTCTGACTGAACGAATGGAGAAGACAGAAAAAAGAATTGACTTGCTGTATGCATTGGTGGACAAGAAACCGGAGAGAACGAAAAAGAAAAGCAAATACGCGAAGTCTCCGTTCACTCAAGAGGGTGGGAAAGGGAAGAAAGCGAAAGTGGCTGCCCAACCATCCAAGCCTGATTTGTTTACGCCACTTGATTCAAAAAGGTTATCTGACTTCTTACAGTGGTATGAATCAGGCCCAGAAGGCAAAAAGGTTTATGGTAAAATGGGGACGTTGGACAAGCCATTTTTCCACACGCTTTTGGGTGAAGGCCTATGGCTCCAATCAGAGGTAAGTTACAGTTTTTTTTCAATAAAAATAAACTATCGATTGATCGATTATTGTGTCGATTGATCGATATATATATCGATGGATCGATGTTTATTATCGATTGATCGATATATATTGATAAAATAAAATTAGAATTGTCGATACATTCATCGATCGCTCGATTTTTGTTTATCGATTGATCGATACATTCATCGATCGCTCGATTTTTTTTATCGATTGATCGATACATTCATCGATCGCTCGATTTTTGTTTATCGATTGATCGATACATTAATCGATCGATCGATTTTGTTTATCGATTGATCGATAGGTTCATCGATTGATCGATTTTTCCGTCGATTGATCGATATTTATTTCCTTATTAAATTCTTGACATATTTTTTTTATTTTTGCAGCATATCGACGAAGCTCTATGTCTTATGAGGATTAGACAGAGGCATTATCCAACTTTGTATGATCAAGACGTAGGTTTTGTCGATTGTCAGTTTATGCAGCTGCTTGAAATTGCTTATGATCGGCTTTTTGTTGGAGTGGAACCCTCCAAAGTTGATAGCTGTAGGTACACCGACAACGAGTCTTTGAATAATGCAATCGAACTCATGCATATTATGCCGAAATTATTGGACTATGCAAATGGCAATGAACCAAAATATGCCGACCCATGGGTGGAATTCAAGAAAGTCTATGGGGTGTTGAACATACAGAATCAGCATTGGGTTGTCGTCGCATGGATTTTGGATAAGGGGGAAGTGCATGTTCTAGATTGCAACAATAAAGTTTGTCGGGGTCCAGAGCTTAAGAAGCTGCTCGCACCAGCATGTTTATTATTCCCCAAAGTCTTGAGAGAGACGGGTCACTTTGGGGCGTTGGGCAAGCTGCTTGAACAAAAATGGAGTTTACATCTAGACAAATGTCCATTTAATAAGCGAAGGTATTTATTTTCTTTTTTATGTAATGTATCACATTTCCTTTCTTCTTTCTTTTTGTTCTCATATATGTGCTTCATATATTTTTGCAGTGGGGACTGTGGGATGTATGCATTAAAATTCATTGAATTTCACTTGACCGGCACCGCGATGGACAAGTTGAACGACGATAACATCATGGAGTTCCGGAAGCGGTTAGCTGTTGAAATGTTCTTTGGAAAAATGGATCCACTTGTCCCTACTTGAAACACTGTAAAATTGCTTCTGTGTAAATTTTGTAAATTGTAATTGTTTTTTGAGATGTGTAAATATTGAGGTGTGTAATTGTAATTGTAAATTTTGTAAATTGTAATTGTAAATTTTGTAAATTGTAAATATTGAATCATAATATTTATTGAGATGTGTAAATATTGAATCATAATAATCGATCAAGCGAACTTGATAATCGATCAACCGATCACAACAAGATTTAGAATATTGCAAAAATCGATCCATCGATCTTTATAATCGATCTATCGATGACTATAATCGATCAACCGATCACAGCATGACTTGAAAATGTTATCCAACAACAAAAATCGAACAATCGATCTTTGTAATCGATCAAGCGATCACAACAAGATTTAGAATATTGCAAAAATGGATCCATCGATCTTTATAATCGATCTATCGATTCTTGTAATCGATCAAGCGATGACTATAATCGATCAACCGATCACAGCAGGACTCGAAAATGTTATCCAACAACAAAAATCGAACAATCGATCTTTGTAATCGATCAAGCGATCACTACAAGACCAGTATTTGAACAAACAATTAATCGATCCATCGATCAAAAAAATCGATCAACCGATCATTATACGACCAATATTAACAAACACATAATTGATCAATCGATCAGTGTAATCGAACAAACGATCACAACAAGATGAATATTATGGAACAATCGATCGATCGATATTTTTAATCGATCAAGCGATCACTACAATAATATATATGTAATACTATAATATATATAATATACAATAATATGTCATACTACAAACACATAATTGATCAATCGATCAGTGTAATCGAACAAACGATCACAACAAGATGAATATTATGGAACAATCGATCGATCGATATTTTTAATCGATCAAGCGATCACTACAATAATATATATGTCATACTATAATATATATAATATACAATAATATGTCATACTACAAACACATAATATATATGTCATACTATAGATATATATATTTTTATATTATGATTAGATATATATGTATTATGTATGTATTGCAATTGTATATATATGTCATACTATAGTATGATTAGATATATATCTATTATGTATTGCAATTGTATATATATGTCATACTATAGATATATATATTTTTATATTATGATTAGATTTATATGTATTATGTATGTATTGCAATTGTATATATATATATATGTTATACTATAGTATGATTAGATATATATGTATTATGTATTGAAATTGTATATATATGTCATACTATAGATATATATATTTTTATATTATGATTAGATATATATGTATTATGTATGTATTGCAATTGTATATATATGTCATACTATAGTATGATTAGATATATATCTATTATGTATTGCAATTGTATATATATGTCATACTATAGATATATATATTTTTATATTATGATTAGATATATATGTATTATGTATGTATTGCAATTGTATATATATGTCATACTATAGTATGATTAGATATATATCTATTATGTATTGCAATTGTATATATATGTCATACTATAGATATATATATTTTTATATTATGATTAGATATATATGTATTATGTATGTATTGAAATTGTATATATACGTCATACTATAGTATGATTAGATATTTTTATATATATCGATGGATCGATGTTTATTATCGATTGATCGATATGTATTGATAAAATAAAATTAGAATTGTCGATTGATCGATACATTCATCGATCGCTCGATTTTTTTTATCGATTGATCGATACATATATTCGATAGGTGCATCGATTGATCGATTTGTTTTTTATCGATAAATCGATAGGTTCATCGATTGATCGATATTTATTTCCTTATTAAATTCTTGATCGATTATGTATGTATTGCAATTTTATATTTTTATATACATTGTGTCGATTGATCGACTTTTTTCTTTGCTTTAAGGCGTGGAGATATCGATCCATCGACAAATAATGTCGAATGATCGATTTACATTGTCGATTGATCGACTTTTTTTTTTTTTTTTTTTTTGTGGTTCCAACACTTGTGCTTCTGAAACTGGTCAGAATAAGAGGAATAGGTATATCGATCAATCGATAACTTATGTCGATTGATCGATGAAATGTGTCGATCGTTCGATATTCCATGTCGACTGATCGACTTTTTTCTTTGCTTTATAAGGCTTGGCCTTGTGAAATTGGACAGAATACAAGTGGAGATATCGATCAATCGACATAATATATCGATCGATCGATATTTTGTGTCGATTGATCGATATAATATGTCGATTGTTCGATATATAAACACAAGAATTTGATTCAAAATAGACTTTTGATGATCAACTTGAAATTCCCTTTATTAAAAGTAGTGATATTTACAGGCACAAACTTGATCATAAACTACAAATTGTAAGGGGTTCTTTGCAGGTTCCTTTCTTGTGACCTGGCTTATTGCATCGTCCGCACTTGTTCTTCTTCTGATGAACCTCACAAGCAGTTGGGATCCTCTTGACTCTTTTCCTGCCTTTTGATGGATTCACATGAGGAGGATCAATGATAATATCTTTTATCGATTCAGGAACCACCCACAAATCCTCCGAAGGAATAGGATAGATTGTTTCTGCATAAGCATGCAAAAACTCATCAGTTCTATATGCAGAAGAGCATGCTGAGTACAATCTCATACCAAAATCGGGCAAATTCTGATGTCTAAAAGCAGCTATGGCATGAGGGCATGGGACCCTATCAATATCAAATACTTTACAGCTGCATCGATTATTGTTAAGATCAACAACAACATTCGGACCGTAGCCACGCACATGGTACTCATGCACGTTGAGTTGTACAACGTCAAGAGATGCTGAGTTTTCCAAACTGTCACGAAGTTCACTTTCTTTTGATGGAACCAATCGTGTATTGCATTTAACCATCTCCGTACGACGCTCACAAAACCACTCTGACAAGATTTGTTGGATTGCGTTAAAAAGAGCATCAATTGGAAATTCCCTTTCGTTTAGAAGTCTTGAGTTGATAGACTCCGCAATATTAGTCGTCATAATATTATACCTATTACCAGGAAAATAAGCTCTACTCCAACGCACGAAGCCAATATCTTTTTCGAGGTAGTCAGCCACTTTACTTTTAAGTTGGCGTATTTGGCTGAAATGTTGTTGGAACTCACCAACTGTGTAAGATTTAGCTGCCGAGTAATATAGATTAAGGATATCACCGTATCTAAACTTTTGCTTCAAGTTCTCGGCAATGTGTTTCATGCAATACCCATGATGTGCTAAAGGATAAACACGTTGCACAGCCTTCTTGATAGAGCCGTGTCTATCGGATATTATGCATATCTCGTGACTATCGGGAATTATATCTTTTAGATTTTTAAAAAACCACTCCCATGAACGGTCATTCTCAGAGTTAACCACAGCCCATGCAATAGGATAAATATGCTTCTCACTATCTTGTGTAGTGGCCACTAGCAATGTACCGCCATACTTTCCTTTAAGAAAGCATCCATCAACAGCCATTACCTTCCTCATAAATGAAAAACCACGTATGCATTGGCCAAATGCTACAAAAAAGAATTGAAACTGATTTTTAGAGTTGACCACCAAATCTGTCTTGGTTCCGTTATTTTCTGACTCCAACATGAAACGATAGGCCTCAAGAACTGCATACCCATGCTCTGCT
The DNA here is from genome assembly GCA_026212405.1 of Petrea volubilis. Lineage (NCBI taxonomy): Eukaryota > Viridiplantae > Streptophyta > Magnoliopsida > Lamiales > Verbenaceae > Petrea > Petrea volubilis. The sequence continues at coordinate 3,759,491 of CM047882.1, read as the reverse complement.
GTTCCCCTCACAAAATCCTTTGCAAGTTGTCGCCCTCTCCAACATTTCCAATAACTCACAGAACATCCTAAATTTTTTTCTACATAAGTCTGCACTCCGCTAGGTGTGAGTCCTTCCCCTTTGACAAATTGGTCCTTGACACATTCTCCTATGAGATTGGCCGATGCTTGGGGATGTTGGCCTGATATATGATCCAGCCCACATGTGTGCTCACTAATATATTTCTTGACAATAAATTTCTCCGAATTCATATACTTACAACAACGAATCCACCACTTGCATGTTGGGCTCACACATGCTACAACATATAATGATTTGTTTGATCTTTTGACGGAATACTCAAACTTTGCTTTCACAGCAATGAGTTGAATTTTTCTTACTACTTCGGCTTTGTTATTAAACAAACACCCCACTTGAAACTCCGACCTATCATCAAACGAATGTCGTGATTGACTTCCTATCACGCTCCTATCACTTGAAACATGTTCTTTATAAATGGGTTCTTCTGCGACATCAAAATCCACTTCATGTAGTTCTTGAGTCATAGCGACATCTTCGTGGACCATAACATCATTGTGAAGCAGTTCCTCTGTGTATTGCTCCTCCACATTGTCATTGTCACCAATTGATGTACAACCATATACTGGATTTTCATTGTTCAAATAATTGTCATTATTGTAAAAGTTGAAACCATCAATATTCGACTTGAACACCGACACTTTTAGAATTGGTCTCCAACCCTCACTAGCAACATCAGCAAAGTATACCTTCAAATCATCGTCCGACTTTATTTCAGCTGGATGTGTTATGTGTGGTGGAGGAGGTGCCTTTGTTATCATATACTTCACATTAACATTAGCCCGTGAACAACTTAGTTGCCCCTTCTCAATAATTTTATCAATCAAGCTATTGAAAGAAATGTCTTTAGTAACAACAAGAGGTGTCGTTACTTTGCATTTCCCTGTCCACTTAAAACAAGCCTCTTCTTCTACCCACTCGCCAAATTCAACACCTACAACAAATTCTTCCTCCATATTTGCTGCCAAATACCTATATTATAAGATAACAGAAATGCAAAATTATCACGAGCGCCAAAAAATAATAATAATAATAAAAACGATCGATCGACAGAAAACAAAGGATCGATTAATCGATATAACATGGTCGATTAATCGATGCAAAGATAAAAAGATCGATTAATCGATATATTATGGTCGATTAATCGATGATAAATACATCGATTAATCGATAT
>CM047882.1:3617125-3757739 GCA_026212405.1 Petrea volubilis | reverse complement strand
TATCAAAGTTCAATATAATTAAATTAGTTAGTCATGGGATGCTCTGCAGTAAAAGTTGTATCATATACTCTTTCGAAGAAAAGAAAGAAAAAAAAAAGGGAAAATGAAAAGAAAAAGAGAAAAAGTTGTGTAATTTATTGAAGTTCCTTGGTACAAATTCCTTTGGTTTTGGTGCACTAGATAGTACAAGGGGTAGCTTAAGGGCTAAGGTATCAAAAAGGGCATAAACTGAAAGCTGATTTTTTACATGCAGACTCAGTAAAGCTATTAGTGGATATTATGGGGTTATGTACAACAAACGTTCAAAATTCAAAATGCTACTGGTATATGTCTAGAGTTTGAAATTTAAATTCAAATTATTGATTAAGGGGTTAAATGAAAATTTCATTCTCATATCTTATTTTTCAAATCATTAATCTTTTTTTTTGGGTAATAAAGTGTGTATTTGATATCAAAACGAAGATATGTGTGTGTGTGTGTGTGTGAGAGAGAGAGAGAGAGAGAGAGAGAGATTAGCAAGCAGTCAATTTTATAACGTTACGTTCTCAATTTCTCTTGCACTCACGAAAACATTTTTTTTTTCCTTGTGCTTGTACCACAAGAATTAATGTTTGTTTGATCTCGTGGAGATGTCTTAGTCTTTGGAAAATAACAGCTATACTTGTGGAATTGGGTACAAATTGTACTTATCCACGTTATTATGTTATGTGCACTGCTTTATTTAAAATTCATATGGATGCTTTCTTGGGTTTACAATTAACAACCTACTTCTTATACTAATCATCTAATTTTTCTTATGTACACAATTATACATATAATTCCATGATTGTACACAAATTATTATTTTTTTTGTTAAAAAAAATATTTATTTAAATATTAAATTACTAAAACAGCAAGACACGTGATATTTTCCCAAGCGCAAGTACTGGGAATATTATTTAAAGATTAGGACATTGATCACAACTTAATTGTCCCCGACATGTGTGAAATAAAATAGTGACATACTTATTAAGGTATAGAAAAAGGCAAAAAAGAATAGATGCAAGATACCTTCCATGATTTAGGTATGCCATGTTACTAGACAACATTAAAATATATATATATATATATATATATATATATATGGAGGTACAACCTTTCAAGTAAGACCTTTATTCCTGTTTTTTTTTTGGATTTTTTTTTCCAGTAAGTAGGAAAGAGCTTTATTCCGTAATCCATTGCGTTTTCCAAATGTTGGGTCCAAAGCTATGATTTATGCACATGAAGTACACATTAAAGGGTTGAAAAAGATTGGTTTCTTATCCCACAATTCTGCACAAACAAGATGAACAAAATCCGTGTAGCTTTAGAAATACAAGCTGGACTTCACACACACACACACACACACACACACACACACACACATATTGGATCCAACTCACATTTCAACCAATGGTTATCTTCTCCTAATCTCAATAATTTTCATTTAGGAAAATTGTTTGCTCAATTTGTTTATTTGCTCTGTGGTTTTTGGCCTCATTCTTTTTGTTTGTAATTACTTGACTAGTGAAAATTTTGATCCCCCCATCTAAATAAATAGTGGACTCCACAATACGTTTTGAAGTCATAATTAGGAGAGGTTTAAATTAGAATTAGATGTGTCGTGATTAACAAACTCCCAAATTTTGAAAAGAATAAAAAAATCCGCTGAAAATTTGGGAATATCATTTTGATTTTTTGAAACGAAGTCGATGTTTGAATATATTTTGGGGACAGTGGGTTTTTTTTATACATAACAAGAATTTTCCTTGTTCTTTTTCGCTTTTTTTTTTAAACAACATATGTATTTATTTTTTCCTCTTATTCCTTTTTTTTTTAAGTTTCATTAGTTCTTGTCCTTTGTGGGGTGGGAGAAATTCTTATCCGCACTAGGTTCGGCCATATCGGTACTAATCATGTTTACATTTGTCATGTGATTGGTGTACAATTAGGGAGAGTGACCAATCAAACATTTACTGCATGATTGATTGGGTACAACCAAATCAGATTTGGACGAGAATTTTTCGTGGGGTAACGGTTTTATTTTTAGGATTTTGAAGCCCAGTATAATGTAAGGTGGGCAAAATTGATAACATTGGTTAGAATGGGCTAATGAATTAATGATTTTTTGCTGGACTACAGAGCAGGCCTGATTTGTAAATAATCTAAGAGCTCCACTTCATACAGTAACGGGTTGGCCGATACATAATGGGCTCCCAAGTTTTTTTGGGCTTATGAGTATTTTACTTTTTTTCCTTAACGAATTATTTACCAATGAATTAATTTTATAACAAAAATAATTTATCCACATTTTAACAAAATTATTATAATAGATTTAGTAGAACTAACACAAAAATAAGTTTTAATTTACTAAATGTTCATCTTTAGCATTAATAAAAATTAATACGGGTACTTTGTACTCGTTTTGTTTTGGAGTTTCAAATTAGCTGCAGATTTACGCATAATTAACTGCTTAAATTTTTTTGTTTAAAATAAAAATAATTTAGAGTTTTAATTTCTGACATAATTTGGGATTAGCTGTAGATTTACGCACAAGTTCTTACGGGGTTTTGACTGTTGACCTCTGATGATATATAGCCCCACAAGTGTATATATTCGCGCACACGCGTTGTAATTCTTGGCTTTCTTTACGTTAATCAAATCATCACTACTAGTTTCTACTACTCTCTTCCATGGCCGACAACGAGTCCTCCACCTCCTCCACCACCGCCACGGCCGCGCCGGAGGCTTCGAAGCCTGCGGAGACAAAGCGGTGGGCGGATGTTGCTGATGAAGCGGAAGCGGAGGCCGAGAAAGACAAAGACGATGCTTCGTCGGCCGAGGCTAAATTAGATTCATTGGCTATTGACGAGTCCAAGCTAGGTCCCAGCACGCTCACCGATCCCGAAGACTCCAGTATTGAAGCTGTAATCACCCAAATCTACTCTATAATTTTTTTGTAGCTATTTGTGTATACGCTTTGGATCTGGTTCCCAAGTTCCTGTGTAATTTCGAGCTTTGATTTTTTTTTTTTTTTTGCGTTTCGGATTTGCTTGAGTTTCAGGATTTATCAACAGGGTTTTGCAATTTGGAGTTACCTTTAGATTTTACATAAATTGATCGTTGTTACGAATCTTGATGTATCAAGTTTCGTTCTTCAACAAACTAGGGTTTATGTTTAAAGTAGATTTTATATTTGAGAAACTTTAGTTTCCTTTTCGCTCTCTACTCACGTCATTGTTTTCATGTTTATCGAGTACCTTTTTTATGCATGGCATGTGACGAGTTGAGCTACATGTAGAAACAATTTTTTTTTTCCGGATAATAGTGTTTTTTGAGAGGTTTCTCTTATTTGGTGTTATTGGGATAAACTATAGGTTACATCTGGGGACACGCCATACACATCAGCTAAGAGATTTGAGGACTTGAACTTATCACCAGAATTGTTGAAGGGTCTATACGTTGAGATGAAGTTTGAGAAACCTAGTAAGATACAGGCAATTAGTTTGCCTATGATCTTGACTCGTCCTCACAAGAATTTAATAGCTCAGGCTCACAATGGGTCCGGGAAGACTACATGTTTTGTGCTTGGTATGTTGAGCCGCGTAGATCCGAAGATCATTGGTCCGCAGGCTCTCTGTATCTGCCCCACAAGAGAGTTAGCCATTCAGGTTAGTTTAGTGACATGTTTGTCTACTTTATCTTTTGTTTTTACAAACTTTAGTTATCTTGCTCTTAAATTTATTGGCATATTAATCAAAGTTTTGTCTAGGCATTTATGAATCTGGTAACTTGTCTCTTGGTCTATGTTATGGTTTGATCAGCAAAACTGAATAACTTGTACAGAATATGGAAGTGCTTTTGAGGATGGGGAAGTTCACAGGGATAACCTCAGAATTAGCCATACCAGCAGATCCGTCAAACTACGTTCCTATTCAAAAAAGGCCACCTATTACAGCTCAAGTTATTATTGGCACACCTGGTACAATATGTAAGTGGATGGTAGCAAGGAAATTGGGCATGAGTGAGATGAAAATTCTTGTGTTTGATGAGGCAGACCACATGTTGGCAGAGGTAATCCTTGGTTTCTATCTTGTGAAAGATTCATCTTGCCTGTTTGTATTTGATTCCTTGTTTACTGTGTACTTCACAATTATCATTATCAGAACCAGCTGCTTGTTTGGTTAACACGTCTAGAGACTTTTTCTGGATTGACTAGGTTCTTTCATGTGATAGTTGCTATAGCAACCTATTGAGTAGAGCAACATGAAACCTCTAGATATATGGATAAAGAATTTAATTAAGCCATTCCAATGCCTCAATTTTCTTCATGCTGGTCCATGATAGAAGGTCATCATCTGACTTGATAAACCCGTGTGGCTGACGTGTCTCTTGCAGTCTACTTATGTGCCTGTTCTTGAACAGATTTCATTTTCTATATAATTGGTGTTAAAAGGACATCTTTCTTGCACACCTCAATTGGTCTTTTCCAGTAGTGTTTATCTGGGAATTTTGTCTTCTATGTAGAGTGGTTTCCGTGATGATTCAGTGAAGATAATGAAGACAATTGCGAAGGCCAATCTCAGTTGCCAGGTTAGCCATTTACTACAGATTTTAGATGATTTTTTCGTAGAACCCATTTGTTTTTCCATGGATGATGTGCTTTAGCTGAATGTAAGTATAATCAGCTTCTTGATGGTTGGATAATTGTTGGCCAAATTTTAAATGACTGCATTAAATGGAAAAATTGGATGTTGTAAGCAAGCAGAAGATGTGTTTTTCTGGTCAATTCTTTTTATTTATAGTTGTAAACTCATAATTGTATGGATCTTTAGTTTTTCATGATTCTCCATTGCCCACAGTATTAATCCCTGTTTAATTACCAGAACACATCAGTCTAACCATTTTAGTTACACACTAATAAATTTATATGTTTATGCTGTCTGTCTGCCAGGTAGCAGTTATTGTTAAAAGATTAATGGCATCACATTCTCTACATTTAACAACATAATTTCGTGTCATCATTTTCAGTTTGTGAGGTTAATCCCGAGAATTCTTTTAGAACAGATATATGTATGCATCTCCAATATTGCTCTGAAGGATCTCTTCCAGATGTAGCTCAATCTTTATTGGTAACTTAATATGCATCTAGTGAATTGCATAGTTGACTTGTTGCTGTTGTGGCAAATTATACTCAGGTGCTTCTGTTCTCCGCTACCTTTGATGATGCTGTCAGGGCTTTTGTATCAAAAATAGTTGAAGAAATTTTTGTGAGAGATTATAACCAAATGTTTGTCAAAAAGGAAGAACTGTCTTTGGAGTCTGTAAAACAGTATAAGGTGCATTGCCCTCATGAGCTTTCTAAGATCATGGTGATCAAAGACCAAATACTTGAACTTGGAGAGAAGGTGGGGCAGACAATTGTATTTGTTCGCTCGAGGAATTGTGCAGGTATGCTGCACAAATCATTAGTCGACCTTGGCTATGAGGTTACTACAATTCAAGGTGCTTTGAAGCAAGAGGATCGGGATAAGATTATAAAAGAGTTTAAGGAAGGGCTGACCCAAGTACTTATTTCAACTGATCTTCTTGCTCGAGGGTTTGACCAGCAGCAGGTGTTTCTCCTTTCATGTTGCTCCAATGTTTATGTCTTTAGCACATGGTTTCTTCACTTTGGATCTTTGGCCCCTTACTGTATGGTATCATTTCGTTATGTAGGTCAATTTGGTTGTCAACTTTGATCTTCCCATAAGACATGATAAGCCTTCTGAGCCTGACTATGAAGTTTACTTGCATCGGGTTGGTAGAGCGGGACGTTTTGGCCGCAAAGGTATGTTCTCATGGATTTTGTGTTTTGAGTTTGGCTTGCTGAGTTTTATGATTGACTAATGTCATTAATTTCAGATGCGTTTTGACATCAACTCAGTCCTAATAGCTCCTTTTATATGTGGAGAATATGCCTTTCCTTTTTTATTAGGGAAAAATTGTGTCGCCACACTTTGGTCGTAATATCCACAGTTGTTGAGTCATCCTTTGCTGGGGCACAGGGAAAGAGGTTTATCACCTGGGTGTTTGGCTTGGGTAATTTGGTTTATTGTCTGGATGCAAATCTAACCCGCTTTTCGATTCTGCTAACTTCCACTAGGATTGTCTCCTTCTCCACCCCCTCACCCCCGACACACCCCCACACCTGCACACACTCACACAAAGCAGCTTGGGAGGTGTGGGTTGTGGTAGGGATGATGCAGAATGAATGAAACAATAATGTTCCACTGGATATTATGGTGAAGGTATTTTCCCAATTTAGGGGTTGCTGGCTTTCCTTCTCTTTAGGTGTAAAACAACATCCCATAACCACCTAATTTGTGGTATATAGGAGTAGTGTCCCAGCTTTAGGGGTAGGTTGTAATGTAGATCCTAAATAATTTTAGTCTGTGGCATGGTGTTGTATTCCTGTGTTCAATTTTTTCACAAGATAAACTTGTTTCTGGTTAACAACAGGTGCTGTATTCAACTTGCTTTGTGATGATAGAGATGATATGATTATGGCCAAGATTGAGAAATACTTCAACACTCAGATAGCTGAGGTAAATTCTTCACATCTTTACATGTTTGTGTTTACTTCTTCCTCAATAAATAAATATATAAAAATATATAGATTGAGGTTTTTGGAATTATAGATTGAGTTGTCCTTTCTATAAAAATGCAGGTGAGCCCATATAATTCCGGGGAGGAATTTCAGGTTGCTCTACAGAATGCAGGGCTACTATGAAGTGCTGAAATCTGGCCGGGATAGTTTTGGTGTTCCTTTTGTTCAGTATTTGAGTGACATTGTATCAATTTCAAGTGGATGTTTGTGTGCCAAATCAGGGTAATTATTATGGTTTCGGGGGCTCTGTCACATGTTGTAATGAAAATTTTGTGCAAGGGTTCTTTTCCTAAACTATCATAAATTAAAGTCACGTACGTGGCAACCATCCCCAATATCATCATCCTGGGGATGCGACTCTTGTCTGCCATTTTACCGAATTTCGATGCAAAATCATGTTCAACGCAACTCAAAATCAGTTGGCACTTGTATAGGAAATCAAAAATACCATTACCATACTCTCGCATATGCAGGAGGTCATAGACTTGCGAATTAAGAGTCCTTGGTATACAGTACGTCTTTGATGCTTGATCAAGAGAGGGCACTGTAAATCATGTTTTGTTGGTTTGACTATGATGCAAAAGTAAGGCCTCTCGGTGCGACTCGCTTGTGGTTTGGAAAGTTCCCATACCGGCTGCCTCATAATTTTCTCCTCATATTTCCCATTCATTATGATGACAGTGAACATCAAAATTTTCTGATATTTTTGCATGCTGGGAGATCTAATGATTGATAAACTATATATAATGAAATTAAATTAAATAGTCACTAGGCATTCATTTAAGATTTCAATCTATGAGAGCAAGTGCAAAACCTACACCAAAAGTAGCATGGATCATACTGTATTTTGTAACAAAAGTAAACAATCAATTCTCCTGGGTGGTCAGTTGTATGCTTTCTTCTATGTAATATTTAAGCTGACCACAAAATCAATTAGTCATGGCTCATATTCGCTTCCACGGTGATTATTTCCCAACTATCTGCAGTCCTTGACTACGATTACACGATTATAGATACGATCACTCGATTAGAAAATTTTCAACGTTCTTTAGGTTCTTTCATTTGGAAGCTTGGTAGAGCCACAATCCTCTTTATGTATCGCTACGAAGCATATGTAATAATTACCGCACATAGTTCTCCTCACTTTTTAATGATTTCCTTTTTCTCTGGTAAAAAGAGACCGCAAAAATTTTGTGCCTCGAAAACACCAATTTGGTATGTTATCAACGAGAGAGAGAGAGAGAGAGAGAGAGAGTGGCTCGAGATCGTATTCATGCCATCCAATAATCGATCACGAATTCATGATAACTCTGGAATAAAAATATCCCACAAACAGGATTAAAAGGCTTGACTTTTCTTCCCATAATAATTAATTAAGTACCTTCATGGTTCGCACGTCACGTGTAGTGGCCTTCCACGTAAATGGACTGATCCTGGAACGTATTCACCCCAACCTACTCTATATATTCGGGGACAATGTTGTTATCGTTTTCAATTTGTACTGTAATTAACTAAAGGAGATCATTAAAGAGAAAGGCGAAGATGGGCGCAAATATTTTCTTGATGATCGCAGCATCGTTTCTCATAGTGAGCTCAGCAGCCGGAAATGCGCTTGCGGACACGCAGGTCTTCCATGTCGCCGGCAAAGTGCTTTGCCAGGATTGCGCTCAGGGCTGGAATGAATGGGTCAATGGCGCCAAGCCCATCAAAGGTGTGTATATATATGTGTGCGTATGCACACGCGCGTGCGCCCATGTAAACCCTCAGATTTCTGTTTCGACGGAAGCAGTTTTCTCAAAGAGTTGATATTTCTTTGCAGGTTGCAAAGTCTCGGTGACATGCCTGGACGAGAGGAGCAGAGTTGCGCATTACGCGAGTGATCTGACGGATGAAGCCGGAGATTTCGACATCACTTGTAACAAATTCGTCAACGGGAAAGAGCTCAAGCCCCAAAACTGCTTCCTGAGGCTGGTCTCGTCACCGGACCCCGTCTGCAACATCGCCACCAACTTCGCCGGCGGGAAGAGCGGCTTGAAGCTCCACCGCCGCCCCGCCGTGGTGTACAGGGACATGGTCAAGTACGATCTTGGGTCGTTCTATTACACCACTCCAATGTGCGATGAACCGGAAACTAGCACCCCTGCTGAAGATGATTCTGAATCTGATGATGCCAAACAGAGCAAGTACTAGTGTTTTTCCCTATTTGTTTGCATTAAATTTGACGTTGCTTATTGTCATTTTTTCTCATGTTGGTTTTTGCTAATATATATGTCTCGATGGAGTCATGATGAGGTTAACAACTTCTTGTTCATTGTATTTGCAACGCATTTTATCAGAATGAGGCACTCTGAATTATTGTCGCATAATCGTTATGGGTTAGATTATATATGATAATAATAGGTGGTTAAAATATTATTACGTAATGAAGCGGATACAATATGATGTGCTTTAATTAATGTTAATATAATAGCTTAGATGCGCCCTCTAATTGAAATATACAATTAGGCTAGGTCAACAAATTAAGAGAAGGAATTGTTATGAACATCCATGCATAGATAGAATTCCTCCAAAACCTATTATGACTAAAAAATGTTGAAATCTTAAGGCTTTGTTTGGTTCTAAGATTTTAGGAGGAAAGGGAAATTTTAAGAAAAGGAAAAGAAACTGCAAGAATTTTAATATTCTCTATCTTGTTTGGTTGTTAAAGAAAATAAGAAGGAAAATTATTTTTTCTAGAGAATTGGCTTCTATTTTGTTTGGTTATTATTGTAAATTAAAAGAAAAATGTAAAAACACACTTATAAAAAATCCAAACAATCAATTAATTGTATACAAAAATAAATTTTTTTTTGTATGAAATATATTCAAACAATCAATTAGTTTGAACAACAAAAATGAGGTGAGAGTTTGAAAAATGAGAGAATGTTAGAGAGAGTAACATAAGATTAGAAAACAAACTTTTGCTTCATTTTCTTGACCTAATTGAAAAAAAAATACTTTTTCTAAATTTATATTATATTTTCTTTCTATTTCCCTTTTTCTTTACCATTTCCTTTCTTTTTTCTTAGTAACCAAATATTGCAAAATACATTTCCTTCCTATTTTCTTTTATTTTCCCTCCTAAAATTCTAGAACCAAACATAATGTAAGTGTAACATTGGAATAAAGTTTCAAACTTTTCCTTGCTTTCTAATATTTTTTCGAATAAATTTAATGCAGGCATTCAATTTTTTTTTTTTTCCATTTGGATACCATTTCAAACCATTGGATACTATTTTTTCCGTTAGATTTTACTTTAAACAAGTAATTTTCCACACTTACAAAGGAGTTTTTGTTAAAATAATAACAGATAAAGTAACCAAAAGTTAATTAAGAGAATACAGAATTTCGCGGATTCATTTAGCTCCACTGACGATATAACTGAGCAACTGTTCCATTGAGCATTTCCTGTATATGCCACTTAATTCTGTTTGGAATCAACACCGAAAACCAAGATAAAAAGATCACACATGAAAAAGGAAGAAAAACAAAAGAACCAAACACAATTGTCACGTACAAAACAATTTTACAGAGGGAGTAGCAGTACAACTTCCGAAAGCACGTTTATTTAATGGCATACCAAGGCTCAGCTGGTTGCAGATGTCTTGGCAGAAAGATGTGTGAGGGCGCGTTTATGATAGGTATGACGCAACTTCTTGTATTTTTGTACGAAGGCTGACATATCAATTTCTCTATCAAGAAGCTGCCTGTGCAGTGTCTCAGACTCCTCATCTGTTTTACTCATTGCATCTGAAAATAATACAACAAAGCTATTTAGTATAATTCACAAATTATCGTTCTACATCAGAGCAGCCTAATTTACTTGAAGGCAATTTAATCACAGTTCTGCATTTACTGAGTCAATTAGCGCTCCTTTGTGAGCAACTCAACCAGACATGCAGACATAAATAACAAAGGCAAAACATAAGATGTTGCACGGATATGGTGCATAACAGCAGACTTGGTTGTTCTAGTTTGACAAATGAGTGTGTCATTGCCACAACAACACATTAACAGATTTTGCATGTGCTTGAGAAGGGATAAAGCCAAACAACAGAGAAGTACATGATGAAACTGAGCTGACAAAACCAACTGGGTCATACCATGTTAAATCTCAAAGTTTAGCCCAATATGTGCAATATTACTGTTGTATGTAAAAGGGGGATAAAAAAAGGGAGATGAAACTCATGGTTGTAATTACCTTGAAGGCGATGGAGGAGTGATGAAGACGAATAATATTTCAGAGCCTCTTCTTTTTTCCTCTCTAATTCATGCAACCTTTCTTGTGCAGTAGCTAGCTCTGTAGTCCGGATTATTCTGCACTGAAGCCACAAAAAAAACAAAAGGTAGATAAAATGTCAAAACTACATCTTGGATTTAGAACTTCCAAGTAAAATATGTAGTTAACGCAATCTGAGGTCAAAAGCGTCACCTGATTCCTTAGCTCCATTATGCGTGGTTCTTTATCCAGATTCTCTCCTGTAAAAGATTGTTAAGTTTGTTTAACATAAATTCAATGATGTATTCAGAACTGATATTAAGAATATACAAACAGAGAGCTTACTAGCAAGTTGCAGTGTTTCGTTCCTAAGTTCATCTCTGACCTGATTGAGTAATATACAAAACAGAACTGCTTAAGAATAATTGCAAAAACCTTAACTTGCTAAGAGTATTATCTTAACAGAATAAGCATGAACAACATATGAAAAGGCTGGAAATGTCGATTGTACTCTCACACCCACCCACAAACATACATACACACAAAATATAGGGCAAGAGGAAAGACATGCCCACTTTCCAAGTTCAGAGGGAACTGAAAATGCATCAAATGAAATTGAAAAAGAAAAATCCTACAAATGCAGTTCAACATAAATCATTCAAAATAACCAAGTTTAACTGGATGAGCTCTAAACCCACAACTATTAACTTCCATTAACAGTTAAACAAAATTTCATTCTTGGGAAGCCAAATTCAGTTTTCCGATTAGTTACCATATTTCAAGGTGATAACAACATTTACAGCCACAACACTTTACACCCCAGATCTGACACTTTACCTGATGTAGACAATTACAGTGGACATACTTTTACATAGCCTATCCGATTTAAAAGTGTTCAGCAGCCCGTTCAAGCTAACCAGATCTTCAGGCAAGCAATAAAAACAAAACAGCAGATCCCAAATAAAAACATGGGGAAAAAGGAGAGCTACTTACTCTGTTTTGAGTTTTGACAGGTTCTAGCAAAAGTAAAAGATTCTGATAAGCATCCTTGTCGGACAGAAGCTTCCGTAGCTCATCAACACTGACAAATTAAGTAAGGAAGATGATAATGAGAAACTTTGACACTGAGAAACTCGGATAGGCTTTTTACTTAAAACAAAATCATTAATATCTCTGTGATACATGTACACATTTGTTATACTTGTTTTGCATATGAGGGTAGAGATGAGAAAGCTAATGTGACAAGATTGTCTAATCCACATCCCAGGACTTCAGCACAGGATAAACAAACATAGAAATAAGGATAAGGGAGAGAAAAAATGCTCACCTCTTATCTTTCAACATAGCAATGATGCCTGCTGCCTCTGCAGGTGAAACATTTGATAAGGAGTTTTGTCGATCAGTTGGTCTTGACATACCAAAGCTGCTTGATGTGCTAGGTGTTGCGGGGCGGGAGGAGCTGGGTGAACTCATAACAGAAGGTGGATACCACGAGTCTGTGGGCATTTCTTGTGGTCGTGGCTGAGCTTGCTGCTCCTGAGAGCCCCTGTAGGAAAATTCAACAAAAATTATATCCCCATGAATTATGCAAGCAGGTTAGATTCCATGAACAGAACAGGAAATCATGCATGAGAAGGCAGGTCATAATTCAATAGCAAACAGGACTGTGTTTACTTTTTCCCACTCCATCCCACAGAATATAGTTTATGGCGTTCAACCTTACAATCCCTAAGTCAAAACAGTTAAGAGGAAGCTTAAAGATAGAAAATCAACCTTAAACAAGTGTTGCCATTAAATGCATGCTAAACGTATACAATTCAATAGAAGCAGCACACATATCCATAAAAGAATCGCACAATTACCTAAACAAAAACAAAAATTGAAGGACAGAAAGAAAGCAATGCCCACAACACATAGACTCATAGGCGGAAACGTCAGGTCGTTTTGGCCAATTTGGGGGGAAAAAATTCAACTATTCAACTAACAAAACCTAAATTCTGATTTTTTTGTTATATTACGGGCAACAAAGATTGCTGAATAAGTACAAAATCAAACGATTCAAAATTAAACTCAAAAGATTCAAAATTAAAATAAGTTCCTACCCTAATTTTTCTGTTGTGCGAAAAATAACTGAATCAAATTCACGCGATATCTGCAAAAGCTAATAAACTGCACCAATCGTCAGTACGATTGACCTCCAAGCCGTTTCCTTCGTCGGGAAAAGCCAAAAAAATCTTAACGAAAGGGAAATTTCCCAGCAATCCCTTAGCATAATTTATCCATTGACTGGTCACAAAATTCACTTTACCAAACAAAGAATTCATAAAGAGATTGGAAAAGGAATGATTACCAGAAATTTTTGAACATGACTTTGAAGAGGTCTAAGTCGTCGATCCTCTGATTGGAAATCAATCAAGAAGGAGAATCCAGAGTTAAAAAAAACCCTAAAATTGAAGCAATTTGCGACTATTTTTATTAGGCTCTCTGAGATCAGATTCTGATTGGTGATAGCAATTTCTATTGATTTCGTTGGCACCAATTTCAAACTGAGTCGTGTTTGATGAGGTCTCCAGTGCTTGATGCTTAAACTACTCTGCTTCTTCTTGTTCTAGTAAATTTCACTTTTGGTCCTATAAAATTACGAAATATGCATTTCAGTCCCATACTTTACAAAATCTACATTTTTGTCAATATTTAATAAATGTTGCATCACTTGGTCCAACCTCTATGTTTAAGTAGTGCCTTAGAAGTTCAATTTTATCTCAATTTGAGATTGGACTAATAGAATCTATTTGTTCTTGAAAAAAAACAAATGATTAAGAGCAAAAGAGTCATTGAGATATTGTTCGATTTGGGTTTTTTTTTTTTTATTTTGGAAAAGATATTCATAGATTAAAAAAGTTTTTTCTCGCTTTTTTAAAGAAATATTTAATGGGGTATGCTAAAGAAGTTTATTATTACTAGCAGTTTTTGGCATACTAAATGTGTGCATATAATAAAATAATATATATAAATTAATGACATGCTTAAAATTTAATTGTGTTTATACTATCAAAATGTTTTTTTTTTGACAATTACTATATTTATTAAATTAATAATAATTAAAAAGTAAAATAATTTAAAATTAAATAAAACTAAGAAAAACAAATATAAAGAAAGTAAAAAAAAAGATATTAATAATTGAGAGATGAAAGAGGAGGGAGAGAGAGAATAGTAAAAAGACTGTGGAAAAGAGGGAAGAAAAAAAAAATATATAAAACCAAAAAAAGTCACAAATAAAGGATATAGTTTAGGTGAGGCAGAACAGAGCAAAGTCGCTTTGGCCGAGTGGTTAAGGCGTGTGCCTGCTAAGTACATGGGTTTTCCCCGCGAGGGTTCGAATCTCACAGGCGACGAATATCTAATTTTTGGCATTGCTCCAAATTTTAAGCCACTTTTACTTCTCTCGTAATTTAAATTATCAAAAAGAAAATCATAAGTTGTTTGGGCCACATATTGACCTCAATAAAGCCCATCCGAAGACGATTGGCCCATAATTATAAAAGCTCATTTTGTCCCAAGCCCGAGAAACAACAGTAGATGGCGCTTCAACGAGTCCAATGGCTGAGGCATATTCAATGCACGTACAAATTAAAACAAATATATAATTTAATCAGATGTTTAAATTTTTGAATAAAATAAAATTAAAAATTTTTAATTTTTATTTGGGTATATACTTTTGACTATTTTAGATATATTTTTTAAATTTGAAAAACAGAAAAAAAAAAATTGATTAAACTATAGAATTGAAAAAAGTAAATGGAAAAGTAAATAAAATATAGGGGTATGATGAGAAATAAGAAAAAGAAGAATAGAAAGAAAAATAATAGTATTAAGTAAGAATAGAAGGGAGAGATAATTAACAAAATAACAAAAAGAAGGGAGCAAAAAGAGAAGAATATGCCAGACGGAAGACACTAAACAATTATTAGGGATGTTAATGCTTTATAAAAAAGTAAAAAATATAAATTATTATTATTATTATTTAGAAAAGGATGCTAATTGTTATAAACATGTTCGACTATTTATTTTGGGCCAAAATTGATGGCTGACCCAACAAGGATTTAAAGGAAACGTGGTCAAATTTCCAAAGGCTCGTTAGGCCTCCTAGAGATGCGCCTGGGTACAAAATACAAATGTTTAGCTATAAGTTGAGGTAGCTTAATTAAAACTAAAAGGAGTTCCAATGAAAATCAGGTAATACGCATACACAGTGTGAATGTGTGATTTGATCCTCAACTAATACCACAATACATATTCGTGGAACTCCAATTCATATCGTTTAATAAATATCAATATTCATAACACAAATATTTTTTGTATGAGTATCTGCACTTTCATATTTTTGTAGATCTATTCGTGAATTGAAACACGAAAAGAGCTTAAATCATCTCTCTCTCTCTCTCTCTCTCTCTCTCTCTCTCATGATTGCTAAAAGATTAGTTACAGATAATCTTATAGAACCTTGCTTCGTTAAGATGTAATTAATAATCCCGAAAAGTGATTGTGGAACACGGAAGGAACATTAAGGAGCAAAAGCACTACTAATTTAGGTTAAATAATTGAGGATAACATGCGATTAGGCACTTGCGAATAAAGAAGAGTGTAGTTTGATGCACGTTCCCATATGTTTGCCAGCCTCGCTCCCTTGCTAAACACATAAAGCGATCCCATTATCACGCATCAAGTATAATTCTCCATTTTTTTTTATTTGTTTATAATTATACTGAAATTAGATCAAGATTCATCAATTATCATACTACCTTAATATTTCTGTCACGAAATCAAGCTATGTCAAGATTGAAACACTGTGGTTGATTATGCTTCATATTCATAATTATTTAATAACCATATAATGGACCTAACTAAATTAAAAGAAAATGCTACGACACATAATTAGTTCTTAATCAACTTCATTCAATTAAACTTGATTTCGTTTTCTTTCTCTTTTCTGAAATGTGAAGAAAAATAAAACATATATATATATATACACACATACATAAATATATATTGCTATTATTTTCTTGTGTCAAAGGTTTTGGTTCAAAACGTTGGACGTGGCTACAATTTGAGGCAATGGATGGCATACGTTTCACGTCAATCATCTTAAAATTGTTTTGCTTTTCCTCTTCTTTTTCCTTCTATCACGGAAAGATTATGCCTTTTGTATAGAATCCACGCAAACCCAACATCCCTCCCAATTATAGGTTTTTCTCTATTCACTAGACAAATACATACATACATACATACATACATACATACATAGATACATACATACATACATACATACATACATGTGTATTCCCAATGTTAATGCAAAAATTTTAATGACAATTGAGTTCACAAATACCCAGAGTGGGTCGATTGCGGAGTTCCTTTCCCATCCCATCTCCGTGAAGAAATTTTATTTTCGTGGCATACTTAGATATCATGCGACGTTACTCTTGAATACGGAAACATATTCAATATTTCAAGAAAATTATAAAAAAGGAAAAATACGCAAAAGAAACACACATGTAACGATTTTGACATAAATAACATTAGGCATGTCGAATGCAAGTACTAAAGCATATATTATACATATGATGCAGCAAACACAACATGCTAAAATATGTTGATTATCAAACATTAATAATGTATGTTATTGATCTTTCTATTTGTTTGAATTAACTCCAGCCCATGCATGTATTCACACTAATGTATTTAATTAGACTCTTATATTAGTTTCTTAATCCTATATTATATTTCAACATAAAATAATTAAATTACATATTTTTAGGTAACGTATTTTAAAAGAACTATAGCATCCTATATTTTTAGAATTTTCAGATCCGTGATGTCCATATCATATAGTATCTGCATTTTCATATTCCATGCAAAATTGTTCACTAGTCTTCAAAGATTAAAAAAGGAAGGGATCCCAAAAAGTCGTGAACAAATGGTGGCCATATTCTCGCGAAAAGGTTTCTAGGAAAAAGCCGATTAGCACCCAATTTGGTTTGTTGCTGTTGTATTAACCTTAGCAAAGTGTTGAGTAATTGTGGGGCAATTGATTAGACTTTACAAAGCTAATTTTAGGTTGAATTACCCAACCCTTTATTCCAAACTACAATAAGTTGCACTAGAATCTGAACATCTAACAATAATTTTTCATGCTTCTAAAGACGAGATACATATTCATTATGTCAAAAGTCAACGGGCAGTAATTTCACTAATTAACTAAACATAATATTGAAATTGTCGCATGTAATATGTTTTGATATTAGCTTCTATACACTATGCTTATACATAACAATGACAATAATTATTTTCTAATTGCATTGAAATATACAATAATAATTCCATGACAAAATAGAGAATCGCAAGTTACTCAGCATGGTAACATCTGCTTTTTACTTAATAAAAATTCTTGCCCGCACTAGGTATGTCATCGACAAATGTTATCATAGCTAACAATGAGAGTGATTTAATTTAAGTGATAATGATTTGAAATTAATATGGTAATATATATACAGGTTCCTAAAGTCCCCTTTCATCATAAGAGTAACAATTGAAACAAGGTCTAGTATACGGTTTTGTTCATGCTACCCATGTGGGTATAACCCAATCAGTATTTTTAGCCATTAAATTTGAATATGATAATATCAAAAAATATTAAAAAAAAGTATTACATCATATATAATACTTAATCCAACGATTGAAAATTCAGTTGGACACTACCCACATGAGTAACATCAACCCTCCTCTTGCATAAAATCATAACAAGAAAAGGCTTAACAATAATTTTCTTTGCAACGTACGCAGAAGTATATACTCACGTGCACAAACACAAAATACCTGCGGGTATAGTGACGTTGAATATTCAAACGAACAGCTACGGATCAAGACAGGCTCTTGTAATAGCTACAATGTCTGTGCTTTTGTATTTGTTATGTTTGTACCAATGAAAATATTTTTTTTTTCATTTGTTTCGTGATTAGAGTCCAAAAGTACTTAATTAGTAGCAGTTTGTGTGGATGTTTAAGGAATTAAAATCAATTCAAACAAGATTTTAGTGATTAACTTCAAGTTTAATGTGAATAGCATGTTTTATATTTCAAATTTATGATGTGAATGTAGAGCATTTTCGCATCGGGTAAGTTAATTTTGTGTTTGTAATAATTATACCATCTCATGGAAATATATTACCTTCACAAAATCGACACATATGAACTATGATACTAAGAATAATTCTTGTTCCACATTGCAAAGCCGTTCAAATCCTCTGCTACACAGTATTGTTATATCTTTTCTTCCACTCATTAATACACATCACGTGTATTGGTTAGTGATTAAAATAAGAAAAGAAAATATTTAAAAAAAAATTCATATTATAAATATTTTTCTTTTGTTATCTCAACCACTTATCAATACATATAATATGTATTGATAAGTGAAGGAAGAGATATAACACTATTATATAACAGAGTGTCCGAACTGCATTGCAAAGTACGTTAATAATGCCAATAAGCCGCGAAAAACAAATCATTACGGAATATTTACATCATACATTTGGCATAGTGATCCGTGTAAGCCATCACAATAAATGAAGGGTCCTTATTTAACATTTTGTAGTACTTGCTTATAGTTTTGTTAATCCCAATGTCACAATGTTTACAACTATTTTCCACGCCCATTGTACATGTAATTAACTCAGTTTTATGCCAAACAAATCCTCAAGCCGGCAGCAATAAATAATTATTATATGCCCCTTAAATTGAGCCATATTTTCTTTATCAACCAAACTATAAAAATTGCTTTTAAAAAAAAATTAACTTTTACTTACCAACATTCTTGTAGCCAATTACGTTGCTAGTACATTAATTACATTTATAATAAAAAATTAAAGAATGAGAAGTGAATGAATTAAATTAAGAATTAATTACTATAACTTAATAATGAATTGTTGCATGACAAATCTTGTTTCGGACATGACATCCTGCCTAAATTATTACAACAGACGGAACGTGGGAAATGGGAAAACTTGGAGGGTATTTTGGACAATAAACACCTCACTCTAATTAAATGCTCTTAATTTGAAAAAAAAAATAAAATGGGAAAACTAACCTTTATAACGGAAGAAAAGCACACAAGCATCACCCCAATACGGCGTCGTAATGGGACTAGTTGAAGCGCTTTAGCGTAGCCCAGTGGCCGACCCTTATGCCTACGCACAGACGCAAAGAAGATCCAAAAATATTGTAGCGTACGCGCCAAACCCTTCCCACCTCACTTTCTCTCTCCTCACATCCAACGCTCTACAAAAATCTTGAGCCACCCCTTTACATCCCAGCCGTCCGTCGATTAATTTTTTTTTCATTAATTTAGGCGTTTGCCCCTTAACTTGGGTGTAGTTTTTTGTTGTTGATTTCTAAGTTGCTGGTTGTTTAGGTTAGGCCTCCCTCCCCTCTCCAACCCCCCCCCCCCCCCCCACCCCGCTCCTCTCTCTCTCTAAATTTTCCTCAAAATTATCTTCCAATTCTCCATCACCATTGGAGGACTAATCCCAATTTGATCATGGTAATGCCTATATATAACCAGTTTATACAAGTTTGTTTTGTTTCTCTATCTTCCGTTACTCAATTTTCTCTCTCTAGATTGTGAATGTAATTGTTCTATCAATGTAGCAGGCCGACGCAATGCTGGTGCCGCCGTGGTTGGAGAAACTGCTAAGCACGGCGTTCTTCAACATCTGCCGGACCCACGGCGACGCCGCCCGGAGCGAATGCAATATGTTTTGCTTAGATTGCAATGTCAACGCATTTTGCTTCTACTGCCGCTCATCCAAGCACAAAGATCATCAAGTCATTCAGGTTAAGTTGACCAGGTTTCTCTTTAATTTTCTCTAATTTTTAATTTGCTGTTTTTGGTTGAAACTTGTAACTCACTCTACAAATATCTTGAGTCTTACAAGACTATTTGTGTCTTCGAAGCAACATTGTTAATGAGAATTTTAGGGGATTTGATTTAATTTGAGTACTGTGATGATACTTAAAACAATGTTGTGATTGAATTTGCGTTGTTGTTATTAATAATCAATGTAGATAAGGCGATCTTCTTACCATGATGTGGTGAGGGTTTCGGAGATTCAAAAGGTTTTGGACATAAGTGGTGTACAGACATATGTAATAAACAGCGCCAGGGTTTTGTTTCTGAATGAGAGGCCTCAGCCTAAAGGAGGCAAAGCTGTTTCTCACGTCTGTGAAATCTGCGGGAGGAGCCTCTTGGACACGTTTCGTTTCTGCTCTTTGGGATGCAAGGTTAGTCAGGATGAATAATTACTATCTCTCTCTCTCCTCTCTCCCTCTCTGCTCTCTCTCTCTCTCTCTCTCTCTATATATATATATATATATGTATATGCATATGTATATATATATATGTATCTGTGTGTGTTTTTTCTTGATTCACACTCTCCATGTTTTAATCGGATGAATCATGATACCAAATGGAAATAGAAATACTTGATTAATATTTAATTTTTCTTTTTCTTTTTTTTCTTTCTTTTGTGATTTTGTAAATGAAGATGATTTATCATCTTGAATACAAGATGACCCACATTCATAAACCATCTCCATCACCATCATTATAAGGTGTAACCATGCCAATAATGTTATTAATTCATCCAAAAAATTTGTAATTGCAATCCCACCATGGAATTGCCATCTAGCTAGCTATATGGTCACACCCCCTCATGATGCATTGATACTAAAGAAGAGATCATGTCGTATCTCACAACCACATTCATAAAAAGCCTCTCATCACCATATATCCTTTTCATCACATAACCAACTAATGCCCATCATTATCATCTTTTTGTTATGTAATGTGTATTTCATTATCATCATTATGTATATTCTCCCTTTTCTTTTTTCAATTTTTGATCAATTATTGCTTTTTATTTGAAAACAATTTAGCTTGTAGGAATAAAGGGGGATGGGGATGCAAGGTTTAGCTTAGAAGGGGTATCATCAAGAAGAGTGAACACGTCATCATCATCAAGAGATGATCATCATCATAATCAAGAGGACGAATTGCGTGAAGGCTCACAACAAGACATATACCCGCCCACACCTCCTCCGCCCCCTTCCAACGCAAGAAGAAGAAAGGGCATTCCTCAAAGGGCACCTTTCAGGTCCTAATAATTAATTAATTATAATAATATTCTTTAAAAAACCAATCTTAAATTAATTAATTACTTCATATATACATATATATATATATATATAGAAATACAACTCATATATTTTGGAATTTGGAGGAGTCCTTGTCCTAAATTGTAGGTAGCATATCATTGTGGGGAGGGGTTGTGTACAGCGCACCCACAGCCCAAAGGGGTTATTAATCTTTTTTTTCCCGTTTGGTTGTGGGGGGTTGGGGGTGGGTGGAGAGTCCAAAATAAAACAAAACAAAACAACTCTATCGTAGAGAGAAAAGAGAACAGCAATAATGGAGAATTGTTATATTGATATAGTTGCAAAGGGTGTAGATTGTAATTAAGAAATTAAAAAGCGAGTGCTTTGTGGAGTCAGTTTTATAGTTTTCATCGGGCCAGGGCCAGCAAGAGCAACCCACATGCTCCGTTTACATAAAGAACAACAACTTTAATTAGATTAATACATATTCATATGCAATGGGGGCAAATCCACTTTCCCCATCACTTTGGTTAAACCCCATCAGATTCCTTACTTTGTTTTACTGCTTTTGTATCCATTTTGTTCTCGTAATCATGATTTATATTAATTAGCATTAATTAGAAAAAAAAAATTATGTTAAGAGGTTATTTGTCACTTTAATTTTGGGTGGAGCCAAGCGAGTATGGGTAATCAGATTTTAATTGTGCCTGATTAAATACATAAGAAATACAGTAGTATATATATTCATCAAAGACATAGTGAGTAATTAACATTTTTTGGTTAAATTTAAATAAACTAAACTTTCGACGAAGACTTATTCCAACCAATCACAATGTGACAACCAAGTCCAATCTGAAGATTCGTTCGATAATTACAATATAATTAACACGCCTAAGGAAGCCCCGTTCGAAGCAACCAAGATGTGGTCCCTTTATTTATATGCCTAGTAAGTTTACTAAATATTGTCTAAGAAGTTAATTCAATCGGTGAAATTGAGATTTCAAAATTATAAAATTTTGGATTCTACCTTCACTGGAACGTGTGAATTTTTATTCTATTTAATAACAGTTGTTTGTTGATTTATTGAAAATGACAATACTTATTAATGTTGATTGATATTTAATGATGTATGGTAGCTAACTTTTGTTTATACTCATGTATTGAAATTATGATCAATTGTTTAAAAAAAAAAAGAAGAAGAAGAAGAAAATTTACTAAATATTGATTATCTTTTAATTTTATTATAAATAACATAAATCAATAATTATCCCCATGAATATTCACGCCATTCCATACATTATACATAAAACTTGGAGGGATTAAATTATTGATTGAACAGGTTGGGAGAAGTTTCCTTCTGTGATGTGTTGCAGTGATTGATGTTCTTCTCAACCAATCAGAAGAAATCACGATTGGGTTAAACGTATTCAAATATATTAATTAATTGATTAGGGCCACGGGTCCACTCTAATATTGTACACTTTAGACATAGGCTAGCAACTTGAGCATTCAACAAATTGGCTCGTTCGTTATTGTAATAACTTTTTTCCAGCAAGTGCACTCCAAAAATACATTTTTTTTTGTTTTCACTCTTATCAATTTCAATAATACTCTCATTGTCCAAAATATAATGTCGTGTTTCAATAACATGACTCTAGACATACTTGGGCGTATAAAATCTGATTACAAAGCTACGGCTAACTAACTATACGGGCAATGATACATGTCCATGTGCCCAATGTGACTCAGTTTTATAATGTTTCTGGTTGGATTGAATTTGCTATCGGATGCTTTAATTGCTCCTTCTTTCGAGTTAATTGTTGAGAAAACCATTTGACAATAATAAAAGGTGATGTTGATTATCATAATTGCTGGATTATGAAGAAAATGACATCTATGTAAGTGGCCTATCAATACTTTTGAATGCGTTCAATAAATTGAGCTGGTTTTATTGGCTCAGCTTATAGCTAGGCCGAAATATTTTCTCCTTGGAGGCCCGACGCAATGTCCTTTTGGCAGGAAACTTCTACCCAAATTCCGATTCAATCGAATCAATATTAATCATGTATCGATACACGTACTATATAATTGATGTATAACTTAAGAAAAATGATTGATTATATTGTACTTATCATATGATTTGTTGAGTTTAATCAAATCAAATATGAAGAATAATTTTTTTGTACTTTTTGGAGTTCGCACGTAGACAGAAATTAATACAGGTATGGCTATAAATAGGTAATCGAAAATTCGTTTACCGTTTGTATCCATATTCATATAAAACGGATATTATCCGTGTTCGACTGCAAGTATCCGAATAATAAACGGATACATATATGGTAATTATGTATATCTACTCCAAATGTATTTCCAACGGATATATTTGCTTAATTATATCTATTTTCTATATCCGATAAACAACATTAAAAATTATTATTATTATTATTATTATTATTATTATTATTATTTGATGAGGGTCGAGTTTGGGAGCGGTCAAATAGGACAGCTGCTCCGGTCGAATGTGGCATAAACAGAGTTGATTGGGAAAGGATTGGAACGTGAGCTAGTAGAGATGGGTCTCGACTACGACATTCTGATGCTTAAGTAAGTGATCGGATTAGAGTAGATATTTGAGCAGAGTAAGTCTATGGGATGCAATCATAGTGTGGCCATTTAGATTTTCCGTATGGGCCCTAGGCTTAATAGGCCATCATGTGATGATGTGAAGTGATCCATAAACCTAACGGTTTAATTAATCTAGTGGCAATAGACGGGGTTTAATTAATGAGGAATGGGCTTAGGCAGCTGCCCTACGATTTGAGTTGGCAAGATATTTAATGCTAGCATGGGGTGACAAGATGTGATGTGGACCTAGTCAGATATGGGCTCGACCGCACGACCTGATCTTGAATAGCTTGGTCGATTTGCGTGAGACCGGTCGGAGAGCAACTCGTTCCACCGGTCGCCCGAGGGTGAATTGGTCATTCAAGTGACAGTGGCCCAAAAGAACAAATCGGAAATATGCCACGTCATTATTATTAATTGTTGTTGTTGTAATTATTATTATTATTATTAAGTAGTAGTAGTAGTAGTGTGTGTGTGTATTCTAATGTCTTCTTATAAGTAAAATAGATAGAAAAAATCTAATTGACTCATATTTCTATAATTTACAACGAAATAAAAATATAAATAAATATATTAATTTTACTTATATTAATGAGCATATACTATACTTATATATATGCAAAAATTTCAATTAGATAATGATGCAGGTCAAATTCGGGACCTGATCGACCTCAGTTGGTTGCTCTAGTCGAGTATGTAAATGAAGGTGTTTGAAAAGGAAGTTAACCTACAACAAGGGAACGGCAACGTGAGCTAGCCGAGATGGATCTTGGCTAAGACTCTCCAATACTTAAGTCAGTCGATCGATTTTTGAAAGGATTTGAGCAGAGTAAGGGTATTGAGAGTAATTAATGCGTGCCTTTTACCATAAATGTGGGGGTATTTATAATATGTTCAGGTAGACTGCGCTCCTGTGGGCCCGCTAGGCCAGGTAGGTCGTTGAGGACTGATGTGGGCTACCCATGAGCCTAGTAGTAGGGTATGTAGATGCTAGCTGACACTCCATTAATGAGATATGGGGCTTGATGGCTCCCCCATACCCAGTCTGATGGAGCATTTAATGCCAGCAGGGATCCGTTGGACCCGGTATAGTCCCGGTAGATCATGCGATCAACCTGGAGGGCCGAGGAACTGGCACTACAGAAAAAACGCCGGATTCCGGGGGAAATTTTCCCCCGAAATTTTTATTTTTTTTTTTAAAACCGGGGGAAATCCGGGGGAAAATTTCCCCCGATTTTTTTTTTAATTTTTTAAATTAAAAATCGAGGAAAATCCGGGGGAATATTTCCCCCGATTTTTTTTTTAATTTTTTAAATTAAAAACCGAGGGAAATTCCGGGGGAAAATTTCCCCCGATTTTTTTTTAAAATTTTTTTTATTGAAAATTGGGGGAAATTTCGGGGGGAAATTTCCCCCGATTTTTTTTTGAATTTTTTAAATTAAAAATCGGGGAAAATTATGGGGGAAAATTTCTCCCAATTTTTTTTTTGAATTTTTTTTGAAAAATCCGGGGAAATCCGGGGGAAATTTCCCCCGAATTTTTTTTTTAATTTTTTTTATTAAAAACGTAATATTGATATATAATAGGCAAAACAATAAACAAAGTTGGAAGTAGCTCAATGGCAAGGTATTAGTCTTCCATCCAAGAGGTCCCAAGTTCGAGTCCATACAAGAGCAAAATTTTCTTTTTTTTTTTAAATTAAAACCGAGGGAAATTCCAGGGGAAAATTTCCCCTGATTTTTTTTTGAATTTTTTTTAAAAAATTGGGGGAAATCCGAGGGGAAATTTCCCCCGGTTTTTTTTTTAATTTTTTTAAGTAAAAACATAATATTAATATATAATAGGCAAAACAATAAATAAAGTTGGAAGTAGCTCAATGGCAAAGTATTAGTCTTGCATCCAAGAGGTCCCAAGTTTGAGTCCATACAAGAGCAAAATTTTCTTTTTTTTTTAATTAAAATTGGGGGAAATTCGGGGGAAATTTCCCCCGTTTTTTTTTAAATTTTTTTAATTAAAAACGTAATATTGATATATAATAGGCAAAATAATAAACAAAGTTGGAAGTAGCTCAATGACAAGGTATTAGTCTTGCATCCAAGAGGTTCAAAGTTTGAGTTCGTACAAGAGCAAAAATTTTTTTTTAAAAAATTAAAAACACTCTTTGGGGAAATATATTTATATAATATCAATACTATCTTTTCACTATTATTATTTATACTATCTTTTAATTATGTTTAATATATTTATAGGTATACATATGTTTATATTGTATATATATGTTTATGTAGTATATAGAATATATATATTTATATAATATCAATACTATCTTTTAACTATTATTATTTATACTATCTTTTAATTATGTATATAATATACTTATAGGTATACATATGTCTATATAGTATATATATGTTCATATAGTATATAGAATATATATATTTATATAATATCAATACTATCTTTTAACTATTATTATTTATACTATCTTTTATTTATGTATAGAATATACTTATGGGTATACATATATCTATATAGTATATATTTTTTCATATAGGATATAGAAAATATATTTATATAATATCAATACTATCTTTTAACTATTATTATTTATACTATCTTTTAATTATGTATATAATATACTTATGGGTATACATATGTCTATATATTATATATATGTTCATATAGTATATAGAATATATATATTTATATAATATCAATACTATCTTTTAACTATTATTATTTATACTATCTTTTAATTATGTATAGAATATACTTATGGGTATACATATGTCTATATAGTATATATTTTTTCATATAGGATAGAGAAAATATATTTATATAATATCAATACTATCTTTTAACTATTATTATTTATACTATCTTTTAATTATGTATATAATATACTTATAGGTATACATATGTCTATATGGTATATATATATATATATATATATATATATATATATATATCTATATAGTATAGAATATATATGTTTATATAGTATCAAACTATATTTTAACTGTTATTATTTATACTAGATTTTAGTATATATAATACATATGTTTATATAGTATAAATACTATATTTTAATTATTTATAATACATTTATTTTATTTTTTAAAATTGAAAGAAAGAATGTTAAAATAAGAATAATCAAATAAATATATAATAAATATAAAACAAGACAAAATAGAATACAACTTCCAGCAATAGCCTGGTGGTGAAAGGTTGGTCATCCAACCTTGAGGTCACGAGTTCGAATTCCATCAATTACAAATATTTGCATATTTTGGGAGTTACTATTCCAGCGGCGGCGGTCCGGTGGGGCGACGATGGCGGGGCAGGCGGCGGTCCGGGCGGGCAGTGGCGGTGGGGGCGGCGGAGGCGGTCCGGCGGGTGGCGACGGCGGGGTGGTCCGGCGGAAATTTTAGCCGGACAGTCTTTCTGGCGAAACAGTCCGGCGGAAAATTCTGGCGGAATTCCGGCGGAAAGCGGCTGTCCGGGGCCATTTTTTCCGGCGGACACGATTCTGCCGGTTTTCCGCCGGATTTAGCATTTTCTGGCGGGATTTCCGCCGGATTTCCCCTCCTGTTTTGGCATGTTTTCCTGTAGTGTGGGTTCGATCCAGAGGAAAATCGTCCTGCCGGGCTCGTTGGGGAAAGGGGTTAGCCAAGCCGGTCGGTATGCGACATCCGATCGGGGACACCAGTGAGCTTGTTACGAGAAAGGTGGTCGAGAGGTCCGGTCGGAATTATGTCACGACTGACACCTTCACTTATATACTCGATCGACCAGCTTCCAAATTCGACCCGCATCAATAGACAAATTCAGATATTCGGATAAATGGATTCCAATATTCAATCAGATATTTGGATAATTGTAAGCGAAAATGTATATTCTGATATTCGGATATCTATAATTTTGTTAGATTTTCAAAAATACTAAATGGATTTGGATATATCCGAATTCGCAAAATATCCGTCGAATTCGAATTCGAATATGAGATTTAATTTGAATATCCGTCGGATTCGAATAAGAATACGGATATCGAAAAATTTAATCAAATACGAATTTGAATATGAATATGTGAAGAATTGAGGGACGGTGGGACACCATTGCTTGAAATAGCTTGATTCACAAGAACTGAGCTCTGTCCTTTATGTATGTCTTGGAAGCATATCGAACATAGCAACTTCTCAACTGATAGAGCATGGGTTAGGCTTAGAAGTATTGAATCGCCCCTTTGCATGGGTCACTAAAAGGGGGCCTTTGACCCTCAAGTGCTGATACTTTCCCATCCAGTCTGTTAGAGGCTTTTTGACGCATTGTGGATGGAACTCGACTCTGGAAGAAGTAATAGCTGGCGTGGCAATGGTAACATAGCCAGTATAATGAAAGGTTCATCGTGAATGTGATGACGACGGGAGTAAGAGTAGGTGTTGAGTTGCCTGTGTTCTTTGCAAAAGAAGAAAATGTGGGTACGCAGGTGAAGAATGATAAGATGAAGATGGTTATTGAGAGGCTGATGGATGTAGAAGAAGAAGGGAAAAGAGGAGGGCGAAAAGGGCTGTGGAGGATGGGGGTTCATTTTACATCAACATGACTCAGCTTATACAAGATGTCATGCAATAATAGAGCATGAAAATTCTTCCGAAATTGTATTCCAATGAGATGTTCATCTGCATGATATTTGCTACGGCAAATTCTTGTTTTGTTATTGTCTTCAAAACAAGTATACGATTCCTTGCTTAACACTCTGCTACCATAGTCTCGGCTCTAAGTCTTTTATGTGGCTGCTCTTCTCTTTCCTCTCTTACTAGTATTATTATTATTAAATACATTCTTTTATGCTAATTATTCAAGGATGAATCCTCAACTGGTACAAATAACAGCAAGTGAGCTTTGGGCATCGAACTGGGGATACTTAACAACAATGTCAGGTGTGTGAGGAATGATATTTTTATCTTGGTAAATTGATTATTTACTTCTTTCCACCATTTGCATTGTAAGTAAGCTAGAATGTATTTGATTTGATCAGTGGTCACTGGTCACAACCGATAGAAAACTATAAACACACAAAAAATGCCTTATCAGTTATATTATCAACCCAAACCCAAAAAACCTTTCATCAGAAATCCATGGAATTGAAAGTTAAATTAAAACGCTCATTATTTTTTTCACTTTCCATTTTGTGTTGATTAATCCTTCTAAGCTCTAAATCAATTATTATACTAGCAGACAATATAGCATTAATTATGGAAAACTAATTTTCAGTAAGGTAGAATTGTTGTTCCATTGCTGCTCCATTTTCCGACCCGCAACCGCGAAAACGACCTGAGCCACTTGGATGAGACATGATCAAAGTGGCTCAGTGACCGAATGCTGCTCGACGAGGAAGATGATGATGATGGACCGCTCGAGCAATTAACCCTCTGGAGATCAATCACCCCCAGAGACGGATCCATCGACCATGATCGCTTCAAACGCGACGATGACCACCACGATGGTATCCTCTCCACCGAAGGCGGCAGCACCAGGGAGGCGCAGTGGCGGAGCAAACCGAACGGTTGCGCCCTAGGTGACGGCAACTCACTCGCCTCGCCGCCGATCTCCCGATCCGAGTAATCGCTGATTTGCGAGTCGAGCAGAGAATGTGGTTCGAGATTAGTCTGCAAGAAATTCTCGATCGGTGATCTGCACAGCGGGCAGCTAGTGTGCGCATCAAACCACTGGTCGATGCACCACACATGGAACGCGTGATTGCAGTTGGGGAGCAATCGGACCATATCGTCGTCCTCTAATTCTCCTAAACAGACGGCGCATTCTTCTTGATCCAGGTCATGTTTCAACGCGGAGAATGTGTAAATCGGGATTGTCTCGAGGATCTTCGGGTCGACTCCCTTTGGGGGGAGGGCTGCGTTGGTGGGTTGCATCGCCGCCATTGTCGTGGTGGCGGAGGTGTCGCCTCCTCCGTGTCTCCTCAAGCAGTACTTGACAAGGAATAAGTGGTAGATTATTATAGCCATTGACGTGACGACTATGCCGATCATGGAAATGAGTAATGGGCTGAAAAAGGAACGTGCGCTAGTACTCTGTGCCACCGGCGGTGAATTTACTCCCTCCATTATTCATCGTACTTTTTCTCGTACTTAATTTCTTGTATTTATACAAACATCATCTACTCTGCTACTATTTTGCTGGTGTCTGTTGATCAATACATGCCTGTCGGGGATCAATTACAAAGTAAAATCTACGTATAAGACCAAGAAAACAGAGTGACTTTTGCCATTACTAGATTAATTCAAAACATCTTTGTGTTAAACTGTTATTGGGGGGGATGATCTTGATTACGTAATTCATATAAAAAAATAAAAAAAATAAAAGTTCGGATTGCCTATGGTTTCGAATTTTGAAAGGGACAAAGTTGTTGACACGCGTAAATCGTAGGGAGAAATGATGGCCGAAAGGGAGTGAAAAGACTGGTCATATGTGCAACAAGTGGGAGGATGAGGAAATGGGCTTTTGTTTACAGTTAAGAGCTCATTATTTTTCGGGTAATAAAAGATTTTAGAGTTCAAACATATACACGAAAAGACAGAGGGTTGTTGGGAGTTTTGGTAGTATTATTGATGTCATATGTAACTGCCAGAGATTTGACAATATTGTTATGGGTCAATGATTTGTTTGTCTTGAGGGGGATTGTAGTGTTGTATTTCGCCGATTGGTTGAGGCTAACTGTTTCAATACACGTAAACAGGACATGGATGGAAGGGGGAGTATAAATTATTATAGTTTTAGTAATTGCTGGTTAAAGCTATGATACGTTTGTTGTTGGATGTTTGGTTTAAGAGCCTTTTTTTTATTATTTGAAAGATTAATGAAGCATGCCAGGTAATTAAGTGGACATATTTTCTAGAAAAATGTTATTATTATGGTTGGATTGTGATATTTCATATTTTCATTTATTGTCAAAATGTTTTATTTTTGTCACTATTAAATTTATGAAAATATTATTACTATTATTATTATTGTTTTGATTATTATAATTGATGCAGGTCGATCTCGATCGGAAACCCTAGTCAAGTGTGAAAATGAAAGTATTTGATCGGGAAGTTGACCTACAAGAAGGGAAAGTCAACGTGAGCTAGCCGAGATGGGTCTCGACTAAGACCCTCCTATGCTTAAGTCAGCGGATCGGTTTTGTTTAAATTTGATCAGAGTAAGGGTGTTGGTAGTAATTAATGATAGAATCTTATCATAAATGCAAGGGTATTTATAACATGTCTATATAGGTCACGCTCTGGTGGGTCTTTTAGGCCAAGTAGGCCGTTAAGGGCTGATGTGGGTGACCCATAAGCCTAATGGCAGGTCAATAGGCATTAGTTGACTCTCAATTAATGAGGTATGGAGTTTGGTAGAACCCACATATCCTGAACTAACGGAGCATTTAGTGCCAGCAGGGATCCGTTGGATCCGATATAGCCCTGGTCGAACACGAAATCGATCAGAGGGACCGAGGAGATGGGTTCGAGGGGTTGAGGACACGGACCTGATTGACAAAGGAATTGTCCGGCCGAGCTCGTCAGGGGATAGTTATGACGGTTTGCCAAACCGGTCGATGTACGGGCACCCGATCGAAAATGTCTTCAAGGACTTCGAGCTGTGGAAAGCGGCGAGTGCGGCGCGTGAAAGGCGGTCGAAAAGTTCGATCGAAAATATAGTCACGTCAATAATATTAGCACCGACTACTTAGTATATGAATTGAAGATGATATTTATATTGTAACTTTATTTTGTCTCACAGTGATTATCAAGTTAATCAGCTTGAACAATCCAAATTGAACTAATAATTAGCTGACATGATCCGAATGAGATGAATAGGCCCAACATCCAAGATCCCAAAGCAAGCGTGTTTATTAACTGGACTTTCATGAAGGCCCGAACCGTGAAATGTCCACGATGCTATATTGATATGCTCCCACTGAACAACTTGCTCTTTCTCTGTTGGAACTTCCATTTAATGTACAATCCTCCGTAAGAAAGAAAAAAAAAAAAAAAAAAAAAAAAAACAGCCCAACTAGAACATTATTTTTAGCAAAGTAAATTTTTTTAAGAAAAGATGTAAAATGTTCTGTTATACTCACGGTTATAGATTATTTGTAACTTCTTTCCATTTTTGTTCCATTTCCTGGAAAATTTGTAGTCCCTCTCTCATTAGTTCAAGAGTTTCCTATTATTTCCTTATCGTAAGTGTTGGAGGGACCATATATTCACAAAACTCTCAATAATTGCATCCCCAATGTAATCGAATATGAAATATTTTTCATTTTCTCTTCCACTTTTGCGCAAAATAGGATCATGCAATATTGTTTTGGAAAATATTTGCTGACCCAATTTGACCGCACCCAATTAATTATGTAATAAGCGTTAACATATTTATCATATAATTGATTACTCTTTTTAAATTATACACTAATTATATAATAAATGTAAAATATTCATTACACAATTAATTTCACTGTGGCTGTACCGGATCGGGTAAGAATTTTCAGTTTGTTTTTTCCTACTTCATATACCCCACATTTCGGTTAACTAAAGATTCCATCAGATTCTCTACATAATTTGATGTTTTTTTATTTCCTATTGATTGTTCAATTATAACACTAAAAATGTTGTTGATGTGACATGCAATTATACATCCACCACTCATTCCAAAAAGTCCCCCAAACAAACACATCTACAGATTCCAACAAACTCATCTGAATCTCATCTCTGCAAAGTGCAAATGATAATCACCAGATGTTTGAGCTTCAATCTCCATCCCCATCCCCACCACCTCTCAACCCCCTCAATCAGTCCCCGTACGGCGCCGTTCCGTACCAACTTCTATGCTAAACCACCCATCTCACTCCAACCAAGAAACTGTCACTCCTTTTGCCCAATGGCATCATCATCATCAAGCCAGTCTCAATCCATCTCTCAGTTCGACGATTTCGAACCCGATCCAACTCTTACAAATGCTGAACACAAGCCAACGTCGCCGGATCAGCGAACTTTCTCGGGCCTGGAAATGGCCACTCTATGGATCGGGATTGTGGTGGGAGTGCCGTCGTATTACCTCGCGGGAAGCCTGGTCGACCTCGGAATGGCGTGGTGGCAGGGAATCGCCACCGTCGTCGCCGCCAACATAATCCTCTTGTTCCCACTAATCCTGACGGGTGACCCGGGGACCCGATACGGGATCTCCTTCCCCGTCCTGGCCCGATCCTCTTTCGGCATCCGTGGCGCCCATATACCCACTCTCCTTCGGGCCCTCATCGGCTGCGGCTGGTATGGCATCGAGTCCTGGATCGGCGGCGAGGCAATCTTCCTCCTCCTTCCGACAATGATCAAGCAATCAACCCTCGCAAAGCCCTTATCTTGGCTCGGGACCTCCCCTCTCGAATTCGCCTGTTTCATCACATTCTGGCTGGCCCAATTAGGGATGGTTTGGAATGGAATTGAAGGAATCCGGGACCTGGAAAAATACTCCGCCCCGATTCTCATTCTCCTGACGGGTAGCCTTCTAATTTGGTCATACATCAGTGCTGGTGGATTTAGCCATATGCTCTCATTATCCTCCAGGCTTTCGAACTCCCAGTTTTGGTCTCTGTTTTTCCCTTCATTAACCGCAAACATAAGCTTCTGGGCCACTCTGGCGCTCAACATCCCCGATTTCACCCGCTTCGCCAAGACGCAGAGGGACCAAATCATCGGCCAAGCCGGGTTGCCCGTTTTCATGGGGTTGTTCACATTTGTAGGCTTAGCAGTAACCTCATCAACAAAAGTGATATTCGGGACTGTGATTTCAAACCCAATCCAACTCCTGGGGCAAATAGGTGGACCCTGGATCAAACTGTTATCCATTTTAGGCATAAGTCTTGCAGTTATCACAACAAACATAGCTGCCAATGTTGTCGCTCCGGCTAACGCACTCATCAATCTCAGCCCTTCAAAGTTCACATTTCGAAAGGGCGCAATATTAACAGCATTGCTGGGCATTGCTTTCCAGCCCTGGAGGCTTCTCCAGTCGAGCGAAAGCTTTGTCTACACATGGCTTGTTGGATACTCTGCGTTGTTGGGGCCGATTGGGGGCGTAATTTTGGCGGATTATTATTTGGTCAAGAATGGTTATTTGAGCATCAGGGATTTGTACACGCTGAGCCCTAGAGGGGCTTACTATTATTCTGGTGGATATAATTTGGCAGCTATTGGGGCCTTGGTTATAGGGGTCTTGCCTGTGATTCCAGGTTTTCTGAATAAAGTTGGGATCTTGAGATCAGTGCCTGATGTGTTTATTGTGATTTACAACAATGCTTGGTTCTTTAGCTTCTTCTCAGCTGGGATTTTGTACTGGATTATTTCGTGGTTCAGCAGGAAGATGGGTCATCAAGAAATTATTGATCCCCCCCTGCTGCCTACTAGTACATCTTAGGTTTTTCGATTTTTTTTTAATAGAAAAAAAAATGTAACATTTGATATATTTTACAGGATGTAAAGCCAAAACCTCAAACCTCTGTGTCTGAGTTGGAAAATAAATATCTTCTGATAATATTGCTATTTGTTTCCTTTTTTTTTTTTTTTACTTTGTGTCCAAATTTAGTCATAGTGGGACTAAAAGTGGTGAATTTATTGCATTTGTCATGTAATTCGTGTATATTTAGACGAGCATTATAAATTACATGACAAGTGTAACTACACTTGTCTTGTGACTTGTTAGATACAACCAAGTACAAGTTGGACAAGAATTTTCCGCGAGCAGAGATTATAGGAATGGGAAATTTTGATTGAGGCGTATCTTCAAGAAAATAAAGTTAGGCTCAACTATATCTGGGGCTTACATTTCGCTGTTCATATATCTGTATAATTTTTATGGGCCCGAGAAACTTTACAGTAACAAGAAAACATTTTTGCCGTGTTTACTTTATTATAAATCTCCCAAGGAAATAAAAAAGAAAAATAAAAAGCATCAAAACTTTTAATTTGTGAGTGTATAAATGCACGATTGTCTTTAACGTGGCTGGAGGAATGTGTTATCTCTTTATTTATATCAAAAGAATACGGATCAATAATATATACACCTCTCGGGCAATTTAAAGTCTTAGCCCAACAATGGACTTTTTTCTGTAACTATTGGAATCACATGGTTTGTCTTTTGGGCTTTGGTTTGGATTAGCAGGCCCACACATGCAATACTAAACAAAGTAGGGTTTTTTGACTAATGAATGAAAGTCTCAGCTTCGTACTAATCAATACATTACGATTGTTTGGATAATTTAATATCATAACAACTTCTAAAATTTTCAAATTTTAAGTATAACTATTTTTTCAATAATTAACTTAAACATAAGGATATATATAAAAACGATTTGAGTCAATTTCAATAAGAGAGTGTACAAATTTGATTTAATTTTATACCACATTTAAAATAATATTTTCCGTTTGGTTCAATACTAAATTAGTCAACAAAGAGAACTATCAAAAAATTGAGGTATTTTGTGATGGATCAGTGATGGAATTCATTGTAAGTAGAATTAAGAAAACAATCGGTGACAATTACGAACGTAATTACTCTAGAGAATATCCGTCATAAAAAATAAATTTATAATATATTAATTTATCACTAAAAAGAATGCATTTTTATAGTGAACCAAATATAATAAAGCTCGGGGTAGCTTGTTTTTATCATATATTTTGTTTGAGTTTCGAATCTTATTGAATAAAAAGAAAGTGTGTGCATTTGTTTTAATATAGTTAACCTATCGAATGTAAACAAGTTTTTAGCTTTCTACCTTAGGTCAAACATTGAATAACTTATTTATTTTTTAATCCTAATGTCAAAAGACATCTTAAATATTTTCATTTGCTTATATGACTTTTAACTGCGAAAAAAAAGTCACTGATTTTCATAAGACTAAACTATAGACAAAAAAAAGCGCATGATTTTCTCAAGATCAAATTCTTGTAATCTGAAATTGTGTGAGTTCAAATCAATGTTTTAAAACTCAGCCTGGACCGACCGGTTCAATTGGTGGGACCTCTATGCAGTAAGAAAACGGCTTGGTTAGACCTTTAAAATCGGAAGCTCTTCAAAATTTGTGTATTTTGAGAGAATCGGTAGATGCGACGGTTCAACCGATGAACCAGTTGAATCGGTATTGGATCACTGAAATCAATCGGATCACTTCGTAGTATAAATTAAGCCTCAAATTAGTGAACTCTAGTGTTTTTTCCTCCCCTTCTCTCATTCCATCAGTCAATGCACATATTTTTTTTTTGTCTCAAATCACAAATTCTCAACCAATTTAATAGAATTTGATGGTGTTGTAACTTGTATGAACTATAAATGTTATTTTATCTTTCATCACTATGGTCTAAAATCTTTAATTAAGAATGTTAGATATGCTTGATTTAGGACAATTAAAATTTATTGAGCAAACTTTTTATTATTTTAATCTTGAATGGAATGTATTTCTTTCCTTTTATCTTATAAACTTGATTGATCATTAATTTATCTATGTATTGTTGTCTATAATATTATTTTCATTTTTGGTTTAAATATTATTTTTAAATTGGAAGACTACATGAAATTTTTTTAATTATTTATTATTTTTAATACTTTTTTATATATTAAATATTATTTATGATATAATTATGATGTCACTGATTCGATCACGATTAACCCAACGATTGAACTAGTGATCCTTAATCCAATTAATTTTTCTATTTGATGAACAGTCCGAGTTTTAAAATATTAGTTAAAAGTTTAAATATAAACATCTGGTGGCCATAACTAGCAAAGTACTAGTTACGTCAACAGCGTTATTCTCGTGCCAAGAAAAATTACATTAACCTTGAAACAAGTGCTTAATTTAATCATTTTAGTTAGATTAAGTCAAACATAATAAATTTCTTCAATGGGAGCTCTTCAGTAACCAGACATGTCGCCTATTTGACATGTGCAGTAGAAATAAAGCACATATGAACCATTTACCTCCTTAAAAATTAATGATAACCTGCAAAGTTTCTTTTCTCGATATGACCAGCTTCCCATTGAAAAGAGTTTATCTTTTCTTTTTCTTTTTTCTTTTTTATTGGCTGTTGATATTCGATATTTTTATTGGAGCTCGACTAAATTTAAAACAAGTGGTCAATAACTTGTATAGATAGATACTATTTCAATAATTAGATACCTTGTTCAAGTGATTTAAATTCCTAACCACTAAACCAACAACCATTGATAAAATAGTTTAATATGAATATAAATAAAATTGACAAGTTAAAACTTGTCACGATTTTCTTAAGTACGCAGCATTATTTGGACTTTATCAATATGTGATTCATATAGTTACATAGTGAAGTGATATATATGAGGATATACGCGCATATATATAATTGTCAAAAAAAAAAAAAAGAACTGATATATGTGAGGGCAATTTAGATGGGAACATGAAATATTCTAAACTAACTCGTTGGAAATATTTGTTTGATTCCTTGGCAATTAAAACAGTGCCGACATGTGACAGATAACGCGTTTGCTACTTGTTTTTGTTTTTTTTCCCCCACAATCAGAGGTGATTGATTTCGATATAGTGGCCCTGCACCATGGCACAATTTGTATTTTGGTACCACTAATACATATTCTAGAAAAGTACGTGCTAACACTTATCAACATCTCTGGCTAATTAAATAACTTTTTAACAACTAAATGGTCTAAAGTTGGATTTGGATTGAAGGATTTGAATTTGATGCATGGAAGGATTTCAAATAATTCCATGCAAAAATCCAACACGATTGTTCTAAGATTAATCGAAAATATGAGTAAAAGGATTTGAAATTAATTACCGCACGCCATTATCAAATAAAGCTCAAATTTTTGTTACTAACTACAAATTTGAAGTTCTTAACTCGAAATCTTCGAGCCAGACACAATCTGAAGGATAGCCCGAGTTCATCATGTTTTAGTTTATTCAAGGTCAATTATATTTCTATATATACATATATATAGATCGATATAATTATACTTGTGATATAATTGATCCAACTCCAACGGTCCAGCCCCAAAAATGTGCAAAAATTTGAGTTTCCAGATTGCCCGGCAAGCACCTATTGACGTGGAAATTATTGGATGCAACTTCTTTTTTTTCTCCTTTTTTGACAAGAATTATTGGATGGAAATGAATGGGAGGAATTACCAGGAAAACAAACATACTCTTTCCCATGCACATTTGAGCCAGGCCAGTAATTGAGATTGGACATGCGTGCCAACTGGAACTCACAGGCCACCAAAAACCAAGAATATACTTTATTTTCATTTAATATGAACTACTCTTTAATTATTATTTTTATTATTATTATTTTTATTAAATAAAACCCAGATAGAAACATGGGGAAAAAACCTAGATATGAACTGTGTGAATGATAAAAAAAAAAAATTGCAAATTACATTAGCAAAAAGTATAGAATATTGGGAGGCTGATGTGGACACAGAGCATGCAACGAATTGAGAGCAAAGGACAAAAAAAATACAACGTAAGTCCCCAGCTAGGCACCACCCTAACCACGCATCCATCATCTTTTTTCTTCTCAAAATTACCCGCTTTTGGGTTTTTTTGATTGACTTTTGGCTGCCCTTACAAAGTCACGCATATCTATATAGAATTAAATTCTATTAAAGAAAAAAAAATGTCACAGGTCAGATTTGGTGCCCACGAAGTATAATTTACAGGCATAGTGATCTACGGCTCCAAAGGTCATTCATTACTTATCAAACCAAAAAAAAAAAAAAAAAGCCACGCATTTACTTAATTAAATATATTGATTAGCTAGCCAGCCCTTGATGCGCGCACACAATATATACACAAACTCACCCAACACACTATGCTTAGCGTGTGATTTGAATATATTTAAGCATGTCATGTCCGCCGGGTGATTTACTACTTGTTAAATAATAATAATAATAATAATAATAATAATAAGTTAATTTCAAGAATTAACTCATAAAAGAAGAATTGTTCAATTCATTATGAACAACACCACTTTTTCTAACTTATAAAGGGTATTATACAATTGGTGTTGAATATTTGATACCAAAAGCCAAAAAGATGTGAAAACCTAGAAAGTAAAGTTTGCAATAATGAACTTGTGTGCATGGAGAGAGAGTAACACATACACGATATTTGTCTACTCTGATATTATGTTAAAAATGAATTTGGACTTTATAATTGTACTTCAAAAACTAACTCATGGAAGAAGAATTTCCATATCATTATAAACGGCATGATATCTTGGTATTTATTAATGTGAGATATGTAACATACCTTTTCTTGTTTAGATCGAATTATGTTTTAAAATTTTCAATTTTAGAGAATATTTAATATTGAAATAAGATCAAAGACATGTAAATAAATGAATATAGAAGTGTATTCAAAGAAACAATGCACTCAATACGAGCTTTATATATTCATCAAATAATTTAAATTTTGTTATATGTTCATTGAAAATATAACGTGTAACATGTAAAAGAACTTGAATTATTTGACGTACAAACAGGTCCAAATACCGGGTCTATCTAATAAATTTTCAAGATAAAAGATATCGATTTGAGAATGGCACAAGTGGGGCTGGACCTGAATAGACTGGACTGGGTCAACTTGACCCGGTATTGATGTGATGATATGAAGGGCTTCCATTTTTATTTTTAGTTGGAGCATTTTAATTAGATATTTCACAAACTTTTATATACATGTACACACACACATATATATACAAATTACATGTACATACATGTGAACATCACAGTAGTAGTGGTAAAATGGGCTAGGAATTGTGCGTCCAACCCAACCCACATGGTTTAAGGTTGGGTTGGATTGGATTGGGTTGGGTCTAACATATTCTAAAATGGGTTGGGTTGGATGTCATTTGATTAATGTTAATAATGGGTTATTCCATAAATATATATATATATATTTATTTAATTTTAATTTATTTTAGTATTTTAAAACTATTTAAAGAGTATAGTAACTAATAATTTAGATTTTTTTTACGTTGATTAAACATACAATAATCATACATTGAACCGCTTAAGAATCATATCAAACTCATTTACAACCCACCTCCAATCCATTTTCAACTCATCTACAACTCATCCTATCTTCAACCCACTTTTTAAAATCCATCTTAAACCCAACCCATTTTCAATCCAACCCACTATAACTCAATCCAATTTATCCAACTGCCACTTCTACATGACAGTATCTAATAGGTATTGGTATCTCGTGCCTCTAAATGATTTTATTATGAGTGGTTCAAGGAATGGGAACCATTTCTTTGCATCATTAGCAAAAAAATAATTAATTGACCGATGTTTAATTAAAGTATGGATATTAGTTGGGAGTAACTAGTCAGATCGTTATTAATTAATTGAAGAAGGTACAGTATTAACCACAAACAGAGCTTCGATATCCAACTAGGTTTTATGGATTTTATATTCAACGTTGGGTCTTGGTGGATTTATTGGATGCTGATTAATATTATACACATACATAGATTGTCCTGAAGCATAAATACATAAAATGATTGTCTGTAGTAAGCTTAAAAATGTCATTAACTTTCGGGTCTAGATCTGCAATGCATGTATATATATATAGATAGATACATATACGAATTGTATTTTAGGTGTATCATTTCAACAAATCCAATTAATTAAACCTAAGTTTTAAAATTCTGAGGCATTTATTTTTATGTTTTAAATCTTCTTTGGAGAATAGCAATAAATACCTAGCGATTTTTCCCTAAACAATTTAAATTCGGGAAACAATTTCTGAATTTTCCCTAAAATTTCTGGATTTTTTTAAAAAGTATTCGATATCATTATTGAAAACTAAAATGCATGCATATTGACCTGGATATCCTACATTAGTTACTTCTTAGATTAGTGGTATATTGATGAGGCCAAATCCACCCTGGCCACGTACGCGCCTCCTCATCTTACACGTCGGATCCTGGTCAGCACATGACGCCATCCCCCTATCGCCGCGTGTCAGGCCTATCCCGATCAGGCCCAGTCTTTTTCTTGACGGCCTTGTTCGGGCAGAGCTCGCCACACCCCCTCGATGAAACGACATGTTCGATGTCCACCATATTCTCTCCTCGGAGTCAACACTCCTCGAACAAGGAACGCACCCCACGCGCCCGCAGCGCGTCCTGACGAGTGCCCGTTACCAACAACGGGATTGGGCCAACCTAACTCTGGCCCGGCCCACCTATTTTTTTTATTATTATAAATAGTACGACGACACTAGTCATTAAAAAAGACAACTTTTATCTACTAATACGCTGAACATTATTTACTGTTCACCTGCCCGAATTCTGACTTGAGCGTCGGAGGGTCTTCGCCGGAGACACTTCCGGCTAGTCTCACGTGTGTTCCATCCTTGCAGAACAGGACCCGACCAGCATTCAGTCACCCTTACTCGGATATACCTGACCGGATTCGGACACTTACTCCCAGGACGAAGTGACGTGTACCGCAAGACAAAATCCGACCACATCATTTTGGCGCTAGAGGAAGGGCGGTTACTCGAGCAAGTGAGAAAATGGTAAACACGCGAAGGACTGGAACAGAGTCGATGGCCCCACAATCCACCACCAATCCGGGCCCCGAGACTCAAACCAACCCACCCCACGCCATTCCGCAAGTCACTGGGCCAGCACCTACCCCTCCCGCCGGGCAGAACCTCGTCGTTCTAACGGCGGATCAGTTTAATACGCTCTTACACGAGATCAGGCGGATGAACCCAGTCCCCGCCCCGATTGCCACTGCTGAAGACCCTCATCCCATGAGGGAGGAAATTCGCCCCCCGCGAGGTGTTCGGGCAACCGACGCCGAGCGGGATGATGCGCGGGTGCGCGAACGGATCCCCCCGACAAGGGAGGTCCGCAGAGAGAGACGGCCCCCGCCTCCTCGACTGGCGGAGGAAGTCGACGAATCCTCTGTGGGGGCATCCTCCGGACACCCTGCACGGAGTCACAGAGAGCGGTTGGAGGAAATCTCCCACCAGGCCACAGAGATCCAGAGGAAGATCGATGAGGTCCGCCGCGGCGAAAGATCCCGTGATGATGTTGGGGAACTTTCGCATCGGATGGAAGACCTTAACCGGAAGCTCGAGGAGGTATCTCACCGCTCCGGACAGGGGTCGGCTCAGCGATACTTTGTGCCGGACGAGGCAGACCCGCTCACCGCAGACCTTCAACGAGCCCGAGCACCCAGAGGGATCCGAATCCCGACCGACCTGCCCCGATACAATGGAGAAGCGGATCCCAAAGAACACCTAATACAATTCAAACACGCCATGCGCGTGCACATGATCGACGACGACTTCGCCGCGAAGTTGCTGGTTACGACTTTTCAGGGAGTAGCCTCGCAATGGTACGTCCGCCAAGCCCCAGGTTCGATCAGAAGTTTCGCCGATTTGGCGATAAAATTCGTCAACCATTTCCAGACGAAAAGCCTAGCGAAGCTGCCCCCATCCCATTTGCATAAGATTCGGCAAAAGGAGGGTGAGTCTCTGAGGGACTTCTTTAACCGATTCAACACCGAGCTGCTCAAGGTCGAAAGTGTCCAGATGGACTTCCTCCTCGACGTAATCATGGGGGCCATCCGAAATCAAGCATGCTCGGACCATTTGGCCAGGAAGCGCCCTGCCACCATGGAGAAAGTCATGTCCATCGCTCAACAACACATGAATGTTGAGGACATGAGGTTTAAAAGGCGGCCAGAGGTCGGGGAAAGGAAGGACCGACGACGAGACAACGAGCTCACCCCGTTGGTCATGTCGAGGAAAGAGATCTTCGCCACAATCAACGCCAGCGACCCGACGGTTTTCCGAAGACCAAGGAAGATCCAGGACGCGGACGGAGCCCCCCTGAGAGGAAACAAATATTGTGCGTTCCATAAGCAAGTGGGAAATCATGACAC
The DNA here is from genome assembly GCA_026212405.1 of Petrea volubilis. Lineage (NCBI taxonomy): Eukaryota > Viridiplantae > Streptophyta > Magnoliopsida > Lamiales > Verbenaceae > Petrea > Petrea volubilis. The sequence continues at coordinate 3,714,961 of CM047882.1, read as the reverse complement.
CGAGGGCTGCTATGCCCTCAAGAAAGAAATACAGCGCCTCATCGACCTGGGCCGTCCGGAGATCAAGAAATACGTGAAAAAGCAAGGACAGGGTCGCCAGGGTGAGGGAAGCCGCCGATGTAACTCCCCGTCCACCATGGACGATGAACACGAGCCGCTGAAGAGGACTCGGTCTCGCTCTCCTCGACGAGATTACACGCCATCCGGTCGGGACGACAAACAACCTGCCACACAGGATAACCTCCCGGTCAGGGGGATGATCCACACCATTGCGGGAGGACCTAGTGGTGGAGACACTAAGAGCAGAAGAAGACAGGTGGAGAGGCGCCTCGACCAGGCCCGATACCGTATCGAAGAGCGCTACTACAATGAGAGGCTGCACGTCAACACCGTATCAGAGGTAGCGATGCCGACGTCGGAGTCACTCGAATTCTCCGATCTTGATCTTGCACACATCCCGAAGACAGAAGGACTGGAGGACACACCGGATTACCCAATGGTCATTAATTTGGACGTAGCCAACTACTCCGTGGCAAAGACCCTGATCGACAATGGGAGCTCCGCCAACATCATCTTCGCCAACACCTTCGCCAAGATGGACTTAGGAGGATACACGCTCTCCCCCGTGCAGACCCCTCTCGTCGGCTTTGGGGGTTCCGAGGTGGTCCCTCTCGGGATGATTCAACTGCCCACCTCGTTGGGGGAGGCCCCGAAAAGAAAGACTATGATGGTCCAGTATCTAATAGTTGATGCTCCGTTTGCTTACAACATCATCCTCGGGCGACCCGCTCTTAATGCGTTTAGGGCGGTGGTGTCCACGTACCACTTAAAGATGAAGTTCCCCACGCCCGCGGGGGTCGGGCAAGTCACATGTCGGATCCTAGACGCCTGGAAGTGTTACTCGGCCTCCGTCGAAGGGAAGAAGCCTCCAACACCCCGACTAGTCGAAGCAGCCGCTTCACGAATGGACATCCCCGAGTCTTCCGAAATCGACCCGGCAAAGCGGAGGAGGCTAGAGGAAGAAAAGATGGCGCCAGCAGAAGATTCCAAGACAATCCAGCTCGTGGAGGGCGATCCCTCCAAGACCACCCGGGTAGGATTGACCCTCGAGCCGCACCACGAGGTCATGTTGGTCGACTTCCTCCGGGCAAATGCCGATGTCTTTGCTTGGAAGGCCTCAGACTTTCCAGGAATCGATCCCGAAGTCATTGTTCATCGCCTCAACGCGGACCCATCGTTCAGGCCGGTGAGGCAGAAAAAGAGGATATTTTGTGAAGCTCGAAACCGGATCATCGAGGAGGAGGTCAACAAGCTCCTCGAGGCAGGCTACGTTGTGGAGGTCCAGTTCACCGAATGGTTATGCAACGTCGTCGTCGTTGCCAAGGGCGATGGCCGATGGCGGATGTGCAACGACTTCACCGATCTCAACAAAGCTTGCCCTAAGGATCACTATCCCCTTCCTCGGATAGACCAACTCGTTGACTCGACGGCGGGGTGCGAGTTGATGAGCATGATGGACGCCTTCCAAGGCTACTACCAGATCTACATGGCCGAGGAGGATCGTGGGAAGACGTCGTTCGTCGTCCCGACGGGGACGTATTGCTTCCTCGTGATGCCCTTCGGGCTAAAAAACGCCGGAGCTACGTATCAGAGACTTGTGAATCTCATGTTCAGGGAAGAGATCGGGAGAACCGTCGAGGTGTACGTCGACGACATGATAGTCCGCAGTGAGCGGGGGTCCGACCATCTCGGGCACCTGGCTCGAACATTCGAGATCCTAAGAAAATACGGCCTAAAACTCAACCCGAACAAGTGCACGTTCGGCGTCCGAGGAGGAAAATTCCTCGGGTACATTGTCAGCCATAGGGGGATCGAGGCCAACCCCGCGAAGATTCGCGCCATCCTCGACATCGAGCCGCCTAGCTCAGTGAAGGAAGTACAGAGGCTAGTAGGGCGCATAATCGCCCTCAATCGGTTCATATCCCGCTCAGCGGATCGGAACCTCCCATTCTTTAAAGCTTTAAGGAAGGTGCCGGATTGGAAGTGGACGGAGGAATGCCAGCACGCGCTCCTCGAAGTAAAAAGATACCTGACCGAGCCCCCTCTGCTGTCGAAACCAGTTCCGGGGAGGCCCCTTTATGCCTACCTGGCGGTATCCCCAAACGCAGTCAGCTCGGTCCTAGTGCACGTGGAGGATCGGGTACACCGCCCGGTGTATTACCTCAGCAAGCTCCTCCAAGGCCCTGAACGGAACTACCTGGCCATCGAGAAACTCCGCCCGGAAGTTGAGGCAATACTTTCAGGCCCATACCATCGTGGTCCTAACCAGTGAGCCACTAAAGCAGGTATTGGCCAAGCCCGATGTCTCTGGTCGGCTCGTGAAGTAGGCCGTCGAGCTCGGTGAGTTCGATATCCAGTTCCAACCACGGACCGCGATTCATGCCCAGGTCCTGGCAGATTTCTTAGCAGAGGTGGCCCCGAGGGCAGAAGCGGAACCGAAAACTCCGTGGACCTGATGGTCGATGGGTCCTCCACGAACACAGGTGGGGGAGCCGGGGTTTATCTGCGGGATGAGTTGGGCAACGAGCTCGATTTCGCCATTCGCCTTGAATTCCCGGTTTCCAACAACGAAGCTGAGTACGAAGCCCTCGCCGCGGGGATGAAGATTGCCCTCGACCAGGGCGTGGACGAACTTGTCGCCTTGACCGATTCACAGTTGGTGGCCGAGCAGGTCAATGGCAATTACGGCGCCCGTGAAGCATCGATGACGAAGTACCTCGAGGAGGTCAACAAGTTGAAAGAAAAATTCGCCAAGTTCTCTCTCGAGCAAATCCCCCGGACAGAAAATGATAGGGCGGATCAACTGTCGAAGCTAGCCAGTTCGATGAGAGGGACCAAAGAAAGAAGAATAACCATGTTGAGTTCGCCAACACCCTTGACCGGGTCGGGGACGCAACAGTGCATACTCTCCGTCGAGCCCCCGGAGGATTGGATTGCGGAACTAATCACCTACCTGAAGGACGGAATTCTCCCCGAGGGACCCGTCGAAGCCAAAAGACTTCGGAAACAGGCCTCTCGATACGCCCTCGACGGGCAGGGACGCCTGTTTAGGAAAAGCTTCGATGGCGGTGCTTGAACACACAGCAGGCCCGGGAAGTTATCGAAGAGATACACCAAGGGTGTTGCGGAAACCATACTGGGCCAAGGTCCTTGGCCAAAAAGGTATCACGGGCAGGGTTTTTCTGGCCTAATCTCATGCAAGATTGTTTCGACTTCGTCCGAAGATGCCGAACCTGCCAATTGCACGCCAATCTAGTCCACCAGCCTGCCGCTCCGATGGTGAATGTGGAGGTATCTTGGCCGTTCGACCAATGGGGAATAGATATCCTCGGTCCGTTCCCTCAAGCACCCGGGCAAAGGAGGTTCGTGATTGTCGCCGTCGAGTATTTCACCAAATGGGCCGAAGCGGAAGCTGTTGCGAAGATCACCGACTCGGTTGTCAAAATTTTCATCTGGAAAAACATCATCTGCCGCTTCGGACTCCCCAGGGTCGTCATTTCCGATAACGGAACCCAGTTCCAAAGTCATCGGGTGAGGGAATGGTGCAACAGCCTCAAAATCGAGCAGCGTTTCACCTCAGTAGGGAACCCTCAGGCAAACGGTCAAGTCGAAGTCACTAACCGGACAATTCTCCACGGACTCAAGACCGCCCTGTCCGGCGCACAGGGCAATTGGGCCGACGAGATCCCAGGCGTGCTTTGGGCATACCGGACCACTCCTCGGACTGCGACGGGCGACACCCCGTACGCCTTGGTTTATGGCTCTGACGCCGTTATACCAGCCGAAGTATTGCACCCATCTGCTAGGGTTGCGCACTTCGACGAGATCGCCAACGTCGACGCTCGCCTGACCGAGCTCGACCTCGCCGAAGAGAGAAGGTGTGCCGCCCTTCGAAGGATGGACAACTTCCGGGCATCTACGGCACGTGCTTACAATCGCCATGTCCGTCCTCGGACATTCCAGATCGGAGACCTGGTCACCAAGAAGGTCGAGGTCTCTCACCCGGTGGGAAAGTTGGACCCTAAATGGGATGGTCCGTTCAAAGTGACCAAGGTTTGTAAAAACAACGCCTATCGCCTCGAGGACATGTTGGGAAGGGAACTGCCCCGTCTTTGGAACGCCACGAACCTCAGACGGTTCTACGTATGATAATGGCCCGAGTAAAAACATCGCGTGTAAAACTAGCTCACGTGGAGTATTTTATTTCAACTGTTTTAATAATTACATCATTATCATCGAATAAGATTCCGGCTAAAACACGCCATTTTATGCACAAACTTTATTCTCCCCAGCGCGATTTTTGATTATCAAGTTATTCCTCAAAGTTCTCAAAGTTCCTTTTTATTATTATTTATTATTGGACATTTTATGCTCCCTTACCGGATTAAATAACATGTATTTCGAGGCTGAAACCAGTAATAAAAATGAACATGAAAATAGTATTTCGACCAGGCACTTGTATGGGCATAAAAATTCCATTAACCATTCACACAAATTTCATCGATCATAATAAAGTTCACAAAAAAAAAAAAATATATACATGTTCTCGGGCATCCTCCCCGGCCTATAATCCTATGGCTTAAGCGCCATCTATCTCCTTGGCCACCTCCTCGATGGCCGCCTCCACGGCTTGATTGGCCCCAGCGCCAGCCGCACCTGCTTTCGACGGGGCACTTGTCGCCAGCGAGGGTGACCCGTCTTGGTCCACGACGATGGGATCGTCGGGCTCCACATCCGGTGAGAGAGGCTCCCCCAAACGCTTGTGCTCCTCATTGCGCACCTGCCTCTCCACGATGGATATCACTTGGGCGAACTCTGCGCCCTCATATGCCGGCAGCGCCTCGTCATCCTCGTTATCCTCCTCCCCGGCATCGTTCAGACCAATGCCGTACCCCTCCATGGGAAAGTCTTGCGGGATGACACCCCGCGCCTTCAGCTGCTTGAAGGCTTTTTCAAATCCGAGGGTTGCGTCGTTCGCCCCGCGGAGGATGGTAGCATACTCGAACACCGGTCCTCGAACGAACCGCTTGACGGCTTGTCTCTCCCAGTCGGGAACCGAGGCCATCAATTCGGTCCTCATCGAGCGGCGGCCCCTCTCTTCGCCCTGCACGAGGGCCTCCTTGGCCTTCTCCCTCAGGAGTCTAACTTCTTGCTCCAACGAGGACTCCCTGGTCTTGAAGTCCAGCTCGAGCTTCTCGAGTCGCTCTTCCAAGGCCCGAGTCTTTCCCCGCGCTGCGGCGATCTCCCGTTGAGCGACTTGATTCTTCTGCCGCTCTTCATCTAAATCCGCCTTGAGGCTGCTTCCTCGAGCCTCCCGCTCGGCCTTATCACAGCGCGCCCGGCTGACCTCTAGCCGACGAAGGCCATGGAACACCCTTTGCTGAAGAGTGTTCATGTCCTGGGCGATGCTCAAGGCCAGCTCCGCATCATCGATCTCGGACAGGCTGACCTGATCGGCCTTAAAAACGGCGTTTTGGAAACTCCTCATCGCCAACCTTTTGCTCGTCCCTCCGAAGATGCTACGGTCGGAGAGGTCACCATATTTGGGGCCGAATCGAGGTTCCGGGGCGTCCGGATAGTTCAACACCTCCAGCTCTTCCGAGGAATACCCGGAGCCATCAGCCAGCCTCTTGCCTTTGGCCGACTTCGAGACGGGTTTCTTCGGAGCGGGCCCCGTTGGTCTCGTCGGAGGCGTGGAGTCCGGGGCTTTCCTTTTCCGGCCAAGAGGCGTCTCCTCCACATCGATGGCCGGTTGAACTGGTGCCTGTGCCTGTGCCGATATCCTCGGAGCACCAGTTGCCGCCGTCATGGCTCGGGCATCCTCCGAGGGGGGAGATGGCCTCCTCCTTCCACCGGCCACCTTGGAGATTAAGTTCATGCGTCCCATTCCTAATACGCCGAGATCTGCGGAATTGAGAACCAACCGATTAGAAGATAATCGAGCATAGAGACATGAATATTCGAGTAGAAACATGCAATAAATAATACCAAAAGTAATATGATCGACATCAAGCCTGGCCGGCGAGAGCCCGGCCTTTACTAGAAAATGTTCCTGGGTGAGAAAGGTGGGGCTCAATAAACCCAGGGCCTTCTGGCTGAGCACCCACTCCCTTGTCCAACTACTCGACCCCAGCCCGGCCAGGGAGAGCTTCCTCGCCTCCGGGTTATGCACCCTCCTCACCGGCCATGGATCGTCGGACTGTATTTAGCACCACTTCTGCTTCCAGTCCGCCCCGTAAGACGATGAAGCGGTTTCGATCAGCTTTCTCCCATTCTTGGCACTGACGAAAAAGCAGTTAAATTCATCATCCGGGGATGACCTGCTCGAATGGTTGACTTGATACAAGTCGGAAAAGTTAGCCACTGTTGGGGTGTGCCCGGTGCAACGACAGAAAACGACGAAGGCACATATCGAAGCATAGGAGTTTGGGGTCAGTTGGATGGGGCTAAGGTTCAACCGATTCAGGATGGTGGAGATGAAGGCCGGGATCGGAAACCTGAGCCCGTTCTCGATGTGAGCATAATGAATGGGAATGCACCCCTCGGGGGGATTCGTGATGGAATCCTCCCTGCTTGGCCAGGTGACGCTGAACGAATCTCGGATGTAGTGATTCATTATCTTCTCTCGATCCCGTTCAGTGTTGTTCGCGATGATGTTTCCCCAACTCACTGTGGTTTGGTTCCCGGCGATGGCCCTTCTTCTCCCCCGAGGAGGAGCCTGACTGGATGGGCCCTCCTCTCCGGGAGCAGACCTCCACGGGGGAACTGGCACATCGCCCATCGGAAGAAGGACTTCCCCTCTCTCCGCCTCCATGCACCGCCTCATCTCCTCAACCCTGCTCGGGCTCTTACCACCCCCTCGGGGCCGACTGGTGCTCGCCTCGCCCGGGCAACGAGTTGATGCCCCCTCAAAAAAGGCTTCTGCCTCCACGGAGGTCGACAGATTCACGTAGCTTAAACCCCCTTCGGTCGGGGACCCTACCAACCTATTTTGACTATCCGAGCTATCCACGGATTGGCTCATATCTAGGGATTGTTTAACGAAAATGAAGAGCAAGAAAGAAACAGTTCGGAAAAAGGGGAATACCTAGGTTTGACTGGTCGAAAGGAGTGTTTGTCTGCTCGAAGTGATTCCCGTGTGCTCGGTGCTCTCAGATTATGCTCGGAATGAAGCTTCAGCTCGATTGTAAAATGACGCGCCTGTAGTCACGCCCGGAGCCCCTATTTATAGGGCGGTAAAAATATTCCTCGGGAAGTCCAACAGTCGCCAGCATTTTTTACCAACGGTCACATCCCAACGGTCAATTTTCGAAGTTACCGCCAATTCCTGACCGATAAGTCCTGAGCGATGTCGTAGGCGCTACCTCCTCGAACAGTCTCCGGTCTGCCCGTATCACGAGGATCGGTCAGACCAAGAACTGGGGGGGCTAATGATGAGGCCAAATCCACCCTGGCCACGTACGCGCCTCCTCATCTTACACGTCGGATCCTGGTCAGCACATGACGCCATCCCCCTATCGCCGCGTGTCAGGCCTATCCCGATCAGGCCCAGTCTTTTTCTTGACGGCCTTGTTCGGGCAGAGCTCGCCACACCCCCTCGATGAAACGACATGTTCGATGTCCACCATATTCTCTCCTCGGAGTCAACACTCCTCGAACAAGGAACGCACCCCACGCGCCCGCAGCGCGTCCTGACGAGTGCCCGTTACCAACAACGGGATTGAGCCAACCTAACTCTGGCCCGGCCCACCTATTTTTTTTATTATTATAAATAGTACGACGACACTAGTCATTAAAAAAGACAACTTTTATCTACTAATACGCTGAACATTATTTACTGTTCACCTGCCCGAATTCTGACTTGAGCGTCGGAGGGTCTTCGCCGGAGACACTTCCGGCTAGTCTCACGTGTGTTCCATCCTTGCAGAACAGGACCCGACCAGCATTCAGTCACCCTTACTCGGATATACCTGACCGGATTCGGACACTTACTCCCAGGACGAAGTGACGTGTACCGCAGGACAAAATCCGACCACATCATATATAATTATATATGGTTGTTTTATTACTCCTTAGTCAAGAAACCCTCAGCTAGAGCCATTCATGTTTTCAATTTAAAAATTTTGTGAAGAAGATATTTGGTTATAAATTTAAGGTATTTTTAATAGATTAGTAACAGAATTTTATGGAAACATAATCAAAGAAATAATTAGTGATAAAATATTCAGAATTATTATAAACAAAATTCGTTATAAAAATTAAAATTTTAATGTATTGGTTTGTCATTAAAGAGTATGTGTTTTTGAAATTATATACATATATATAATTTCAAATATATATTATATATTTTCAAGTTTCCATTATAAGTTAAACTTTTTGAAACTGAATGTGTGCGCGATCGAAGGAGAGATAATTAGGCAAATCTAATAGGAAAAAATTTATTTAAAAAAATCATGTGAAATAAGAAATCTATGAGGAGGATCCAATGCAATGTGATTGGTCGGTTGGTTTGACGTGATCACTGACCCGAAATTCATCCAATAGCTGCACTACCAAACCATAATTAATATAAATATGGGATAATTAATTATAAACCAATACTACAACTCCAATTGATATATCCACCACCTAATAATTACTATATTAATTAATTTCGTAAGTCAAAACCCAATAAATAATAAACCTACAAACCTGAACAATTACAGAAATTTTGAGGAAACGTTTATGCAATTTGCAGATGTGGATCACCCCTTTCTTTATATTATCCGTACCCGTTGACCCTGTTTAATGTATTAGAACTCGATCAGGTCGTTTCTGCTCTAATTAATTTTGTTGTTAGTTAAATCATTTTTGTTTTAATTTGCAGACTGAAAATTGTTCTTAATCCAATAATGATATGTTTATATACACACACAATATATATACTAATGTTGTCGTGTCGAAGGGAAATCGCTTCGCAGAGAATGACGTGCCACGCTTTTGGTGCGAACACCTTGTCACTGAAATTAAATAAATGCTAATTGTTATTTTAGCATCTATAATATTAATTGCGTAGTTAACACTTAACACTACAATTTAAGCCGATAAAAGTTATAAATAGGAATGTGATGGAACTAGTTGTAAGTGATTGGTTATAAATAGGAATGTGATATGATCATCCTCACAAAACCATTTGAGTAACAAATTCAATAAGAGCCCGTTTAGATGATCTTTTTTCATAAAATAAAATCACTTATGTTTTAAAAAGAATTGTGCTTGATTGGATTTTTTTTAAAGTAAAAGTTCAAAAAACTAAAAAAAAACGTTTTTTAACTATTCAAAATAGCTTTCACAAAAAAGCACTGCAATCAAACACAAAATTTCTTAATTAAAAAAAAAAAAAAACCTCTCGACAAGTACTTTTTTTTTTTTTTTAAGCATTTCGAAACGGACGCTAAGTAGCATGAAATTTCACATGCTATCCTAGATTTGTCAAACAAAGTGTTAGCAGGCAAACTGTGCTATGACTGAATTATCACTGTCTCTCTCATTAAATTTCAGTTCATCTTCTTCATTTTCCCCTTTTTTTATTTTAATATTTCTCCCCAATCTTTTCAGTGACATGTGAAATGTTTTGATTTTATCAATCGACAGTACGTAATAAGTTATTGCTTCGGTTTGATCAAATTAAATTTGACAAAAAAGTGTTCCCACCTTGATGACTATTTAAGTTGCCAAAATTATTGAAGCACATGTACATAATAGTGATAATTTTGACATTATAACTCATGATTTATAAATAATTTCTTTAACCTTCGATTTGTCAAAATTTGAACTCAATTATTATGATTATTATTATTATTATTCACTACAAGTAAATTTTAATTATTTTAAGCCGGCACCTTTTGTTTTCCTTTTCTGGGGGTGGATATATAGTTATTGTAAAAGATGAAAACGCCACCCAAAAGGGTTTAGAAGATGCCGGGTGCATGCCAACTAGAAAAGCGCCCTATATTTTTTATATGTGTTCTCTTTAATCTATTTATCTTTTTCTTTTTTATTTTTGTTTACCTAATAACATATATGGACTCTCAATTTTGGAATTTTCTTATTTCAATGTTATATTTCTTCTTATAAAATAAAGTACACAGTCGTTGAAGTTAAAATTAAAAAAAAAAGAAAAGAAAAAAAATGCACAACATGAAAGCAATTTGTTTTAGCAACCATGCACTTTATTTCATAAGAAAAAATATAAAATTGAAAAGAACAAGATTCAAAAATTAAGATCCCATAGGTATTATTACGCAAAAAATGAAAAGGAAAAAAAAGAATAAATTAAAGAGGACACATATCAAAAATATAGAGACATAATGGGTGTACATCCGGTATTTATTAAACTAGCTAAAAGGGGTAAAAGTTAAAACTAATTAAAAGACTTAAATGACCTGGCCAAGTCCGGTGTTCTGGCCTAGGGTCCACTTCAATTTTGACCAAGTCTCATTTCACTGTGAACCGCATTAATAATTATTATTATTAAGTCAAGAATGGCGTGACAAACTAAAAACCAAGTCTGTAATCAACGCACATACATGCCCTTAAGTCTTAACAAAATTAAGAATGAATCAAGTATATCTGTACCAAGCGATGACCAGAGATCAGACCCCACTCTAAGATGAGGTGATTTCCCAAAGTCAGCTAACACGCCTAGTGTGTGTGTGTGTGTGTGTTTTCGTGTTTGAAATTGTAAACCGTAGATGCGTGAGTGAGGGGTAGTGATGTGAGAATCTAGAGACTAGAAAGTTGTAGCTCAAACCCAATTTTATCGAATCAGTATTAATTATATGATAAATATTTTATATTTGGTATATAATTAGTGTACAATTTTAAAAAATAATGATCAAACATAAGACTAGTATATCAACACCCATTATATGATTAGTTGGATTCGATGAATCTTGATTTGGGCAAGAATTTTCGAATAGAAATGGATCAAATTTGGAGCAAATTTGAGAAATTTTGGATCTTATTTTTTAAAAAAATATTTTTCAATATTCAGGTTTTGACTTTGTCTCAAATTTAAAATCCCATGGCTTAGATTAAGACTTGCTTCATGATCATAAAACTATTTTCTATAAAATAATATCATCATTTTTTTCTTTTTTAATATAACATATCTAACTATTAATAAAAAAAAATTAATTATTCGTAAAACTATACATTGCATGTTTCAAAAGTTTAAACATTTAAAGAAAATAAATACATATGATTATTTATATGTATAAAAGGTGTAAACTAAAATAAAATGCAATTATTTTAATTTATAAGAATAATATTTTTATATTTTAAAATGAGTATATATTTAGAAACATACATGTATATCCACACATACATTAGAAACAAATAATATATAATATTTTAATGACCAGTTACATCCATATCTTGGAACTAAACTGCACGATTCAAAAGTATTAACAGTTTAAGATTTTAAAAGCCGCCCCAACCCCACGCAAAGGGATTCCAAGTGCGTTGCCATCCCTAGTATGATAGTGTTGTATATTTGCAAGATTTAATTGGGTAGCATTTCTTTTTACAGGAAATAATATATTACATATCAATTAATTATATCGATATTTTTTGATAAAAAAAAACAGCAATATCAATACTCTTAAATGACGCTTAAAATATTATATTCATCATCAATAATTATCAAATATGAAGAAACTATTCAATAGACTAATATCCACATCGTTGGTACTTGAAATCATGAAGTTTTTCCTTTGTCACTAGGTCAAGGGCTCCTCAGCGATTTAAGTGGGTGGGCTTAGACATTGAGAAAAAACTAAATAAACAGAACATCCTCAAAAATTAAAATAAGATGAATTTTAAGTTGAATGTGCCAGAAATTGTATGGAGGGAGTCCATGATTTATGATCGAATAGACATGTATCCCATCTTTAAAGGAAGGAGAATATGGTCGGAGGTTACTATCAAGGAAAAGAAAAAATTGTATGGAGGGCGTCCCCTCCTTGTCCCTACAAAATTCATAGGTCTTACAAAAAATTGTCAACGGCTTTGGCTGCATGGAAAACCAGTTATTAGATTCTAAAATCACACAAAACCATTTTCCCCGAAACTGGCTACTGACTTATATAATTGTACACTGTAGACTCCCATTATTCCTTCTATAAATACCCATTCATCTTTTCTTAATTCCCACCATCCTATAATCTTAATTCCCCTCTTCACGTGAGAAATTCTTAAATACAACTCTCACCCTTTCTTCAATAATATTTCATTTTCTTACATAACATTGTCTGAGTGATAAAATGTCTCCAGCAATGGTAATATCTGACCAAACCAGAATTAACGATGCCACATATTACGATGCCCTGGAAAGCCTATACCAGAAAGGAGTTAAACACATGTGCGATAACGGGATCCAGCATGTTCCTAGAAAATACATACTTCCCGCTGCTGAACGTCCACATGTGAACACCGCGAAAGCCGCCTGCCCGGAGCTCGACGATCTCAAGCTGCCCGTCATTGATTTTGCCGAATTGCAGGGCCCGAACCGTTCACAAGTCCTAAAAGCTCTCGCCTACGCTTGCGAACACTATGGGTTTTTCCAGGTGGGTAATTGCCCAAAAAATTACCAATTAACTTCAATATCAATAAACAATTGTAACAAGGTTCTGAAATAAATGTTGTGTGTCAATGTTGCAGCTGGTGAATCATGGTATTGGGGACGAGATTTTAAGCGACATGGTGGATGTGAGTAAGAGGTTTTTCGAGATGCCGTTGTCGGAGAGAGAGAAGTACATGTCGGCTGATATGAGCTCGGCTGTCCGGTATGGGACGAGCTTCAATCAGACAAATGATGGTGTGTTTTGTTGGAGGGATTTTCTCAAGTTGGTTTGTCACCCTCTGCCTGATGTCCTCCCCCATTGGCCCTCTTCTCCATCAGACTTTAGGTAACACCAAAATCCAACAATTCTTTCTGAATAATTTATTTTGGAAAAGTAATCATTATACTAAAAAAGGACGAAATTGATAGGTGTAGTTTTCTTGTTTAAGTCTCTCGTCTGATGTATGAAATACTAAGCTAATTAGTACTAGGGTGTTAAAATTTTTTTTTTTAATTAAACTTACTAATACATGCAATGTGTACTTGTGGACGATTATAAAAATTTATACTTGAATTTTTACCTCTTAAAAGTGATAAAATCTTGCTTCAATTTTATAACACGTAACAATATGCATATACAATTATTAATGAGTTTGAAAGTAGGAAGCATTTTATTTTCAACACATGTGCATTGTATTTGACTCAGTTAGTGAAAGCAATTATGACTAAGTTATAGGGGTTCACCTATTCGTCTTTGAGAACACTAAACCAAGATTTTGATTGGAGGAAATAAGTTATATATTATTAAATTGTATATCGAACACACAGGCAATTGGCGGTATGTTACGCAAGAGAAACAAGAGCGCTGTTCATGATGGTGGTGGAGGCCATCCTGGAGAGCCTAGGGCTAAACAACAACGACACGGAGAAGAAGACAGAAGACGATGATGACGACGAAATAGAAAAAATATTAAAAGAGTTCTCAGATGGGAGCCAGCTAATGGTGGTGAACTGCTACCCGCCATGCCCAGAGCCTGATTTGACACTGGGAATGCCACCTCATTCCGACTATGGTTTCCTCACACTCCTTCTACAAGATGAGGTCAAGGGCTTGCAAATACAGCACCAGGACAATTGGGTCACACTTCAACCCATACCCGGATCCTTTGTGGTCAACGTCGGAGACCACCTTGAGGTATGCATACACATACGCGTTTGTATATATATACATATATACACACCTATATATATATATATATATATATATATATATATACATCACACGGCAAAGACAACAGCTCTTTACTAACAAAAATTATATGACAAATTAAATTCAAAACTTGAAGTATTTGTGACGAATGTATAATATAAATATTAATAAAATTGAGAGTTAAAATATAAAACCGGGAACAAAGCATATAATGAAGGATCGATGATGGATAAAATTCATCACAAAATTGTAAATTTTGATAGATTTTGTTAAATTTGTGATAAAATTTGTCGTAAGTAAATCAGATGTTTTTTATTTTTTTGTAATAATAGGCTCGCGAACTACATCGGCCGTTCTCCCTCATATAACTTTACGCAATTATGCAAACTTTCTTGATTTGACAATTAAAAAATATTTTCTTCTTAAAAGTCTAATTAGAGAATTTTATTATAATTTAAACAATTATATTATTAAATTATGTAACACGTAAGAAATAATTGTAAAATACATATATATGTAATTTTGAAATAAAAAAAAAAAGAAATAATATACAATACATTAGACCACATTATAAAGGGTGTCATTGTAAATGTAATAAATACTTATTTATTTTGAATTTTTTAGTTATTGTTTGTTAGTATAATTGTCTAATTATGATATAACTTGTTTTGAGCAGATATTCAGCAATGGAAGATACAAGAGCGTGTTGCACAGGGTTCTTGTAAACTCAATGAAGTATAGGATTTCAGTGGCTTGTTTGCACAGTCTGCCATTCACGAGCACAGTGAGACCATCACCTAAGCTCATTACGGAGACAAATCCAAGGCGTTATAAAGACACAGATTTTGCTAGTTTCCTCGAATACATCCAATCTTGCGACTCCAAGAAAAAGAATTTCATTGAGTCCAGGAAATTATTGAACTAATTATATTTTAATTAATTAAACAGGGAAATTAAAGAACAATATATATATATATATATGTACATATACATGCGTGTAGACTTTTTGAGGGTTGACATTTGTAGCATCAATTATCATATAGAAATTATTGGTTGGGTGTATCGGTTGACGCTCAGCAATATTGTATTAAAATATTGTTAAAGTGTAATATAGGATTACAAGAGCTTCATTAAGGAAATTAATATTTATTTTCTAATTATACCGACTGAAGGGATTGAGTCAACTTATTCCACTTTCCAGTTAGTTTCATGAGTTACACGTATTTGGAAAGGTACAACAAAGCTACACACTTATATATGGATATACATACTAGCATGTACCATGTGCTATGCACAGATATTATAATTTATTATATTATATAAAAAAATAAAAATAAAATATACTATTTATATAAAATAATATTTATTTTAAATAATTTTTAACGCAAGTCAGTAATTAAGTAAATAACAATATTTACTCATATTTAAAACTTTTAAATTTAAAAAAGAAAAAGACAAGTATCGTGGTGTCAAAAAAAATCATATCAAAAAATTAAAAAAATTAAAGTCTAAATATATGATCCAAACTAAAGTCATAAATAAAATTTTTAGATTTATTAAAGTTATGACTGTTAAACTATAAGCTACTCTACATTAATAAATCACAAAATAATGGATTATTATCCATATAGGAATATGTCACGTTGTTGTTTTTTTATGCACCTAAATATATATGGATGTGAATCATAGTAAAATAAATTAAAATTAAAATTTAGTTTACAAAAAAAGAATAATTTATAAATATAAACAAAATAATAATTAAATTATGAATTACCAAGTAGTCTTGATGTATCTTAGAAGTTGTGAATCTTCATTTACATTTTCAAAGAAACCTTTCGCTCTAAACTTGTGTAAGATGAATCTTAGATGTTGTGAATATTTTGAATCTCATTTCATATCTCAATTCATTTTCTAATAAATATGTTAATTATAAAATATCTTACTTAGTGGAAATAAAAAATCATAAAAAAGTGAAAGTACGTAATTAAATATGTTAGTGGGTAAGTAAGTGGATGAGTGGGATAAGGAAGGTTTTAATTGTTGTTACTATTATTTCAAAAAACCTATCCAATTATTTTTTTTAAAGTGAGAAATTCAAATTTTTGAGAGATCAAAATTAACCAAAATTGTAGTTAAAGACCGCTATGAAAATCATTTTATAGCTTATTAGATGATTTTGGTCAAAGACCGTTGTAGTAGATGTAAACCTTTTATAATGTACATATAACATTAAACAATATAAATAACAATAAATAAATAAAATAGGTTCACTGGAAAGTAAGGAACAATAAATAAATAAAATTTGAATACATAGATAATTTAATACCAAAAAAATTAAAGATAAAAGATATGTCAGTGAGAAAAAATGTTGGATAATAAAACTTTCATATGGTGTTAAGAGGGTGTTTGAGATTGCTTTTACTTTTGGAAAAGTTGGAATTGTTGAAAAAGTTGAAAAAAACTTGAATAGTAAAAGTTGGTAGTGTTTGAAAATAAAAGTTAAAAGTTGATAGTAAACGTGTTGAGTGTTTGGAAATAAAAGTGAAAAAGAGTCAAAAGTTGGTAAAAAATAATTAAAAAAGTTCAATATATTTACAAAAATACCAAAAAGCACTTTTAAGCTGCTATAAGCAGCTTCCTCTCAGCTTCTGTTTTTTTTAACTTAATTTAAGCAGAAGTTACAAAACCAAATACTTAAAGTAGTTTTTTTGAAGCTAAAAACAGCAAAATATATTTTTTTAAAAGTTTTTCAAAATGCCTCCTAAATTGTATACGAATAATTGATAGAGATAAAAAGGTGAAATAATATATCGTTGATAATATTGTGTCCACATTTTAATTTTTTTAAATCCTTTTAAAATTATAAGTTAATTTTTTTAATAAAAGGCATTTTTTCAAGTTTGAGTTACATAAGTTTTAATTGAATGTTTTTTTAAAAAAAAATTGAGGATAAATTTACCATGAATGACACTATATTGATATTTACATTCCTAATATTTCTTAAATCATAACTAATTTGATGGCATTACGTAATAGTTTAATTAAAATTTTCTTTATGTATATGTTTTTATTGAAAGCTACTATTAAATTTTTATGAGAAAGGGAGAAAGAGTATAAAAAGTATTAAAAATATTCTTATGGATTGTTGGTGGGTTTTAATAATTAGAAAAGATAAATAAGAAGCTCACAATTAATGTCAATCAATCAAATAATTCATTTTAAATAATTTAAAATTCTAAAATTTGAGAATTTTGTCAAAATTACAGATTGAGGTCAAAAGACTTCCTTCAATAGTATAGATAGATGTATTAATTAATTATTTTCATATCTTTTTTTTTTTGGTCGAATTATTATTTTCATATCTGTGAATACACACATACATACATGTGCACTCACGGAGTAAACATGCGCGCAATCAGATGTATATGATGAAATCTACTAGTTAATTTGACAGATAGAAGACGAACAATATCTAAAAGAATATTAATAATACTAATTGGAGTATGATATAACGTTCATTTTGTCACAATTCTGATATCTGGTCTTTGTTTAGTAATATTGATGAGCTGTCACACTTTAGTTGATAAGGAAAAAAAAATAGTAATTAATTAACCTAAACCATGACAGTTAATAGCAACTTACCATTTGAATTTTCAGAAGCAACGATGTTGAATATTGATATTTTAATTATTTTTTAATCAGAAAATAAATCAAGATAATTAGGAGGAAATGAATAAGAAAGTGTCAAGAAGAAAACTGGGTCATGAGTTTAGCAAAGATTTAAAATTTGAATCTAAATCCACAAATCAGAGCAACGAAATCAAAATTGTAACCCCAAATACGTAAGTACACTTTTGGTTTAATTCGAGATTGAACCTGCTCGGTTAACATCCTAATATAATGTGGTGGGGAATAAGCTTTCAAAGCCGGCTATATATCTTTATGGCATAATATTATTTCATAGTTGTGTATAATTGACTCTGAGTTAGCAGTCTTCTTAGTTCGAAGAGTTTACTAGAATATATTGACTCGTGGCTTGAAAAACTAAGTATTTTAGTATTCACAAATTGGGACCATATTTATGATCTATGACACTTAAATGTACTACTTTAGCCCATTTCTGCATTTCAACATTATTGACCGCACAGTCAGCTTTCAAAAGGCCAGAAAAGAGACCATCAAATTTGAATGTGTGTGTGTGTGTGTGTATAATGATAATATTTTAGTGCCGACACCCCTTTACCAATACTGGTAGTGTAAAAAAATTATTATTTTTGGATATGTTATGTTGAAATTTTTTTAACAAGATATGGATTTAAATGCAATAATCCATAATACGAAATCAAATACGATTCTTATGAATCAATTAAGCACAAGATCTATAGTAAATAACCAAATAATGCTTGAACCAAAATCACTAACCTTGATCCATTAGAAATATGGAAGAGAATTGAAGTTGGGTTAGTGATATTCTAAGTCGAGGAAAAAGTGCATAACTTTTTTGTATTCTCTCTTTTAAATGGGGTAAAAAGAAAAACATCGTTATTTTCTGGCCTAGGGACTATACTCTAATATACATAATGTGTCATATTTTGATTATGGGCTCATCAAACATAATTAAAGTGTGATTGGACTTCTACACATGAAAGACTCATACTCAATATAATATTTCTACAAGCCCATTAAATTTATTTCTTAGTGGATCACATAACTGGGCTTCTTTTAATGAGATAACAGACCATGTATAATAAATTAATATGTGAAATTGCCAAAATAGAGAAAAACGCAACATGTTATTCAATCATTTGCGTTCATCTATTTATTTTATTGCAATTTTTAAATGTTTTTCAAATTAAATATATGATGCATTAATCAATGTGCACCAAAATGAGATTTGTAAAAACAAAGTTTTAAGTTAACCCTTACAAAAAAAACTTAGAGGGACTAATTTGAAATGAAATCAAAAATGGGTCAACTAAAAGACTGCGATTTAAAAATTAAGGATTAAAGTGACTTTAATTTCAAATTTTGAGGATTTAATTGCGTAATTAACCCTAAACTAGTTCTTTGTAGTATTGTTAAAGAGCTCATGGTGACTCGTGGCTCAAACTAAAGATGGAAAACAAGAACAGTCACGTGCCCAACACATGCACTGCAGCTGTGCAAGTGCTTGAGCTTCTTTCAGACATTCAGGAGTAATACCGGCCCAACATGAAGGGCCCAATTTGAGTCCAATTTTCATTTTTGCGAATAATACTGTTTAGTCTACGTGGCCCAATTTTTATTTTAGGATGCCCGATCCTAGCCTGCTACAAAAGCGGTGAGTTTGGTGTATAAATCAAAATGAATGAAACCATTAACTTTGATTCGGAGAAGAAGAGTATAATAATATCACCATTAACTTTGCTGCAAATTAGGTGGGCTCCGCAATAATATCATCTTAGTTATAATTTTAAAGATTATGATGGTGATTATTAAATTTTTAATCTCTTTGCCTAACATATTTAAGAACAAACCATTAACTTTGATTTGGAGGAGAAGAGTAGGCGGAGCAATCACCAATTTCTTGTATCAATTCGTTCTTAAATAGTTAAATCATTACCAAAAAAAAAAAAATAGTTAAATGTTAAATACTCATAAGATAATTTAAATTGTACCATATTTTAAATTTAATTTAAAATATTAATATATAACATATAATACAATTTAAATTGTTTTAATGCGTGACTCAAGATGAGGTTGTATAAGAATTTGTAGGGCAGGTCTCAAATAGTCCTAGTAAGATAACTAGAAAAGTAATGCATTTATCAAAAAAAAAAAAAAAAAAAACGATAAGTAACGCAAAATACAGTGATGATAACTGGTCCGCCAGCATGTCCTCCTCACTTTCTCTCTCCTCTTTGTCCTGCGTCTCCGACCACCACCACCGCCACCACCACAGCATTCGCCACCGCCACCACCACCACCGCGGCATTCGCCACCGCCACCGGCAATCCCTAACCCCGTCGCTCTCCATCAACAACTCCACAAACAACAAACCCCCAACAACCAAGCCCACGTCATGGGTGAGCCCAGACTGGTTAACCTCTCTAACGAAATCTCTCACCACATTAGGCTCCAAAGACGAGTCCAACGTACCGGTCGCCAGTGCGAAGCTCGACGATGTGTCGGACCTCCTCGGTGGGGCCCTCTTTCTGCCGCTGTTCAAGTGGATGAATGAGTGTGGGCCCATCTACCGCCTTGCGGCGGGGCCGCGAGATTTCGTGGTAGTTAGTGACCCCGCCATTGCCAAACATATCTTGAGAAGCTATGGCACCAAGTACGCTAAAGGGCTTGTTGCTGAGGTATCTGAGTTCCTGTTTGGCTCTGGTTTTGCCATTGCTGAGGGTTCCCTTTGGACGGTAATTGTGATTTCAATTTTTTCAAGTATGATTTTAGTTATAATTGAATCATATTCGATGCACGTGTGTGTTGGTCGAATAGGGACCAATTGTTGTTGGTGGTGATTTGTTGTTTAAATAAATTGGATTGTGATGAGTGTGTGTGGATATCCCACTTTTTTTTTTTTTGGGAGAATCTGGATAGAGTGGTTGTGGTTTGATGTTAGCATGTTTCTTGCACATTATTGTAGAGTAAATATATAATTTTGGCATTTCTTGAGAGAAATTTGCTTAGTTTTTGAATGGAATGATCGTTAACTAGCTCAAGATGTCGAAGTACGTAGGAGAAGCTCATCATTTCCAACGAGGTTGCCCAATCACTTTATGTCCTGCCCTCCTAATTGTAATTGCAGTTCAATAAACCACCGTATAATTAAATTAAGACGTTCCTTTTATGAGGTTACACATTTGTTTTTATAGGTTTGTTACTGCTTTTTTAAGATTAAAAGTATGGTTATTATAGGTAAGGCGCAGGGCTGTGGTTCCATCGCTTCACAAGAAGTACTTGTCCATAGTAGTTGAAAGGGTCTTTTGCAGATGTGCTGAGCAGTTGGTGGAGAAACTGAAGCCCGATGTTCTCAATGGCTCCGCTGTAAACGTGGAGGAAAAATTTTCTCAGCTTACTCTTGATGTTATTGGGCTAGCTGTCTTCAACTATAATTTTGATTCTCTTACAACTAATAGTCCCGTTATTGATGCAGTTTATACTGCATTGAAAGAAGCAGAACTTCGTTCAACTGATCTATTGCCATATTGGAAAGCAAGTTATCCTTGACCCTTTCAAACTGGCCCTTATCTCTTAGTTGAGTTGTAAGATTAATGCTGGCTTTATTTTCATTCTATCTGCAGATTAATGCTTTATGTAAAGTAATACCAAGACAGATTAAAGCTGAAAAGGCAGTTTCTTTGATAAGACAAACCGTTGAAGAGCTCATAGCAAAGTGCAAAGAGATTGTGGAAACTGAGGGTGAGAGGATAAATGAGGAGGAGTATGTGAATGACACAGACCCGAGCATACTTCGGTTCTTGCTTGCTAGTCGAGAGGAGGTACAGAATTATGTTGGACTTGCTTCATTAGAATTAATGACATCTTTAGTCCCACATTATTGATGCTATGAATATCCAATCAAATATATATATATATATATATATATATATATACATACATCCCAGAAGTTATTAATGGTCTTTTTATGTTCCAAACATGGTTGTCTTATTTGTTTCAGGTTTCAAGTTCCCAGCTAAGAGATGACCTTTTGTCAATGTTAGTTGCTGGTCATGAAACCACTGGTTCAGTGTTAACCTGGACGGCATATTTGCTTAGTAAGGTATATCTACTTTTCGTCTTTCAGATCCCTTTTGTAGACTTATGAATTTTTTAGTTGTTTGTTGTTCATGCATAGTTCTTTCTTGATGTTTAATTCAGGACCCATCCTCTTTGAGAAAAGCACGGGACGAAGTTGACAGTGTATTACAAGGTAGGCTTCCTACCTATGAAGACATAAAGAATCTCAAGTTCTTGACACGTTGCATAATGGAATCAATGCGCCTGTATCCTCATCCACCTGTAAGTTGCAAAATGCATCCCTTAATTGACAAAAATGTGCTGTACTTGTTCTGATTATGATTTCCTCGAATGAGAATTTCATTAGGTCCTGCTGAGAAGAGCTCGAGTTGATGATGTACTACCAGGGAACTACAAGGTCAATGCTGGTCAGGATATCATGATCTCAGTATACAATATTCATCACTCTCCACAGGTATCACCCCTGGCAGAGATTCTGCATGAGAGAGAGAGAGAGAGAGTCATTCAAAACTCTAAAGCCTATTAAGCTTTAATGATTATTTCTCTTGTGTTTTTTCAGGTATGGGAAAGAGCTGATGATTTTGTGCCAGAAAGATTTGATTTAGAAGGTCCAGTTCCTAACGAAACGAATACTGATTTTAGGTAGCTATACAAACTTCATTCATTTCTCATGGAGCCCTTAAAAATGTTACCCCTAATGCTAATGCACCCTCTATGTTTTCTAATTCAAAATGTCTAATTCTGTAGATTTATACCGTTCAGTGGAGGACCAAGAAAATGTGTTGGTGATCAGTTTGCTTTACTTGAAGCAATTGTAACCCTTGCAGTACTTCTACAGCACATGAACTTTGAGTTGATCCCTGACCAGAATATTGGCATGACCACTGGAGCCACTATCCACACAACTAATGTAAATTTTTTTTCTCAATCCTTAATTGTTATAGCAGTGGTGTGTTTTTCTCACAAAGCCCTCACTAGGATGGTGTGGAGAGAGAGAGAGAGAGAGAAGGAGAGAGAGTTTCTTGCTATTTATTCTGTTGTCACATATGGGACTTGACTGCTGTTTTGTGGCAGGGGTTATACATGAAGTTTACCCGAAGGCAAACCGCATCCGCTTTTGCTGCTGCAATTTCTTCCAGGTGAGATTCTCTGGTTCATGCTTAAGAAAAGCTTGTAGTAATATGAGTCACTTAGGTGAAATTCAATACCCAGAATTTTTATGTGTTTATATATCTATGAGACTACGACAAATAACTGCATTAGCAGTGCCTATTTTTCTGGGAAACTGCACGTTGCAGTAGATGGAGCATTCTAGCTTTCTTGTAACTTCACATAACCTGGTCGAGCTGTAACCTGTAAATACTGTATTGTATCTCTAATGATTCAAATCCTCATTTGTTATTTCAAGTTTCTGATTGAATAGATCATCTGGAGACTGGATTAGTGTACATGTTTCGAAGACTATAGATTTACAGTCTTTTGCATTGCATATCTACTTATATAAATTATTTTCTTCTACTTTTTGCACTTGCATACAGTCCTTTTGAACTTTTTTCTTTTTGTTCCTTCATTGAAATAATGGTGCTCCAAAGCTTTATCTCAATGGCGGTTCCCCTATCTATGCCAATCACCTACCCACCCACCCACTACTCCAAAAACCCAATAATACAAAAAAAAAAAGGTTTGAATAAAAATATCTAAACTCCATAAATTAGAGATGGTAGGCAAATTGAGAAGCACCATAAAAACAGAACGATTGAAGAACCAACCAGTGAACCCCACTAGAAAGATTGTTAAGTCTGATCATAATACTTCATTGATGACCCAGCATTTGTGCTTAATTGACGAAGCAACCAACTCCAATTCATTATTGTGAGTTAGAAATTTTATCCAGGACAATACCAGATTAATTCTTGTACCATTGTTTTTAACATTTATCTATCGTCTTCGATGGGACCCCGTTTGACATACGTGATTAATTCCAATGATAACTGAGTACTAAATGAAGAAGGTGAAAAATAAAACATTTTACCTCCTTACATAAAGCTGTGTTGTGTGTTGTTCGTTTGTGTGAGCTGGAGCCTTCTCCTTGGTTTCGGAACACGCTATGTCATTTTTGTTGCAAGAATGCAGGTAAAATATTAACGATTTTTGTAGTTTTCTTGACCGTAAGTAAATTTCGGGAGACAATTTGGACTGATGGAAGAATTCACCTGAGGGCAAATTTGTAAAAAGAAATATTAATATTTCACTTACATTTTCACTAATTTAAGGCAGAAAATGACATTGCATACTTCAAAAATCAAAAAATCAATTTCAAATCACACAAACGAACAACATAACTTCATATTTGGGGGCAAAATGCTTTATTTCAAAAAGTTCAAAGATGAGTCATTATTTATTTTAAAAAGATTTTTTGCACAATTCTATTGTGATATTACTCATTTTCACCAGGCATAATAATTTCATAGTAGATTCTAACGTAAAGCATCGACAGTAACTTGTGGGTATATTAATTAAACTATATAGTCAAAACGATTGAGACTTTGTAATTACGGCCTAGCCTAGCCTAGACTATGCTTAGTATTGAAATTTCCAATGTGAGGAAGCTTTGTTTACATCCAGAAAAACAAGACAAACATTGTTTTTTTAAGCTATCGCGTGGCTTTATCTTTGTATAAAATAAGTAATTTTGTCAATTTTTAAGGAAAAGGGGGGGGGGGGGGGGGGATTAACAATGAATTATCAGATGAATTTATAAAGAAACAATATTGTAAATTGATCGAAACTCAAAAAATTGAAATATTTGATTTCATATTGTAACAACTGGATTATTATTCTTGGAACATGATTAGGTCATGACTTTTAACAAACAGCCATGGGATCATGATTCATTTATCATTTGTCACGATATACCAATAAATATTTGAAATGATTAGATCATGAACAAAACTAATCGCAGAGGAAAGCTAAAGTTTTACAAATTGAGGGGTTTTTCTTGTGTTAAATTTCAATAAGTTTAATTATAAAGAGATCCATCTGATGGTAAAGCTTGGATAATAAGTTTTTTTTTTGGGAGAATGACACACAACTAATTAATTTGTTAAAGCAATTTGATTGACGTTACCCATAAAGATCTAGATCTCGATGCACCCTGTGACTTTCAACATAAGAATAAAGATTTTAAGTTCACAAATCTAAATTATTTCTTAAATCAAGATTAGGTTCTTTGCCAAACCTAAACCATCACAGGTTCAAGTAGACTTTCTTCATTCTTCCCTACCACTAGGTCATTAATTAAGACGATTAATTAGGAGATCGTCTTTCATTATCATCTCCAAATTTTCTTATCGTTAAAAGCAAAAAGAAAAAAGAAAACAGCAGTAGCAATCTTGTCTCTCGTTCTGTTGCCCTAATAGGAATTGCGGAACAACCAATAATTTAAATATTGAATGTGTTGGTATTTAGTTCTTATATGCAAATATACAAAAACCGATATTCGGGGACGAAACTGAGGGATTGGGTGTGACAGCCGACTCAGTCAAATTTATATAGAAACATACATATTTCTAAATTTGATTGAATTTTGGTGAAGTTAGTTAGGGAAGATTTTATCTTCAGTATGAAAGGCCAACAAACTGTTTTGCAATAAATTTCAAAAAGGGCAACATGTTTTATATTATATTATTAATGTAATTTCCTTAATTTATGGTTAAAGCATATGCAGTTGAACTGAAAGTTGTTGATCGTACAAGAAACAATGGCATATGGGGCATATGTATCTATAATGTCATCATATGAAATGCCCAACTCCGAGAATGTTCATATGCTGTCACACATGAGAGGTTGAGAACAATGACTTCTTAGCTAACTGCCTCTCTCTCTCTCTCTCTCTCCCTCTCTCCTTTTATTCTCTCTTGTTTTATTTTTTTCTTTTTTTCTTTTATGGTTCTCTTGTTTGTGTCTTTAGTACAATCATACAATGCGTAGTCATAACGATGCTCATTTAGAAGATATCTTAACGCCTGTGCAGCCCACTTCACTTTAGCTCAAGAACACACGCACACACACACAATGTTTAAGCTACAAAGGCCAACTAACAGTAACAGACCATCAAAACAAAGAGAGAAGGTCGATTTCAGATTCTCCAATTTTCAAGCCCTTCAGGTACAAATCTGTTTTGCCGCTAGTATATATAATTTTCTTTGATCTTCGTTCGTTCTCTGTTTTTGTTTTGCTTTTTATTTTTATCTTCATTGATAAGCTGTCTGGTGTTTTAGAACTTCAAGTATTCAAATGACACATGATTTTCTGGGTTAATGACGAAGTGCACGTTTGCATTTGGTGAAAATTCCCGACGGAAAACATAAACATCATTAATGATTCTGATTATATATATAATATTACTACTTCGAAACAACAGAATAAGTTGAATTTTGATGAATATCTACGTTAATCCAAATATTATTTCCTTAAATGTTGTCTGATTGATGATAAAGCGCGTATAGGCTGGCCGGTATTCATAGTTTTTGTCTTAAATTCGACATTTATAGTCCATATATTTGAATTCTTACAACTTTCTGGTGATACACAACTTCCAATCTTCATCAGGTCAGAACCCTGAAAAGATGCATTCGATTTTTAACCGTGGTCAAAATCAGAAGCGCCATTCATGGATCTAAACACCTCTTCAGCTTGCTGAATTTTAATTTTTCTATATAGCTAATTAAATCAGAAAATCCGATTGAAAAAATTACAAATCAGGCTGCTTTAATTTCCCATTCAAGCATTCCAAGTGCTTGTTTATTTATTAATTTTTGGTATCATAATCTCAAGCTCTTTATGAAGCTATATATGTAAATATCCCTTTGCAGGTACCAAAAGGATGGGACAGACTATTTGTGTCTTTAATCTCTGTAGAAACAGGGAAATCAATAGGCAAATTGGGCAAAGCACTTGTGAAAAATGGCAGTTGCCAATGGACAGAGACTGTGTCAGAATCTATCTACATTTCAAGAGATGATTCTTCGAAAGGCTACGAAGAATGCCTTGTCAAGCTTCTTGTTTCCACGGTATGGTTCGCATGTTTTTCACCTTATAATATGAATGTCTGTGTGTATATATATACACACAAGCGCGCACTTCATTGACACATAACCATTTTGAAAGTAATTTTGACTGTGTTTTAGGGCTTAACAAGATCCAGCATTCTTGGAGAAGCAACCATCAATGTGGCACAGTACACCAGCTCAAGGGCCTCTGCTGCAGTTTCGCAGCCTCTAAAGAAATGCAGTTACGGCACAATTTTGCAGGTGAGTGAACATGAGATGCTCGTATAAAACTTATCATGAATTTCGATGACTATCTTGTTGTAACCTGTCTCAAGTTTTTCAGGTTAAAATCCAATGCCTAACTCCGAGATCAAAAATCAGGTTGGTAATTTATGGCAAAGTTAATCTGCCTATTCGGCTGTCTGGCCTTATGAACGTTCATGTGACGTTTTCTCAATATATCCAGGGATGAGGAATCAAGAAAATCAAATTCTCAAGAAAAAGATCTGAATGTGGATCATCATGATACAGAAAGCAAATCAAACCACTCAGATGGTTCGAGTCAAGACTTGGCTGCCACCTCTCGTCCTCTGAAATTAGATAGCAAGGTGTTTAAACAATCTCATTTTGCTACTGAACTTTCTTTCTGGCTGTTGTTCAATTAGTTCACGAATTTAGAGATCATGTAAGTTATGGCCATGGCACCTCTTCGTCCGTGTGCAGGGAACAAGCCAATCAGCATCTGGTTCAATTCGGAGCTACGATTCTCTAGAAGGATCTATGGAAAGAGAAGATTTATCCAAGAATGCCTTGAAGAATAATGAAGAATGTAATTCTAATACAACGCCCGATCATTTTTCAATCGAAGATGATCCTCCATCAAATCACCAGTCATCTTCGAATTCCTCCAGGATGCATTTGAGAGAGGATTTTCGCGATGAAGAAGCAGTGATCATCAACAGGTCGTCCATGACGAATCTCGGTTCTTCAAGGAATCTTCTAGAAGCTGCAGAAGATACGATTGAGGAACTTCGGGTAGAAGCCAAAATGTGGGAGAGAAATGCTAGGAAGCTAATGATCGATCTGGATATTTCCAGAAAGGAGTTCTCTGATCTGTCGAAAAAGCAGGGGGAATTAGTAATGGAGGTCTCAGCTGCACATGCAGAGCGAGATGGCCTAAAGAGAGAAGTGCAAAAATTGAAGATGGATTTGCAGCAGTTAACAACAAATCAGGCTAAACGAGAAGAAACAATGATTCAATCTGAAAATTTGATTCATATGCAAAAGGTGCTGGCGAATGAGATCAAATATCAACAGAATTTGAATGACAATTTAGGCGAGCAACTGAAACGAAGCCAGGAATCAAATCTTGAACTCGTTTCTGTTCTTCAAGAGCTCGAAGAGACTATAGAACAACAGAAATCTGAAATAGAGAATCTGTCATCTCTCAAGATGGATTTTACAGAAATGGAAAAATCGATAGCTAGAACTTCAGAGGATAACAGGAGGTTGCAGCTCCAGTTGGAACAGCTCCAGGAATCAGAGACGAAATTGCGAAGTGATGTTCGATTCCTTGAGGAAGCTTTAAGGGGTAAAACTGATGAACTGGAGAACGCAAGGAAATCGAGCAGCCGGATTGAAGAGGATTTCAAATACAAATTGTCTGTCAAGGAAGAGGAGATTGCCAGCCTAGAAGCAAAATTATCAGGATACAAAAATAATGTGGATCTTGTGAAAGAAATGGATTCCTTGAGAGAAAAAGTCCAAGAGCTAGAGAAGGATTGCGTTGAGCTCACTGATGAGAACCTTGAACTGTTATTCAAGATCAAGGATTCAAATAAAACCAATATCAGAAAATGTGGATCTTTCGACTCAATCACGAGCGAACATCCAAATGCTTCTCCTAGTGACGAGTCTGAAGTAAGTGATCCTAAATTTCAAATTTTCCACAAGGAAGACGAGCTCAAGGAGAACGAATGTGAGAAACTTCAACATGAACTCACGGCCCTCCGTGACAATGTTAGTTCCCTTGTTTCTGATAAGGCAGATCTTGAGAGGAACTTAGAGGAGATTGAAAGAAAAAAGCAAGAACTAGAAAACACGTTATCGGGGTTGCAGGAAGAAAATATGCACTTAAAGGAGTGTGTATGTCATCTGGAAACTCAAGCTAGACAGCTGAAAGATGAAAAGGAATTTTATTTGCAGGAAGCTGAGAACTTAAAATCTGTTACTTCGAGTCTCCAAGATGAGATCCAACAAATGAAAGTTGAGATGGACATTCAAATACTGGATCTCAAACAGAAATCAGAAGATATGGAGAAACAATGGTTAGCAGCTCAAGAAGAGTGTGAACATGTTAAAACAGAGAACAGAGAACTGCATGCAAATTGTGCAAGAATGGAGGCTCAGTTAAGCGAATCGAAGAAAAGTCTGTTGGATTGCAGTAAAAAGGTTGAATTGTTAGAGGATCGTCTCACTTCCGTGCTGGATGATTTTGCCATGAGAAAGAACAGCATGAAATCAGAACTAGATGCACTTGTCAAAGAAATTAGCTACTATAAAGAGAAAACCGAAGACTTCGGGAGCCTGCAGAAAGAAAATGACGTAGCCCTACAAGATTCTGAGTTGAAAGTTCAAGACTTGACAGGTCAGCTGGCTGATTCTAAGCAAAATTATGAGAAACTGGTGGCTGACCATGAAAGAATTCTGAAAACATTGGCGAATTATAAGAGAAGTGAAGAGAAATTGAAGACCGACATAAATGAACTTGAATTGAAGCTTACAATATCCGACTACGAGCGCCAACAACTGTCTAAAGAAACGAGCATTTTGAAGGGTCAGCTACAGAATATGTCAGCTCTTCAGGGTGAAATTTCAGTCTTAAAAGGAGAGTTAAACGAGTGCGGGATCGATAAGGACAAGCTGGAGGTTGCATTGCAGACAGTTTGTGAAGATTATGAAAAACTGAAGGCGGAGAAGAGTTCTTTTTCAGAAAAGATGTCAGTTTTTCAGGATGCAGTGTCTGAGCTTGAGGAGTGCAAAAGGGCTAAATTAGCATTCGGAGAAAAGCTTCTGAAAATGGAGAATGAGTTGGCTGAGAAAGAGATTGTGTGTGGCCAGTATTATAACCTTAAAAATGAACTAAGTGAAGTAAAGAGAGCAATGTATAGACTTGAGGAAGAGAGAGATGAATGCTTAAAGAAAGCTCAAGCCCTTGAAGAAAATCTTAAGTTGATGGAAGATAGAAACAATTTTATCAAACAGGTATCCCCTTTCTTGTTTACCTATGTCCTTCACTATATTGCTATAACTTTTGTCAGTAGCAAATTAATGAGTTCTTTTGATAGGCTTCAAAGAGATCGGGTGCCAATGGTGAAGTAGTGGCAAGAGAAAGGTATGAAAGAACAAAGTCATCACTGGAGACGGAGCTGAGAGACCTCAGGGAACGGTACCTAGAAATGAGTCTCAAATACGCGGAAGTTGAGGCTGAGCGCGAGGATCTTGTAATGAAACTTAAGGCAACTAAAGGTGGGAAGAGGTGGTTTTCGTGAAAAACAGCATCTTCCAACGTAAGATTTTAACATCGATGGAGTAGCCTCAGCACAGCACATAAGACTTACTATATACTGCAGCATTTGCTTTATTTTTCTTGGTTAATTTTCTGAAATAAGTACTTGCACTGAGCAGGTGATGACTAAATTAAGGGGAAATTCGGTTGTATATATGGTAATAAGCCATGGCTCGAAGAAAGCAAGTCAGCCGAAAGAGATCAAAATGAGCTTATGTTCAAAAGGATACATAGTGTATCTTTCCAAGTCAATTTTGAATACATCAAAGCACGTTTCACGTTCACAAAACTAAGTAAATAAATAACAGATTAAGAAAATACAGTTAAGGAAAAGGCACATTGTATCAAATAATAATATGTTTGGAATACACGAGTGATGTCAACTTTCTTTTTTATCCACCAAACAACAAAAATAAAAAAAAAATTAAATCAAAAAATAGGAAAAATCCAACTTCTTATTTACGATTGGTTCTGACTAATCCACAACTCACAAAGCAATCAACAAAAGCATAAAAAATGTAGCGAAAGAATAATCCCCTGCTTCTGCTTGTGTCACTGTCACCCCATAATTATAAACATGAAACCAAAACAAAGCAAATCCCTCACTATAGTACAACGCCCACTAATTTAAATTGCAGCCAGCTTTTCTTTTATTTGAACTATATTTTTTCTGTAGAGCAATTTATTAACTCATACAGAAGAATGACGTACAGGTAACTTTCAAATCCCTTTGTATAATTTCGGATACACATATGCAGTATATTAGGATTGGGGTGTACCTATCAGTTACAGATTATAAATAATATAAATAATTAAATTAAAAAAATTTCAGATACATCGAGTGGAGACAATCAGTACAATCACTCAAATTTAATTTTATATGTATATTACTATTAATATATAAGTTGTTCGGCCTTGTGCTACAGTAACACGCTGGTCTGGCGGCCCATCATGCTTACCTGGGAGAGGTCCAGTAGTGAATTGGTCGGCCTTTTTCATGACGGGCTTTGGGCCCGAGGGCCTGACTGCTTGAAACGACATCGTCTCATTTATTGGGCCTGTACGTTTTGTTTGGGCCTTATTGTTGAAGCTGTTATATTTTTTTTGGGTTTTGGGTTGGGCTTGTCTGTTTTATAAGCTGTTATTACTTTTTGGGATTTTGGGTTGGGCTTGGCTATTTTATAACTTAGGGTATGTTGGCCCAATTCAATGTATTACTTCAATTTATTGGTAATTAACCACAGAAAGTGTGCGCTTGGTGCCCCCTATCATTGATCGTGTAAACAATTCCTACACGGTGTTTGTGAGCTCAAGGCAAAGCTCTCCGCTCACGAGAGCGACTAACAGGCGTGGCAAGCGAAGCTTCAAACTTTGTTACGGTGCTAGGACGAGCTCAATAGGGCAGCGTGTTGCGTCTTGGTTCAATGCCTATCGGGTGTTGGATGTGCGTTGGAGGGCGTAGAAAAAAATTTAAATCAAGGGGCTGGCTTGTGAATTTAACATTCAAATTGTACTCCAAAATTAAAATTCAAACTAAGGCACACGACAATCATGTGCAATCACGGGGAAGTACTGTTTGAAGTTTTGTATTTTTGGGAAAAAAGATAATAATATAAAAATAAAATATATTGATATAGATATGGCCAATTAAACATTTATTTGGCTCTAATGGCTACAATATATGAGAAAATACTGACGACGACGATGTATGCTTCTTGATACCTTTTTTTGTCTGGTAGATTTTGCTATCTGCACAAATGATATCATCACCTCTTTGTACTACCAAATAGTTGAACTACGAACAAAAGAAAGCATTGTAAGGCACCAGAAAAAATTGATCCAAGTGACCTAATTAATAAAAGAAAACTAAAATTAAATTTAAAAAAAAAAAAACATGATGTATAAGTATCTGTGATGTGGAGCAGTGGAGAGAGATGCGAATGGAATATCCCCTGGAAGATGCCCCAATGACTCGCCTTTTTGCTCCCCCTTTAACCCAAAAAAGCGTCCTTACTCAGTCACCTCACCCTTTTTATTGCCTTCACTCTCACCATCTGCCTTTATAAACCTCCAAATAAACCTCCTCATCAAACCCTCTTCACACAACCACCGCCACCGCCGCCGCCGCCGCCGCCGCCGCGGCCGAGATCAACCCAACCGCGGCGGCGATGCGGCGGCAACCCCCATGATCACAGGGCTGAGTTGATTGACTAAAAGTGGTGGTGGACACTTTCTTGTCTTAAAGGGCAACTTGTATCCTTTGGCATTTTTATCCCCCCTAATTTGGAGTGCTCTTTTGTGCTGTCCTGTGGGGAGGCTTCAAATTTAAGCATGATACAATCTCAAGGGGCAGGCAGATTATGATGCTAGCTAAATGTATGCTGCTTTTAATTTTCTTTTTGATGTTTTGTAATGTTTGCTGTTTTAAGTTAAAGAAATTAGTGTACTGGGATTGGGTCTTGATAGTGTGATTAATAAACAGTTTCTGTCCCCTTGATTAGTAGTTGTTCAAGTATGTATGCATGTTTTACATGTTTGTTTTGGATTCTGCATTTATTTGCTTGAGAAATTCTTACCCGCATCAGCTTCGCTCATACCAAAATTAATAATGTGTCTAGTATTTAGATTTGCTACGCCACCAATCATATCATAAATATATTAATATTTATTATATAATTAATTGGGTGCAGTCAAATCAAATTTGGATAAAAATTTTCCTACTTGCTTTCTATTCAAGGGTGTCATTTTTTTACTCAATGTGTTCATTAATGCACACTTGGCGATAATGTTTACCGGCCGATCTGTTTCAAAGTAAGTGTATGATAATATACTAGAGCTAAGTTTTGCCTTTTTTTTTTGTTGTTGTTGTTTTAGCACATCATTATGACCACTGGAATATCAATATCTTCATCAATTACACCACTAAATATCAATCAATATTTATAATCATTACAACTGTTAATAAATAATCAAACTACTACAAAACTAAAACAAATACTACTATTAAAATAAAATAGAGACTCACACATTTAGTAGAAATCGAATCTAAGATTTTATAATCTTGGTACTGCAGCTTCGCCTATTGGCAAGGCCTCATCAGCAATCTACTGGAGGTAAAGTTGGTAACTAATAATTTGCGATTGACGAAGCTCGTGAAAGGACCATGAGTGTCGATGCTACTTTATGGAATAGGACTTTTCACGTCAACTAACAAATCATTCTACGATAGTATTTCAAAATTTTATTTTATTTTACACATACGGAATTCCAAAGCATGTGATGATATAATCAAAACCAAGTTAGAAATTTTGGCTTGGGTATTGATGTAAAAATTTTATCGGACATAAAAGGGATTTGATTATTTTGTGGGAGCAAAATTGTAAATTTCTTTTTAAAAGTTATATTAATTTTAGTTCTATATAAATTTGCGAAGGGCCCTTCAACCCCCTAACTCCACCCCTTGGTCTAAGTATTGCCTTTCAAATTTTTGAAAGAAACAAGCATACTTGAATAATCTTGTGACGTCAAAGCTGCAAATTAATCTGCAAAATTATGATTAATGGATTAAGAAATTTTAAAATTAACAGAGCGGGGATAAGTTTGAGAAAATTATGATTAAAGGATAAAGAAAATTCATAATTAATAAAGAGAAAATAACTTTTAGGTATTTAGAGATAAATGATTAATCAAATTAAAAATTACGATTAAGGTATTGGAGTCTTGTTAAATCATTAAAGAGATGACAATTTTTTAATATTTAGAGATAAGGGACCAGTAAACTTTTTAAATTACTAAAAGGTTCATTATAATGCAAAAATTAGATTTATGTTGATTACGAGTATTTTTCACCCAAAAAAAAAAAACACTTATTCCCAACTTGATAGAGTTTAATTTATTCTGAATTTATTTTAAATATTGAATTAAGAATTTTTATCATTCCATGTTCCTTGTATAAGCCATGTACAATTTGAATGAAATAAAGAAAGAAAGAAATTTGATAATTTATAATAAAAATTCTTAATGCATAGTCAATATCATTAAATAAATAAATGCACAATTGAGTTTTAGAAAAATAAATTACATCAATAATAAAATCAATCTAAAAAATAAAAAATTAAACGTAGAGAGAGTTTGGATAAATTTTTTTTGAAAGCGATGGAGAGGACTAACGGGAAAGTAACAAATCAATAGTATAGAAAATTGCGTTGATAGAGTTTAGGTATATTTTGAATTCCTTTCTATTTATTTTTTCCTTTTAAAATGTCTTAAATAAAATCTAACTTTAATTAGACCCTTATCTATAAATATCTAAACGTTATTATCTTTTTACTAATTTTAAAACTTCCTTATCACTTAATGATAATTTTCTCAAAATTGTTCCCTCTTTTTTAATTTTAAAACTTCCTTATCTCGTAATGATAATTTTTTTGGCCACAAAATTGTATGTATCATTAATTGTCAATAGTGATAGTTAAAATATTAATTATTGTCACCTTTGAGTGAGATTGTGACACCATAAAAATTATTAGAACAAACAAAAAAATAAATTTAATTAGTGACAAAATAAAATATATTATCACTTAATACCATTATTAGTGACAATTTTTATATAATATTTTTTATATATTATTAGTGACAACTTTTTATATAAAACATTATTTTCTCTTATAGTGTTTCTAATCCCCTAATCATAATTTTTCCCAAATTAATAGGTCCTGGGACCTGACCAGTGGTAATAACTTACAACCTCTCAAACTCTTTCATGTAACGGAGTTTGAAATATCAAACAGGGAGAATTAAACCATATCAATATTATACAAATTCTCTACTTAAGTTGATCTATAATTTTGTTGAGACTTGTATGTTTTAGAAAATAATCGTTACGCTTGCATTTAATAAATTTGGCATCACATGTGAGAGAGTTTATTTCACTTTTCCAATTAACCATTAGGGATAATTACATCTACTACCCCTTGAAAGATTGGAAACTACAATTGGTCCCCCAAAAATTTTCAATATTACAACCACATTCCCTAAGGAATTTGAAAATTACCAAAACCCCCCTCATCAGCCGATTCCCAGTCATTTTTGGATGACGTCAGCCAAAATATGAATGGAAATCCAAATTTACCCTTTGTAATTAAATTATATATATAGGGTGTTTTTTGTAATATTGATTTTAATAAGGGGGATATTTGTAATTTTTGGTTCAAATTTTCTGGACTTAGAAAGACTAGCCATTGGCATTTGAAAATAGTCGTTGCTCTTTCTTCATTTTGATTGTTACTCGCTTCTCTCTCTCTATATATATATGTGTGTTGCTAAATTGTATTTTTTCACTACATCTTTACTACATATGTGAAATGGCTTCTTCTAGTGGTTCCTCTAGTGTTTTGGGTTTAAAGTATAGGAAAGAAAATTGCAAGCAATCAAATTATGGTAGAAAAACAACTATCAAGATTGCAGAGACGACGAGAAATGCCAACAATTGTTTTATTGGTGCTCAATACACGGGTTCTCACATTGGTGCCTTCCTTACTCGATCGAAGAAGAGAATGAAGACATGGAAGGTCGAAATAGGCAATTTGAGCAATAAGCAACAAGTTCAATGCCCACAAACATTGCACCAAGAAGCTCAATTCCAACAAACTTTGCACGTGGTGAAATTGAGCATGGCGGCATTGTTTATAAACTTATAGCTTTGAATCTTAATTATTTTACTTTTTTTTTTGGTTATGGAATCTTATTTTACTTGCCGTGTATTTGCTAGCACAAATTTTATCTACTTTAGGAAAGTGAGATATCAAATTAAACCCCTGGCTGACGAGGGGGGGTTTTGGTAATTTTCAAATTTCTTAGGGAATGTGGTTGTAATATTGAAAATTTTTGAGGGACCAATTGTAGTTTTCAATCTTTTGAGGGGTAGTATATGTAATTATTCCTTAACATTTTTTTAGGTTTTTTTAATTTAATTTTAATAATTAATAAAGCAGGGATAAAACCGGAATTTTTTTACAAAATGACCGGGAACCGGCTGACGAGGGGGGTTTTGGTAATTTTCAAATTCCTTAGGGAATGTGGTTGTAATATTGAAAATTTTTGGGGGACCAATTGTAGTTTCTAATCTTCCGAGGGATAGTAGATGTAATTATCCCTAACCATTATGCTAATGTTTTCCGAAACGAGGTGTTTCCAAATATCTTTGTTTACTTTCTCGTTAACATGTATCACTTTTGAAACAAATTATAATATATATATATATATATATATATATTGTGTCATTAAGTGGAGATAAATTTTAAAGGGTTAGTAGTTTAACTGAAACATTTCCTACATACAATGGAAAGATGACTAAGATGGAAAAGAAAGTTGTACTTCAAACTTGTGAAAGAAAAAAAAACGGTTGTAGTTAATGTGTTCCAAGTCTATTAATCCAATTTTCTTTTTTGAAATTTATACTATTATATAGAAGTGGCAATTGGGCAGGTTGGATTGGGATGGGTTATAGTGGGTTGGGTTGAAGATGTGCTTCAATAAGTAGATTGAAAATGGGTTGAGTAGTAGATGGGTTCGAAATGGGTTGGAGGTGTGTTGTAAATGAGTTTGATATGATTTTTAGGCGGTTCAATGCATAATTATTGTATGTTTAATTAAGACAAAAAAAAAAACAAAACTCTAAATTATTAGTTCCTATACTGTTTAAACGGTTTTGAAATACTAAAATAAATTGAAATTAGATAATATATATTTGTTTATGGGATAACTCATTTATAACCCGTGATTAACTCATCTACCACCTATTATCAACATCATCCAAATGAGACCCAACTTAACCTAACTCACTTTAGAATATATTAGACCCAACCCAATCTAAAACCACGTGGGTTGGGTTGGACAAGCAATTACTAACCCATTTTGCCACCACTACTATTATATATTTGAAGGAGGTCTAATACAGAATATCTGACACGTATTTATATGGACTATTCTCCTGCTACCATGTGTAGTTCAGTGCCACGTGAGTTGCGACCCTCCACGCAAGAACTCTCCCCTCGATTAGGCGTCATATGTTGGGGAGAAGACTTATCTCAAGGAGACATTGTCCGTCCAATGACGGTTTCCTCACCCGTTGACTTTCTATTTCAAGGAAGGCACATCGAGTAAGGAGTACATTTCGTCCTCCGGCGCTATCATTTCTGAAACACACTACCACTAACTGCAAGGAAAACACCTGCTCCTCTACTGCCCTGACAGAGCCACCATACCCCCTTAGTACAGTTAGCCATCATGCTATAGGTACTTTTAAATCCTTCACATCAACTCTAATCCCAAAAGTTGAATAGGATCCCTCATTACCTATAAATACCCTTGGAAAACTCTCAAAAAAAGTAACACATGCTTACATGCCGAAACTTTGCTTGATTGTTTGTAGACTTTCTTTATACAATTCATACACTTCACTCACATAAGCATTGAAGGGTTTTCGCCAGATATACTTCCAGCTAGGTTTACGTGTTTTCTATCCTAATAGGTCAATGAGCCACCAGCAACCGTCGAGTCACCATTCCACGCCATTTTGAGGAACAACACCAAGATTCGACCACATCAAGGTCCTTTGACTAAATTGTGTAATTTGATCAAAATTTCAATTCTTAAAGTTTTGAATTATTTTTAATTGTTTTGGATGAATTATTTGATTGGTTTGAATTAACTGTTAATTTTCTTTATTGTCTATCATAATTATTTGAGTCCAACAAGTATACATATTTAATGATTTTTTAATCCTCTATAAACTCTCGCCCTCTCTCTCTCTCTCACACACACACACACACACCCCACAAAACAATAATGAAAAAAAGTAATAACTTCAAATAATTACATAATCTATATCCGTATCCATGCTATTATATATTTGAAGGACGTTATTTGATAAAAATGTGTAATTTTGACCAAATTATCAATTCTTAGAAGTTTTAATTATTATAAATTTTTTAGGATGAATTATTTTGTTGGGTGGCATTAACTGTTAATTTTCTTTATTCTCTATCACAATCATTCAAATCTACCAACTATCCACATTTAATGATTTTTTTCATCCTCTCTCTCTCTCTCCCTCCCTCTCTCTCACACACACACAAAACAAGAACGTAAAAATAGAATAAGTAATAATTTCAAATAATAACATAATCTATACTATTATATATTTGAAAAAAGTAATTTGACAAAATTTTCAATTCTTAGAACTTTGACTTATTTTTAAATTGTTTATCATTAATTTTTGGTTGGTTTGAATTAAATGTTAATTTGTTGTATTCTCTATCATAATCATTCAAGTCTACTACTATTTATAATTTATGATTTTTTAATCCCCTATAAACTCTCTCCCCACCCCCAACCCACCCAGACACATAAAAAAAAAGGTAAAAATAGAATAAATAGTAACTTCATATAATTAAATAGTAAAACATATAAATAAGAAAAATTTTAATTGAAATTTTATCTAATGCCATATAATTAGTTTCAATTTAAGAAATAATGAAAAAGTCAATGCGAATATGACGTCATTTGTAGTGGGTTTCTCATTAAGAAATAGTAAAAATAAAACTTATGTAATTCAAACTTGAAAAAACATTTTAAATACCATATGCCATATCATAAATCATGATTTTAAAAGATGTAAAGAATTCAAATGTGGACACAATATTAACGTTATACGAACATATATTTACCTAATTTTTTTTGTGCATAGTCGTATCTTTATCTTCAAATTTTATTGGGTATTAGATTGTCAACATATCTAATTTTTCTATTATTCTTTTTTATAAGAGTTTATTAATTGTTCTTTATTAATCCTTTTGAATTTTATTATTTTACTTTAATAGATATAAATTTTTTACACTACATTACAAATTGTTATAACTACAACCTAATATGTTTACTATATTTACAATATTTATAAAGTTGTTAAATTTGATGGATTATTCTTGATTTTTGATGTTGGTTTTTTTTATTAAATAGTTGTATTAGGTAATTGAATTTCTCATATTTTTGTTTTTCATTTTTGATATGGCATAGTTTCCTTTAGAGAGTCATACCAGCATCTTACACAAGGGATACAGACAAGTGTGAGGACAAATGTCCTTGATAGTGAAGACTGTCCTCGAAAGAGGTTTAAACTAATGAAGGGAGGCCTCTGAGTAGGTCAAACCCGCGAGAGGGAGACATTCCCCCAGTCTACCCAACTAGTCCGAGGAAAAATGTCCCCGACGGGGGGCCTATTGAGATCATCGAGAAACTCCGCTAATTGGGCTAAAGCCTAAGTGCGAAAAATCACCTCAAATAAGCCATCTAGGAGAACCTGCACCGAGGGCTATCGATTCATTTGAGGGCATGAATGGGATGTTCCTTGGTAGCTTATAGCCTTTGGCATGCTATTGGGAGTCCCCAACCACTTTGTCAGATGTGTATAACCGCTGTCACCTAACATGTAATGACAAGGTGCAGGTAGTCTCCTTAGTCTCAGTTGTTATTAATGCTTTCTATTAAATGCAAACTCAAGTATTTAATACTTAGGATATGCATTAATTACAAAAGTCTACTATTCTTGACTAATGAGAAAGAGTACTATTCATCTTCTTATTCCTAAATCACTAATTTGAGTGATGGAGAGTCCATGCATGGGCAAAATTAGCTAATCTTACGTTTGCTCCTCTCTCTTGACATGTAGGCTGCCAGCATTATTATTGGAGCCATGAAGCTTCGTCACATGGGTAATCCAAATAAGACCACCCGCATCAATTATGTTTTGAAATATTTTCCTTAAGGAAAATCTAAGTTTAAATATAAACACAATATTATTTTGCATCTTAATGTTATTTTTTCCTTCTATTTTTATTTGTCTCTATTTGTTCTACAAATTTTTTTTTTTCGTTTTATGAGTCACTCTACTAATAGTGATGGGAATAAAACATATTGATTTGAATAATAGTAAGATACAAACTAAATAAATTAAATATATTGCTTTCTCCTTTATTAGACTAGTGTGCCTATTAAGAGATATTACAAATTTTATAGTTAAGTTTTAAATAAAGTTTTTGTTTATTATAACTTTATTAAGTTAGAATATACAGTCTACACTCAATAATTAAACTAAAAATTAGGAATAAATATATTTAAAATATTAAGAGGTTCTTATGATAATATTAGTACATAATTACTTTTTTCATATTTCTACTCGTCAAAATATAATTTCTTTTTATATTTGTGGTTTAAATTCGGAATATTTATTTGAATAAATAATCATATTTTTTTTCAAATCTATTACATGAAAATTTTATGATAACAATATTACAGTGGGAAAAAAAAGAATTAATATTGTTGATAAGTCAACCTAAGTAAGTGTTAGTTGTAATATTGGTATAACTTCAGGGGATTTTTGATAATTTTTAAAACCACAGGGTGTTTTTCGTAAATTAGCTTAATATGAGTGGTAGTCAGTGTAAATCACCCAAAAAAAGAGAATGGGTATTTTCGAAAATTGAAATAAGTTTGTACTATGGGTATAACCTTAGGTGATTTTGGATAATTTTTGAAAAAATAGGGAGTTTTTCGTAAATTAGCCTAACCTCAGGAGTGGTCAGTGTAATTCGCCATTTTTTTATTTTATCTTTTATAAATTCATAGTAATCAAATTTAATGTATATTTATAAGTTTTTGACGATATTATACTTTTAAACTAAAATAATATCGGGCGTAACACGAGCTCTACGATAGTGTTTTATAATAGAATTCTATTTTCTTAAACATTTTATTCTTTGACAAAAACTAGCATGTCGATTAAATGTATAGCAGTATTATCTCTTAACTACTGATTTAGGAACAATAATATAAAATTAATAGTCGTTAACTCTCACCTAAGATTTTATGATAGTTAAAAATAAAGAAGATTGTTTCTACACGAAATGATATAAAGAAGATTGTTTCTACACGAAATGAGTATCATTAATCATTTATTTAAAAAAGCAAATTATACATTTTTAAAAGATGGAGAGGAATAGAAATCAAACGTATGTTTAAGGGGCAAACTGAAACGTCACCAAAGCAATTTAGGTTAAAATAGTAGAGAACCGCAGGGATTGGGCAAGCACTGCAGTGCACTGTACAGCAGGAGCATTACAATGTACTGAAACGTGACCAAAGCAATTTAGGTTAAAATAGTAGAGAACCGTAGGGATCTGTTAAGCACTGCATTACACTGTACAGCAGGAGCAATACATTGAAGCACCCTAAATTATTTTTATTATTATTTAAAAATTTAAACCAAAAAGATTCTCTCACCATCTTATTTCATTGCCATTACTCTCCTCCTCCTCTCCTCTCTCTCTCTCTCTCTCTCTCTCTCTCTCTCTCTATAGGGTTTCTATCTCTATTTTTCTCTATCCCACCGAAAATAAAATCGAAATTAAACCTCTTATCTTTTTCTTCTATGCATGCAACTGAATTATCTTCTTCAAGCAGATCCATAATCAGAATCATCTGTAGTTCATTCTCTGCTGCTGTGTTCGCAAGCACAGCATCAGTGAATTCAACCAACTCGAGGAAGAAGACGAAGAGATGATAATGAAGCCCGAATTGGGACTCGAAATCCAGTGCGCGGGTCAGTTGGGAGGATCCGTTCCAGAATCCGGATCCGGCGATCCGACCCGGCCCGATTCCAGAGGTTCGGATTGGATGGATGACTGCTATGTGCCTCGGATTAGGCCGAGTGAGGCGAATGGTTTTGCAGTTTATACGAGGAATAAGAGGTTGAAGAATAGAAACGCAGGTAGTAGGATTGGGTATTTGGATAAGCTCCAGGGTGATTCGGCGGTTTCAGTTAAGGTTGAGGCTGCTGTGAATTCGAATGGTGAAGTTGCAGTAAGTGGTGGTAAAGCGGTGCATGTGTGTGGTGTTGAGGGTAGTTTAGGGACTTCGGGGGTTAAGGGAGAGGAGGAGATGATGGAAATTGAAGTAAAGGAGGAACCAATGTCATTGGCCGCAGTGAGCGGTGATGGGCCTAGGAGGTTTACGCGTTCTGTCCTTGAGTTGAAGGACGATGACTCTGACATGGAGAATGGGGATTTAAGGGACGCGGTGATTTTGGAGGCGGGTGAGTTGGTGACTGAAAGTGTGTTAGGCTGTCCGGACACAAGGAAGATGGAGATGAAGATGTCCAAGAAAATCCTTATAAAAGGGCGGCCGACAACAGTTAGAGAGCTTTTTGAGACAGGGTTGCTGGAAGGCTATCCGGTTTTCTACAATGGTGGCAAGAGGGTAAGTTGATCAGCAGTCGTTTTTTTGATAAATATTATTTTTGTTATGGTTATCGTTGTTGTTCGGCTGCTGTTATTGTTATTATCTCTCCGTCCACCCCTTCTCCTATAAGGTTAAAAAGAATTTGCATCCTATCTTCAAACGACAAGTACGGCTTCACTTATTACCTGTTTAATACTAAAGGTGAACTAAAATATGTGTAGTTATTTTATGGCTCTTCTTTTGGAAACCAAATATCACTTTTAAATTTTTGCATATAACAGCTGACTGCGCTAACACACTTCATTACTATATTTGTACAAGCGTTCTTTTAGGTACTTCTTTAAAACCAAACAGAGAGAAGAAGCTCTGCTTCTTGTTTGCTCATAAAATGCATAGAAATGCTCAAACTTAATACTCTGTTTTAATTTTCCTTGCATATCTTTTCCAACAGAGTAAGTGTAGTTAAACATGTAAAAAGTTTTTAAACATAATAACTGAAAACCATAAAAAGATAATATAGTAAATGTATACCGTTTCAGATCTGTATAACAATTATCTCATACAAGCTTTTCCTTTGAAACTAACCAAAAGGAAATAATTCTTATAGTGTTTTCTCGCTCAAATCCCTGATCAAATCAGAGTTTGAAAACAAAACAGAAGCTTTTTGACATTTTCAGCCATGGTTGTAATTACAGATTATGAGGAGTTGTTTATCCTATATTGCACAATCTTTTAATCCTAATATGATAGCTAGGCAAATGTGAAGGCAGCAGGTCTAATGTAATTATGGTAAGTGGCTGACAATGTTGTTACAAGGTCAAATAGGAGCGATGTTTGTATGCCTACTCCCATGCAAGCTGTCATCTGATGAAATAGGGAAGATGAACATATCACATAAATCAAACTTCATGGACCCTGGGTCTCATCCTAACATTCCACACTTGCATGATATTATGTATAGTCAAGATTGGGGATTCTTCTCTTATTTTTTTGCATTATTACTCTTTGTCTTATTTTAATCATTGAGAAATTTATCTAGCAACAGTGGTTATTTTTCCCCTGCTTTTTCTATCTCATAAATTTATATGAGCACCATCATATATGTGAAAAGTGATCTTTAAGAGTCTCAACTGATTGTACTATCCTTCTAGGGATTCCCCCTACGTGGAACCATAAAGGATGCGGGAATCCTCTGTTCTTGCAGTTTGTGCAAGGGATCTCGGGTGCGTACTCAATCTTGAGGCTTTCTTGTTTAGTCAACTCACCAAATGTGCCTCTTTATCTTGTTTATATCATGCACCTAGCACTTGACTCCAAGACTGGTAAGAAATTTAATTTGCACAGGTAGTTCCACCTTGTCAGTTTGAGATCCATGCGTGCAAATCGTATAGACGTGCATCACAGTATATATGTTTGGAGAATGGGAAAAGCCTCCTGGACGTGGTCAAAGAATGCCGGAAATCTTCTGTAAAAACATTAGAAGAAACAATACAAAACTTCATAGGCCCTATGCCTGTGAAGGAACCTCTCATATGTCGGAATTGCAAGGGTAAGCAATTTAATTTATTAAAAATTTATTCTATTGTTTAGTTTTGAATACCATATGTTTTCTTTATCATCTCTGATCTTCCTGTACGTTTTCTGTAATCACACTTAAAAGACAGCATGGTGTTCTTTGGTTTCTAGGGTCATTTCTTGCAACATCAGCTGCAAAGGTGGAGCTACTTTGTGATTCTTGCGTGATTATCCTAAATTCAGACATTGATGCAGAATGTTTGAAATCAAGGTATTGTTTCTCTACAAGTAATTCTTGCAATATATTTTCTCTCTCAAACTCATGTTGGTTGGGTGGAACCTATTAATTTGCTCTTCTCGGATATTCCACTAGCACTTAGACCCCACTTGCTCATTTTTCCTTTGGTTTTGATGTCTCATTGTCTGAAGAATTGAACAGTAACTATCTCTTAATTATAAGGTGTTAGCATTTTTGTTCATACCTTACTGCATGTAATATAGTCTAATTGTTGAGTTTATTCGACTTAAATGATTTAGCTATTACAAACTTGTCATGGATATATCCTCTTAATTTTTCTAACACTTTTTTTATGGCTCTTTCAGGCCTTTGGAACCACTTTTAGGCTTAACATTGTCTGAAAATGGTGAAGTGCATAATACTCGTCAAAAAAGAGGTCGTCCAGGGAGGAAAAAAAGGAAGTGTGTATCTTATTTGCCCTTTTCTTGCTCCTAGTTTGCTTTTCCCTTAGACAGCTTGAAAGAGTAAAGAATATAAAGCAGATAAACTTTTGTTTCCCATTTTTAGGCATTCAGAATTGACAACACATGGAAAAT
The DNA here is from genome assembly GCA_026212405.1 of Petrea volubilis. Taxonomy (NCBI): domain Eukaryota; kingdom Viridiplantae; phylum Streptophyta; class Magnoliopsida; order Lamiales; family Verbenaceae; genus Petrea; species Petrea volubilis. The sequence goes on along the minus strand of CM047882.1, from coordinate 3,670,079 downwards.
CTCCTGGTAAATCCTTGTTACTGGGTGCAAGAAGGAAGAAGGGCCAGTGGAAAATGACAAAGATGTGGGTTTTATTCTTTCTGCTTTACTTTGTTTAGGGAGGTTACATTTCCATTACTACCACTAATCTATGTACATAGGTCTGCCTTTTCAGCCTTGCCTTCTTTTCTGATGTGTTCATGTTTGGCATGCTAAGGTTGTCACAACCAGCTTCCGACATGAAGTCGCCCAATAGTGCTCTGTTGAGGTATTCCAGGTCATCTTCAGGTCCAACTTCAAATGGTGGTGCTTCCTTGTATGGATCGCAGAAGAACAAGACTACGAGGAAGATCTTAAAAAAGTTGGTGCCTAAACGGATTTGCTTTGTGTTACTTGATGTAAGAACTCCAGTAATAAGTCTCTATTTGACTATTCCATTGTGTTTCAGGTTGTCAAATACTATGTCCCTCTCCAAGTCCTTAAAGAGTGAACCTTCATCTGTCTCTATGCAATCAAAGAGTTCGTCGAAGATAACTAAAAAGTTGGTAGAATTCACTTTGTTATCCTTTGTGCATTCTTTAAAGTTATCCACTTTAACTATGAGAGGATCTTAACGGTCTTGGTGTCATTCTACTCAGAGATCAGAGGATGCACAAGCTGGTCTTCGAGGATGGTGGATTACCTGATGGCACTGAAGTTGCTTATTATTCTAATGGCAAGGTGGTTCTTTGAAGATACTCTTTATTATTTCTTTATGCGCTTTTCACCATTCTAATATTCTAATTATCTCGCTGTAGAAATTGCGTGATGGGTACAAAATGGGATCAGGGATAATTTGCCGTTGCTGTAGCACTTTGGTAATATTGTGGATTTTGCATCTGAAATGCCTGATTGTTTGAGGACGTTTATTCATTTATTTTCCTGCAATGAGCAGGTTAGTCCATCTCAGTTTGAAGCTCATGCTGGTTGGGCTTCCCGCCGAAAACCGTTAGTCTCTTCTTTCGTGTTTGAATCACTAAGATTTGCTAGTCTCTTCTTCCATTTTTGAAATATTTACTGGACACCTTTACTTCTTTGTGTTAAAGTCCTGATGCCATCTCATTTTCTGCAGCTATATGTATATCTACACATCTAATGGAGTATCTCTCCATGAATTTGCCGTTTCTCTTTTAAAGGGGCAAAGGTGTTCTTCGAAAGACAATGATGACCTGTGCATCATTTGTGCAGATGGTGGGAAACTTGTGCTTTGTGATGGCTGTCCAAGGGCCTTTCACAAAGGTGGTTAGATTTAAAAATTAATGTTAAGCTAGATGTATTCTTTTCTTCTATTTACTGTTAAAATAAACGTTTTCTGGCAACTTTGAAATTTTCTTGTTAAATCCTCTATTTTCCCTTGATTGTTTCGTTGCAATTTCAGACTGTGTTCTGTCAGCTATTTGATAATCCAGAAATCCGTGTGATTGCTTTGATCTCTGTGCCCTGTGGACCAAACTGCCTGTTAATCCAGAAATCCGTGTGATTGCTTTGATCACTGTGCCCTGTGGACCAAACTGCCCATCAGGCGTATCTCTTTTGTACTTCAGAGCGAGTCCGACCTATCCGAACCATGAAAGCTTTCCTGTCTCATTTAAAAGCAACATAAAGAAAAATGCTTGCTTTGTATTCCCAAAGCATATCTTACACGATCAGCTCCATACGAGAAAAATACCTACTTGTCTTACATGAATTCATCTCAGAGAATATCTTGTTAATGGGTAGTGGAGGTAGCAAGGCGGCTGCTAGTTTTGGATTATAGAAGATTAGTATTTTAGATCTTTAAATTGAAATTTGGTGAAAAACTATTTTGATATATAGTGGAGAGATTATATTGTGTTGTAAAAAGAATTAGTATGCCAAGTGGCATTTTTTTTTGTGCAATTCACTAGGGAGCTTTTCCCGTAAACTTGATATGATTTGTTAGTCAACATGGTTGGCTCTATTGTTTAGGTTGGCACCTCTGGTCAATGTATCATATTTTATGTATGTGCTTGTGTTTGATTTTGACAAACATACCATATTCAATGCATCACTGTTTAGATTAGGTTGCGACATCTGTTAGCTAGTGATGTGGTCAGCTAGATTCTGTTTTGTTGCGCACAGTAATTCCTCAAAAAATAATGCTTTGAATTTCTTTGAACAATTCCCTTTTAACAAATTGTTGTCTTTTATTGAGGTGGTGTTTATCATGTATCTTTATCTCACAATTCAGAATGTGCTTCTCTGTTGAGCATCCCTCGTGGTAAATGGTATTGTACGTATTGCCAAAACATGTTCCGGAGGGAAAGATTTGTTGAGTCGAATGCCAATGCTGTTGCTGCTGGAAGGGTATTGGTTACGGATCCTATAGAGCAAATGACAGACCGTTGCACTCGCGTGGTCAAGAATCCGGAAGAAGCGGAAGTAATAGCATGTGTAATCTGCAGGTAACATATATAAAACATAACCTTACTAATGCTAGGTTTATACTATGATGTTAGGATTGTTTAGATATATATACTCTAAGTAGCTAATTTCTTGATGCATTTCCTTTTCCTTCTTCCTTTATTTTTCTTTTTCTTCTCTCTCTTTCCTCTCTCTCCAGAGGCTATGATTTTAGCAAGTCTGGTTTTGGTCCACGCACTGTTATATTGTGTGATCAGGTATTCTTCATGCCTTTTCTCATAAATCTTAATGCGGGAACACAGTATACTCAGTATGATTTCATATTTCCCAGTGTGAAAAGGAATATCATGTGGGCTGTTTGAAAAAGTGCAAGTTGGCTGATCTGAAGGTTAGCACGTTTAATGGGAGCATTTGTTATCTCCTATTTAGCATTTTATTAAACATGCTTGAATCTTCTAAATCTTTATGCACTTGCACAGGAACTTCCAAAGGGAAAATGGTTCTGCTCTGCGAACTGCAAATGGATATATTCTGCTTTGCAGAATTTGCTGAATGCTGGTGCAGAGAGGCTCCCTGATTCTTCTTTGGACATTATAAAGAAGCAATCAGAAACGACCTTGGATGCTGATAGTGGTTGTGATGTGAGATGGAGACTATTAAATGGCAAAATTACGTCTCGGGAAACCAGAGTGTTGCTGTCACAGGCAGTAGCCATATTTCATGTAAGAATTATTTCACAGCAATTTGATGTTTGTTGTCCTCTGTAATTCTCCTTTGCTACTGAATTTGTAGATTGACTTTGGTCAATATCACAATCCTGCAAATAGTTTAAGCTGGGTTCTATATGCAATCTATTTGTTTTCAGCATCAAATATTTCCTTAATGGAATCAACGTGATATTCATAACTTACAGACCTATGAAAAAAATGAATATATTCCGTCCAGGGTTGAAATAAAGTTTCCATGCTCTAGTGTGTGTATGAAATTTTACAGGCACCTGCGCGTACTTATAGTTGTTTCGTCTCTTAAAGTTTGACCAATGCAGTTGTTTATTAACTTGTGTTCCAGGAATGTTTTGACCCTATTGTTGATCCAGAAACTGGACGTGACTTCATTCCGTCTTTGGTTTATGGGTCTGAGCAACTTTTTCTGCCTCTCTCTCTCTCTCTCTATATATATATATACATATGTATGTAGATATATATATATATATATCCCCCTCACTTTGTGTATGTCTCCTTTAACTCTGTCAGGAGGAATATAAGGGGTCAAGACTTCAGTGGAATGTATTGTGCTATTTTAACGGTGAAGTAAGAACCATTGTCACTCGTATATTTCCTTTGATATTGATGAAATATTCTTTTTTGGTCAAGAAGTTGTGCAATCTTGCAGTTCAACAGTTGTATCAGCTGGGATCCTTCGGATTTTTGGACAAGAAATTGCTGAACTCCCATTGGCTGCAACACGCATTGGTAATCAAGGCAAGGTAAATAATTTCACTCATGATGAATGCTTATTACTATCCTAATTTTTGACTTGTGCAACAAATATGATAAATAATCATGAGATTTGAACTCCATAGTTTTAGGTATGGATCAGGAATGGGATAGGATTTTAAGTTGGAAAGGCAATGGATTTGATTTCAAATTTCAGATTTCATGTTTTGAAGGTTCTGGAATTGATTGACTATGTACCCTTTCTTTTTTTAAATGTTATAATATTGTCAAAGGGCTTTTATTAGTCATACATCCACATCTCACACCTTTTGCATCTGGATTTTTGAATAGTCGATTCCATCTTAGTTTATTCATTCCAAATTTCTAAATGAGTTATACAATTCCAAATCCCACTAAATCCTGTTCAATACTTGGTTGCAAACTATGTGGTGAGGTTATTGTCCTTTAGATGGTTTTTTATGCTACATGTTCTGTGATCTCAACTGCAAGTTATAAGTTATTTATGTCATAATCTTCTTTTTGGTTGTCTGGGTCTTGGTGGTTCCTAATTTTTGATCTTAGGTTACTTGTCATATTGATGATATTTAACTGGGTTTCCTCTGTCTTTTAAAGCTTCTGAAAAGAAAGAATGTATTTTCTGTTCAGATGTGTAAGCACTTGTCTTCTATATGTATGGGTTCCCTTAAATTTGGTGGTTCAAATTGACTTGTTGGGCTGGGAATGAATATCAACTGTCTTATTGTCAGCATGTTTGTGTAGGAAGAAAGGAGTCACTAAAACTGAGAATCTAATTTGATTTTTGTCCCATGTAAAAAATATGAGGCTAAGTTGCTTTGGTGATGCCGTGCTCAAATGGTGGAGTCGAAAAAAATTTGCACGATGAACCTTGGGAGTGAACAACTCTTAGTGTTTATTGACTTTGATGTTGGAACTACTTGAGTACATCAAATAAAGATGGAAATAGTATGCATAAGCCTTTAAATGCCTGATTGAGTTAGGGGATATTACTTTTGTTTACAGAAAAAACTCGCTGCTGTCTTTTTGTGTTGGGAATTCGCTGTGGCACTTGTACTGATGGAATTCGAATGTCTTCGCAGGGATACTTCCAATTACTTTACTCCTGCATTGAGAAATTGCTTGCATTTTTGAATGTCAAAAGCTTTGTTCTCCCGGCAACCGACGATGCAAAGTCAATTTGGACAGAGAAGTTTGGGTTTAAAAAGATACCACAAGAGCAGGTATGCTAGCACCTCACCCCCACCCTTTTTGCATCCCCAACATAATTTCACCTACCAGTTGTTAGTTGATCCTCTGTATTTTGCAGCTTTTGGATTACAGAAAAATCTGTTGGCAAATGCTAACATTCAAGGGGACGTCTATGCTAGAAAAAACAGTTCCCAAATGTCGAATCATTAATCAGGATGATGCAGTTTCTGACGTGCCTGTGCAGTGATTAGAAAAGCAAAGTCATTTAAGCCATTTTTCCCGAGCGGCTTTACCAGTTGGTGTGAAATGTAAATTGATTTAATTTATATTCATGTATATTATAAGATACTTTGACAAGTTTCCTGACTGAATCAGAAATTGAACGTTAGTTGAAAATGAATAGGCGAGAGGGAATAGGAAACGCATTGAGTTGAGGGGCTTTTATGCCTGGCGGGAAATGGTCCGAATTGTAAAAAGTTGTCATCAATATTTTACCGGTGAGGATTAGAGGGTAAGTTCTCGTATTTCTTTTTCTTTTCCTCCCTCTGATATTTGCTGCTTGTAAGTAACTCTTGGCTGGCCGGGGAGTTGATCCTTCTTGTTTTTGTCTGTTTGAGGTGCTACAGTACATGTATGTACTTTTGTATCTTGTTAAACATGATAGACGCCAATGTACATAATGCTATATTGGATATTTATGCTTTCCCCCTGTCATTTCATCCTACAGGCAGTCTTGATCAAATCAGAATGTGCAATTAGTTTAAGTTTGCAAGTTGGTTTTCTTGCAATTTCCGCAGAAGCGACTTACAACGATCAAAGTAATTGTAGAATTGACATGATCATCCAGTGGTCGCTAGCTCCAACTTGCTTGAAATGATGCTTTTGGACTTGGACTGGCGTGAGCCAGGGTTTGAGGCTTGACATGGTCTTCTATCATTGGTCGTACTTAAGGCCGTGATTTTGAGAATGATGTCAATGTCCTGGATCGGTTCAAGGATTTTGATAAGAAAAGTGAAATTAGAACTTAGTTAAAGTGATTTTTTGGGGTTTGATAGATTGTCGAGATAATTGCTAGGACATGAAAATTTTAAGGGATCATTTCATGCAATTGATCATAAATAGAACTGAGAAAATGAGCTAACGCGCTATAATTCTTAATTTAAAAATTCAGCAAGAAAGGTTTTATAAAATTGAGAATGATGTCAACGTCCTGGATTGGTTCAAGGATTTTAAAAATTGAGCATCTCTGATCATATCACATGGTCTGTCTGATTGGATATTTTGTTTTTTACACGCACCCGCACACCGACATGCAATGACACACTCATGAGGCCGGTTGGTAGGTCGTTTGATGCTTTCCGGCCTATTTAGGCAAAATCACGTGACCTGAACTCTGACATGGGACTCTACATTCGTGATTCACAACTCGGAATCATTTTTCGTAATAAGTGCTAACCAACTATGACCAATACATGTTTTCGCGTGTGCGCGCGTGTTTCTCATGGAGTAGTACACTAGTACTGCGCCCCACATGTAAATATTATCGGCCCTCACCATTTCATCTCAACCGCCTTTTCATACTAATCTCTCTTTGAATTCTCCCTTTGTCATTTCCCTGAATTTTGAAAAAAAAAATTAGAAAGGAAAATTTTGATTCTTTTCATTTTTTGGTATTTTTTTTGCCAAAATTTTTGTTTCGAACATATCACAAGAGTCCATTCAAATATTTGATATTTTTCAAAAAGAAATAGTAAAAATTAGTAGTTGATTTTTGAAAAAAATAAAATCAAAAATTCTAAAAATTGTTTAAATTTAATTTTTTTTTCAATAAAAGTGGGAAAATAAAACGTTCACTGTACTTAAAACTTTTTTTTTAAGAGATAGCAAACACCCTAGATGTGATATGTCGCTGTTGCTTTCGGGTCTTTCTAGCGCCAGATTGGTTGAGCCAAATTTGTGCTGCGGTGGAATTGGATAGATGCTAATTTCTGTGGCACGAAATAGAGAATCTACGTAGGCGATTTTTGTCTGGATCTAACGACTAATTAGTTTTGTCTCTATACCTAAATCTTAATTGTTGATCTACAATCCAAATTCACCTCTGTATTTGATTACTTGCTTAATTTATATTTTGATCGAATTTAATTACATAACGTCAACTTCTTATGTCAAAGTTCAAACTACTCAATAGTTTAATTTTATGAAACAACTACCATTGAAATTTTGTGATTTTTAGATTATATTATTCCTGGATGGCTTATTCTATGAAACTAATCTGTTCAACTAGTAGAATTTTTCAATTTGAAACTTTCCAATGGATTAAGGTCGTTAGGATGACTTTAATGTTTTACGTATCATACATTAAATTGTTATATAGATTTCAATAAGCATAAAGTTTTTATACAAAATATTATTATTCATAAAATATATTAAAAAATATATATATTTTTATCATTAACCACGCGGTATCTGTCATCGTGTACCAACAAACATCCATGTCAATCGAAAATGAAATTGTACCGACTGGTAGTGAAGGAAATGATACCTATGAAGCATATCTAGAAGAAACGTGCAAGCCGGTGCCGGGCCGGTGTTGGTGCTGTCAATTGCCGACTGCAAACGTCCCGGCTTACACGCCTAGCCAATTGACTCAATCAACTCAATAGACTGAGTCAAGCCAGACTCAGTCAAGCTCCTTTAAAAGGACCCATATTAACCCACACCCCCTCCTGTAAATTACTCAGTTTCAATAATCTCTCTCTAAAATTATGGCATCAAATACTAGTCCTCAGCTCCATTTCGTGCTAATCCCATTGCTGGCTCAGGGCCACATGATACCAATGATAGACATGGCCAAGTTACTCGCCGAGCACGGCGTCTTAACGAGCTTGGTCACCACTCCCCACAACACAGCCCGGTTCGCGAAAACCATCCATCGCGCCCGAGCAGTGGGTTTGCCCATCCAGCTGATAGAGATCCCATTTCCCTGTCAGGAAGTGGGGTTACCGTCGGGTTGCGAGAATCTCGACAGCGTACCGGCGAGGGACCTCATAAGAAAATTCTACAGCGCCCTGGATAAGCTCCAGCAGCCCCTGGAGAAATATCTGCTGGAGCATGACCCCCCACCGAGTTGCATAATTTCGGACAAGTGTATCTCGTGGACGTCACAAATGGCGAAGAAGTTTAAAATCCCGAGATTGGTTTTTCACGGGATGTGCTGTTTTTCGCTCCTCAGTTCGCATAATGTGAAGCTTTACAGGCCTCACCTTTCTGTCGATTCTGATTCGGAGCCCTTTCTCATCCCTGGAATGCCTGTCAGCGTGGAGATAAAGAAATGTCAGCTGCCAGGGTCGTTTGTGGCTCTGCCTGACCTGGATGATATCAGGGGCCACATGCAAGAGGCTGAATCGAATGCGTATGGTGTGGTGGTGAACACTTTTCCTGAACTGGAGGGTGGATGTGTGGAAGAATATAGAAAGGCCATTAACAAGAAAGTTTGGTGCATCGGGCCGGTTTTTCTATGTAACAGGGAAATGTTGGACAAATTTGAGAGAGGAAATCAGGCCTCCATTGATGAAAAGAAGTGCTTAAAATGGCTTGATGCAATGAGACCGAAATCCGTGCTTTATGCCTGCCTCGGCAGCCAGTGCCGGCTTGTTCCGGCACAGTTAATCGAACTCGGGCTTGGCCTGGAAGCATCAAAACATCCCTTCATTTGGGTTATAAAGCCAGCTGACAGGTTTGAGGAGCTGGAGAAATGGCTGTTGGAGGAGAGATTCGAAGAAAGGATCAAAGGGAGGGGCCTCTTGATCAAGGGCTGGGCCCCACAAGTCCTGATCTTGTCGCATTCAGCTATTGGTGGGTTTTTAACGCACTGTGGGTGGAATTCAACCATAGAAGGGGTGTGCTCTGGGGTGCCTATGATAACCTGGCCAATGTTTGCTGAACAATTTTTGAATGAAATGGTCATTGTGGAGATTTTGAGGATTGGGGTGCGGGTCGGAGTTGAATTCCCTGTCAGATGGGGAGAAGAAGAGAAAGTGGGAGTGCTGGTGATGAAAGAACAAGTTATGAATGCCGTAAAAATGTTAATGGGTGGAGGAGAGGAAGGTGAAAAGAGAAGAATCAGGGTTCAAGATTTAAGCTTGATTGGCACGAGTAAAATGGAAAATGATGGATCTGCTCATTTTAACATCTCAGCTCTGATTCAGGATATCATGGAGCAATCGATCAATTGTAACTTACAATTATAGACTGGGGTGCTTTTATATGTGTACTCGATTTATCAATTCAGAATATATCCAAATTGAGTTTATATGTAATTTGTAAATATATTCAAAATTAATTATCACAATATATATATATATATATATATATATATATAAATTGCGGTCTGAAGTTGCACACTCGAATTTGCCACGCATAACTTCCCATTATTGAAAATCTTTACTTTGTAATACCGCTTAAAAACCAACAGCTGGGCATATGGTGGCCAGGAGTCATAGACGCTATGCCCATAGTTATCTTATCTCACGTAAATTTTATAATTTAATATTATATTAAAAATAATAAATGATAGATTACAACTTACGTTAAGTGCAGGAGCAAACGCAGTTCGGATTTTTTATTGTATAACCTTATTACATATTTTATTACACTCTTTAATACATATTATGCGTGTATTGGTGAGCAATCGAGATAAAAAAATAGAATTTTTCATATCATCGGTTTTTCTTTTTTCTTATTTCAACCGTTTATCAATACAAATGGTGTGTATTGATGAATGCAATAGACTATCCGAACTGGAGCAAATGTGGGACTGAATAAAGCATCAACAAATCAAGAAGCTTCAGTGGGCCAAAGACTCGTAGTCAATAGCATTTCACCCAAATTAATCTAAATTGTTTTGCATATTTCTTAATTTGACATATGGTCACTTGATTGTATGTTATTTTTACATAATTTTAGGCCTCAATTATGCTTATTTTGATTAACTTTGGATCTTAAATGGGTTAAAATATCACAAAAGTTAATTCTAATTTATCATAGGTGAAAATTGATGAAAATGAGCTAAAAACGGGCCAAAAGATGGTAAAAAATGCAGATAAATGTCATACAAGGAAGCTGGAAGGTAAAATTTGGAAATAATCATGTTTATCGCGCAAGGCGTGATCACGCCTTAGGAGCTGAAAATCCTACGCGGGATTAAAAAAGGAAGAGGTTGATATGGCAAGAGTTCGACTTGGAAGCAAATTCTCTACTTGCCTACAACTATTAGGGTTTGCCAAATAATTATCCTAGTTCTATTAGGATTTGGATTTAGGGTTTGAACCCTATATATATCTGTTGTTATTTTATTGTTTAGACATATTAGATTTTACTCTTTGTTCTAGTTCTTAGTTTTTCTCTTGAGAATTTTTAGCTTTTATATTTTTATTCTAGTTGTTATTATGGCCATGCATGGCTAAACTATTTTATTCAGTCAAGGAATAATTCGAGCCAACGTTTTCTTTGAGGATTGTGAGATCTAATCGGTTTGCTTGTCTTTTAATTTTATGCAGTATTTGTGTATTTTTCTGTACTTTTTGGGAAAACCCCATCTCTTATTGATGTTTTGTTAGTTGTGCAATTAGGACCCATTGTTCAATTAATTTAACTTCAAAGTTCCAGTTAGTAAGATCAAATCCGTAATTGTTTGATTGAATCAACACAAGTGGAAAGTAGTATAATTCGTTATACTATAAAAAATACGCAATCTAGTTCCGAGCAACCACGTTTGTAGGTTTTTTGGCTAGGATTTGGGTCTTTCTAGTTTTTAATGCTGTTAACGGGTTAAATCCTATCGTTTGACTAGGGCTATTCGTTAATTAGGGATTATTCATAGCGTTCGCATGTCTAATCTATTATTAAGGAAAGATTAGGTTGGACGAGTTCTCTGAAGGCTACAACCAATCTATTGCATGAACTAAAAGCTATTTTTGAATCAATGATCAATTAATGAAAATGTAGTGCGAAGAATTATCCTTGACTGAGTATTTGTTCTTATAGATTCACTTGTGATTTCTTTCTTACGTTTATTAACTTATCACTCAAAATCCCCCTCTCTTTATTTTATTTTGCACTCTTAGTTATCTTGAAAAGTAGTCAATAAGTTATTCTCTGTGGGATCGATCCTTCTCACCCTATCTACAAGTTAATTTTGTAGTTAGAGGAGTAGGATTTATTTTTGGTGGATTCAACACCCATCAAATTTTGGCGCCGTTGCCGGGGAGAGAGAGAGAAGAGGGGGGCGTTGGAGGCTGGAAATAGGGATGGGGGGCTGGTGGCGGTGATTGTGGCGGACGTGGCCGGAATCTGGTGGTTGGGCGGCGGGAGGGATGATAATGGCTGGTGGTGGGCGGAGCAGCGGTGGTGGTCGGAATCGGGTGGCTTCTGCGGCGGCTGTGGCTTTTTGCAGCGGCTAAGCTGTGGTGAGGGACGGCGGAGGCTGGAGGGAGAGGGCTGGAGAGAGAGAGCAGTGGCGCTGGGGGAGAAAGGAGACAGATCTGGGGCTAGAGATGGGCGGGAAAAGGACGGTGAGGGAGAGGTGACGAGAAGGAGATAGAGAGAGAGAGACGCGGCGGCAGCTGGCCTTGTGAGTGGTCGGTGATTGGTGAGTGACGGCAGAAAAGAAGAGAGGGTGGCTGGGCTGCGGCTGGATGTGAGGGAAGAAACGAGAGAGAGAGAAACCAACGGGGTAGAAAGAGAGTGGCCGGATCTAGAGCTGCTGGGGTGGCTGGAGAAGGGAGGAAAAACAAGGGGGAAAGGTAGTGGTTGGGCACGGCGGTTGAGAGGAAGGGGGTGACGATGATGGTGGCGTCGGCCGTGTGTCTTGGCTGGTGAGAGAGACTGAGCAATCAAGAAGCTTCAGTGGGCTAAAGACTCGTAGTCAATAGCATTTCGCCCAAATTAATCTAAATTGTTTTGCATATTTCTTAATTTGACATAGGGTCACTCTTAAATATCCAATTGAAAATCCAATAAAAATCGATAGAACACCCAAATCATTCAACAGTGTTAGAAAGAAGCAAAACAGATCATTGAATTTCTTGCTTGTTTTTACTCAATGGCTCAATTTCTTGAATTAGCATTTCAATACTGAGATAAAAAGATCCTCCAACTTCCACAGATCTATTCGCCATTTCTCCAAGCTCTTTGGCCTTTTTCCTTCTCTCACATCCTTGTTTTCCCTTATCCATCACCCTCTCAATAGCACTCTTGATTTCATCCCTAGTCACATGATTTTCAGGCTTTTCTTCTTCCCCCAAATGTATCACAGCTTTAGCTCCAACGCTCACACCCGTCCCTAATATTTGCACCACCAGTTTCTCATTAAGAAACTGCTCGGCAAATATAGGCCACGTGATCGAAGGCAAACCTGCAGTTATCCCTTCCAGCCACAATGGGTCAAAAATCATCCTACTGAGGTGTGTGTCAAAATCAGCACCTGAGGAGCCCAACCCCGAATCAAAAGCCCTGTTTCTCTCGTTCTTTCCTCAAAACCCGAATCTAAAACCCATTTCTCAATCTCTTCCATTTTATCTCCTCCTCTTACAACTAGAATAAAGGGATGACCTGATAATTCCAGGCCTAAAACACGCTCCATGAATTGGGCAGGCAATAGACGACTCAGCCTGCCCAGACAGGCATAAATTACAGACCCTGTATTTCTCTTGTCAAGCCAATTCAAACATTGTCGTGTATCTATAGACGCTTGATTTCCTCTTCGCTCTCTGTCTAAATTTTCGTTAATGCAAAGGGATAATGGTCTAACGCACCAAACTTTACCTCCTTTTACCTTTCGAGATTCATCTTACCATCTGTTTTCGAGCTCTTCAAAGCTGTTGACCACCACCCCATATGCCTGAGACTCGATTTTTCTCACTTGTTTGCAAAAATCAGTACCCATATGCATGGAGCCTGGATTGAAATATCCCGGTAGCTGCAATTTAGTCAACTCAATCTTGTGAACCAGAGATAACGAAGGATCCCCTGGAGCACCACTCTCATGAGCCCTAGAGATGAAAAGCGCGTGGATTATCAATTGAGCAAAACAATTCGTTCCATCAAAAATTATCCTGGGGATCTAAAACTTAATGCAAGTATCAGCAGTCCATGGTAAATATTTGTCGCACATGATATAGCTCGGATTGGGATTTAGCTCTTTTAACCTCTCTTCCAAGGGTCTCTGTAGCAATTTGATGGCGACACAGAAGTTTCTTCTCAAGTCGTAAGATGGTTGACAATCTGCACCTTCACATTCCAGCGTGTCGCGCAGCGGAACCAATTTTTCGCGCCCGTGATGCCCCTCAAGTTACACTCAACCCGAGGTTACGGCCAAATTCCATCTCGAGTCTTTATGATGACCCGTAGCATACCCGAGCTCAGAAGCTCACTAGGTGCCCTTTCTGGGTACACGACACTCATCCCTCGGAGTGTCCTTATGCCGGAGGCTCGTGTCTGCGCGCCTCTCTCGACTGCGTCTTACTCTTCGGCCCCGACTAGCTAGCTTGCTCACCATGCTTCGCTCAAATACTAGGTCTGCTTGCATCTCTTGATAGAAGCGGAGCAAACTCGCTCCTCTTGGGCATCGAGGGTCGTTCGCACGCCCACGACGCATTCCTCGTACTCGACACTCCCTCGGAACGCTTTGGCTTCATGGCTCGCCTTGGGCGTCCTTGTTCATGTCTCGCCCGAGAAGGGCCACATTCAGTCCAAGGCTTACTCGGCTTGCCATCATCTCAAGTTCGTCCCGCATGTCTCGCGAGACTAGTTTCTGAGCCCACCGACATCTAGCCGACATGTTTGTTGCTCACAATGCGGCGTCGCCCCACGACCGCATGTCTCAAGCCTAGAGACCCTCGTGCACGGCTTGAACCCTTAGCACGTGCCTACGAGTTAGATCACGAGGCCTCGGAGTGCTTGCCTCGATCACTCGATCGACCTAGAGGTGATGCCCCAATAATATCGAAGCCCGCGGGGCATAGCGTCCGTCATATGGCAGCCTCTGGGCGCTCATGAGCGCCCAACGTGGACCCCACGGGTCCCACGCCGCTCGTTCGGTTCCCGACCCGACCGAGGACTCAAGACACTCCTTCGAGTGCCGAGAGCCGGCCCCTGGTGGCAGTCGTTGCCCACCAAGGATGCGCGCTTTGTGCTAGGACAGCACGGGGAGGACTGACCGCTGCTCATCGAGGTGTGTCTCCCTTATAATACTCTTGGAAAAATAAACGCTTGTGCCAGCATTGCATACTCAAAGGGCCGAGGAGTCACAATCTGGCGTAACTCCCTCGTCCCAACTCCAAATTGCACACCGCTTTCGCCTACACGAAGCTCCCGATGCGTACATTAACATCACCAGGTTTCCAGCCCCAAACGATCCTCCATTCTCACGGAGTTACCCTCACTGTATGGCTGAAATTACACAACTGCCACTGCACTGGCAGCCTACGCGCTTGGTTACATTCCCGGACTCAAACGGCATCCAAATACTGCCCAAACTGATGGAGACGTCCCTAACACCCTTAGGAACACGCCACTGAAACAGTTTCGCAAATCTCCAATGATAAAGCTCTCTGCCCAAGAGTCAAAGTGCCTGCATCAGTGCAGAGCACTGTTTGTCGACGCTCCTATACTTCAGTGCCCAAACGGACACGAAACGGCACCAAACTTGGTGGAGATATGCCACATGGCCTGATGAGTGATCAATTCAAACAGGAACCCAATTGCCACTAAGGAAGTGCCTCTGCTCATGCGCCGACAAAGCTTGCCAGGCGGGCCGACTGTCCTTGTCGCCCGCAACTCACACGGAGGGTCATGGTGTAAAGTGTGGTCCATGACACAGCGGCAAGCCGGCTTCCTCCGCCGGGTACCTGATTTGGAGGAGGCGGATGGAGAGTCCCAATACTGCGGCGCGTTCGATTACGGAAGTGAATCGTGCGGCGTTGAGGGGCGTGACTATAATTGATACATTGACGCCACGCTTTGCAAATAATTTGGCCATATCTATCATCGGGAATTATGTGTCCCGGCGCCGGAAATGGTATCATGATGAAGTTTAGATGCTCTATCGGCAACGCCATTGGAGCGAGTTTTTGAGAGCTGTTCATGCTCATAGCCAATTTATTTCGGGGGAATGGATATATTTCTGCATTTTTTTTTGGATTTCAGCATGTTATCTAAAGGCGTAGATTCATGAATAGGAATTCATACACTGTTTAGTGTTCTTTGCATTTTACCTTGCTCATCATCCACCTCTAGTTTAGGCATAAGAGAACCAACACGGAGAACCTCCCCGCGGGCCTGTTGAGTTCCTTTTGGTGTCTGGTCAACGAATCTTCCAGAGCCTTGAAAACCTCCCGAACAATTGTGGGCAAGTTTCAAGGACATGTCATTTATCTATTATTAGATTGAACTTCAGATGACATCGTCATTTATTTAAGAATGAGATGAATATTAAAGAAAAGAAGTTGAATCCAATAAACGCAGGCAGAGTCATCTTGAAACCCCAGAACACAGGTCCCAATTTCCAATAACAGACAAAAAGACCAGAAAACCAACAATAGCTCGTGTGCATTATAGTTGCTGATTTCATATCTCCAATTTCTTAATCAAACAATATATCGCACTTCACATTGTGTGATTGATAATGCGTTATTTTTACATAGTTTTAAGCCATAATTGTGCTTGTTTTGATAAATTTTGGATTTAAATTGGATAAAATTTCACAAAAGTTAATTCTTACTTGTCATAAGTGAAATTTGGTGAAAAAAAGTTAAAAACGAGCCTAAATGTGGTAAAAAGTGCGAAGAAATATCGTACAAGAAAGCTGGAATATTAAACATGGAAATAATTGTGTTCGTCGCACAAGACGTGATCACGCCTTATGGTCTTGAATTCCTACACGAGAGTAGAAGGGAAGAATCTTGTTTTGGCAAGAATTCAACTTGAAAACAAATTTCTGTCCTACTTACAATTCCTAAGACTTTTCAAAGAATTATCCTAAACCTGTTAGGAATTTGATCTAGGGTTTGAGCTATATATATATATATACGATTGCATAGTATTATTTACACATCTTTTATTCTAGTCTTAGTTTTAATTTTTAATTTCCAACTTTTATATTTTCTTTCTTTAAGTTTTTTTTATGATCATACGTGGCTAAACTTTTTTATTCAGTCAAAGAGTAATTCAAGCCAACGTTTTGTTCAAGGATTCTAAGATCTAATCGGATTGCTTGTCTTTTAATTTTATGCAATATTTGTGTATTTTTTTGTACTTTTTGGAAAAAAAAACTCCATCTCTTTGTTGTTTTGTTAGTTGTGTAATTTCGGCTCGTTGTTCAATTAATTTAACTTCATAGTACCAGTTGAGGAAATCGAATCCGTAATTGATTGATTGAATCAACACAAGTGAAAAGTAGTATAATTCGTTATACTACGAAAAATACACAATCTAGTTTCGAACAACAACGTTTATAGGTTTGTTGGCTAAGATTTGGATTTTTTTAGTTTTTAATGATGTTAAAGGGTTAGATTCTATCGTTTGACTAGGGTTATTCGTTAATTTGGAATTATTCATCGCATTCACGTGTCTAGTCATCTATTAAGAAAAGATTAGATTGGGTGAGTTCTTTGAAAACTATAACCAATCTATTGCATGAATTAAAAGTTATTTTTAAATCAATAATTAATCCATGAAAACGTTGTGCGAAGAATTACCTTTGACCGAGTCTTTGTTCACATAGATTTAATTTTGATTTATTTCTTGCTTTTATTAACTTGTCGTTCAAAACCCTATTTATTTTACTTTCTTTTTAACGCTTGATCATCTTAAAAATTAGTCAATAAATTATTCACTGAAATCAATCATTCTCACCTTAATTATAAATTAATTTTGTAATTAGAGGAATATAATTTATTTTTTTATAAATTCAACACCCATCAGTGATTTACTGATTTATGAACATCCTTGAAAAATCGACAGCCGGCCCACCATTAAAGAGAAATAGGCAAAAATCAAACAAAACATGTCAAAAACTAGGCCCATATACTAGGGGAAAATGTTAAATTTGACCTATAAGTTAGTTATATGTAAATTTTCATCTTTCTTTGTTTTAAATTTCAATTTAAATCTAACATGCATATTTACAAAATTTGTAAGAGTCTTAACTTTGGTAGAATTCGATCAATTGTGCTAGCGTAACAATCAACTTTGCCAAAATGAGATCGGTGAATGCTAGCGTATTAATGAAATTAGTTGCCACATCAACATAATTGACCGAGATTCGGCAATTCGGACAAAGACTACAAAATTTTTCAAACATAGTGGACCAAAATCACAATTTAATCAAACAAGGATAAATGTCCAAATAAAATTAATTTCCCGGACCAATTTTGCATTTCCCCATATACTTATCAAACAATTTCCTGCTTACTTTTACCCAGCTGGGCAATTTCTTGAATTAGCATAGTGATATTGACATAAGAAGATCCTCCAACTTCAACTGATCTCTTCGCCATTTCTCCAAGCTCTTTGGCCTTTTTCCTTCTCTCACATCCTTCTTCTCCCCTATCCATCAACTTCTCAATAGCATACTTAAATTCATCCCTCGTCACCCTATTTTCAGGCTTTTCTTCCTCCCCCAAACGAATCACAGCTTTAGCTCCAACACCGACACCCGTCTCCAATATATGAACCACCAGTTTCTCATTCAAAAACTGCTCGGCGAAAATTGGCCACGTGATCATAGGCAGACCCGCAGAGACACCCTCCAAAGTCGAATTCCACCCGCAGTGCGTCAAAAACCCTCCCACCGAAGCGTGTGACAAAATCAGCACTTGAGGAGCCCAGCCCCGGATCAAAAGCCCTGTTTCTTTGGTTCTTTCCTCGAAACCCGAATCCAAAATCCATTTCTCTATCTCTTCCGATTTATCTCCTCCTCCTACAACTAGAATAAACGGATGGCCCGATAATTCCAGGCCTAAAGCAAGCTCGATTAATTGGGTAGGCGACGGGCGACTCAGGCTTCCAAGACAGGCATAAATTACAGACCCTGGATTTCTCTTATCAAGCCAGTTGAAACATTGTTCTGTATCCATAGACGCTTGATTTCCTCTTTGCTCTCTGTCTAAATAATCATTGCTGCAAAGGGATAATGGCCCAATACACCAAACTTTGCTTCCTTTCACCATTCGAAATTCATTGACATATCCTCTTTCGAGCCCCTCAAAGCTATTGACCACCACCCCATATGCTTGTGACTCGGTTTTCCTCACTTGTTCACGAAAATCAGCAATATCCACGGTGCCTGGATTGAATGCTTCCGGAAGCTGGAATTTAGTGAACTGAATCCTGTCGGGTAAACCAGGGACAAGGAAATGCTCACCTGGAGGAACACTCTCATGAACCGGAGAGATGTAAAGCGTGTGCCATATTAATTGAGCGAAACAGCTCATTCCATCGAAAATTACCCTGGGGATCTGAAACTTAAGGCAAACATCAGCAGTCCATGGTAGATATTTGTCGCATATGATGCAGCTCGGAGTGGGATTAATCTCTTTTAACCTCTCTTCCAGGGGTTTCTGTAGCAATTTGATGGCGACGGTGAAGTTTCTTCTCAAATCGTACGATGGTAGACAATCTGCACTTTCACACCCCGGCGGCAAGCCGGCCTCCTCCGCCGGAAACCTGACTTGGAGGAGGCGGATGGAGAGTCCCGACGCGGCGGCGCGTTCGATTACTGAAGTGAATCGTGCGGCGTTGAGGGGCGTGACTATGATTGATACGCTGACCCCGCGCTTTGCGAATAATTTGGCCATGTCTATCATGGGAATTATGTGTCCCGGGGCCAGAAATGGTATCATGGTGAAGTTTAGGTGCTCTGTGGGCAACGCCATCGGCGTGAGTTTTTGAGAGCTGATGAGGTTGCGGTTTTGAGCCCGAAAGAGTTAACTAGTGTCGTGGTTGAATAAGTAAAAAAAGACTAAGATCCAAAAACAGTGTGGGACCCATTCATGACGCATCTTTCTTTGTTTCACTTTCACTTACTATTACGAATACCTCCCTTCAAGTCTTGCGTTATTGCTATACTAGTCCTTCTATAGGCTTCTCATGTTATAAAATCTTTACCATCGGTCGGAAAATGCTTCTATACATCCGACATGCCAAACATCAAAAAGCGCAAATGAAAACATATTAGCATCATGTGGAACACACAGTTTAATATGGTTTAATCTGTACACTTGAATATTGGACACAGGGTACAAGCATTTTTCTTGTTACACTAATAAATATTAAAAACAAAATCATATATCCTCGTGCTTTTGTAATTTGCATAAAAATTCTTTTCTTTCAGTTGTTTGAAGGGCTTCTAGAGAGTAAGTCAGTTTATATTTTTTCTTTTTTTGAAAAAAAAAAAAGATTTAAGCGAGTACTAAATTAATCATTGTGTGACGACCATTTAAAATTTTTGAATCCAATCATGCACTAATGTCATTTTTTTTATAGGCGCTAATGTGAGTTAAGTTAAGAGCATTCTAATATATTAAAATTTTATTATATTTTATTAAAATACATAACAAGTTTGTAAATTAAATTGATGCATTAGAGCGATTAATGTTAACTATCCTACATCAATTAAATATTAAAATATAATTTGATTAATAATAATAATTTAAACAACCGTAATTTCATAAGCTAATTGTTGGAGTTGAGTTAGCCAAAGCCTCTAATATTTCTACAGTCAACGCCACGAGATTTTCCAAACCATTTTGAGTACGCAAGCATTAATGGAGAGGAAAAGTTTCACTGTTTTTTTGCCAAAATCAGTAATGAGAACCTTTTTTTTCTAATTATTTTACTAATATTATCTTTCTGACTGTTCATTAGATTGAGTTTCACATGACATGCCATCTATTTAAGAATGTTACAAATTAAATTTTAAAAAAGGCTATTAAAAAGGAGTTGGATCAGGGCTGAGGGCCTTGAGGCAGAAGCCCAATATCCCATAATAAACCAAAAAACAAGAAAAACAACGGCGGCAAACAGTGCATTGTAGTTGCTAATTCATATCACCAATTTCTTAATCAAATATTGTATCACACTTCACATCGTCGCGAGTACACTTTGATGTACGAACATTCTCCAAAAACCGACACACGACCCAACATTATCAAGAAAAATAGAAAAATCAAAACAAAACACGTCCAAAACCTCGGCACTTGTACAAGGAAAAAAAATTGTAAAACTCGCCCTGTAAATTAATTATAGTTCAATTTTTGTCTTGTTTTGTTTAATTATAATTTAAGTCGGATATATTTGAAAAAACATGCAATTTTAGTTCAAATTTACTAGAATTTGTCCAATCATGCTGAGTCTGCTGACATTGCAACCAATTCTGTGGGGATTTCATCTACGGATGCTAATGTGTTAATACAATTGGTTGTCATGCCATACCAGCATAACTCACTGGATTCCGACAATTCGAATTAAAATTTCAAAATTTTAAAGCACAACAGGTTGAAATTGTAATTTGATAGCAAAAATAACAAAATTCCAAATAAAGTTAATTTCCAGCACCAACTTTACCCAGATGGGCAATTTCTTGAATTAGCGTGGTAACATTGAGATAAGAAGATCCTCCAGCTTGCACAGATCTCTTCGCAATTTCTCCAAGCTCTTTGGCCTTTTCCCTTCTCTCACATCCTTCTTCTCCTTTATGCATCACCTTCTCAATAGCACTCTTAATTTCATACCTTGTCACCCGATTTTCAGGCTTTTCTTCCTCATCTCCCAAATGAACCACAGCTTTAGCTCCAACCCCCACACCCGTCTCCAATATTTGGACCACCAGTTTCTCATTCAAGAACTGATCGGCAAAAATTGGCCACGTGATCATAGGCAGACCTGCAGAGACACCCTCCAGAGTCGAGTTCCACCCACAGTGCGTCAAAAATCCTCCCACCGAAGGGTGTGACAAAATCAGCACTTGAGGAGCCCAGCCCCGGATCAAAAGCCCTGTTTCTTTCGTTCTTTCCTCAAATCCTGAATCTAAAATCCATTTATCTATCTCTTCCGATTTATCACCTCCTCTTACAACTAGAATAAACGGATGGCCCAATAATTCCAGGCCTAAAGCAAGCTCCATGAATTGGGCGGGCGACAGGCGACTCAGGCTACCAAGACAGGCGTAAATTGCGGACCGTGGATTTCTATTATCAAGCCAATTCAAGCATTTTTCAGCATCTATTGAAGCCTGATTCCCTCTCTGTTGCCTGTCTAAATCATCATCGCTGCAAAGGGATAAAGGTCCAATGCACCAAACTTTACCTCCTTTCACCTTTCGAAACTCATCTACGTATCTGTTTTCCAGCTCTTCAAAGCTGTTGACCACCACCCCGTGGGCCTTCGACTCTGTTTTCCTCACTTGTTCACGAAAATCAGTGGTCATATCCATGGAGCCCGGATTGAAATTCCCTGGCAGCTGGAATTTAGTGAACTCAATCCTGTCGGGTAAACCAGGGACACCGAAAGGATCCCCTGGAGGAACGCTCTCATGAACCCTGGAAACGCGTAATTTATGCATTACCAATTGTGTAAAACAGCTCATTCCATCGAAGATTATCCTGGGAATCCGAAACTTAATGCACGTATCAGCAGTCCATGGTAAATATTTGTCGCATATAATGCAGCTCGGAGTGGGCTCTAGCTCTTTTAAACTCTCTTCCAGGGGCTTTTGTAGCAAGTTGATAGCAACAAAGAATTTTTTGATTAAGTTGTAAGATGGCAGACAATCTGCGCTTTCGCACCCCGGCGGCAGGCCGGCCTCGTCCGCCGGAAACCTGATCTGGAGGAGGCGGATGGAGAGCCCTGACTCGGCGGAGCGATGGATCACGGAACTGAATCGTGCGGCGTTGAGAGGTGTGACTATTATTGTTACGCTGACACCGCGCTTTGCCAATAATTTGGCCATGTCTATCATCGGGATTATGTGCCCTGGGGCCAGAAATGGTATCATGATGAAGTTTAGGTGCTTTGGTAGTGAAGCCATTGGAGTGAGTTTTGAGAGATGATCAAGCATGGCTAGCGCACTGGCCTTTTTTATTGTTGGTGAAGTGGAATAAGAACATTGCTTTTTATAATTGGTAAATTACACTAAAAAATATAATGAAACTCACTATAGAATTATTTAATAGTGGCCTGGCTGCGTAAGAGGATTGTATTCTTGATTAAAAATATTATCCCGTTTGTTTTGAAGTATTAGTCCAGACTGAGTGACCTGTAATACCAAAATGTAGTGGCTGGTGTCGTTGAAAAGGACAAAGAGCAAAGTTACAAAAACACATTCCTCATTCGTTAGTCATCTTTCTATTGTTTCATTTAATATTACAAATACCTCCCTTCAAGTCCTGCATTGTTGCTAACCTAGCCCTTGTATGGTCTCCTGAAGCAGTGAAAATGTAAATATTGCCAAAAAAGAATCATATTGTGAAAAATTTTCTGGTCCGGGTCTAGGTTGGGTCTAGACCTACTACATTTTCATGGGTAATGGGTTTGGAGATGGCTGAACAAATACCCTATCTAATAACTGGCCTAATATAATCCTTGCTTGCGTAGAAATTAACATTGTGTTTGGTTCTAGGATTTTAGGGGGGAAAGGAAAAGAAAATAGAAAGAAAAAATATTTTTCAATGTTTGGTTACTAGAGAAAAAGAAGGAAAATGGTAAGGAAAGGAAAATAGAAAGAAAATATAGCATAAATTGAGAAAAAGTATTTTTCTTTCAATTAGGTAAGAAAAATAAAGGAAAAGTTATATTATTCTCTCTAGCACTTTCTCATTTTTCAAGCTCTCATCTCATTTGTTGCTCAAATTAATTTATTATTTGAATATATTTCATGCAAATCTTTTTTTTTGTTTGTGCAATTAATTGATTATTTGAATTTTTTTTGAGATGTGTTTTTATATTTTCCTTTAATTTACAATAATAACCAAACAAAATGAAAGATAATTCTCTAAAAAATTATTTTCCTTATTGTTTTCTTTAACAATCAAATAAAATAAAAAATTTTAAAATTCTTATAATTTTTTTTTTTTTAATATTTTTCTTTCCTCCTAAAATTTTAGAATCAAACAAAGTCTAAAGAGTTACTTGACAGAAAGTCATTCAAGATATTTAGATTTAGATACGAAATCGATCATTTTTGTGCCAACTATTTTGACTAGGAAAGCCTCATAAGGAAAAATATCATTTCATCCATTAGGTTTCGGTTGATTGTCAGATGTCACTATCATCTATGAGATATTTTGGAATGATGCCGAAATTACGTTTTGGGCCACATTCGGAGGATGTACCTCATATCTGTAACATTGTCAGCAATACATTTTAGGTATTTATTTTGTCCTCATATCTTCATGTTCGTACACAAAATCACTGTATATAGTTGCTAGTATCAGTTGCCCTTTGAATCCGGGATGTAACATCTAAAATTTAGGAACGATTTTGAGATTAATGACAACCTCAAAATTATCTTTCCCCAAATTTTATAATATACAGGGTTAATTCGCCTTGATTTACTAACTTCAATGTAACTTTTATAATTACACCAAGGCCACTCTAAATTTATATATTTTAAAAGTCCAAGGAGAAAATGCATAAAATTTTGAATTGCCCCGACTTTTTTTTAAAATAAAAAGGCCAAAATCCTACTCTTTGGAAAAATTTGCCCCTCAATTAATTACAAGAAAAAAAGCAAAAAAATTTCTCTGTTCTAGGGTTTATTAAAACAAAAGAAAGAAAACCTTCAATTTTATTTTATTTTTTTCCATTCAAAATCCCTCAAAAAAATCCCATTTCCTATGTGGGATATACTATATCAGACTATGGTTATGGACATTTAGGTGTAGTTAGGTTGATTTATTTGTTCAAAAGTTCACAAAAAACTAACAGAGAGTAACATTTATTAAAAAGACTGACAAACTCATAGGAGTGTCCGTGTAATTTCAAAAGTTATTGGGGAAAGTTAGTAAATTTACAATCCCAGTATTTGGAGGATTGGGTGTAATTAGACATTGATGATGACGTAAGGGCTTACATGACTTCGGGAGCCCAATGATATTTCAATTGCATTTTGGTATAAGTAAACAGGTTTACTGGTCCTCCACGCAACTAATCTGTCTCAACAAGATATTCAGAAGAAGACACGACACTTCGTCTCCATTTATGAGGGTCTAGTGTGTATTTTCATCTAAATAGAATGGGGCACAAAAATTTGGACCAATTCTACCACAAGATGTACTTGTATTTCATTACTTATATATCAAATTCTTTTCTTATATTTTAACTTAAAATGGATGGATCTACTTGGTAGAGAACGATAATGAACTTCAAGAATACTGAACATAACTACTTAAATCCGAGGGATGTATTGATATTTGCATAAAATATCAAAAGGTCCCTGTACTACTGGTCCCTTGACTTAAAACAGTCAACTTGAATGTATCATTTTCCTTTTTTCCGGCCCAAAAACACAAAAAAGTCATAAGCTTTAAGTGGGAATTTACATGGAGGGTGTCCTATTCTGAAGGTTTGAAGTAGTTATGTTTGGCAGCTCGTCTCTTTCATTAATCTATTATCAATAATTATAATTAATTCTTGCGAAAATTGGCGTCCCTAATCGTTGAAAAAAATCCATTAATTACTACAATACTATTAGTTTCTATTCAAGGCAACGCATATAATCCTGTACAACGGACTAAAACTGTATAGTTCAGCGGGCTAGAATTACACAAACCCTATGGGACTAGGTGCAAGATCTCTGTTCTCAGATGCAATATTGTAAGCAAGCATTTACTTAACAAAGTCTACACGATATCAAATATTTTCTGAAAAATTGAAACTCAAGTAAATGAAATATATTATAATTGAACTGCAAGGAATTTATCGTATACATGTTTTGAAGGCAATAACAAAAACAGAATTTCCCATAGCAAATACCTCACCGAAGAACATCTTGTTGGACAATAAGTTCAGAAGACTTGTCATGATCCAACTCTGCATTTTTTGCATATTGGTCCTCATGGTATGTAGCTTGTTACATGATAACATCTTGTATAAGCAGTTCCATGTTGAGGTAAGATGAACCCCCTTCCTCCACCGCCCTTGTCGCCATTTCCCCGAGCTTTCGAGCTCTCTCTCTCCTCTCTCTTCCTTCTTCTCCCCCATCCATCACCCTCTCGATAACATTCTTTATATCATCACTCTTCACTTGCACTCCCGCATTTTCTTCATCTCCGAATATGACAGGAACTTCAACTCCCACTCTCACTCCCGTCTTGATAACGTTCACAGCAAACTTCTCGTTGCAAAACTGCTCGGCAAATACCGGCCATGTTATCATCACCATGCCTGCTGTTACTCCTTCCAGAGTCGAGTTCCATCCACAGTGTGTCAGAAAGCCTCCAACAGACGCATGGGAAAGTATCAGCACTTGAGGCGCCCAACCGTGGATCAAGAGGCCTCTGTTATTGATCCTCTCCTCGAAGTTCTCGTCCAATAGCCATTTCTTGAACTCATCCGCTGCATTTCTAATGACCCATATAAAAGGGCGATTAGATGCTTCTAATCCTAACCCGAGCTCTATAAGTTGTGCGGTAGCTAAGCGCGATAAGCTTCCAAGACAAACGTAAAGGACAGAGCTTGCTTCCTGTGAATCAAGCCACTTCAAGCAGTAGTGTTCATCAATTGAGGCCTTGTTACCCCTTTCGGCCTTATCTAGCTCGTCTTCATTGCACAATGAAACCGGCCCAATACACCAGACCTTCTTGCCTTTTATCTGTTTGTTCTTCTTCACATATTCAGGTTCCAATTCTTCGAAAGTATTGGCCACGGTCCCGAACGCCTCATTCTCAGCCTCTAGCATCTCTTCCCGTATCTTAGCCATTTCCGAGGGGATTTGCTTTGCTGTGCCCCTAATCTGAGCCTTGGTGATCTCAATCCTGTCAGGCATATCAGGCACCACAAAGTACTCGGTGTCCGATTCTATAGCCTCGAAATCCTTTGAAGTCACTAGCATGTGAAAGCATACCCGAGAAAAACAGCTCGTCCCGTGAAATAAAAGCCTAGGAATATTCAGCTTTACGGCAACACTTGTGGTCCATGGATAACACATATCAGAAATCAAGCAGCTCGGCTGGGGTTCAGCCTCTCGAAGAAACTCTTCAACCTGATCTTCTAGCATAGCAGTAGCTTTGAAAAACTTCAGCGCATCATCAATGTTATGGAGCATATCGAAATTCTCACACCCTTCAGGCAGCCCTGCTTCAGCACTAGGGAGACTGAGATGAAAAACATGAATGCTCAGCCCGGAATCGATTGCGCGGCAAATCACAGTCTCGAACCTGTTGTAATTTGTGGGAGTTATTAGAATCGTGACGACAACACCACGTTTGGCCAGCAATCTTGCGAGGTCGACCATGGGAATCATATGGCCTTGGGCCATGAAAGGAAACAGGGTAAAATGGGGTTGTATTTCTTGGACGGCCATGATCAGGGGCTGGAGGGAACTTGAGAGGTTTACGTGTTTATTATGATTTCTTGGTGGGCTTAATTGTGCTGCTTAAATGTCTATGTTTAGGACATTCCCAGGGCTTTGGGCGGTTAACTGATGATGTAAGAGCCGACATAAGCAAGAATGGGAAATTTATCATGTATGATGAGGGATTTTGTGGAACTGTTTTACTGGTCCTTGTACACATATGAAACAAATTAGAACTTTCTGACGGTTCCAGGATATGACAAAATCCAGCAGAAAATTGCGCCAAGATACCTGCAAGTTGATACTGACAGGGAAAACAAAGATTTGATTTTGTTTATTCAAACGAGACGTAAAACTTTGGAAACAGCCTAGTCGAGGCAGGCATCTCGATGATGTGATTAACTTTTATGCAAACTGATAAGTCTGTAATTTTATTTAATTTTTATGTTTATTTTGATGAATTTATTATATATTTTTTTTTATTTGAATTTTTTTTTATTTAAATTTGAGATAAATTATGTTTTGTAGGTGAGATGACAAAAATATTATAAAGGAAATAAAAGAGTGGAATCAAGAGTTGGGTACCTACGCAAGTATTTCGAGTACCAACCCAATTTCAGAGATTTTCAGAGATTTTGAGAAGAAACGAATCTGTAAATTTGGGTACGTACCCAGAATATTTCGGATATGTACCCAACTTCAGTCAGTGGAGTGTTGGACGAATCTGTAAATTTGGGTACTTACCCAAAATATTTTGGGTACGTACCCAAAATCCGCGGTAGAAATTTACAGCTTTCCTAGTGCGATTAGTACTCTATTTTTGGAAGGTGTCTCTAGGGTTTTTCTACCCCTTTTTAAGTCCAGAAATAAGGGAGCGGCCACTATTCACGTTTTTAAGCTAGGTTTTATTCTTTAGAATTTTTTCTTTCATTGTTTTTCATCTTTTGGGGATCATTGTGAAGAACGGAAGAAGAGAGAAATCAAGATTGAAGGGAAAAACAACCGAACGAAAGGAGTTTTGCGCCTGAAATTTCCAACAATTAAGTTCATTCTTCTCTTTTCATGAATTCTCTTTCATATTTCGTTTTTTTGTTTGTTTTCATTATGAACTAATTTCAATTAAGTGTATTCTATGAAAATCCCATGAGTTCGAATTTGTTTTCGTATATTTTCTTGTTGTGTGATTCTTGTTTAATGGTTTAATACGTGATTAGGGTTTGATCACCCCTAATTATCGAATTTGAGAATCGTGATGAGGTCGAGAGACGATTCGCGATATTAACTCTAATTAGACGAGATCAATTGGGTTAAAGTTGCATGAGAATGAATTTAACTTTGATTGAGCCTTAAGGCAGTGTTTAAAAATTCATACAAATACTTCTAAAGTTGGGATTAATTGAATGAGAATTGGTTAGTCTTGGGCTTAGAGGAATTGTATGAATTAATTCCGCAATGCTCGAGAGAGATTGTGGATATATTCATTCCTAGGCTTCACACAACCACGAAACCACTCAACTTAGGGATTGGATTAGAATAGCAAATTACGTGAATGAAATCACCTTGCACTTGTTTCTCTCGCTTTGGTTAACTGTTATTATTGTATTTCGCAAGTTTTTTTTTTTTACTAAGAAAATTAGGATTTATTTAGAAAATCAACCACCACTCAGTTTGATCAATTTAGATAAACAACACGAGTCAATTTCACGGGCCAAATCACAGTCCCTGTGGATTCGACACTTGACTCACTTTATATTACTTGTACGACTGCGTGCGCTTGCGCAAGTCCCAACACAAACATGACATGTTATCAGGATAATTAATCTGCACACCAATAACTCAAGTTAACTACTACTGTAATTTCAGGTGCACTGTTACAAACAATGGTGGAGCCAGAACCCCAAAATTAGCGGAAGCTTTGGTCGGATGTACACCAGAGGATCTCTAGAGCGTTCTGTCACGGTCTTGACCTCTCAAGCACGCCGTGCGGCACTTAGTTCTTGGTTTTCCCCTGCGAAACAAGCTAAGTCAACCTACCTCTTCGGAGAATGAAAGAATGAAAGTGAGAACACCAAGAAATGAAAGGAAGCACACAAAGGAAAGAGTGAAAAAGGATTTGGTTTATTCACTCAAACTTGCTTGGTGATTTACAAATGAGAAGTAGACCTATTTATAGTTGTTCTCCCCTCCAACGAAGGGTGGAGATGCATTTGATCTAACGACTACGATTGGCTTCTAGATCCTTCCTTTAGATATTTCTCCTAGAACCTTCTAATGGGGTTTTTACAAATATGACCTTACTTTGTAGATATTTTTCATGGAACCTTCTAAAGTGCTATTTACAAGTATGCCCTTTTAGGGAGCCAAAAATATTCTAAGTATGGTTACAATATATAAGTCTATTCTAGAGCCATCTAGAATAGTCGAAACCTCTTTATGCTCGTCCCATTTGCTTGATATATGATAGCCGCTCTGTGAATCAATCGAGGCGTGACATTCTCCCCCACCTAATTTGGCGACGCCCTCGTCGTCTTAAAGTGATACAACTTGTCTTGAAACTGCCATAAGTCTGCTTTGGATTCCCATGTGACTTTAGACTCGGGCAATCCCTTTCACTTGATTAAGTACTGTGTGATCGGGCGTACTCCTCGTCGTCGAACGACCTGGGAACCGAGTACTTCCCCTATCTCCTGATCGTAGGACTTTGTAACTATAGGGGGAGCACGAGTTGATTCTCCTTGACTTGGGTCCTCCTCGTCTTGTTGGTAGGGTTTAAGCATGCTCACATGAAAGACTGGATGAATCTTTAAAGTAGGGGGTAGATCAACTCGATAGGAAACCTCACCTACTTTCCCTGTGATTGGAAATGGTCCATCGTACTTGCGTATTAGACCTTTGTGCATTCGTCGAAAGGTCTTGAACTGTTGGAGAAGTAGTTTCACCAGGACTTAGTTACCTATTTGGAATTCTAATGGGCGGCGCTTCTCATCAGCCCATTTCTTCATCTTCTTGCGTGCCTTCTCAAGATAAGACCGTGCAAGATCAGCTTGCTCGTCCCATGTTGTTGCCATCTTCACTGCACCGGGACTTTTGTCATTGTGTTGTATAGTTGTGAGTGTGTGTGGTGCATATGGTTGTTGCCCGGTTGCGAGCTCAAACGGACTGCTTCCTGTAGCCTCGCTCATCTGTAGATTGTATGAAAACTGAGCCACATCCATGAGTTTAACCCAATCCTTTTGGTTGGCACCCACAAAGTGTCGTAGGTATGCTTCCAGCAAGGCATTAACCCTCTCAGTTTGGCCATTAGTCTGTGGATGAAAACTGGTGGAAAACCGTAGTTGTGACCCAAGTAATTTAAATAACGTGGTCCAGAGCTTACTTGTGAAGCGAGGATCCTGATCACTTATAACACTTCGCGGTAAACCCCAATATTTACCACATTCTTAAAAAATACTCGAGCTGCTTCTTCGGCAGTACAATCTTTTGTGCAAGGGATGAAGGTCCCATACTTGGAAAATCGATCCACCACTACTATAATCGATCCGTATCCTTTCGATGTTGGTAGTGCACTAATAAAGTCCATAGTAACTGAGTCCCAAGGGCGCTCAGCTATTGGCAACGGCTCGAGTAATCCTGCTGGTTGCTTGTTTTCTCCTTTGTCTTGCTGGCATACCAGGCATGTCCGAACATAGGCTTTGACGTCATCCTTTATTTGGGGACAGAAATAGGTTGCTTCTAGCAGTGCCTTTGTTCGCTTCTGGCCCGGGTGTCCTGCCCATTTTGAGTTATGGCACTCGCAGATAAAATTACGTCTTAAGTTGTTCCACCTAGGGACGTATAGGCGTCGCCCCTTGGTGAAGACTAGATCTTCTTCCACCCAAAACTGTCTGGTCTTCCCATTTTTTGCTAATTCCTTCAGCTGCCTGGCTGTCGGGTCATGCTCCATGCCTTCTTTTATTTCCTCGGTTATGTCCCCTTGAACTCGGCTGATTGCAGCTAATTCCGCTTTACGGCTTAATGCATTGGCTACAACATTTGCCGTCCCTGGCTTGTACGGCAAGGAAATCTTGCCATCTCGCCTACTTCGGAGTGAGCTTCTTTTGGGTTTGGAAGTAACTCGTTGCCACATTGTCTGTCTTAATCACTAACCTTGATCCCAACAGGTAATGACGCCAAACTCTTAGACAATGTATGATCACCGTCATTTCCTTCTCTTGCACAGTGTAGCGTCGCTCAGCATCATTAAGCTTGCGACTCTCAAAAGCTATTGGGTGCCTTTCCTACATCAACACCCCACCAATAGCAAAGTCGGAAGCGTCAGTGTGCAATTCAAAATTCTTACCAAAGTCAGGTAATGCCAAGACTGGTTCCTGGCGCATTGCCTCCTTTAAATTATCAAAGGCCTTCTGACATGCCTTTGACCATTCCCACGTTACCTTCTTCTTCAACAAATCCGTCAAGGGAGCTACCCGCGCCGAGTATCCCTTTATGAATCTGCGGTAATAGTTTGCTAGACCAAGAAATGACCGTAACTCCGTCACCTTGGTTGGAGCCTCCCACTCGGTAATAGCTCTGATTTTTGAGCTATCCATCTTCAGTTGTCCATGCCCGATTTTGTGTCCAAGGAATGCAACTTCTTCTTTGGAAAATTCGCACTTGGACCTCTTGACATAAAGTTTGTTGTCCCTCAAAATCTTAAATACCACACGTAGATGGTTAGCGTGTTCTTTCCAGCTGTTGCTATATACCACAATATCATCCAGATATACCACCACAAATTGATCAAGGTATGGATGAAATATTTTATTCATGAGTGTGCAAAATGTGGCTGGAGCATTCGTTAATCCGAACGGTATGACTAACCATTCGAAGGAGCTATATCGAGTTACACATGTTGTCTTTACCTCGTCCCCCTCCGCCACTCGGACTTGATAATATCCTTTTAGTAGATCCATCTTGGTGTATATCTTGGCACTTTCGAGCCTATCGAAAAGTTCAGCAATTAGAGGAATAGGGTACTTATTTTTGACTGTTACCTTATTAAGTGCCCTGTAGTCCACACACATTCTCAATGTGTCATCCTGCTTCTTTTGGAACAGTACGGGGGCGCCATAGGGTGCTTTTGATGGTCGGATGCGTCCTGTGTCTAGTAATTCCATGCATCAACTGCTTTCGGAGTTCCTCTAACTCGGGCGGGGCTAAGCGGTATGGTGCCATAGCGGGTGGCTGAGCACCAGGCTCCAATTCAATCCGATGGTCTGCCTCGCATCTCGGTGGGAGATCCTTGGGTAACTCAGATGGCATTACATCCTTGTTCTCCTCGAGGACTGCCTCAATGATTGGTGGTATTCTCTCCTCTTCAGCTTTTGTTGGTGTCCTTAACTCGGTCTTTAGGGTGGCAATGAATGTTGGTTCGCTTTTCTTGACACCTTTCACTACTTGCATTGCGGACAATAATTGACTGTAGGCTTCTTTCTCAGGTGTTCTTGAAGCTGGAACCATGCAAGCTGCTTCCTTCCCAAAAATGCACATCATGTTAAAGAAAGGCATATGAATAACAATTACCTTTCGGAAGAATTCCATTCCGAGCACCACTTTGAAATCGTCCATAGGTGCGACTGAAAAGTCCACTCGTCCGCTCCATGCTCCTAGTTTTATGTCAACTCCCTTTGCCATGCCATTGGGTGGTTTAGCACTAGCATTGACTGCTTTGAGCCATCCTTCTCCTTTGATCACCGGAAGACCGAGTCTTCTAGCCTCGTCCTCCGTAATGAAATTGTGGGTTGCCCCGGTATCCACCATAGCTTTGCTGGGCCTCCCGTTAATGATGATGTCCACGTACAGCAGCCCTTTGCTGGTTGTTGCCGGTAGGTCTTCCGCTTTGAGGGTGTTGAGAAGCTGTAGCGACCCTATTTGCGGACCTTCTTCTTCAGAATTCATAGCTGTCTCGTGCCCCGCCAAGAGGGCAGATAGGGATCTCAACTTGGGACAGTTTTTCATGCCGTGTGGCCCTTTGCACACAAAGCAACCTTCTCGGGGCACAAAACCTCTCCTTACTTCTCCCTCTTTACGTCCCAACGATGCCTTATCATTCATGACATCTTTCTCTCATCCTTTTGTAGTATTACTTCTATCAAGCTTTGGTTTGAAGGAATTGTTGGCGATGTTGCGTTGATATTCAATCAAGGATTCAACCACTGAGATGGCCTCATCAACTATTTTGACATCACGATGTTGCACCTTTTGCTTTGCCCAAATTTGCAATCCATCTATGAAATAGAACAGCAAATCCTCCTCGGCCATGTTTGGAATTTGCAACATCAGGTTGGAAAATTCCTTGATATACTCTTGTATCGTCGATCGCTGCTTTAATTCACGCAATTTCTTTCTAGCTTCATAAACCACATTGTCCGGATAGAAATGTCTCTTCAATTCTCTCTTAAAATCATCTCAAGTATTGATCTGGCAAGTCCCTCGTTCCATATTGGCGTTCTTCCTTTGCCACCATAGCATCGCGATGTCGGTAAGGTATTGAGAAGCGGTTTGTATTTTTGTTGCTTCATCGGTGACATTGAGGGTCTTAGAGTAGTTGTCCAGGCTCCAAAAGTAGTTCTCGACCACTTGAGCATCTCGTTTTCCCCCAAATGAAGTGGGCTCCGGGACCGCAATCCTCTGTTCTCCTTGATTGGAACCCCCGGTGAGGGCAGCCTTCCTGCACAGGGCTAGTTCCTCGCGGATCCCCTCATGACTGGCTAATAGAGCTTGGATGGCCTCTCGCATCTCGGCCTTCTCAACCTCCAACGTCTTAATGTGATCCTCCAAGGCCTCCTCGCGTCCTTCAATCATGAATACCAATAGAGTTCGGAGAGCCTCTTGCATCTCGTCCCTCTCTTTCTCCAACTCCTGGACATTTAGCTCGACTTGCTCCACTCGCTCGTCCAGCTTGCCCAGAGTAACTTCTAGAAACGCCCTCTCTTGACTCTTGCTGTGCTCTCGCCCCTTTTTATCCTTACCCTTGGATCGGCCCTCGCGCTCCTCAATCCGGGCAGTGTTGACGTTCTCGTTGGTGTTAGCCATTGTCACCTTTTCTTCACACTCAAGCCCAACGTAGCTCTGACACCACTTGTCACAGTCTTGACCTCTCAAGCACGCCATGCGGCACTTAGTTCTTGGTTCACCCCTGCGAAACAAGCTAAGTCAGCCTACCTCTTCGGAGAATGAAAGAATGAAAGTGAGAACACCAAGAAATGAAAGGAAGCACACAAAGAAAAGAGTGAGAAATGATTTGATTTATTCACTCAAACTTGCTTGGTGATTTACAAATGAGAAGTAGACCTATTTATAGTTGTTCTCCCCTCCAATGAAGGGTGGAGATGCATTTGATCTAACGACTATGAATGGCTTCTAGGTCCTTCCTCTAGATATTTCTCCTAGAACCTTCTAATGGGGTTTTTACAAATATAACCCTACTTTGTAGATATTTTACATGAAACCTTCTAAAGTGTTATTTACAAGTATGCCCTTTTAGGGAGCCAAAAATATTTTAAGTATGGTTACAATATATAAGTCTATTCTAGAGCCATCTAGAATAGTCGAAACCTCTTTATGTTCGTCCCATTTGCTTGATACATGATAGCCGCTCTGTGAATCAATCGAGGCGTGACAGTTCACCCAATATTGAAAATACGATATCTATATATATATATATATATACACACACACACAAAAATACTATGTGCATATATATAGAATAATTTTAAAGTTAGAAACGCTTCAAAGTAACTCTTCGCTACAAATGAAAACAAGGCTCCAGAAGATTAGCTATTTGTCCACAAAAAACGTGCCATACAAAGTGTGAATATTATGGATTTTCTTCCCACTCGGGTTAAGAAAATTCAAATTGTGTTAAATGTCCCACATCAATTAAATATAATGATATGGTATAGTTTATAATGACTTGGATAATTTTTTCCTCATGAATTAGATTTCAAGGGTAAGTTAGGCCAAGTTTATTTTTCAACAAATTTAAAAGATTAGTATTATTATTTTTCTTTTTTAATCCGTTGGATTAGAAAACGAGATCTATTTAAGTGACTGGATAATTACGTGAGGTCTAGTCTAGTTCTTAGGCATTTAAAGTCACTTCCATTAGTTGTGTTAACTAATTGGTCATTGGTACGAAGTATTAGAATTAGTACGGTAGGTGTCACAGGGCAAATTTTCAGCTTCCGTGTTCACCGAGAACAGCCCCGTGCGGCCGAGTTTCCCCACGAAACCCGTCAGCCTTATCCCACAAAACCTCACCAACACTCGTGTTTCCCTCTTACACTCGTGTATGTTTTATGGGGGAGGGGGAGATTACCCAAATGCATAGCTGTATGTTAACAATAATTCACAAGCATACTACATACAAGAAATTAAAGCCAACACACAAGAATTACGGGCGAACCCAACCTTCATTTTATTACCACAATAAAATACAAGGAAAAGCCTCACTATGCACAATCTCTCAGAATTCTCACACTAGAGAATTCCCCTCTCTCAAAACTATGCCATCATAAGGCCAATATATTGCAGTGGACATCCCCCAACTGCAAGGAGTTTAGGAGCTTTCCTGCGCTGCCAAGTGTCCCGGCAGTTTTCCCTCAAAACTGCCCTAAGTCAGCCCACTCTCAAGTTGTGTTGCTAACCACCCCACTTGTCCAGGATCAGCCCCAAGGAACAAGGACAACCGCCGCCACTTGTATAACTTCCCTCTTGAGTCAACAATCAGCGTCCACGTCGCCTCCAGCTTGTCCCTCCAGCGAATGCGCGCTGCCAGCGCATTCTGTCCAGCACGCGCACGCCAGCGCGCGCGCTGCCTGTTCCGTGTGCCCCCACGCACAGCTGTGCGTCTTCCTGCCCGCGCTCGTGCACATCGTCGCCACCCGACGTGCTCATTGATCAGCACATGCTCACCTTAGCTCTCCAGCTTCCGAGCTCCTCGTGCTGTCCAAAATCTGATTGCACAGCTCCATGTGCACGCCTGCCTGCTCGTACGCATGCTGCCTGCACGGTGCGCGCGCCTGCCTGCTCGCGCGCAGGCTGTTCCGCACGACGTGTGCGTCCTGTACGCACACACTCGCTTAGCTCCGAGTCAACCTGCTCGCTTCACTGCACGACACACACAGCAGCCTACCTGTGCGTGCTATCTTTGCGCCATGCCACCTGGTCATGCCGCTTGATGCACCAACCTGCATGCACCACTTAACTCGCTTGCTTGCCCATGATCATAAGTCCGTCAGAATGCCCCCGCATGCATCCAAGCCCCATGCACGCTTGCATCCATCACTTGAACCAATCGTCTCTAGGCACCGCATCAAGTAAGCTAACCAACCGAATGCGTCACACAACACGCATCCGTTGCGCCGGGCGCGCGACACATGCACGCTTGGACACGTCCCGCCTTTAGGGGGCTAACAGTAGGCCATTAAAAACCACCAGAGTGGAAAATTTTAGCCCAAACCTAACTCGGTCGAACCAGTGTTAATTATATGGCTAGTATTTTACACTTGCCCTGTAAATGATCGATAATTTAGAGAGAATGGCCAATCACTTGACAAGTGCAATACACTTACCATATGATTTGTTTGGTTCGATCAAGCCAAGTTTAGGTAAGAATTTTCCCTAGTAAACTAAAATTCCTTATTTCATGGAAAAGTTCTTATGTATTTTAACTATTGTGTATGAGAGCCGTCTCATATTGCATCACCACTATGACTTCTGTTACACTGATTTTATCTTGCTCCTATAGTTATATACATTTATACACACAATAGAACCATCAAAGCATTACGAATCAATTTATTTCGAGATAAACTGAAGTTTAATTTCCATCGAGAAACAGAAATATGAACCATGTATATAAATTATAGAGAGAGATTCTCTAATGTTACTCTTTTTTCCAATGTGCAATCTTTATTGCAACATCCAAACACCTAGCTAGGGGCAAAAAGTAATAAGATAGTTCCCCCCAGTCGGGCACATAAACGTGCAGGATGCATCATCAAAAGCATAACTATAAGCCTGGGGCACTTCCCCTTAAATATCTGCGAGTAACTCGTGGGCTGGCAAGTCGCCGGAGAACTAAAAGCACCAGTGCAACAATACTGAGGCTGATTAAATGCAAGACACGCACTCTTACAGCCCACCACATCACCATTCGCACCTCTAACAGCCAACTCATTCGGGCAGTCACTGTTGATATCAAATGGGCAACTCGTCGTGGGACAGGACCCGTCCGGCCTGATTGAAACGGGGAGATTAAATCCGTCAACGAGACTGACATCGTAGAAATCTTTGCCATCAGCTCCTGCTAGAGTGATTTCAACGAGAGAAGCTGGTGGGATGCTCCCTGCTCCGTTGCATTGGATTTGACCCGAACCGCAATCCCCGCCTTGACAAGTGAATTTGCCGGCATTTGAGCATTGGTATCGGGCCCAGAATCGGCCCGACCATGGAGCAGGGATGTCGAGAGTTGTTGATGCTTGGGGTGCCAAATCGAACCCAGTTGGAGCGAGTGCGCCCGACCCTGCAGATAGTGTTGCAGGCCAGATTTCGAAGGGGCAATTATTTTTTATTGTAAATATGGCCGAATAAGCCCCTGCAAAATTACAATCATTTTAAGATAAAACAGATGGAAACAAAAAAATGTGTTGTGTAAAGTTGGTTTTCAATTTATGGTAAATGTTGGTAAAAATATGAAGAACCTTCAATCAAAAATTATAGAAGAATCAATTTTAAGTTTTGATAGGAATGGGAAAATTCTAACTCGGATCTGGTTTGGTCGAACCTAACAAATCATATGGTAAGTGTATTGCACTTTTCAAGTGATTGGTCACTCTCCTTAAATTATCGATCATTCATAGGGCAAATGTAAAACACTCGCCACACAATTGACACTGATTCAACCAAGCCGGATCTAGGCTGGAATTTTCCGATAAAAATGTGTAAGAGTATAAAGTGGCTTAAGGAAAATTTTCCTTTCAATTCCATTTTTTCACTCCATCCCTGCAGTTAGTTATGAATTATAAATAATTTTTCTTCCCGATAAATCACCGATCAATTTCATTAAGACGAAGTGTATGACAAGAAGCATGTATCCTAAATGACAAAAATAACTTACGATGAGCACAGAATAGTATAGAATAGTATTGCAACAAGGGAAGGTACGTAAAATCTTAATTGCCATTGGAGATCTCATCATGTTGTCTTGCTATTGTCTTTTAATGCATGCAACTTTTGATTATATGGTCATGCGGCATTGCAGGTTAGAAATATATATATATATATATATATGTATATGTATATATATATATATATATATTTAATGCAGAGAGATTGCAAAAAGTGAAAAGAAAGTTAAGAATCTTGATCATTATTTATAAGATCTAATTGACTTTTATATCACTCGAACAACATATATGAAATCACCATGTAAATAAAAGTGGAATTACATCAATAAAGTTGTTCCTAAATTATTTTCCAAATCTCCTTGAATTTTGGAGAATCTTTTTCTTCCTTTTTTTTTATGGAAAGATGTCTGTGTTCATGTTTTCAAATGAGTCCTAAGTAAATATATATTTCAAAATGAAAGACAAATTATTATAATTAGTGATTATCAAATACCAAAAATATCAAATAAGTCACAAAGAAATTTGTAGTAGAAAGAAACCAGTACAACCTAAAGATTTGGATAATCTTTTCACGCAAGGAACTATTTATGAACTGTAACACTGCATTAATATATATATATATATATAATAAATGGCTAACAGAAATTAATAGTGTTTAAAATCTTGCGCAATAATTGTATTGTAATTTTACAGGGAAAATTACTCAAGTTAACAACATATGGGCTTTCATTGGGGTGGAGTAGAAAATATTAGTCAATGTTTTATACCGTGCAAGTTAAGATTTTAGCATTTAATGTATATGCTTCTCTTTTGCTCTGTCATGGACTCTTGAAAAAATTGTTAATTTTGTAGATTTGGGATAATGTCATTCTTTAAAAAGTAATTGGCTTTCTCGTCTTATAATCTAATAATATTATTTCTACTTTGACTCTTAGATTCAATTTTGTTATTTTTTAGAGAATTATTCAAATCAATTAATGATTAAAAACTCAGCATCAAAAAATCGTAATATATATCAGCAAATTACGTTTACATTCCTTAAGATAAGGTATAATTATAAATTAGTTTTTCTTATTTTAAAAATTACAAATGCCCCCTTGATATTAATTTAGAGCCTTATTGTAAACATTGATAGAGATATCCAAAAAATAACTTTCCTGCAGTCATATTAGTCAGTCCGACCATCAAGAGATGCGTCTCATCTAGTCTGACAAATTCACTTAATCAATTTTGTCATTTCATCAATATTTGCGAAGTAATTTCACTTTATACCACCGTCAGACATCACCATCTATAATCCAATATTACTACTACTTTTGTCCTTTTTTTTTTTTAATTGAGTTTATATCTAACTTCTACATCTTGAATTTGTCAAAATCATGCAAATCTCATCCCAAAATCCCGTTGAAAACAACATAAATATAACTCATAATAATGCCTTGCCTTAATGAAGGGTAAATTTTATTCAACTGATGAAATTAGGGGATATTTATAGTTTTTAAAGTTATTAAAACTAATTTATGATTGCATAATAATTCAATAGGTGTAAACGTTCGAGTTGGTACGTACAATATTCATCCGCGCAGATATAGATAAGTAGGGACAATGTTCTAAAAATATTTATTAGAAGATCTAGGGGGAATCTGGTTTTTAAAAAAGAATTAGTTGGTTAATTTACTCCATTCTTGATATTCTGATCGAATTTTCAAAAATAACAATAACAAAATAAATTATTTAATATAGACAATGTCAGCAATATACAATATTGACACATGTAATAAAAAGAGCTAATTATAGAGTATGTCTATGGGTAAAAATATAGGAACTTTAAATCTTGAAAAAATTATAAGTAAGATAACAATATTCCTTAGCAACGGCCTAGTCCATCGCCATCACTCAAATATTGGGTAATTCCTTCGCACCAATCAAAAGCTTTCTACCATAAACTGCCCAAATCACACATTTCCATCGGCTTCACTCTCTAGGCTATGTTTGGAACAAGGATTTTGGTGAGGAAAAATGAGAGGGAAATGGAAATGATAAAAAATGAAAGTATAAAGTACTATCATTTGAAGCAAAGAAAAAATTTTCCATCCTATTTTCCTTACCAAAATCCTAGAACCAAACGGAGGGCTACTGTACTAAACAAGTCGTAACTTATTTTTCTCTGTTCTAGGGTTTAAAACAAAAGAAAGAAAACCTTCAATTTTATTTTATTTTTTTTCCATTCAAAATCCCTCTAAAAAATCCCATTTCCTATGTGGGACATACTATATCGGACTATGGTTTTGGACATTTAGGTGTAGTTAGGTTGATTTATTTGTTCAAAAGTTCACAAAATCCTAACACAGAGTAACATTTATTAAAAAGACTGACAAACTCATAGGGGTGTCCGTGTAATTTCAAAAGTTATGGGGGAAACTTAGTAAATTTACAATCCCAGTATTTGGAGGATTGGGTGTAATTAGACATTGATGATGACGTAAGGGCTTACATGACATTTCGGGAAACCCAATGATATTTCAATTGCAT
The DNA here is from genome assembly GCA_026212405.1 of Petrea volubilis. Lineage (NCBI taxonomy): Eukaryota > Viridiplantae > Streptophyta > Magnoliopsida > Lamiales > Verbenaceae > Petrea > Petrea volubilis. Next base: position 3,629,739 of record CM047882.1, on the reverse strand, counting down.
GTAAGCATGTTGGTATACGTAACAGGTTTACTGGTCCTCCACGCAACTAATATGTCTCGACCAGAATACAAAGATATCCAGAAGACGACATGATACTCCGGGAATATTTTTTCAAAATTAACCCTTTAATTAACCCAAAAGAATGTTTTGTTTAAAATTTTAACATATAAAAAAATTAGTTGAAAATTTTGACATACGGTGGCGAGTTTAATAAAATAATAATTAAATTAATACTACTGCAACATATTTGACTGTGGCAAATAAATAATAATAAAATAATAAAAATCGCCCTTGGTGTTGGTCAGTACAGAAATTTCGGAAAAAAAAGGAAATTTTGATTCTCACCGTTGTTGACAACGAGTTTCGAAAATTGAAAAAAAAAATATACAAAAATAAATCTCGCTAGTGCTGTTGGCGAGATTTAATAAATTTTTATTTTATCCGTTGATAGAGTCGCCCACGTCGTTGGCGAGTTACGGCTGACATTCGTAATTAATTTCTGCCGTTACAGATTCACGCACCCTGTTGGCGAATTTACATCATAATTTTTTTAAAAAAATTTCGCCAACAGTGTTAGCGATTTATACTGTTTTCAAATAAAAAATAAAAAAATAAAAACCTGCCAACATGTTGGCAAATTTACATCAGAAATTTTTTAAAAAAATTTAGCCAACAATGTTGGCGATTTATATTGTTTTTAGAAAAAAACAAAAAGTTTTCAATCTTGCCAACACTGTTAGCGAAATTACATTAGAAATTTTTTTTCAAAATATCACCAGAAGTGTTGGCGAGATTTGCACAATTTCCATTAAAAAAAAAACAAATTCCCTCAACGTTCACATTTTCATATTTTTGCTTCATCGTAACACATACTAACAAAAATTCCTCCAAAATAACATGTACTAACAATTTCACCAAATAACAATAATTTCACATATAACATTCTAATACCTTCAACAAAATTATCCATCAAATAAAATAAATATAAAATAAATGAAGATAGACGTACCTAAAAATTTCAAGTTAGGGAGTGAAGAAGTGAGTTCGTTTCAACTGCTCTATCAATGAAGTAGGACATAACCAAAAAAGAAAAATCAATGGAGTACGAATAGGAGAGCAGAGGAGAGGAGAGTTTTTAGAAGTTGCTCTTTCTGAGTTTGAAGAACAACAAACTCTCCACTCTTTTTTATCATCAGCACAAATTTTTTAAAAAAAAGTGAGGTGATGGGGGACGGGCCGCTGCTCCACTGCATGCTGCAGAAGGCTGCATATCTCGTTTTACGCAGCATGCAGTGTTGACCAAACTTACTCTAACTTTCGGGATTTTCATAAATAAAACAAAGGCATAAATGACGGCGAGTTTGAAATGGTCAAAATAAAAAAGTAATAATAGTTTAATTAAAACTCGCTGTCATCAACGACGAGTTTAAATATTATACATATATTTTTTTAGGTCCAAAAATTATTTGCTTATCCGTATTATTTATAATATTTTAATAAAACTCTCCATTTGTGTTCGCGATTTCAGTCAAAACTCGTCATTCACAAGGGCGAGTTAAGCGATTTTCGTTAGCCTCCAATTTTTCAAATCAAAATATTAAACATTACACTTTTTTGAGTCAAAATCATAAAAAGTCCTGATACTTTGTCTTCATCTAAATAGAATGGGGCAAAAAAATTTGGACCAATTCTACCACAAGATGTACCTGTGTTTCGTTACTAATAAATCAAATTCTTTTCTTATATTTTAACTTAAATGGATGGATCTACTTGGTAGACGACGATAATGAACTTCAAGAATACTGAACATAACTACTTAAATCCGAGGGATGTATCGATATTTGCATCAAATATCAAAAGGTCCCTGTACTTATCCCTTGACTACAAACAGTCAACTTGAATGTTACAACAATATTGAGAAACGAAGAAGGTTTTTCATTTATCTTACATTTAACTCCCCAGTACCATCAACTCTGCATTTTCATGTAGCTGCCTTAGAATATAGATTGATCATCCAAGAATCGATTTGGCTTTAATTTCTTCAATGAGTAAAGTAATGTTTACTTGAGAAGAACCTCCTTTTTCAACTGCCCTTTTAGCCTTTTCTCCAAGCTCTCTTGCTTTTCTTCTTCTCTCTTTCCCTACTTCTCCATCATCCATCAACAAGTCCAGAGCTTTCTTAACATCATCCTTCTTGACCAATACACCAACCTTCTCTTCCTCTCCCCACTTAACAGGCACTTCCACGCCGATGCTCACTCCAATTCTCACTACTTCAACCACCAATTTCTCGTTACAAAATTGCTCGGCGAAAAGCGGCCATGTCACCATTGGCACCCCTGCTGATATCCCTTCTAGAGTCGAGTTCCATCCACAGTGAGTCAAGAATCCTCCGATCGCGTGATGCGAAAGGATTAGAACTTGTGGAGCCCATCCACGAATCAACAAACCTCTATCTTTAATCCTTTCCTCAAATCCATTCTCTAAAATCCATTGCTCCAATGCACTTGATGATTTTTCTCCTCCTAAAGCCCAAACGAAAGGCCTATTCGATTCTTCCAAACCGAGTGCAAGCTCCGTCAACTGGGATACCGTCAGGCGGGCCAACGAGCCAAGACTTGCGTAAATTACAGACCCGAGCTCGTGCAAATCAAGCCATTTTAAACAATCTTGCTCATCAATGGAAGCCCTGTTGCCTCTCTCAGCCAAATCGAGGCGATCTTTATTGCACAGTGAAACGGGACCAATGCACCACACTTTTTCACCCTTGACCTTGCTGTACTCCTTCACGTACTCCGGCTCCAGATCCTCAAAGCTATTCACCACCACCCCGTATGATCTCTTTTCTGCTGCTCTAATTTGATCAGTAACATCTTTCAACAAAGTTGTCTTTCTAGTCATGAAACCCCCAACTTGGGATTTTTTCAATCTGATCCGATGAGGCAGGTTAGGCACCTCAAAGTAATCCGAATCTGAGTCTAATGTATCAAGAATGTCGGAGGCCACTATGTTGTGCGAGCATAACAGGGAGAAACAGCAAGTCCCATGGAACACGATTCTTGGAATCTGAAACTTTTCAGCAATTTGAGTTGTCCAAGGCAACCCCATGTCCGATATTATACAGCTCGGCCGGGGAGTCATTTCGTCGAGCACTTGGCCAACTTCTTTCTGAAGCAAATTGAGCGCGACAAAGAAGTTTGTGACCATGTCCAGTGAAGGCAGTGTGTCCAGATTCTCACAGCCTTCTGGCAATCCAGCTTCCACTGATGGAAAACGGATTTCAACTAGCTGAATTCGAAGTCCAGCATTTACTGCGCGAACGATTGATGAACCAAAACGCTTCGCATTTTGGGGTGTGGTGATTATAGAAACGATAACTCCTGTCTGTGAAAGAAGCTTGGCAATGTCTATCATGGGGATCATGTGGCCTGGGGCCATGAGAGGGAACAAGATGAAGTGACACTTGTGGGATTGCGAAGCCATGGCGATAGTTTTGAGGATTATTGTTTTGGAGATTTAATTTGAGATGGAGAATGGCTTCATTCAACTAGCGATTTATTCAGAATGGATATAAAGTCTCGAAAAATTGTTGTGTTCTTGGTGTTGTTTGTCCTGATATAAGCACTGTGAACCACACAAGTGTCGTTCAAGTTGATAACTATTAACTAGTGGAAAAGGCAATCATATTGCGTGTAGCACTCGAGTTCCCTCAAAGAACTTGTTGAATTCAAATTTTTGTACTGCATTAAAGTATTCTGGAACGTTTAGAGAGAGAGAGAGGAAAAAAAAAAAAAAAAAAAAAAGGTGTTTGTTTTTCCCAAGTAAAAAAGCTGAAAAGTAATAGCAGGTTCCACTCAAATGCCTTATATCATTTTCCTTTTTTCCGGCCCCAAAACCACCAAAAAGTCATAGGCTTTAGGTGGGAATTTGGATGGAGGGTGTCCTATTCTGGAAGTTTGAAGTAGCTACCTTTGGTAGCTCGTCTTTTTCATTAATCTATTATCAATAATTATAATTAGTTCTTGCAAAAATTGGCGTCCCTAATCGGTAATTTAATGAAAAAAAATCCATTAATTACTATAATACTATTAGTTTCTATTGAAGGCGACGCATTTAATCCTGTACAATGGACTAAAACTGTAAAGTTCAGCGGACTAGAATTACATAAAACCTATGGGACTAGCGTACAAGATCTCTGTTCTCAGATGTAATATTGTAAGCAAGCAATTACTTAACAAAGTCTACACGATATCAAACATTTTCTGAAAAATTGAAACTCAAGTAAATGAAATATATCATAATTGAACTACATGGAATTTACTGTATACATGTTTTGAAGGCAATAACAAAAACAGAAATTCCCATAGCAAATACCTCACGGAAGAACATCTTATTGGACAATAATTTCAGAAGACTTGTCATGATCCAACTCTACATTATTTGCAGATTGGTCCTCATGGTATGTAGCTTGTTGCATGGTAACATCTTGTATAAGCAGTTCCATGTTGAGGTAAGATGAACCCCCTTCCTCCACCGCCCTTTTCGCCATTTCCCCGAGCTTTCGAGCTCTCTCTCTCCTCTCTCTTCCTTCTTCTCCCCCATCCATCACCCTCTCAATAACATTCTTTATATCATCACTCTTCACTTGCACTCCCGCATTTTCTTCTTCTCCGAATATGACAGGAACTTCAACTCCCACTCTCACTCCCGTCTTGATCACGTTCACAGCAAACTTCTCGTTGCAAAACTGCTCTGCAAATACCGGCCATGTTATCATCGCCACGCCTGCCGTTACTCCTTCCAGAGTCGAGTTCCATCCACAGTGTGTCAGAAAGCCTCCAACAGACGCATGGGAAAGTATCAGCACTTGAGGCGCCCAACCGTGGATCAAAAGGCCTCTGTTATTGATCCTCTCCTCGAATTTCTCGTCCAATAGCCATTTCTTGAACTCATCCGCTGCATTTCTAATGACCCATATAAAAGGGCGATTGGATGCTTCTAATCCTAACCCGAGCTCTATAAGTTGTGCGGTAGCTAAGCGCGATAAGCTTCCAAGACAAACATAAAGGACAGAGCTTGCTTCCTGTGAATCAAGCCACTTCAAGCAGTAGTGTTCATCAATTGAGGCCTTGTTACCCCTTTCGGCCTTGTCTAGCTCGTCTTCATTGCACAATGAAACCGGCCCAATACACCAGATCGTCTTGCCTTTTATCTGTTTGTTCTTCTTCACATATTCAGGTTCCAATTCTTCGAAAGTATTGGCCACGGTCCCGAATGCCTCATTCTCAGCCTCTCGCATCTCTTCCCGTATCTTAGCCCAGTCCGAGGGGAATTGCTTTGCTGTGCCCCTAATCTGTGCCTTCGTGATCTCAATCCTGTCAGGCATATCAGGCACCACAAAGTACTCGGTGTCCGTTTCTATAGCTTCGAAATCCTTCGAAGTCATTAGCATGTGAAAGCATATCAGAGAAAAACAGCTTGTCCCGTGAAATAAAAACCTAGGAATATTCAGCTTTACAGCAACACTTGTGGTCCATGGATAACACATATCAGAAATCAAGCAGCTCGGCTGGGGTTTAGCCTCTCGAAGAAACTTTTCAACCTGATCTTCTAGCATAGCAGTAGCTTTGAAAAACTTTAGCGCATCATCAATGTTATGGAGCATATCGAAATTCTCACACCCTTCAGGCAGCCCTGCTTCAGCACAAGGGAGACTGAGATGAAAAACATGAATGCTCAGCCCGGAATCGATTGCGCGGCAAATCACAGTCTTGAACCTGTTGTAATTTGTGGGAGTTATAAGAATCGTGACGACAACGCCGCGTTTGGCCAGCAATCTTGCGAGGTCTACCATGGGAATCATATGGCCTTGGGCCATGAAAGGAAACAGGGCAAAATGGGGTTGTTTTTCTTGGATGGCCATGATCAGGGGCTGGAGGGAACTTGAGAGGTTTACGTGTTTATTATGATTTCTTGTTGGGCTTAATTGTGCTGCTTAAATGTCTCTATGTTTAGGACACGTCCAGGGCTTTGGGCGGTTAAGTGATTATGTAAGAGCCTACATAAGCAAGAATGGGAAATTTATCCAGTCACCGAAAAACTTGTGGCCTGGGGATGAAGAGGGATTTTGTGGAACTGTTTTACTGGTCCTTCTGGTCCTTGTACACATATGAAACAAATTAGAACTTCAGACTGTTCCAGGATATGACAAAATCCAGCAGAAAATTGCGCCAAGATACCCGCAAGTTGATACTGACGGGAAAAACAAAGATTTGATTTTGTTTATTCAAACAAGACTTAAAACTTTGGAAACAGCCTAGTCGAGGCAGGGATCTCGATGATGTGGTTAACTTTTATGCAAACATGACATGTTATCAGGATAATTAACCTGCACACCAAGAACTCAAGTTTACGACTACTGTAATTTCAGGTGCACTGTTACAAACAATGGTGGAGCCAGAACCCCAAAATTAGTGGAAGGCTTTGGTCGGATGTACACCAGAGGATCTCCAGAGCATTCGCCCAATATTCAAAATACGATATATATATATATATATATATATATATAGAATAATTTTAAAGTGAGACGCTTCAAAGTAACTCTTCGCTACAAATGAAAACAAGGCTCCAGAAGATTCGCTATTTGTCGACAAAAAAACGTGTCATACAAAGTGTGAATATTATGGATTTTCTTCCCACCCGAGGTAAGAAAATTCAACTGGTGTTAAATGTCCCACATCAATTAAATATAATGATGTGGTGTGGTTTATAATGACTTGGATGATCATTTTCTCAAGAGTTAGATTTTGAGGGTAAGTTATGCCAAGTCTATTTTTCAACAAATTTAAAAGACATTAGTAATTTTATTTTCCTTTTTTAATCCGTTGGATTAGAAAACGAGATCTATTTATCAGACTGGATGATTACGTAGACGTTTAGTCTAGCTTTTAGGCATTTAAATTCACTTCCATTAGTTGTGTTAACTAATTGGTCATTGGTACGAAGTATTAGAATTAGTACGGCAGGCCATTAAAAACCACCAGAAAACTAAAATTCCTTATTTCATGGAAAAGTTCTTGTGTGTTTGTATACGAGAACCGTCTCATATTGCATCACCACCATGACTTCTGTTACACTGGCTTTAGCTTGCTCCTATAGTTATATACATTTATACACACAATAGAACCATCAAGCATTACGAATCAATTTATTTCGAGATAAACTGAAGTTTAATTTCCATCGAGAAACAGAAATATGAACCATGTATATAAATTATAGAGAGAGATTCTCTAATGCTACTCTTTTTTCCAATGTGCAATCCTTATTACAACATCCAAACACCTAGCTAGGGGCAAAAAGTAATAAGATAGTTCCCCCCAGTCGGGCACGTAAACGTGCTGGATGCATCATCAAAAGCATAACTATAAGCCTGGGGGCACTTCCCCTTAAATATCTGCGAGTAACTCGTGGGCTGGCAAGTCGCCGGAGAACTAAAAGCACCTGTGCAACAATACTCAGGCTGATTAAATGCAAGACACGCACTCTTACAGCCCACCACATCACTATTCGCACCTCTAACAGCCAACTCATTCGGGCAGTCACTGTTGATATCAAATGGGCAACTCGTCGTGGGACAGGACCCATCCGGCCTGATTGAAACTGGGAGATTAAACCCGTCAACGAGACTGACATCGTAGAAATCTTTGCCATCAGCTCCTGCTAGAGTGATTTCAACGAGAGACGCTGGTGGGATGCCCCCTGCTCCGTTGCATTGGATTTGGCCCGAACCGCAATCCCTGCTTTGACAAGTGAATTTGCCGGCATTTGAGAATTGGTATCGGGCCCAGAATCGGCCCGACCATGGAGCAGGGATGTCGAGAGTTGTTGATGCTTGGGGTGCCAAATCGAACCCAGTTGGAGCGAGTGCGCCCGACCCTGCAGATAGTGTTGCAGGCCAGATTTCGAAGGGGCAATTATTTTTTATTGTAAATATGGCCGAATAAGCCCCTGCAAAATTACAATCATTTTAAGATAAAACAGATGGAAACAAAAAAAAATGTGTTGTGTAAGTTAGTTTTCAATTTATGGTAAATGCTGGTAAAAATATGAAGAACCTTCAATCAAAAATTATAGAAGAATCAATTTTAAGTTTTTATAGGAATAGGAAAATTCTAACTCGGATCTGGTTTGATCGAACCTAACAAATCGTATGACAAGTGTATTGCACTTTTCAAGTGATTGGTCACTCTACCTAAATTATCGACCATTTATAAGACAAATGTAAAACACTCATCGCACGATTAATACTGGTTCAATCAAGTCGAGTCTAGGCTAGAATTTCCCGATAGAAATGTGTAAGAGTATAAAGTGGCGTATAATTTTAAGGAAAACTTTTCCTTTCAATTCCATTTTTTCACTCCATCCCTGCAGTTTGTTATGAATTATAAATAATTCTTCTTCCCGATAAATCACCGATCAATTTCATTAAGACGAAGTGTATGACAACAAGCATGTATCCTAAATACAAAAATAACTTACGAGGAGCATAGAATAGTGATGAGGCCAAATCCATCCTGGCCACATACGCGCCTCCTCAGCTTACACGTCGGATCCTGGTCAGCACATGCCGCCATCCCCCTATCGCCGCGTGTCAGGCCTATCCCGATCAGGCCCAGTCTTTTTCTTGACGGCCTTGTTCGGCCAGAGCTCGCCACACCCCCTCGATGAAACGACATGTTCGATGTCCACCATATTTTCTCCTCGGAGTCAATACTCCTCGAACAAGGAACGCACCCCACGCGCCCGCAGCGCGTCCTGACGAGTGCCCGTTACCAGCAACGGGATTGGGCCAACCTAATTCTGGCCCGGCCCACCTATTTTTTATTATTATAAATAGTACGACGACACTAGTCATTGGGTAAGACAACTTTTATCTACTAATACGCTGAACATTATTTACTGTTCACCTGCCCGAATTCTGACTTGAGCGTCGGAGGGTCTTCGCCGGAGACACTTCCGGCTAGTCTCACGTGTGCTCCATCCTTGCAGAACAGGACCCGACCAGCATTCAGTCACCCTTACTCGGATATACCTGACCGGATTCGGACACTTACTCCCAGGACGAAGTGACGTGTACCGCAGGACAAAATCCGACCACATCATTTTGGCGCTAGAAGGAGGGCTACTCGAGCAAGTGAGAAAATGGTAAACACGCGAAGGACTGGAACAGAGTCGATGGCCCCACAATCCACCACCAATCCGGGCCCCGAGACCAAACCAACCTACCCCACGCCATTCCGCAAGTCACTGGGCCAGCACCTACCCCTCCCGCCGGGGCAGAACCTCGTCGTTCTAACGGCGGATCAGTTTAATACGCTCTTACACGAGATCAGGCGGATGAACCCAGTCCCCGCCCCGGTTGCCACTGCTGAAGACGCCTCATCCCATGAGGGAGGAAATTCGCCCCCCGCGAGGTGTTCGGGGCAACGACGCCGAGCGGGATGATGCGCGGGTGCGCGAACGGATCCCCCCGACAAGGGAGGTCCGCAGAGAGAGACGGCCCCCACCATCCTCGACTGGCGGAGGAAGTCGACGAATCCTCTGTGGGGGCAATCCTCCGGACACCCTGCACGGAGTCACAGAGAGCGGTTGGAGGAAATCTCCCACCAGGCCACAGAGATCCAGAGGAAGATCGATGAGGTCCGCGCGCGGCGAAAGATCCCGTGATGATGTTGGGGAACTTTCGCATCGGATGGAAGACCTTAACCGGAAGCTCGAGGAGGTATCCTCACCGCTCCGGACAGGGGTCGGCTCAGCGATACTTTGTGCCGGACGAGGCAGACCCGCTCACCGCAGACCTTCAACGAGCCCGAGCACCCAGAGGATCCGAATCCCGACCGACCTGCCCCGATACAATGGAGAAAGCGGATCCCAAAGAACACCTAATACAATTCCAAACACGCCATGCGCGTGCACATGATCGACGACGACTTCGCCGCGAAGGTTGCTGGTTACGACTTTTCAGGGAGTAGCCATCGCAATGGTACGTCCGCCAAGCCCCAGGTTCGATCAGAAGTTTCGCCGATTGGCGATAAAGTTCGTCAACCATTTCCAGACGAAAAGCCGTAGCAGCTGCCCCCATACCCATTTGCATAAGATTCGGCCAAAAGGAGGGGAGTCTCTGAGGGACTTCTTTAACCGATTCAACCTCGAGCTGCTCAGGTCGAAAAGCGTCCAGATGGACTTCCTCCTCGACGTAATCATGGGGGCCATCCGAAATCAAGCATGCTCGGACCATTTGGCCAGGAAGCGCCCTGCACCATGGAGGAAAGTCATGTCCATCGCTCAAAACACATGAATGGTGAGGACATGAGGTTTAAAAGAGGCAGAGGTCTGGGGAAAGGAAGGACCGACGACGAGACAACGAGCTCACCCCGTGGTCATGTCGAGGAAGAGATCTTCGCCACATCAACGCCAGCGACCCTACGGTTTTCCCGAAGACCAAGGAAGATCCAGGACGCGGACGGAGCCCCCCCTGAGAGGAAACAAATATTGTGCGTTCCATAAGCAAGTGGGAAATCATGACACCGAGGGCTGCTATCCCTCAAGAAAGAAATACAGCGCCTCATCGACCTGGGCCGTCCGGAGATCAAGAATACGTGAAAAAGCCAAGGACAGGGTCGCCAGGGGTGAGGGAAGCCGCCGATGTAACTCCCGTCCACCATGGACGATGAACACGAGCCGCTGAGAGGACCTCGGTCTCCGCTCTCCTCGACGAGATTACACGCCATTCCGGTCGGGACGACAAACAACCTGCCACAAAGGATAACCTCCCGGTCAGGGGGAGATCCACACCATTGCGGGAGGACCTAGTGGTGGAGACACTAAGAGCAGAAGAAGACAGGTGGGAGGCCTCGACCAGGCCCGATACCGTATCGAAGAGCGCTACTACCATGAGAGGCTGCACGTCACACACCGTATCAGAGGTAGCGACGCGACGTCGGAGTCACTCGAATTCTCCGATCTTGATCTTGCAACACATCCCGAAGAAGAAGGACTGGAGGACACACCGGATTACCCAATGGTATTAATTGGACGTAGCCAACTACTCCGTGGCAAAGACCCTGATCGACAATGGGAGCTCCGCCAACATCATCTTCGCCAACACCTTCGCCAAGATGGACTTAGGGGATACACGCTCTCCCCCGTGCAGACCCCTCTCGTCGGCTTTGGGGGTTCCGAGGTGGTCCCTCTCGGGATGATTCAACTGCCCACCTCGTTGGGGGAGGCCCCGAAAAGAAAGACTATGATGGTCCAGTATCTAATAGTTGATGCTCCGTTTGCTTACAACATCATCCTCGGGCGACCCGCTCTTAATGCGTTTAGGGCGGTGTGTCCACGTACCACTTAAAGATGAAGTTCCCCACGCCCGCGGGGGTCGGGCAAGTCACATGTCGGATCCTAGACGCCTGGAAGTGTTACTCGGCCTCCGTCGAAGGGAAGAAGCCTCCCCACCCCCCGACTAGTCGAAGCAGCCGCTTCACGAATGGACATCCCCAGAGTCCTCCGAAATCGACCCGGCAAAGCGGAGGAGGCTAGAGGAAGAAAAGATGGCGACAGCACGAAGATTTCAAGACAATCCAGCTCGTGGAGGGCGATCCCTCCAAGACCACCAAGGTAGGATTGACCCTCGAGCCGCACCCGAGGTCTATGTTGGGTCGACTTCCTCCGGGCAATTGCCGATGTCTTTGCTTAGAAGGCCTCAGACTTTCCAGGAATCGATCCCGAAGTCATGTTCATCGCCTTCAACGCGGACCAATCGTTCAGGCCGGTGAGGCAGGAGAAAAGAGGATATTTTGTGAACTCGAAACCGGATCATCGAGGAGGAGTCCACAAGCTCCTCGAGGCAGGCTACGTTGTGTGAGGTCCAGTTCACCGAATGGTTATGCAACGTCGTCGTCGTTGCCAAGGGCGATGGCCGATGGCGGATGTGCACCCTTCACCGATCTCAACAAAGCCTGCCCTAAGGATCACTATCCCCTTCCTCGGATAGACCAACGCGTTGACTCGACGGCGGGGTGAGTTGATGAGCATGATGGACGCCTTCCAAGCTACTACCAGATCTACATGGCCGAGGAGGATCGTGGGAAGACGTCGTTCGTCGTCCCGACGGGGACGTATTGCTCCTCGTGATGCCCTTCGGGCTAAAAAACGCCGGAGCTACGTATCATAGATTGTGAATCTCATGTTCAGGGAAGAATCGGAGAACCGTCGAGGTGTACTCGACGACATGATAGTCCGCAGTGAGCGGGGTCCGACCATCTCGGCACCTGCTCGAACATTTGAGATCCTAAGAAAATACGGCCTAAAACTCAACCGAACAAGTGCACGTTCGGCGTCCAGGAGGCAAATTCCTCGGTACATTGTCAGCCATAGGGGGATCGAGGCCAACCCCCGCGAAGATTTCGCGCCATCCTCGACATCGAGCCGCCTAGCTAGTGAAGGAAGTACAGAGGCTAGTAGGGCGCATAATCGCCCTCAATCGGTTCATACCCTCCAGCGGATCGGAACCTCCCATCTTTAAAGCTTCAGGAAGGTGCCGGATTGGAAATGGA
>CM047882.1:3360918-3616625 GCA_026212405.1 Petrea volubilis | reverse complement strand
AGGCCACGTGATCGAAGGCAAACCTGCAGTTATCCCTTCCAGCCACAATGGGGGTCAAAAATCATCCTACTGAGGTGTGTGTCAAAATCAGCACCTGAGAGCCCAACCCCGAATCAAAAGGCCCTGTTTCTCCTCGGTCTTGTCCTCAAAAACCCGAATCTAAAACCCATTTCTCAATCGCTTTCCATTTGATCTCCGGCCTGCTATACAACTAGAATAAAGAAGGGATTGACCGGATAATTCCAGGCCTAAAAACACGCTCCATGATTGGGCAGCATAGACGACTCAGCCTGCCCAGGACAGCAAAAGTACAGACCCTGTATGTCTCTTGTCAGGAGAAGCCAATTCAAACATTGTCGTGTATCTATAGACGCTTGATTTCCTCTTCCTCTCTGTCTAAATTTGTCGTTATGCAAAGGGATAATGGTCCTAGACGCACCAAAACTTTACCTCCTTTTACCCTTTCGAGATTCATCTTACCATCTGTTTTCGAGCTCTTCAAGCTTGTGACCACCACCCCCATAATGCCTGAGACTCGATTTTTCTCACTTGTTTGCAAAAATCAGTACCCATATGCATGAGCCTGGATTGAAATATCCCGGTAGCTGCAATTTAGTCAACTCAATCTTGTGAACCAGAGATAACAAGGATCCCCTGAGCACCACTCTCATGAGCCCTAGAGATGAAAAGCGCGTGGATTATCAATTGAGCAAAACAATTCGTTCCATCAAAATTATCCTGGGGATCTAAAACTTAATGCAAGTATCAGCAGTCCATGGTAAATATTTGTCGCACATGATATAGCTCGGATTGGGATTTAGCTCTTTTAACCTCTCTCTCCAAGGGTCTCTGTAGCAATTGATGGCGACACAGAAGTTTCTTCTCAAGTCGTAAGATGGTTGACAATCTGCACCTTCACATTCCGCGTGTCCGCGCAGCGGAACCAATTTTTCGCGCCCGTGATGCCCCTCAAGTTACACTCAACCCGAGGTTACGGCCACCAAATTCCATCTCGATCTTGATGATACCCTAGCTACCCCGAGCTCAGAAGCTCACTAGGTTCCGCTTTCTGGGTAACACTGACACTCATCCCTCGGGAGTGTCCTTATCCGGAGGGCTCGTGTCTGCGCGCCTCTCTCGACTGCGGTCTTACTCCGTGCGGCCCCTGACTAGCTAGCTTGCTCACCTGCTTCGCTCAAATACGAGGTCTGCTTGAATCTCTTGTGAGAGCGGAGCAGACGCGGCTCCTCTTGGAGCAATCGAGGGTACGGTCGCACAGTACGCCACAAGACGCATAGCCGCGTACTCCGACACTCCCTCGAACGCTTTGGCTTCATGGCTCGCCTTGGGCGTCCTTGTTCATGTCTCGCCCGAGAAGGGCCCATTCAGTCCAAGGCTTACTCGCTTGCCATCATCTCAATTTCGTCCCGCATTTCTCGCGAGACTAGTTTCTGAGCCCACCGACATCCTAGCCGACATGTTTGTTGCTCACAATGCGGCGTCGCCCCACGACCGCATGTCTCAAGCCTAGAGACCCTCGGTGCACGCTTGAACCCTTAGCACGTGCCTACGAGTTAGATCACGAGGCCTCGGAGTGCTTGCCTCTATCACTCGATCGACCTGAAGGTGAGTGCCCCAATATACGAAGCCCGCGGGGCATAGCGTCCGTCATATGGCAGCCTCTGGGCGCTCATGAGCGCCCAACGTGACCCCACGGGTCCCACGCCGCTCGTTCGGTTCCCGACCCGACCGAGGACTCAAGACACTCCTTCGAGTGCCGAGAGCCGGCCCCTGGTGGCAGTCGTTGCCCACCAAGGATGCGCGCTTTGTGCTAGGACAGCACGGGGAGGACTGACCGCTGCTCATGCGAGGTGTGTCTCCCTTATAATACTCTTGGAAAAATAAACGCTTGTGCCAGCATTGCATACTCAAAGGGCCGAGTAGTCACAATCTGGCGTAACTCCCTCGTCCCAACTCCAAATTGCACACCGCTTTCCGCCTACACGAAGCTCCCCGATGCGTACATTAACATCACCAGTGTTCCAGCCCAAACGAGTCCTCCATTCTCACGGAGTTACCCTCACTGTATGGCTGAAATTAACACAACTTGCCACTGCACTGGCAGCCTACGCGCTTGGTTACATTCCGCGGGACTCAAACGGCATCCAAATACTGCCCAAACTGATGGAGACGTCCCTAAACACCCTTAGGAACACGCCACTGAAACAGTTTCGCAATCTCCAATGATAAAGCTCTCTGCCCAAGAGTCAAGTGCCTGCATCAGTGCAGAGCACTGTTTGTCGACGCTCCTATACTTCAGTGCCCAAACGACACGAAACGGCACCAAACTTGGTGGAGATATGCCCATGGGCCTGATGAGGAATCAATTCGAAACAGGACCCATTGCCACTAGGAAGTGCCTCAGGCTCATGCGCCGACAAAGCTTGCCAGGCGGGCCGACTGTCCTTGGTCGCCCGCAACTCACACGGAGGGGTCATGGTGTAGAAGTGTGGTCCATGACACAGCGGCAAGCCGGCTTCCTCCTCCGGGTACCTGATTTGGAGGAGGCGGATGGAGAGTCCCAATACTTGCGGCGCGTTCGATTACGAAGTGATCGGGCGGCTTGAGGGGCGTGACTATAATTGATACATTGACGCCACGCTTTGCAAATAATTTGGCCATATCTATCATCGGGAATTATGTGTCCCCGGCGCCGGAGATTGTATCATGATGAAGTTTAGATGCTCTATCGGCAACGCCATTGGAGCGAGTTTTGAGAGCTGTTCATAGCTCAATAGCCAAGTTTATTTCGGGGGAATGGATTATATTTCTGCATTTTTTTTTGGATTTCAGCATGTTATCTAAGGGCTAGATTCATGAATGGAATTCATACACTGTTTAGTGTTCGTTGCATTTTACCCTTCTCATCATCCACCTCTAGTTTAGGCATAAGAGAACCAACACGGAGAACCTCCCCGCGGGCCTGTTGATTTCCTTTTGGTGTCTGGTCAACGAATCTTCCAGAGCCTTGAAAACCTCCCGAACAATTGTGGGCAAGTTTCAAGGACATGTCATTTATCTATTATTAGATTGAACTTCAGATGACATCGTCATTTATTTAAGAATGAGATGAATATTAAAGAAAAGAAGTTGAATCCAATAAACGCAGGCAGAGTCATCTTGAAACCCCAGAACACAGGTCCCAATTTCCAATAACAGACAAAAAGACCAGAAAACCAACAATAGCTCGTGTGCATTATAGTTGCTGATTTCATATCTCCAATTTCTTAATCAAACAATATATCGCACTTCACATTGTGTGATTGATAATGCGTTATTTTTACATAGTTTTAAGCCATAATTGTGCTTGTTTTGATAAATTTTGGATTTAAATTGGAATAAAATTTCACAAAAGTTAATTCTTACTTGTCATAAGTGAAATTTGGTGAAAAAAAGTTAAAAACGAGCCTAAATGTGGTAAAAAGTGCGAAGAAATATCGTACAAGAAAGCTGGAATATTAAACATGGAAATAATTGTGTTCGTCGCACAAGACGTGATCACGCCTTATGGTCTTGAATTCCTACACGAGAGTAGAAGGGAAGAATCTTGTTTTGGCAAGAATTCAACTTGAAAACAAATTTCTGTCCTACTTACAATTCCTAAGACTTTTCAAAGAATTATCCTAACCTGTTAGGAATTGATCTAGGGTTTGAGCTATATATATATATATACGATTGCATAGTATTATTTACACATCTTTTATTCTAGTCTTAGTTTTAATTTTTAATTTCCAACTTTTATATTTTCTTTCTTTAAGTTTTTTTATGATCATACGTGGCTAAACTTTTTATTCAGTCAAAGAGTAATTCAAGCCAACGTTTGTTCAAGGATTCTAAGATCTAATCGGATTGCTTGTCTTTTAATTTTATGCAATATTTGTGTATTTTTTTGTACTTTTTGGAAAAAAAAAACTCCATCTCTTTGTTGTTTTGTTAGTTGTGTAATTTCGGCTCGTTGTTCAATTAATTTAACTTCATAGTACCAGTTGAGGAAATCGAATCCGTAATTGATTGATTGAATCAACACAAGTGAAAAGTAGTATAATTCGTTATACTACGAAAAATACACAATCTAGTTTCGAACAACAACGTTTATAGGTTTGTTGGCTAAGATTTGGATTTTTTAGTTTTTAATGATGTTAAAGGGTTAGATTCTATCGTTTGACTAGGGTTATTCGTTAATTTGGAATTATTCATCGCATTCACGTGTCTAGTCATCTATTAAGAAAAGATTAGATTGGGTGAGTTCTTTGAAAACTATAACCAATCTATTGCATGAATTAAAAGTTATTTTTAAATCAATAATTAATCCATGAAAACGTTGTGCGAAGAATTACCTTTGACCGAGTCTTTGTTCACATAGATTTAATTTTGATTTATTTCTTGCTTTTATTAACTTGTCGTTCAAAACCCTATTTATTTTACTTTCTTTTTAACGCTTGATCATCTTAAAAATTAGTCAATAAATTATTCACTGAAATCAATCATTCTCACCTTAATTATAAATTAATTTTGTAATTAGAGGAATATAATTTATTTTTTTATAAATTCAACACCCATCAGTGATTTACTGATTTATGAACATCCTTGAAAAATCGACAGCCGGCCCACCATTAAAGAGAAATAGGCAAAAATCAAACAAAACATGTCAAAAACTAGGCCCATATACTAGGGGAAAATGTTAAATTTGACCTATAAGTTAGTTATATGTAAATTTTCATCTTTCTTTGTTTTAAATTTCAATTTAAATCTAACATGCATATTTACAAAATTTGTAAGAGTCTTAACTTTGGTAGAATTCGATCAATTGTGCTAGCGTAACAATCAACTTTGCCAAAATGAGATCGGTGAATGCTAGCGTATTAATGAAATTAGTTGCCACATCAACATAATTGACCGAGATTCGGCAATTCGGACAAAGACTACAAAATTTTTCAAACATAGTGGACCAAAATCACAATTTAATCAAACAAGGATAAATGTCCAAATAAAATTAATTTCCCGGACCAATTTTGCATTTCCCCATATACTTATCAAACAATTTCCTGCTTACTTTTACCCAGCTGGGCAATTTCTTGAATTAGCATAGTGATATTGACATAAGAAGATCCTCCAACTTCAACTGATCTCTTCGCCATTTCTCCAAGCTCTTTGGCCTTTTTCCTTCTCTCACATCCTTCTTCTCCCCTATCCATCAACTTCTCAATAGCATACTTAAATTCATCCCTCGTCACCCTATTTTCAGGCTTTTCTTCCTCCCCCAAACGAATCACAGCTTTAGCTCCAACACCGACACCCGTCTCCAATATATGAACCACCAGTTTCTCATTCAAAAACTGCTCGGCGAAAATTGGCCACGTGATCATAGGCAGACCCGCAGAGACACCCTCCAAAGTCGAATTCCACCCGCAGTGCGTCAAAAACCCTCCCACCGAAGCGTGTGACAAAATCAGCACTTGAGGAGCCCAGCCCCGGATCAAAAGCCCTGTTTCTTTGGTTCTTTCCTCGAAACCCGAATCCAAAATCCATTTCTCTATCTCTTCCGATTTATCTCCTCCTCCTACAACTAGAATAAACGGATGGCCCGATAATTCCAGGCCTAAAGCAAGCTCGATTAATTGGGTAGGCGACGGGCGACTCAGGCTTCCAAGACAGGCATAAATTACAGACCCTGGATTTCTCTTATCAAGCCAGTTGAAACATTGTTCTGTATCCATAGACGCTTGATTTCCTCTTTGCTCTCTGTCTAAATAATCATTGCTGCAAAGGGATAATGGCCCAATACACCAAACTTTGCTTCCTTTCACCATTCGAAATTCATTGACATATCCTCTTTCGAGCCCCTCAAAGCTATTGACCACCACCCCATATGCTTGTGACTCGGTTTTCCTCACTTGTTCACGAAAATCAGCAATATCCACGGTGCCTGGATTGAATGCTTCCGGAAGCTGGAATTTAGTGAACTGAATCCTGTCGGGTAAACCAGGGACAAGGAAATGCTCACCTGGAGGAACACTCTCATGAACCGGAGAGATGTAAAGCGTGTGCCATATTAATTGAGCGAAACAGCTCATTCCATCGAAAATTACCCTGGGGATCTGAAACTTAAGGCAAACATCAGCAGTCCATGGTAGATATTTGTCGCATATGATGCAGCTCGGAGTGGGATTAATCTCTTTTAACCTCTCTTCCAGGGGTTTCTGTAGCAATTTGATGGCGACGGTGAAGTTTCTTCTCAAATCGTACGATGGTAGACAATCTGCACTTTCACACCCCGGCGGCAAGCCGGCCTCCTCCGCCGGAAACCTGACTTGGAGGAGGCGGATGGAGAGTCCCGACGCGGCGGCGCGTTCGATTACTGAAGTGAATCGTGCGGCGTTGAGGGGCGTGACTATGATTGATACGCTGACCCCGCGCTTTGCGAATAATTTGGCCATGTCTATCATGGGAATTATGTGTCCCGGGGCCAGAAATGGTATCATGGTGAAGTTTAGGTGCTCTGTGGGCAACGCCATCGGCGTGAGTTTTTGAGAGCTGATGAGGTTGCGGTTTTGAGCCCGAAAGAGTTAACTAGTGTCGTGGTTGAATAAGTAAAAAAAGACTAAGATCCAAAAACAGTGTGGGACCCATTCATGACGCATCTTTCTTTGTTTCACTTTCACTTACTATTACGAATACCTCCCTTCAAGTCTTGCGTTATTGCTATACTAGTCCTTCTATACGCTTCTCATGTTATAAAATCTTTACCATCGGTCGGAAAATGCTTCTATACATCCGACATGCCAAACATCAAAAAGCGCAAATGAAAACATATTAGCATCATGTGGAACACACAGTTTAATATGGTTTAATCTGTACACTTGAATATTGGACACAGGGTACAAGCATTTTTCTTGTTACACTAATAAATATTAAAAACAAAATCATATATCCTCGTGCTTTTGTAATTTGCATAAAAATTCTTTTCTTTCAGTTGTTTGAAGGGCTTCTAGAGAGTAAGTCAGTTTATATTTTTTCTTTTTTTGAAAAAAAAAAAAGATTTAAGCGAGTACTAAATTAATCATTGTGTGACGACCATTTAAAATTTTTGAATCCAATCATGCACTAATGTCATTTTTTTTATAGGCGCTAATGTGAGTTAAGTTAAGAGCATTCTAATATATTAAAATTTTATTATATTTTATTAAAATACATAACAAGTTTGTAAATTAAATTGATGCATTAGAGCGATTAATGTTAACTATCCTACATCAATTAAATATTAAAATATAATTTGATTAATAATAATAATTTAAACAACCGTAATTTCATAAGCTAATTGTTGGAGTTGAGTTAGCCAAAGCCTCTAATATTTCTACAGTCAACGCCACGAGATTTTCCAAACCATTTTGAGTACGCAAGCATTAATGGAGAGGAAAAGTTTCACTGTTTTTTTGCCAAAATCAGTAATGAGAACCTTTTTTTTCTAATTATTTTACTAATATTATCTTTCTGACTGTTCATTAGATTGAGTTTCACATGACATGCCATCTATTTAAGAATGTTACAAATTAAATTTTAAAAAAGGCTATTAAAAAGGAGTTGGATCAGGGCTGAGGGCCTTGAGGCAGAAGCCCAATATCCCATAATAAACCAAAAAACAAGAAAAACAACGGCGGCAAACAGTGCATTGTAGTTGCTAATTCATATCACCAATTTCTTAATCAAATATTGTATCACACTTCACATCGTCGCGAGTACACTTTGATGTACAAACATTCTCCAAAAACCGATACACGACCCAACATTATCAAGAAAAATAGAAAAATCAAAACAAAACACGTCCAAAACCTCGGCACTTGTACAAGGAAAAAAAATTGTAAAACTCGCCCTGTAAATTAATTATAGTTCAATTTTTGTCTTGTTTTGTTTAATTATAATTTAAGTCGGATATATTTGAAAAAACATGCAATTTTAGTTCAAATTTACTAGAATTTGGCCAATCATGCTGAGTCTGCTGACATTGCAACCAATTCTGTGGGGATTTCATCTACGGATGCTAATGTGTTAATACAATTGGTTGTCATGCCATACCAGCATAACTCACTGGATTCCGACAATTCGAATTAAAATTTCAAAATTTTAAAGCACAACAGGTTGAAATTGTAATTTGATAGCAAAAATAACAAAATTCCAAATAAAGTTAATTTCCAGCACCAACTTTACCCAGATGGGCAATTTCTTGAATTAGCGTGGTAACATTGAGATAAGAAGATCCTCCAGCTTGCACAGATCTCTTCGCAATTTCTCCAAGCTCTTTGGCCTTTTCCCTTCTCTCACATCCTTCTTCTCCTTTATCCATCACCTTCTCAATAGCACTCTTAATTTCATACCTTGTCACCCGATTTTCAGGCTTTTCTTCCTCATCTCCCAAATGAACCACAGCTTTAGCTCCAACCCCCACACCCGTCTCCAATATTTGGACCACCAGTTTCTCATTCAAGAACTGATCGGCAAAAATTGGCCACGTGATCATAGGCAGACCTGCAGAGACACCCTCCAGAGTCGAGTTCCACCCACAGTGCGTCAAAAATCCTCCCACCGAAGGGTGTGACAAAATCAGCACTTGAGGAGCCCAGCCCCGGATCAAAAGCCCTGTTTCTTTCGTTCTTTCCTCAAATCCTGAATCTAAAATCCATTTATCTATCTCTTCCGATTTATCACCTCCTCTTACAACTAGAATAAACGGATGGCCCAATAATTCCAGGCCTAAAGCAAGCTCCATGAATTGGGCGGGCGACAGGCGACTCAGGCTACCAAGACAGGCGTAAATTACGGACCGTGGATTTCTATTATCAAGCCAATTCAAGCATTTTTCAGCATCTATTGAAGCCTGATTTCCTCTCTGTTGCCTGTCTAAATCATCATCGCTGCAAAGGGATAAAGGTCCAATGCACCAAACTTTACCTCCTTTCACCTTCCGAAACTCATCTACGTATCTGTTTTCCAGCTCTTCAAAGCTGTTGACCACCACCCCGTGGGCCTTCGACTCTGTTTTCCTCACTTGTTCACGAAAATCAGTGGTCATATCCATGGAGCCCGGATTGAAATTCCCTGGCAGCTGGAATTTAGTGAACTCAATCCTGTCGGGTAAACCAGGGACACCGAAAGGATCCCCTGGAGGAACGCTCTCATGAACCCTGGAAACGCGTAATTTATGCATTACCAATTGTGTAAAACAGCTCATTCCATCGAAGATTATCCTGGGAATCCGAAACTTAATGCACGAATCAGCAGTCCATGGTAAATATTTGTCGCATATAATGCAGCTCGGAGTGGGCTCTAGCTCTTTTAAACTCTCTTCCAGGGGCTTTTGTAGCAAGTTGATAGCAACAAAGAATTTTTTGATTAAGTTGTAAGATGGCAGACAATCTGCGCTTTCGCACCCCGGCGGCAGGCCGGCCTCGTCCGCCGGAAACCTGATCTTGAGGAGGCGGATGGAGAGCCCCGACTCAGCGGCGCGATGGATCACGGTACTGAATCGTGCGGCGTTGAGAGGTGTGACTATGATTGTTACGCTGACACCGCGCTTTGCCAATAATTTGGCCATGTCTATCATCGGGATTATGTGCCCTGGGGCCAGAAATGGTATCATGATGAAGTTTAGGTGCTTTGGTAGTGAAGCCATTGGAGTGAGTTTTGAGAGATGATCAAGCATGGCTAGCGCACTGGCCTTTTTTATTGTTGGTGAAGTGGAATAAGAACATTGCTTTTTGTAATTGGTAAATTACAAAAAATATAATGAAACTCACTATAGAATTATTTAATAGTGGCCTGGCTGCGTAAGAGGATTGTATTCTTGATTAAAAATATTATCCCGTTTGTTTTGAAGTATTAGTCGTGACTGAGTGACCTGTAATACCAAAATGTAGTGGCTGGTGTCGTTGAAAAGGAAAAAGAGCAAAGTTACAAAAACACATTCCTCATTCGTTAGTCATCTTTCTATTGTTTCATTTAATATTACAAATACCTCCCTTCAAGTCTTGCATTGTTGCTAAACTAGCCCTTGTATGGCCTCCTGAAGCAGTGAAAATGTAAATATTGCCAAAAAAGAATCATATTGTGAAAAATTTTCTGGTCCGGGTCTAGGTTGGGTCTAAACCTACTACATTTTCATGGGTAATGGGTTTGGACATGGGTGAATAAATACCCTATCTAATAACAGGCCTAATATAATCCTTGCTTGCGTAGAAATTAAAGGAGTTACTAGACAGAAAGTCATTCAAGATATTTAGATTTAGATACAAAATCGATCATTTTTGTGCCAACTATTTTGACTAGGAAAGCTTCAAAAGGAAAAATATCATTTCATCCATTAGGTTTCGGTTGATTGTCAGTTGTCACCATCATCTATGAGATATTTTGGAATGATGCCGAAATTACGTTTTGGGCCACATTCGGAGGATGTACCTCATATCTGTAACATTGTCAGCAATACATTTTAGGTATTTATTTTGTCCTCATATCTTCATGTTCGTACACAAAATCACTGTATATAGTTGCTTGCATCAGTTGTCCTTTGAATCCGGGATGTAACATCTAAAATTTAGGAACGATTTTGAGATTAATGACAACCTCAAAATGATCTTTCCCCAAATTTTATAATATACAGGGCTAACTCGCCTTGATTTACTAACTTCTATATAACTTTTTTAATTACACCAAGACCACTCTAAATTTGTATATTTTAAAAGTCCAAGAAGAAAATGCATAAAGTTTTGAATTGCCCCGACTTTTTTTTAAAATAAAAAAGCAAAAATCCTACTCTTTGGAAAAATTTGCCCCTCAATTAATTACAAGAAAAAAAACAAAAAAATTTCTCTGTTCTAGGGTTTAAAACAAAAGAAAGAAAACCTTCAATTTTATTTTATTTTTTTTCCATTCAAAATCCCTCAAAAAAAGTCCCATTTCCTATGTGGGATATACTATATCAGACTATGGTTATGGACATTTAGGTGTAGTTAGGTTGATTTATTTGTTCAAACGTTCACAAAATCCTACACAGAGTAACATTTATTAAAAAGACTGACAAACTCATAGGGGTGGGCGTGTAATTTCAAAAGTTATTGGGGAAACTTAGTAAATTTACAATCCCAGTATTTGGAGGATTGGGTGTAATTAGACATTTATGATGACGTAAGGGCTTACATGACATTTCGGGAGGCCCAATGATATTTCAATTGCATGTTCGTATAAGTAACAGGTTTACTGGTCCTCCACGCAACTAACATGTCTCAACCAGAATACAAAGATATCCAGAAGACGACATGATACTCCGGGAATTTTTTCAAAATTAACCCTTTAATTAATCCAAAAGGATGTTTTGTTTAAAATTTTAACATATAAAAAAATTAATTGAAAAATTTGACATACGGAGGCGAGTTTAATAAAATAATAATTAAATTAATAATACTACAATATATTTGACGGTGGAAAATAAATAATAATAAAACAATAAAAATCGCCCTTGGTGTTGGTGAGTACAGAAATTTCTGAAAATAAAGGAAAATTTGATTCTCGCCATTGCAGACGACGAGTTTCAAAAAAAAAAAAAAAACTGAAACTCGTCGTTGCTGACAACGAGTTTCGAAAATTTTAAAAAATATATACAAAAATAAATCTCGCCAGTGCTGTTGGCGAGATTTAATAATTTTTTATTTTATCCGTTGATAGAGTCGCCCACGTCGTTGGCGAGTTACGACCGACATCCGTAATTAATTTATGCCTTTGACAGATTCACGCACCCTGTTGGCGAATTTACATCAAAAAATTTTTTTAAAAATTTCGCCAACAGTGTTAGTGATTTATACTGTTTTCAAAAAAAAATAAAAAAATAAAAACCTGCCAACACTGTTGGCGAATTTACATCAAAATTTTTTTTTAAAAATTTAGCCAACAACGTTGGCGATTTATATTGTTTTTAGAAAAAAAAAATTTTAAATCTTGCCAACACTGTTAGCGAAATTACATTAGAAATTTTTTTTCAAAATATCACCAGAAGTGTTGGCAAGATTTGTAAAATTTCCATTAAAAAAAAAAACAAATTCCCTCAACGTCCACATTTTCATATTTTTGCTTCATCGTAACATATACTAACAAAAAATCCTCCAAAATAACATATACTAACAATTTCACCAAATAACATATATTACACCAAATAACAATAATTTCACATATACCATTATAATACCATCAATAAAATTATCCATCAAATAAAATAAATATAAAATAAATGAAGATAGATGTACCTAAAAATTTCAAATTAGGGAGTGAAGAAGTGAGTTCGTTTCAGTTGCTCTATCAATGAAGTAGGAGGTAACCAAAAAAGAAAAATCAATGGAATACGAATAGGAGAGCAGAGGAGAGGAGAGTTTTTAGAAGTTGCTCTTTCTGAGTTTGAAGAACAACAAACTCTCCACTCTTTTTTATCATCGGCAAAATTTAAAAAAAAAAAAGTGAGGTGATGGGGGACGGGCCGCTGCTCCACTGCATGTTGCAGAAGGCTGCATATCTCGTTTTACGCAGCATGCAGTGTTCACCAAACTTACTCCAACTTTCGGGCTCTTCATAAATAAAAAAAAAGGCATAAATGACGGCGAGTTTGAAATGGTCAAAATAAAAAAAAATAATAGTTTAATTAAAACTCGCTGTCATCGACGACGAGTTTAAATATTATACATATATTTTTTTAGGTCCGAAAATTATTTGTTTATCCGTATTATTTATAATATTTTAATAAAACTCTCCATTTGCGTTCGCGATTTCAGTCAAAACTCGCCATTCACAAGGGCGAGTTAAGCTATTTTCATTAGCTTTTCAAGCCAAAATATTAAACATTACACTTTTTTGAGTCAAAATCATAAAAAGTCCTGATACTTCGTCTTCATCTAAATAGAATGGGGCACAAAAATTTGGACCAATTCTACCACAAGATGTACCTGTGTTTCGTTACTGATAAATCAAATTCTTTTCTTATATTTTAACTTAAATGGATGGATCTACTTGGTAGACGACGATAATGAACTTCAAGAATACTGAACATAACTACTTAAATCCGAGGGATGTATCGATATTTGCATCAAATATCAAAAGGTCCCTGTACTTATCCCTTGACTACAAGCAGTCAACTTGAATGTTACAACAATATTGAGAAACGAAGAACGTTTTTCATTTATCTTACATTTAACTCCCCAGTACCATCAACTCTGCATTTTCATGTAGCTGCCTTAGAATTTAGATTGATCATCCAAGAATCGATTTGGCCTTAATTTCTTCAATGAGTAAAGTAATGTTTACTTGAGAAGAACCTCCTTTTTCAACTGCCCTTTTAGCCTTTTCTCCAAGCTCTCTTGCTTTACTTCTTCTCTCTTTCCCTACTTCTCCATCATCCATCAACAAGTCCAGAGCTTTCTTAACATCATCCTTCTTGACCAATACACCAACCTTCTCTTCCTCTCCCCACTTAACAGGCACTTCCACGCCGATGCTCACTCCAATTCTCACTACTTCAACCACCAATTTCTCGTTACAAAATTGCTCGGCGAAAAGCGGCCATGTCACCATTGGCACCCCTGCTGATATCCCTTCGACAGTCGAGTTCCATCCACAGTGAGTCAAGAATCCTCCGATCGCGTGATGCGAAAGGATTAGAACTTGTGGAGCCCATCCACGAATCAACAAACCTCTATCTTTAATCCTTTCCTCAAATCCATTCTCTAAAATCCATTGCTCCAACGCACTTGATGATTTTTCTCCTCCTAAAGCCCAAACGAAAGGCCTATTCGATTCTTCCAAACCGAGTGCAAGCTCCGTCAACTGGGATACCGTCAGGCGGGCCAACGAGCCAAGACTTGCGTAAATTACAGATCCGAGCTCGTGCAAATCAAGCCATTTTAAACAATCTTGCTCATCAATGGAAGCCCTGTTGCCTCTCTCAGCCAAATCGAGGCGATCTTTATTGCACAGTGAAACGGGACCAATGCACCACACTTTTTCACCCTTGACCTTGCTGTACTCCTTCACGTACTCCAGCTCCAGATCCTCAAAGCTATTCACCACCACCCCGTATGATCTCTTTTCTGCTGCTCTAATTTGATCAGTAACATCTTTCAACAAAGTTGTCTTTCTAGTCATGAAACCCCCAACTTGGGATTTTTTCAATCTGATCCGATGAGGCAGGTTAGGCACCTCAAAGTAATCCGAATCTGAGTCTAATGTATCAAGAATGTCGGAGGCCACTATGTTGTGCGAGCATAACAGGGAGAAACAGCAAGTCCCATGGAACACGATTCTTGGAATCTGAAACTTTTCAGCAATTTGAGTTGTCCAAGGCAGCCCCATGTCCGAAATTATACAGCTCGGCCGGGGAGTCATTTCGTCGAGCACTTGGCCAACTTCTTTCTGAAGCAAATTGAGCGCGACAAAGAAGTTTGTGGCCATGTCCAGTGAAGGCAGTGTGTCCAGATTCTCACAGCCCTCTGGCAATCCAGCTTCCACTGATGGAAAACGGATTTCAACTAGCTGAATTCGAAGTCCAGCATTTACTGCGCGAACGATTGATGAACCAAAACGGTTCGCATTTTGGGGTGTGGTGATTATAGAAACGATAACTCCTGTCTGTGAAAGAAGCTTGGCAATGTCTATCATGGGGATCATGTGGCCTGGGGCCATGAGAGGGAACAAGATGAAGTGACGCTGGTGGGATTGCGAAGCCATGGCGATAGTTTTGAGGATTATTGTTTTGGAGATTTAATTTGAGATGGAGAATGGCTTCATTCAACTAGTGATTTATTCAGAATGGATATAAAGTCTCGAAAAATTGTTGTGTTCTTGGTGTTGTTTGTCCTGATATAAGCACTGTGAACCACACAAGTGTCGTTCAAGTTGATAACTATTAACTAGTGGAAAAGGCAATCATACGAGTTCTCTCAAAGAACTTGTTGAATTCAAATTTTTGTACTGCATTAAAGTATTCTGGAATGTTTAGAGAGAGAGAGAAAAAAAAAAAAGGTGTTTGTTTTTCCCAAGTAAAAAAGCTGAAAAGTAATAGCAGGTTCCACTCAACCTCTACTAACTTCTGCTTATCTATTTATTTTTCAAATGTTTTCCATCATTTTCCTTTTTTCCGGCCCCAAAACCACCAAAAAGTCATAAGCTTTAAGTGGGAATTTGGATGGAGGGTGTCCTATTCTGGAAGTTTGAAGTAGCTACGTTTGCTAGCTCGTCTTTTTCATTAATCTATTATCAATAATTAGAATTAATTCTTGCAAAAGTTGGCGTCCCTAATCGTCAATTTAATGAAAAAAAATCCATTAATTACTATAATACTATTAGTTTCTATTGAAGGCGACGCATTTAATCCTGTACAATGGACTAAAACTGTAAAGTTCAGCGGACTAGAATTACATAAAACCTATGGGGCTAGGGTACAAGATCTCTGTTCTCAGACGTAATATTGTAAGCAAGCAATTACTTAACAAAGTCTACACGATATCAAACATTTTCTGAAAAATTGAAACTCAAGTAAATGAAATATATTATAATTGAACTACATGGAATTTACTGCATACATGATTTGAAGGCAATAACAAAAACAGAAATTCCCATAGCAAATACCTCACGGAAGAACATCTTATTGGACAATAATTTCAGAAGACTTGTCATGATCCAACTCTGCATTATTTGCAGATTGGTCCTCATGGTATGTAGCTTGTTGCATGATAACATCTTGTATAAGCAGTTCCATGTTGAGGTAAGATGAACCCCCTTCCTCCACCGCCCTTTTCGCCATTTCCCCGAGCTTTCGAGCTCTCTCTCTCCTCTCTCTTCCTTCTTCTCCCCCATCCATCACCCTCTCAATAACATTCTTTATATCATCACTCTTCACTTGCACTCCCGCATTTTCTTCTTCTCCGAATATGACAGGAACTTCAACTCCCACTCTCACTCCCGTCTTGATCACGTTCACAGCAAACTTCTCGTTGCAAAACTGCTCTGCAAATACCGGCCATGTTATCATCGCCACGCCTGCCGTTACTCCTTCCAGAGTCGAGTTCCATCCACAGTGTGTCAGAAAGCCTCCAACAGACGCATGGGAAAGTATCAGCACTTGAGGCGCCCAACCGTGGATCAAAAGGCCTCTGTTATTGATCCTCTCCTCGAATTTCTCGTCCAATAGCCATTTCTTGAACTCATCCGCTGCATTTCTAATGACCCATATAAAAGGGCGATTGGATGCTTCTAATCCTAACCCGAGCTCTATAAGTTGTGCGGTAGCTAAGCGCGATAAGCTTCCAAGACAAACATAAAGGACAGAGCTTGCTTCCTGTGAATCAAGCCACTTCAAGCAGTAGTGTTCATCAATTGAGGCCTTGTTACCCCTTTCGGCCTTGTCTACCTCGTCTTCATTGCACAACGAAACCGGCCCAATACACCAGACCGTCTTGCCTTTTATCTGTTTGTTCTTCTTCACATATTCAGGTTCCAATTCTTCGAAAGTATTGGCCACGGTCCCGAATGCCTCATTCTCAGCCTCTCGCATCTCTTCCCGTATCTTAACCCAGTCCGAGGGGAGTTGCTTTGCTGTGCCCCTAATCTGAGCCTTGGTGATCTCAATCCTGTCAGGCATATCAGGCACCACAAAGTACTCGGTGTCCGATTCTATAGCTTCGAAATCCTTCGAAGTCATTAGCATGTGAAAGCATATCAGAGAAAAACAGCTCGTCCCGTGAAATAAAAACCTAGGAATATTCAGCTTTACAGCAACACTTGTGGTCCATGGATAACAGATATCAGAAATCAAGCAGCTCGGCTGGGGTTTAGCCTCTCGAAGAAACTCTTCAACCTGATCTTCTAGCATAGCAGTAGCTTTGAAAAACTTTAGCGCATCATCAATGTTATGGAGCATATCGAAATTCTCACACCCTTCAGGCAGCCCTGCTTCAGCACAAGGGAGACTGAGATGAAAAACATGAATGCTTAGCCCGGAATCGATTGCGCGGCAAATCACAGTCTTGAACCTGTTGTAATTTGTGGGAGTTATAAGAATCGTGACGACAACGCCGCGTTTGGCCAGCAATCTTGCGAGGTCGACCATGGGAATCATATGGCCTTGGGCCATGAAAGGAAACAGGGCAAAATGGGGTTGTTTTTCTTGGATGGCCATGATCAGGGGCTGGAGGGAACTTGAGAGGTTTACGTGTTTATTATGATTTCTTGTTGGGCTTAATTGTGCTGCTTAAATGTCTCTATGTTTAGGACACGTCCAGGACTTTGGGCCGTTAAGTGATGATGTAAGAGCCTACATAAGCAAGAATGGGAAATTTATCCAGTCACCGAAAAACTTGTGGCCTGGGGATGAAGAGGGATTTTGTGGAACTGTTTTACTGGTCCTTCTGGTCCTTGTACACATATGAAACAAATTAGAACTTTCAGACGGTTCCAGGATATGACAAAATCCAGCAGAAAATTGCGCCAAGATACCCGCAAGTTGATACTGACGGGAAAAACAAAGATTTGATTTTGTTTATTCAAACAAGACTTAAAACTTTGGAAACAGCCTAGTCGAGGCAGGGATCTCGATGATGATGTTAACTTTTATGCAAACATGACATGTTATCAGGATAATTAACCTGCACACCAAGAACTCAAGTTTACTACTACTGTAATTTCCGGTGCACTGTTACAAACAATGGTGGAGCCAGAACCTCAAAATTAGTGGAAGGCTTTGGTCGGATGTACACCAGAGGATCTCCAGAGCATTCGCCCAATATTGAAAATACGATATATATATATATATATATATATACACACACACAAAAATACTATGTGTGTATACATAGAATAATTTTAAAGTGAGACGCTTCAAAGCAACTCTTCTCTACAAATGAAAACAAGGCTCCAGAAGATTTGCTATTTGTCCACAAAAAACGTGCCGTACAAAGTGTGAATATTATGGATTTTCTTCCCACCCTGGGTAAGAAAATTCAAATTGTGTTAAATGTCCCACATTAATTAAATATAATGATGTAGTGTAGTTTATAATGACTTGGATGATCATTTCCTCATGAATTAGATTTTGAGGGCAAGTTAGGCCAAGTCTATTTTTCAACAAATTTAAAAGACATTAGTATTTTTATTTTCCTTTTTTAATCCGTTGGATTAGAAAACGAGATCTATTTATCAGACTGGATGATTACGTAGAGGTTTAGTCTAGCTCTTAGGCATTTAAATTCACTTCCATTAGTTGTGTTAACTAATTGGTCATTGGTACGAAGTATTAGAATTAGTACGGTAGGCCATTAAAAATCACCAGAAAACTAAAATTCCTTATTTCATGGAAAAGTTCTTGTGTGTTTGAACTATTGTATACGAGAACCGTCTCATATTGCATCACCACCATGACTTCTGTTACACTGGCTTTAGCTTGCTCCTATAGTTATATACATTTATACACACAATAGAACCATCAAGCATTACGAATCAATTTATTTCGAGATAAACTGAAGTTTAATTTCCATCGAGAAACAGAAATATGTACCATGTATATAAATTATAGAGAGAGATTCTCTAATGCTACTCTTTTTTCCAATGTGCAATCCTTATTACAACATCCAAACACCTAGCTAGGGGCAAAAACTAATAAGATAGTTCCCCCCAGTCGGGCATGTAAACGTGCTGGATGCATCGTCAAAAGCATAACTATAAGCCTGGGGGCACTTCCCCTTAAATATCTGCGAGTAACTCGTGGGCTGGCAAGTCGCCGGAGAACTAAAAGCACCAGTGCAACAATACTCAGGCTGATTAAATGCAAGACACGCACTCTTACAGCCCACCACATCACCATTCGCACCTCTAACAGCCAACTCATTCGGGCAGTCACTGTTGACATCAAATGGGCAACTCGTCGTGGGACAGGACCCATCCGGCCTGATTGAAACGGGGAGATTAAACCCGTCAACGAGACTGACATCGTAGAAATCTTTGCCATCAGCTCCTGCTAGAGTGATTTCAACGAGAGACGCTGGTGGGATGCCCCCTGCTCCGTTGCATTGGATTTGGCCCGAACCGCAATCCCCGCTTTGACAAGTGAACTTGCCGGCATTTGAGCATTGGTATCTAGCCCAGAATCGGCCCGACCATGGAGCAGGGATGTCGAGAGTTGTTGATGCTTGGGGTGCCAAATCGAACCCGGTTGGAGCGAGAGCGCCCGACCCTGCAGGTAGTGTTGCAGGCCAGATTTCGAAGGGGCAATTATTTTTTATTGTAAATATGGCCGAATAAGCCCCTGCAAAATTACAATCATTTTAAGATAAAACAGATGGAAACAAAAAAATGTGTTGTGTAAAGTTAGTTTTCAATTTATGGTAAATGCTGGTAAAAATATGAAGAACCTTCAATCAAAAATTATAGAAGAATCAATTTTAAGTTTTTATAGGAATGGGAAAATTCTAACTCGGATCTGGTTTGGTCGAACCTAATAAATCGTATAACAAGTGTATTGCACTTTTCAAGTGATTGGCCACTCTCCCTAAATTATCGACCATTTATAGGACAAATGTAAAACACTCGTTGCACGATTAACACTGATTCAATCAAGTCGAGTCTAGGCTAGAATTTCCCGATAGAAATGCGTAAGAGTATAAAGTGGCGTATAATTTTAAGGAAAACTTTTCCTTTCAATTCCATTTTTTCACTCCGTCCCTGCAGTTTGTTATGAATTATAAATAATTTTTCTTCTCGATAAATCACCGATCAATTTCATTAAGACGAAGTGTATGACAACAAGCATGTATCCTAAATAACAAAAATAACTTACGAGGAGCATAGAATAGTATTGCAACAAGGGAAGGTAAAATCTTAATTGCCATCGGAGATCTCATCATGTTGTCTTGCTATTGTCTTTTAAAGCATGCAACTTTTGATTATATGGTCATGCAGCATTGCAGGTTAGAAATATATATATATATATAGTGCATGCAGAGAGATTGCAAAAAGTGAAAAGAAAGGTAAGAATCTTGATCATTATTTATAAGATCTAATTGACTTTTATATCACTCAAATAACATATATGAAATCACCATGTAAATAAAAGTGGAATTACATCAATAAAGTTGTTCCTAAATTATTTTCCAAATCTCCTTGAATTTTGGAGAATCTTTTTCTTCCTTTTTTTTTTATGGAAAGATGTCTGTGTTCGTGTTTTCAAATGAGTCCTAAGTAAATATATATTTCCAAATGAAAGACAAATTATTATAATTAGTGATTGTCAACTACCAAAAATATCAAATAAATAACAAAGAAATTTGTAGTAGAAAGAAACCAGTACAACCTAAAGATTTGGATAATCTTTTCACACAAGGAACTATTTATGAACTGTAACACTGCATTAATATATATATATATATATATAATAAATGGCTAACAGAAATTAATAGTGTTTAAAATCTTGCGCAATAATTATATTGTACTTTTACAGGGAAAATTACTCAAGTTAACAACATATGGGCTTTCATTGGGGTGGAGTAGAAAATATTAGTCAATGTTTTTTACCGTGCAAGTTAAGATTTTAGCATTCAATATATATGCTTCTCTTTTGCTCTGTCATGGACTCTTGAAAATATCAATAGAAGGGAACACTGCTTAGTATTGTTAATTTTGTCGATTTGGAATAATGCCATTCTTTAAAAAGTAATTTGACTTTCTCGTCTTATAATCTAATAATATTATTTCTACTTTGACTCTTAGATTCAATTTTGTTATTTTTCAGAGAATTATTCAAATCACTTAATGATTAAAAACTCAACATCAAAAAACCGTAATATATATAAGCAAATTACGTTTACATTCCTTAAGATAAGGTACAATTATAAATTAATTTTTCTTATTTTAAAAATTACAAATGCCCCCTTGATATTAATATCGAGCCGTATTGTAAACATTGATAGAGATATTCAAAAAATAACTTTCTTGCAGTTATATTAGTCAATCCGACCATCAAGAGATGCGTCTCATCTAGTCTAACAAATTCACTTAATCAATTTTGTTATTCCACCAATATTTACGAAATAATTTCACTTTATACCACCATCGGACATCACCATCTATAATCTGATATTACTACTACTTTTGTCCTTTTTTTAAAAAAAAAATTGAGTTTATATCTAACTCCTACATCTTGAATTTGTCAAAA
Organism: Petrea volubilis; assembly: GCA_026212405.1. NCBI lineage: Eukaryota > Viridiplantae > Streptophyta > Magnoliopsida > Lamiales > Verbenaceae > Petrea > Petrea volubilis. Next base: position 3,595,336 of record CM047882.1, on the reverse strand, counting down.
TCATACAAATCTCATCCCAAAATCCAACCAAAAACAATAGAAATGTAACTCACAATAATGCCTTGATGAATGGTAGATTTTATTCAACTGATGAAATTAGGGGATATTTATAATTTTTAAAGTTATTAAAACTAATTTATAATTGCATAATAATTCAATAGGTGTAAACGTTCGAGTTGGTACGTACAATATTGATCCGCGCAGATATAGATAAGAAGGGACAATGTTCTAAAAATATTTATTAGAAGCTCTAGTGGGAATCTAGTTTTTAAAAAGAATTAATTGGTTGATTTACTCCATTCTTGATATTCTGATCGAATTTTCAACAATAACAATAACAAAATAAATTATTTAATATAGACAATGTCAGCAATATACAATATTGACACATGTAATAAAAAGAGCTAATTATAGAGTATGTCTATGGGCAAAAATATAGGAGCTTTAAATCTTGAAAAAATTAACAGTAAGATAACAATATTGCTTAGCAAATATCGGGTAATTCCTTCGCACCAATCAAAAGCTTTTTACCATAAACAGTCCAAATCGCACATTTCCATCGGTTTCACTCTCTACTGTACTAAACAAGTCGTAACAGAGCAAGCACAACAACAAGATTCACATAGTACCCACTAATTATAATTCAAGAAGTAGCTGCATAATGACATTATTAATATAAAGAGCAAAATATGTGTCCCTGTTGTTTTTCCTTTTTTACATTTTATCTAACGTTGATGCGAGTCTGTTACGTAAAGGGCATCACAGCGGCAAGCATCATCATCACGGGCACAAGTTCCGCAAGCCCGAACCTGGCCCGTGGAAACACGCTCATGCAACATTTTATGGAGGAGCCGATGGCTCCGGAACAATGGGTATGTGCTAGCTCCAATAGGAACTCTTTTCATACATTATACTCAAGGCGTGTCGTGTCATAAATTTTTATTGAGAAAACTAAACTATATTAATTGATCATGTGGAAGGCGGAGGTGCGGAGCTCCCAAATTTAGATCGAGTTAAATTACATATATATATATATAAATTAAATATATATATATTCAAAAAAATAAAATAGCTTTAATATTTTATATAAATTAATTCAGTCTTGCCCCTCAAATGAAATTTTCTGACTTCGCCTGCTGCTGAAATACTAACGGAAAAAGAATTAATTGGACAGAGGAAGCGTGCGGTTACTGGGACCTGAAACGACAAGGGTACGGGTTAGAGACGACGGCGCTGAGCCAAGTTATGTTCAAGAATGGCGAAACGTGTGGAGCCTGTTTCGAATTGCAGTGCGTGCATGGCCGGCAGTGGTGCCTCCCCGGGAAGCACTCAATTATCGTGACGGCGGCCAACTACTGTCCCCGCAACTACCAGAAGCCCAACGACGACGGCGGTTGGTGCAATCCGCCGCGCGAGCATTTCGACTTGTCCAAGCCGGCGTTCCTTCGGATGGCTAAGTACAAAGCTGGCATCGTTCCTGCTCGACACCGGAGGTACATTAAAAAAACACATTATTAAAATAAAATAAAAATGGTGGAATGAATTTTTGATTTAAATTTAATTTTATAAAATTTTCGACTATGAAATTTTGTTTTAAGAAATTCTTAATACTTTTTTCTATATATTTTTTTTAAATAAATTGTTTGTTTTGAATTATTATACACGCTAGATATTTTAAAAACATGAATCATTATTTGTAGTAAAGGAAAAGAAAAAAAAAAGAAATCCAAAATAATGAACAAGGATTAATTACACTTAGACCCCTTCAAAATTATTAACTTTTTCCCTCAAACTTCTATGATTACCAACACTCCCCTCTAGGCTCTAACTTTCCTCCATCAAAAAATTCAAATGAAATCTGTTAAGTGACCATTATACCCCTAGCATTATAATGGGGGTGTGTGTGAAATATTTTTGATACAAATTAACCCATGATTAATTTTGTATCTTAACTGCTTACCAATATATGTGCCGCGTATTGATAAATAAAGAAGAAGATGTAATACGATTATGTAGCGAAAAATTCGAAGCATGACTAAGTCAATGATACATGCGTATAATGTCATTTATCTCTCTACATTTGTTTTTCAGGGTTCCATGCATTAAGAAATGAGGCATAAAATTCACGGTGACCTGGAACCCTTATTTCACAATGGTGGTGGTGTGGAACGTTGCCGGAGCCGGAGGCGTGGAGGCCGTACGGGTCAAGGGCAGTAAGAAGGTGACACAATGGACTCAAATGAGGCGTAATTGGGGCCAAAAATGGTCAACAAGCACAGTGTTGGTGGGCGAATCGTTGAGTTTTAGAGTCAAAACTAGTGATGGTAGAGCTTCAACTTCGTGGCATATTGCTCCAACGGGCTGGCAATTTGGCCAGAATTTTGAAGGCAAGAATTTTTAAATAAAATGGAAGAGGAGGGTAGTTTTGTAAATTTGACCAGCTGCCTTTGTTTTTTCGGATTTTTCTTGTTTCTATTTATTGGTTTGGTTGAGGGTTCTTTCTATTTTTGATCTAATGTAAAAGAGCAATTGGGATCTTGTGTTGCATTTATTTTGTTAGAGCTTTTAACAGCCGACGAAATGGAATTTGATGATAATGCTGTATAATGCATCAACCGGTCATTGGCATATAATTAACTTGTTAAAATCTTATTACAACATTATTAAGAGGAGATCGTAGAATTATTAATTATTGTATATATGAAGTTAATAAGTCTTAATTTTGTAACATAATTTTCACAAATCATTCCGTGGAACGTATTTTCGCTCAATGCATGGATAAATCAATCTAACGCTTGACAACAAAAGCTTAAAACCACCAAATTAATTTGTGAATCACATCCTTTATTCATTTCCCCCCCTTAATTTTTCAACTAACATTACTTGCTTTCTCTAGCTATAACCTATATAAACCCATGCCATCACTACAATGAAAAACCAGATCGATGGAAATAAATACATAAAGGGTTAGTGTAAAGTTAAATAAACATTAACCCTTTTTTTTTTATTTATGGTCAATTGATCATTTACATATCAAATTAAGCCATGGCAGCTATCTCGCAATCAGGTCAATTATCATCATCAATTGTGATCCTTATACTTGTCCTGGCCAATGCACATGCCCTCCCCAATAGCAGAAGGGACCTTGAATCCAGGTCGAACCCCCAACCGTGGAAGATGGCTCATGCCACCTTCTACGGTGGAGCCGACGGCTCTGGAACGATTGGTATTTACATTTTCTTTTTGTGTAATTTGTATCATTTTATTTTATTTTAGTTTTGGGTTTCAAATGTCTAAATATGCATGAAATGAATGCAGGAGGAGCTTGTGGATACGACAACCAGGTTAAAGAAGTCTATGGGTTGAACACAACGGCATTGAGCACGGCATTGTTCAAAGGTGGACAGAGATGTGGAGCTTGTTATGAGATCAAATGTGTCAAAGGAAACAAATGGTGCAAACCAGGCCAACCGTCGATCTTCGTCACCGCCACCAATGTGTGTCCTCCGGGAGGGTGGTGCAGCCCGCCGAGGAAGCATTTCGACTTGTCTCAGCCCGCTTTCCTTCAGATTGCTGAATACAAGGCCGGCATTGTTCCTGTTCAATATCGCAGGTACAGAATGTTCATATATAATGATATCAGAATTCCATTTTATGATATTATGCTAATATTTCAATTTTTCTTTTCAAGGGTTCCGTGCAAGAAGAAGGGGGGTGTCCGGTTCACCATAACTGGAAATCCTTACTTCAATTTGGTGTCGATTATGAATGTGGGAGGTGCCGGAGACGTGACCAAGGTGGAGGTGAGAAGCGGAAGCCAGCCATGGATGCAGTTGCGTCGCAATTGGGGCCAAAAGTGGGAGACCGACGCGAAACTTGTCGGACAGAAGCTGACTTTCCGAATCACGACAAGTAATGGCAAAACCTTAACTTCATCGGAGGTTGCCCCCAAGAACTGGCATTTTGGTCAGACTTTTGAAGGCAAAAACTTCAGATGAACCACCTCGGATAGTGGTCAATGAATGTCCACTAATGTTAGCTCCGGTTACATGGAAATCGAGGAGCTTACGAATGTGACGAACAATTATAGTTAGGATGTAAAGCAAGAGCAAACCCTCATTTGGATTACATTATGTGGTTATGGTGTAATACAATTGATGCTTCCTTGTGATGAGATGAAAACGAAGAGATCTCCGGACATACTAAAACCATTGGAAGAAGAATATGTGCAAAATTTTCCATAAATTAATTATCATTTCCTGGCTCAAAAAAATCCCACGTCGAACATAAACCTCGAAGCTATGACATGTGAACTCCTACTTACTCGAAATCTATATACAACAACATCCTAGCAAATCATGCACCTACTCAGAGACCAAAATTTTAAGCTCAATTTCACAAAATTCGCCATGTAGCGAGGCCAGAGCCTGGACGGGTGTAGCAAATGGCCTTCTTTTCCTGTCCCAGGCACTTCAACTATGTTGCTAGTGGAGAATACGAGTATCCACAGATCAATATGTTGGTAATGGAGATTACAGACATATCCACAAGTCACGACCAAACATGTCCGTTATCCACCTTCTGCTTCTTTTTCCTCCTTCCTTCTTTCGTCAGTGTCCTTCCATCAGCATGTTGTGAATGCCGCTTACGTAGCTCCAATAATTTACTCTTTGCATCTCGAAATGGCGCATCAGACTTGGCTGCCATCAATTGCTGGAAATATAAAAGTGGGTTTAGCTCCTTCCGATCAACTCAGGTCAGATGCCAGAAATTGTGGGTGCGGATTACTTACCTTTAGATGATCCATTGCTGCTAAGTTGTAGCCGATGGTATCCTTGCATCCCTGTCACCGAAAAAAAAAAGGGAATCTTTACCATCCGGGCTTAAGTACAGACCAAAAAGAATCTTCCATATATTAACAGCACTGTAAACATAATATATATACATATACATGACGTAAAGATTCAATATCGAACTTATATCTTATTCAGGTGTACTTTTCCCAGTTTTTATTACACGGGTACATGTGCAATCCATAAGATTCATAATTTTAACAGAATAGATAAATCATAAACTAGATCGCCTTTCAAGATTCATCTGTAGAAGCACCTTTACAAGCTGCTTTCTTTTTTTCATTTTTGTTTAATTTGAAATATTACCTTAACCCTCGGATGCAAGATGTCTTTGAGATGAGACAAGATGGGTTTGGCAAGCACAGTAGAGGTTAGCTGCTGATGATGGATCTGCAACAATACAGTATCAATCCGACCCACAAGCTCAACCTGGCAAAAATACAAAACCCAAATGAATTAAACAATAAATATGGTTATTAGTAGCAGAAAAGCAACCCTCATCAATTGGCCATTCTTTTACACCAAGCGTGGAATCACAGCCACAATATTTAGAGAGGAAACCCTTGCTGTCGTTTTATTCATGACCAAATACAAGCAAACTCAGTAATTCCTGCTTCTACAGTAAGCAATCCACCTAAATGAGAACACCATTGCTATAGCAAAGACATGTTGAAGGAGCTAACCTAATTAGAACGCCATTGCTATAGCTACGACATGTTAAAGGAGTTAAGGCAACCACCAGTCGGGCTTAAATATCAGCAAAGCGTTCATATGACCATCAAGTTAATTCTTGATTGACATGTTCCAGTGGACAAGTCTACAATTTCATACTGGCAAGCAATTCCCTCAGTGAAAGTCTTGACTCTTAAATTCAATAGGCACAATAAATAAAATTCACTTGCAAAGAACAAAAATTAAGGACAGCGGGATCTATTTTCCAAAAAGAACTCAAATAAACTGTAATGGCACTGACCTTATCAGGGAAAGCAGTCCAGTCTTTCAAATAAGAGAAAACCCTTAAAGAATCCGAGAATGGCAGAGCCTGCAAGAATTCACAATTAGAGACAAATCAAGCTTCTTTCTCCAAACGTGCAATACAGGGAAATAAGGGTTGTAACTCGTTTCCTACACTAAATAACATATTCACACCAGAAAGCCGAAGAAATAATCATGGTGCAAATATTGAGGCTATAATAGGTGTGTTTAAATATTTTATAGTGCGAATTACACTTACTACCCTTGAGGTTTACTCTATTTACAAAAAAAACACTCCGACATTTGGGAAATTACAATTACCCCATGAATTGAGGGGATTTCATGTTAAATCTAACAAAATTGTAAATTTTACCCCCAAGTGATTTAAACAAAAAAAAGGAAAAAAAATGAAAAGCCCAACATACCCTTTTGGGTAATTTCCCTTTAAAACTTAAAATAATTTATTATTTTTTTCTTTTTTCTTCTCTCTCTCTCTCTCTCTCTCTCTCTCTCGCGGTTGGTATGGCAGACAACAATGGAGGACGGGGGTGGGGCGCAGGTGGAGGAGTAATTTCTCTCCCTCTCTCTCTCCCAATCTCTGTATCTCTCTCTCCCCCCCCTTCTCTCTCTCCCCTCTCTCTTCTCAAACTTTCGATTCTCTCTCCCTTTGGATCTCTCTGCATGGCGGGGGCAGAGGACGATGGTGGGGCGGCGGCGGAAATGTGTGTGTGTGTGAGAGAGAGAGAGAGAGAGAGAAGGAAAAAAAAGAAAAGAAAAGGAAATAAGGAAATAAGGAAATAAAAAAATTAAAAAACTATTTAATTATATATAATATGTATTATAATTTTTTTTTATCAAATATTAGAATATCAATATTTTTTTGTATTTATAAAAACAAAGTTTATAATATTATAAAATATTTTTATGTATTTTGTATTTATTAAATATAATTTACATATCACAATTATATATTTTAAAGTATCTGTTTATAAATATTTGCATATATTATTAAAAGATTTAATTTTTAAAAAAAAATATTTCAATATGTATAATATTTGTAAATTTGTTAAATATAAAAAAAATTATAGTTTTTTTAAATTTTCAATTAGCCTCAAAAAGAGAGTTTTTCATTTGGCCTAACCCCCCCCCCCGGGCAAAATAGTCATTTCGTTATAGTCAAACACCTATTCCTGCTTCCAGAAGGGTAATTTTGGAAGTTCAAATCTTTTGACTAGCGGCAACCGTCAATCAACTAACGGTAAGTGTAATTTGTTGGACGGAATGAAATGTCAGGGGGGGTAATTGTAATTTCCCAAATGTCAGGGTGTTTTTTGTAAATAGAGTAATCCTCAGGGGTAGTAAGTGTAATTCACCCTATTTTATATAGTTAACAATTATGTTCTACCAGAAGTTCTAATGGCAGGTGGAAAGAACAATGAGACCCAGTCTATAACAAGACGGATAACTAGGCTTTATTTCAGTCAAACATACAAATTTTCACAAATAGAAGCTATGGACCAAACTTACCAGCAGTGCCTGCTCCAAATCGTTGGTCTGAACACTTGAAACTGCACGCAAAACATAATCAGATGGAGAAAGACCCATCATAAGAATGTTTGGCCTGAAATCAGCAACTTTCCCTTTTGACTTCTCCTCCTAAAAAATACAAAAGAGGGGGTTAGAACAAAAACGGGACTGATGCTGATCCAATCAAGGGCATAAGCATTGAAGACAAAAACAACATACAAACACTTGAGATATCAGACATTGATTGTCAACCAGATACCACAAATTTTTTAATTTGCCAATATCGATGAACATATATATCAATCACCTCATGTTCAGCAATACGCTTCAGTTCTTCCTCTGCTATATCTAGTGCTTCCATAATAGAGTCAGCTGCGGTCACAGTTTCTCCAGTTTTCTTTCCAGCTGATGCCACAGCACCCTCCTCTGGAAGTTCCTCCTTTGGTGCGTACTTACTCTCAAATGCATTGTCAATATCAGATTCAAACATCTCCTCCAGCCTTTTCTCCTTCTCTTCCTGCAAAGTTCAATCAATTGTCAGCTTTTATTGAAAAAATTTCAGATAAAATTACAATATATCTCAATGCAAACCACAAGCTCCAAGCAAGCTGTGCTTAACTTTGGCAATAAAAGTCACATAACATATATAATCAAGAAGAATGGCATGCAAGAGAAGCAATACCTCAATAAAGAAAGGCTCTTCAGTACGATCCCAACGGCGAATAGATCTATCATGAGATCCCGTTACAAGAAAATCACCACGATTGCTGACTGCAAGGCACCAGATTTCAGAATGATGACCTTCAAGAGTTAAAAGCAATTCAAACTTGTCTGCATCCCAGTATTTCACAAGACGATCTTTCCCCACACTGAACATGTAATGGGTACTTCTTACAAACTTAACTGCCATGACACTGCAACGAAACCAACATTTCAGTTTAAGAATCTTGATATATCCAGCTCAGACTTATGGTTTATGAGGGTGCAAATACAATGAGCGAAGGAGAAGGATATGTTATTCCAGCCAGTTTTGAAGTACCTATCAGCGTGAGCAAAGAGGGACTTGTGGCAGTCACCAAAATCCAGACCCCAAATCTTCAAATTTTTGTCCGCAGAACCAGTAACAATCAAATCCCCATCAGAAGATATGTCCATGCATAATACCGGCAGCTTATGGCCATACAAGGAGAGGAAAAATTTAAGTGTGTCCATGTAGAAGACCTGAACCATTTAAGACAGCAGAGGACGATAAGAAAAGAAATACTTAAGATTTCATCAAGTATTTCAGCCATTAGGTCTTGCAAAGACAACAGTAGGGTCATACCAACCCAATTTTATTGCTTAGGTTTATGTCACAAACACAATTAGAGTAAACTAAGCATGTCGACACAAGAGGGAAGAAATTCTCAGCCACTCATCTACATTGACAAATAAATCAATGAATAGCCGAGAAAATCAAATTTGCATAAACAGTAGACATTGCAATTAACTAGTGAATACACAGTCAAACAACCCATCAGCAGATTTGTGCCTCTAAACCTTACAAAATCTGACAAAAGTGAGTGGTGTACAGTAATTTTTTGTCATTTTTTTCTATTTCTTTTCCCAAATATGGAGCATTAAAGCCATAAACTGCATGCCTACTTGTAATCAGGCTCCATCAGGCATTATATCTAACGACATATAATACGACACAAAAACAGATTTACTGAAAAGGCTAATCTACCTTCACTGTGCAATCCAACAAGGCAACTGTGATGTGTTTACCCTCGGGGCTCACAGCAACCGCTACAACATCGTCATTCATTTTCAGATTCCTCAGAGGAGATACTGTCAGATGTTTAGAATCCTGTAAAACCATGATAAACAATGCATCAGAAGCCTTGAGAATCAACTGATCTCATATTCAGTTGACAGACAGCAAATTAGTTCAAAGAAAGATTAAGAAAATAACACAAGAAGTTGTAGCACACACTTGTCCAGGTTTTTGTGTAGTTTGGTACTCCCAAAACTTGACATCCTGGTCTACACTCCCTGTTACAAAACCATCTGCGGTTGCAGCAATTGACTGGACAGAGCCACCATGAGCTTCAACTACTTCCACACAATTACCACTCCTGACATCAATGATTTCCAATGCCCCACTTTTCGTACCAACAACCGCATACTTGTTACCAGGGACAAAGAGACCACACAATCCATATCCAGAATCAATAGTTCGGAGGCAAGATCCAGTGCTAGGATTCCATATTTTAATTGAGCTGTGGCTTGTTGACATCAAAAGAGTATTATCTGAGCTAAGAGTGACACTTCTGACATCAGAACGATGCCCCTGCAGCTCAATGGCACTTGTCTTTGTAGCCGAGTTGCTCTCGATTGAATAAATTTCAAATGAATTATTGTTTAAAGACAATGCCAAGGTTGCCAGGGAACTTTTTGAAGTTATAGGACAGAAGGACATAGAGCATATCTTCTTCTTAGCTCGTACAATTTGAAGAGGCTTAAACACATCAGAGACTGTAACAAGGAACTCACCACCATCTTCAACTTCAACATTCCTATTTCCATTTTCAGCAGTCTCAGCTTTTCCTTTAGAAGTTTTTTTCTCCTTCCTATTGATTCTTCTTTTAGCTTTACGTCTAGATTCAGTCTCATCCAACACACGAAACACCTCCACAATTGTCCCAGCAACCTGACAAGCCAGCAAATTTCCAGACTTGTTGAACAACACCGTAGAAACTCTATCTTTGCACTGACGCTGTGTATCACCAAAATGCTTCAGAACTTCCCATTTGTTTGGCAAAGAGGCAGTTCCATTGTTGACATCAGATCCAATTTTATCCGAGCCAGGTTTTTGATCAGCCGTATCATTACTAATTGAGTAAAATCTGAGCTCTGGGTCTGCTGACCCAGAGACTAGATATCTCTCATCAGGGTCAACATCAATTGACCAAATTTCACTATGATGACCGCTAACAATCTGCACACAGTGTTGTGTTTCCAGATCCCAAACCCTCAAAAACTTGTCCTTTGATGAACTTACCAATTTTTTACTGGAATCCAGGAACACAAGGTCAGTAACCTACATAATGAAAGCAAAGAAGCAATAGTGAGAATGCTGATATTCCGAAAATCAAGGTAACAGAAATATACATTGCATTTCTAATATCGAAATCATTTTACTTTATTTATATAAAATTAAATTAAATTTAAAAAAGGAGACAGAAAGAGCAGCTTGAGTTCTTATGAGGACATCATATAAACCTGGTCTTTGTGCCCTCGGAGGCGAAAGAGCCCAGCTTCTCCAATTACATCCCATAAAATGATGTCACAGTCTTTGCTTCCAGAAGCAAGCAAAGATCCAAGCTTGTTGTACCGAAGGGTTGTCACAGCACCTCTATGTCCATTCAAAGTGGTTTCACATGATGCCTTCTCAGAATCCCATATTCTTACAGTACCATCAGCATAGCCACTTGCAACCTGCAACCAAAACCCCAATTGTCATTCAATCACATTTCAACAGAATATCAAAAGTTCAAATCGTTATTCCCGGAGAAATAACTTTGTCGCAGCTAGAGCCATCATTGACCAAGCAAAGCTGAAGATTGTTGCCGGGCAAAACTTATCATCTATCAACAAGATGAAAATGCACAAGGATAGAACCTCTACTTCAACTTCCTAAGCTTCCCTATGGCGTCAAAACTCCAAGAAAAATGCTAATTTTATGATCTTATAAAGAACTCCCCATCTTCAACTAATGCACACAAATGTCATCAACAGAAATTTTGGTCTTCATGAATTTCTGTAAAACAAATGAATCGAAATTCCAATAGAATTCACAAGGTCAATGCATTAAAATAAAAGGATAGAAGAGTATTACAAGAGACGACGGTGAGGAGGCGATGGAGGTGACGGCGAGGGAGGGGCCGCGGGAGGAGGAAGAAGGCGAAGTAGCTAGGGTTTTCGTGCAGATTCCCTGACGCACGTGCCACACGCCAAGCTTCTCTAGAGCCGCCGCCAAGAGGTGCTTGCCGGAGCTGTCGTACGCTATATTACAATCCACAGACACTATTACCCCAAACGACGCCGCCGCCTCGTACCGCAAGTACGCCTTCACCATTTTCTCAGCTCCGTGGCGGTCAGTGGTGGCGGAAAAATTGAACTGAAACTGGAGAAGATGAACGTTGAGGGTTTAGGGTTTATGTCTGCAACTTCTTAGCTCTTTTTTGTAATTTTTATTTTATTTTTGTATATACTTTATTATTAAAACCTTACGAACAAAAAAGATTTAATGATAAATTGGTCTAGTTATTAGACTGGTCTAGTTAATGGATCTTGATAGAGCCCAATGGTATACTAGGTCCAATAAATTGGGCCCGGGCCCAACATCAAAAAATATTTGCACTGATCAGGCTTGTTGTTGTATTAAATTACATTTAAGAACTCAGGTTTGATATAAATAATTAGTGAAACGATGTGCCACAAACACACAAACTATATAAATTAATTTTTCGTTTACCATTTACCAATATCGAGTGTCTCTATTCTTGATAAATTATATTTCTGCCTTCTCTCCCTCCTCAGTCCTCACACTAGGCGTTCTTTTTCTTTCTTTATATTTTTTGATTTTCCATCCTCTCTCTCTCTCTCTCTCTCTCTCTTCTCCCTCGTCTCATGTTATTAAATAGTTTTTTATCTCTCTAATTTAATTATATTTAAATTATACAATTTTTTCTCATTTTACATTATTTTATTCTTCACTTATTTTAAATTAAAATAAACAATATAAATATTTTATTCATATAAAAAAAATTAGAGTATATTTATTATTTAATTAACTTATCAAAATTCAAGTACATAAATTTTCTTTTTCATTTCACACATAGAGAGTGTGCCCAACAATTAATGCTAAATTGATTGATTATTATCATATTAGTATAATTATACAATTCTTTAAATATGTTTAGCCCATTTTTGAGATGAGCTAAAATATGTGGTGGGTGAAAACGACAGAATGCTACGCTACTGACACTGTAATTTTCATACGAGTATGCTTCGCCAAATGTTTAATTTTTGATTGACGTGACCTTACGCACTAATTGATCATGGAGCAGTTTAATTGAAATGCTAATCATTCTTATTCGAACTCAATGGTGGATGATACTTAGTGAGCCAATAATGGATGCTCGATGTTTATGAAAGAATCAGCAACACTTATGGGACTGGAACTAGGGTCTGGTATTTTTACAGTAAAATCTGACTAATTTGATTATTGATGGTATAATTGAAAACTCAAACTTAGGCAAAATAACATGTTATTGAACAACAACTTCGGAAGAATTGTCAATCATCTGCAGATTGATCTCCATTGTTGGCTGCTCGTTGCGTGATAACATCTTGTATAAGCATTTTCATGTTGAGGTCAGATGAACCCCCTTCATCCACAGCACTTTTCGCCATTTCCCCGAGCTTTCGAGCTCTCTCTCTCCTCTCTCGTCCTTCTTCTCCTCCATCCATCAATTCCTTGACAACATTCTTTATATTATCACTCGTCACTTGCACTCCCGCATTCCGGTTGTCTATGAAGGAGAAGGGCACTTCGACACCGACTCTCACTCCCGTCTTTACTACGTTCACGATGAACTTTTCATTGCGAAATTGGTCAGCAAACAGTGGCCACGTTATCATCGCTGCACCAGCTGCTATTCCCTCTAGAGTCGAGTTCCATCCACAGTGCGTCAAAAAGCCTCCAACAGATGGGTGAGAAAGTATCAGCAGTTGAGGCGCCCAACCGCGGATCAAAAGCCCCCTGTCATTGATCCTCTCCTCAAAATTTTCGTCCGAGAGCCATTGTTCCAACTCGTCCGATGCATTTCTGATGACCCAAATAAAGGGGCGATTCGAGGCTTCTAAGCCTAACCCGAGCTCTATCAGTTGTGCAGTCGGCAGGTACGATAAGCTTCCAAGGCAAACGTAAAGAACAGAGCTCGATTCGTGCGAATCGAGCCATTTCAAGCAGTGGTGTTCGTCAATTGAGGCCTTGTCACCTCTTTCAGCCTTGTCTAAGTCATCTCTGTTGCAAGACGAAACGGGACCGATACACCAGACCTTTTTGCCTGTCAAATCCCTGTATTTCTCCACATATTCAGGTTCCAATTCTTCAAAACTATTGACCACGGTCCCAAAAGCTTGTTTCTCAGCTTCTTGCACCTCTTCTTGTAACTTATGCCATTCGGGAGGGAACTGATTAGCCATGCCCCTAATCTGAGCCTTGGTGATTTCAATTCTATCAGGCAGATCGGGCACCACAAAGTACTCTGTATCAGAAGCTATATCTTCGAAAGTCTTTGAAGCTGCAAGCATGTGCGTGCATATCAGAGAAAGAATGCCCATCCCATGAAATAAAAGCCTGGGAATATGCAGTTTTACAGCAACGTTTGTGGTCCATGGATAACAAAAATCAGATATCAAGCAGCTCGGCGGGGGTTTAGCTTGGCGTAGAAACTGTTCGACCTGATCTTTCAGCAAGGCTGTAGCTTTGTGAAACTTCATTGCATAATCAAGGGAAGGGAGCATATCAAAATTGTCCAACCCGACTGGTAGGCCTGCTTCGGCACAAGGCAATTCAAGATGGAAAACACGAAGGCTGAACCCAGAATCGACCTCTCGAGCAATCACTCTTTTGAATCTGGTGTAATTGTTGGGAGTGATTAGAATGGTGACGATTACGCCGTCGTGTTTGGCCAGCAATCTGGCTACGTCTATCATCGGGATCATATGGCCTTGGGCCATGAAAGGAAACAGGACAAAATGATGTTGTTGTTTTTCATGGATAGCGGCCATTGTAAAATGCTTGCAGGCACTAGCTAGGTGGAAGAATTGGAAAGGTTTGCCTGACTAGTTATGCTGGAGGAGTAGCTAATTTAATTTTGTATCCTATGGCATCACCAGACCTTTGGGCAGTGAACGGATGATGTAAGAGCCTACGTACTCTTGGATCCAGTCCTGGATTGACTGAACCGCACTGTAAGTTTAAATCACTCAAAACCTTATGGGAAATTCTTATCTACACTGAATTCGATCATATCGGGATTAATCACATAATGAGTATTTTATATTTATTATATGATTGGTGTACACTTTAATAAGATTGATCAATCAAATAATAAATTTATTAATACTTACTATATAATTGATTGGATGTAATCAAATTGTATCTAAACAAAATTTTCCAAACATGATTAATATTAATTCAAACAAACTAAAGTTTGGGTAGAGTTTCCAAGTCTCCTTTGGAAACAACTAGTCAAGGCACGCAGCAAAAATGTGGTTAACATTTATGCAAACATGATAAGTCTTCATGCTTGTGGCCCCCAGGTAATCGCCAGTCTGATGACTCCGATCTTGCTAACGTGTTGACATGAAACAAGAGAAAAATATGGATTCATCCGTCCGAATAAGTAGGTGTGCAATTACTAAAATGATGTACCACAAGCGGACAATTTATACAAATCATTGTTTTTTCCCCTTTTTTTTCTTATTAATATCGTACATCTCTGTGTATGAAAGTAGCTTAAATTTTAACTCGAAGTCAATATTTGGTTAATTGCATGTTATGAACGCTCCAAACGTGCGTGGAAGAAATGAAGATATAGTTGAATTTAATGTTTGATATGGTGGATTAATAAAAGGGTAAAAAAAATAATCTTTCCCTTATTTGAGGCATTGTTATTTCCTGTTTTCAGGAATATCATTTTTCATTTCACTTTCAGTCCCACCCCGCATAATCTCCCCTATCCCCCTCATTGTCATACTTTTCTCCTCCACCAGACTCCTTTGAAAAATAATAAGAACAAAATAAAAAGATCAATTGCACCATTTATAAACAAATTATATATAATAATATAAAAAACTAATATTGGGAAAACAATACTTATGCGTAAGTGGAACTCGACCACTGGACATTTTTTGAATTATAGAATTTTGAGCCCTTATCTTTATCAATTAATTAATAATTCTCATTGAAAGTCAAAAAAAGAGAAAGGTAATTATCTCAAATTTATTGTGATAATTATGGATTATTAAATGATTGACTCATTTGAAAGTAAATTTATGTATGTGAATTTTTTTTCATAAATAATAAGGAAATTATAGCCCAGACCCGACTCGACCGAATCAGTATTAATTACTTGCCCTGTGAATGATCGATAATTTAGGGAGAGTGGCCAATCACTTGGCAAGTGCATTACACTTACTATATGATTTGTTGAGTTTGGTCAAATCAGGTTCGGATAAGAATTTTCCCAAATAATATCATATTAAAAGATCACCTCATCTAACCACTTGAATAAATAAATAAAAAAAAAAAAAAAAGGTCGTGAAATATTTATTTTCTTTCATTCGTTTATCTATGGAAACCAAGAAAACACATAACATGGCAAGATCGGCTATTATTTCTATCCTTTTTCTTCACTGTAATTTTGATACAAGTATACTTCGCCAAATGTTTAATTGTCCATTGACGTGGCCTCACGCACTAATTACTCACAGAGCAGTTTAATTGAATTGCTAATTATGCAATTAGAAAATTCTTGTGCGAACTCAATCATGCATGAAACTTCTTGAGTCAATAATGGATGCTCGATGCCGTCCCTAGTTGCTCAATGTTTATGAAAGATTCAGTAACACTTGTGGGACCGGAACTAGGGTCTTCTATTTTTTATAATAAACTCTGAAGAATTTGATTATTGATGATTTAATTGAAAACTCAAACTTAGGCAAAATAACATGTTATTGAACAACAACTTCGGAAGAATTGTCAATCATCTGCAGATTGATCTCCATTGCTGGCTGCTCGTTGCATGATAACATCTTGTATAAGCATTTTCATGTTGAGGTCAGATGAACCCCCTTCATCCACAACACTTTTCGCCGTTTCGCTGAGCTTTCGTGCTCTCTCTCTCCTCTCTCTTCCTTCTTCTCCTCCATCCATCAACTCCTCGATAACATTCTTTATATCATTGCTCTTCACTTGCATTCCCGCATTCGGGTCATATAAGAGGGAGACGGGCACTTCGACGCCGACTCTCACTCCCGTCTTTACCACGTTCACAACGAACTTTTCATTGCAAAACTGTTCAGAAAACAACGGCCATGTTATCATCGCCACACCGGCTGTTATCACTTCCAGAGTCGAGTTTCATCCACAGTGCGTTAAAAAGCCTCCAACAGACGGGTGAGAAAGTATCAGCAGTTGAGGCGCCCAACCGCGGATCAAAAGGGCCCTGTCATTGATCCTCTCCTCAAAACTTTCGTCTGAGAGCCATTGTTCCAACCCGTCCCATGCATTTCTGATGACCCATATAAAGGGGCGATTCGACGCTTCTAAGCCTAACCCAAGCTCTATCAGTTGCTCTGTAGGCAGGTACGATAAGCTTCCGAGGCAAACGTAAAGAACAGAGCTCGGTTCGTGTGAATTGAGCCACTTCAAACAGCGATGTTCGTCAATTGAAGCCTTGTCACCTCTTTCAGCCTTGTCTAACTCGTCTCTATTGCACGACGAAACAGGACCGACACACCAGACCTTTTTGCATATCAGTTCCTTGTATTTTTTCACATATTCCGGTTCCAATTCTTCAAAACTATTGGCCACGGTCCCAAATGCTTGTTTCTCAGCTTCTTTCAGCTCGTCTTGGAACTTAATCCATTCAGGAGGGAACCGATTAGCAGCTCCCCTAATCTGAGCCTTGTTGATTTCAATTCTATCAGGCAGATCAGGCATCACAAAGTACTCTGTATCGGAAGCTATATCTTCGAAATTCTTTGAAGCTGCAAGCATGTGCACGCATATCAGAGAAAAAATGCCCATCCCATGAAATAAAAGCCTGGGAATATGTAATTTTACAGCAACGTTTGTGGTCCATGGATAACAAAAATCAGATATCAAGCAGCTCGGCGGGGGTTTAGCTTGGCGTAGAAACTGTTCTCCCTGTTCTTTCAGCAAGGTATTAGCTTTGTGAAACTTCATTGCATAATCAAGGGAAGGGAGCATATCAAAATTGTCCAACCCTACTGGTAGCCCGGCTTCGGCACATGGCAATTCAAGGTGGAAAACA
This sequence comes from Petrea volubilis, assembly GCA_026212405.1. Lineage (NCBI taxonomy): Eukaryota > Viridiplantae > Streptophyta > Magnoliopsida > Lamiales > Verbenaceae > Petrea > Petrea volubilis. The sequence continues at coordinate 3,577,866 of CM047882.1, read as the reverse complement.
CGAAGGCTGAACCCAGAATCGACCGCTCGAGCAATCACTCTTTTGAATCTTGTGTAATTGTTGGGAGTGATTAGAATGGTGACGATTACGCCGTCGTGTTTGGCCAGCAATCTGGCTACGTCTATCATCGGGATCATATGGCCTTGGGCCATGAAAGGAAACAGGACAAAATGAGGTTGGTGTTTTTCATGGATATCAACCATTGTAAAATGTTTGCAGACACTAGCTTGGTGGAAGAAGTGGAAAGGTTTGCCTGTCTAGTTATGCTGGAGGAGTAGCTAATTTAATGTTGTATCCTAGCCTAGGACATCACCAGACCTTTGGGCAGTGAACTGATGATGTAAAAGCCTACGTACTCTTGGGTCCAGACCTGGATTGACTGAGCCGCACTGTAAGTTTAAATCACTTAAAACATGATTAACATTAATTCAATCAAATTAGATTTTGGGTAGAGTTTCCAAGTCTCCTTTGGAAACAGCTACTCAAGGCAGGTAGCAAAAACGCGGTTTAACATTTATGCAAACATGATAAGTCTTCATGCATGTGGCCCCAGGTAATCGGCAAAGTCCGATCTTGCAAACTTGTTAACATGGAACAAGAGGAAAATATGGATTCATCCGTCAGAATAAAACACAAAGAGAAAACGATGGACAGGCAGAATTCTTTTCGTATCATGTGAAATTCTTTTTTTATAAATAAGTGGCGTTGAAAGTCAAACAAAAGACCTTTATAAGCTTGACTATGCTTATCCTAGTTTCATATTTTAAAGTGAGAATTCTTTTCTGTAAAGACTACCCTCTATCTGTGAGGCAACTTTTGTTAGGCATGGTATTTAGTGTTGAGGGTTTCAAGCATGCAGCTTCAAATTTTTTTTCGTGATTTTTCACTTTCTTTGAGTATAACTTTTGTAAGTTTTGGACCCTGACTTTTACAAATTCAAAGAGAATAATGTTATTATCGCTCTTAAAATTGATATAGAAGCTCCAACCGTCTTTTAAATATCCATAAATGATCAGAATGTCCCTTCTTTTATTTATTTAGGATCATTTAATTTGTTTATTTGAATAAATAATTAAATATGTCATAATCGCTATTCACCATTTAGTCAACTTTTTTTATATATTTAGGACACGTTCACTTTCAGCGATAACGACAATTTAGGCAATTTAGGTAGCTGAAAACACTTGTTTACTTTGTTAGGTGGCTAACCCGGGTATACGTACCTAAGTGACCCGGGTTAACTATTGGTTAAGGCGGCCTAATTTGACTCGCCAAAGGGGAGAGTTAAAATTAACTAGTCTTTTTGATGGGAGTTGTAAAAGACTTTTAGGACCGCTTCTTGCATTTAATTACGACAAAATGTCATTGTAAACCAGGTCTATGTTGTTGTCTTCCTTCGTTTTTCTTTCGAACGATTTCTTTCTCAAACTCCAAATGGCGCCTCTAGTATCTATCTAGTATTTCGATCCTCCACCATCTAGTCATCTGCGATTGTCAAACAAGGATAGAATTTTTAGGGAATCAATTAAATTAACACCATATTAAAACGCAAAACAAGTGCTATGAAAATAGGGATTCTCGAGGACAACAATGTTGCCTACAAATACGCCGACAACCATCGCATGAAGACCGACAATGCCGCCTACAGATACATTGACAATGAATGCTAGCTTGCTACCGCGTGAGGACCCACAAGAACAATGGCTAAGTTCGAAAGATACATTAGCAGGGAATTGGGGTTTTTTTTCATTTTTGATGTTGGTATGGGTAAAATAGGAAATGCATACATTTAACACGTCAAAATTTACCCCTCAATAGAAACAAATATGGGATTTTGGTCTGCTTGTGTTAAACTAACACTGAAAGCAAACAACATGCGATGCTATAATTGACAAGCGTTTTGACCGACTTAAACCTATTTTCACATTAACTGGAGTTAAATCCCTCATCCGAAATAAATGCGCCCTTAAGATTTAAGTTATGTATAGTGAAAATTAATAATAAAATATAAATAAAATTTGAGTTTATTTATGTAAAAATAAATTATGCCTTTGGTTGATTTGACTAAAAAGAAAAGTTAGAATTTTATTGACGCCAAAATTTTATGTTCTTTTTTTTAATGTTGAACTCCTTTCTTGTAATGTAACAAATATAAATATTATCAATTTAAAAAAATGCGCTAGATGGATGACTATAAAATTACAAATAAAAATATAATAATCAAAATGAATGTTATAATGATAGGTTAATATTTTAAAAATAAATAAATATTTTGGTCAATTTTTTAATTTGAGAATGAAAATAAAGTCCATTTAACAATTTTTAGAGTATCAATATCGATTCCCATAATTAAAAACACAATAAATGATAATTTGCTCCATGTAATGTAATGGATCATCACTAATCTGTACTCCTTCGACTCTATTTGGATCTACAATCAGCTCAAACATATAGAGGGTCCAATCATCTCTAAAAGAAGGCCCACTAGCCCAATAGAAGAAAATAGATGGCCTGTCAGATTTTATTTTATTTTATTTTTATTGATTCTCATCTAAAAATCTCGATTTAATTATCGAACTTTGACTCTATCAATAATTACGTGTGTTTTCCGACATCACGAATCATTGTGAATAAAGTAGGTGCGCAATTACTAAAACGATGTACCACAAGCGGACAATTTATATAAATCATTGTTTTTTTTTACCCTTTTTTTTATTAATATCGCACATCTCTGTGTTTGAAAATACCTTCGATTTTAACTCGAATTCAATATGCTAAAGCATATGCTTGTTGACAACAATAGGGATGATAAGAAATTGATGCTGTAATTTTCAGACAAGCATGCTCCACCTAATGTTTAATTGTCCATTTATGTTGCCTCAAGGCCCTAACATTAATTAATCATAGATTCTATATATACATACATATATATATATATATATATATAGAGAGAGAGAGAGAGAAATCAATAATCAAATCATACATCATTACAATTTAATAGATTTTCATACAAGTATCGTAAATCACCAATAATAAATAATAAATTATTATAAAAAATAATATACAAAATAAATTTACATATGTAAAACAAATAACTCAATTCAATCCATTTTTTTTTAAGTAATAACCCAATTCAATTCGATCAATGTAATTTATAGTTGTTTATGTGTTTGCTCCGACTTGCTTTTTGTTCCCTTTTTTATTTTATTTTATTTTTTTGGGATAATTTAGTAAACCCTTATCATGAAAATGACATGATTTCTTGGCTCATTTGGAGGAGTCTCCCTTTGAAACTTGGAAATTGTTAAAAAAATTGCTTGTTAGTTACGAGCAATGTAAATGATTTAATTGATGATTATCTTTCTAGTTTTAGAGTAATCTAGATTTATTAGGTAAATACACGTGAGTCAAAGTACCTATATATTTGGTTAATTGCATGTTATGAATGCTCCAAATGGCGTGCATGGACGAAGTGAAGATATCGTTGAATTAATGTTTGATATGGTGGATTAATAAAAGGAAATTAAAAATCGCACTCGATCATCCTTATATCATTTCAGTCATTATTATTTCCTGTTTTTTAGGAATATCATGTTCATTTCACTTTCACTGCCCAGCCCACGCAATCTCCCCCACCCCCCTTATCGTCGTCCTACTTTTCTCCTCCACCAGACTCTTTTAAAAGATAATAATAATAAATAAAAAGATCAATTGCATCACTTACAAACAAAACTAATAATAAAAATTAATATTGAAAAAAAAAACTTATGCATAAGTGGAACTCGACCACTGGACACTTTTTTGAATTATAGAAATTTGAGCCCTTACTTTATCAATTAATTAATAATTCTCATTTTCTTTTTTGGTTTTTTAACCATCCGATTCCGATTCACTGGTTAACTAATCCGTATCGGGTACTATAAATGCCACAACAACCCTCCCAATTCAATTACTTGATTCAGAATATTCAAATTCAAATCTTAAACATTGCTTAAAAAAATTTAGCACATCAACTCATTAAACCAACTAATAGTTGGTATTGAAAGTCAAACAAAAAAAAAGGGTCTTATCTAAAATTTATTGTGATAATTACAGATTATTTTTTATGTATGTGAATTTTTTTTTACATAAATAACATCATGCTAAATGACTTTTTTTTATCTAAAAACTTGAATAGCTAAAGAAAAAAAAAGGGGGAATAATTACACATGAGATATTCTATTCTAAATTGTATTCCATCTCTTATTCTAATACATGAATATACGATAAGTGTAAAAATCTCAAATCAAGAGTATAATTAGAAAAATAAATTTATATATATTGCATGAATGTAAATTAACATACAATATGAGATAAAATATCATTTTGGAATGGAGAATAGTATTCGAAATATTTATTATCTCTCATTCATTTATCTATGGAAACCAAGAAAACACTTAACATGGCAATATGGCATGATCGGCTATAATGGGACCTCTTCTCTTTCTTTCTCTCCTTTTTTTGTTTTTTTTTTCCTTTCTTGTTTTCATAATTATGATGGGACCGAACAAATGAAGGTTTTTGGGACTTTAAATAATATCTACAAAAAAAATTGCGTCTTTGGAAAATGTTAAAGTCATTTTTATGTCTCAGTGTGAATCTCAAAATGTTGAAGGGATGTGAATTACCTATGAGCACATGCCAATATCTCGTGGTATGGTGGGGAACATAATGAATTCAAAGAAATGGGAGAGGATTCCAAGCCCTTTTTCATGTTTATTTGTAGTCTTTATAAATGGAGGGTAGTGCTATCGCGAAAAATGACAAACATATATGTGTTATACTCTTTTTGATTCTTTTTTTATTTTTTTTAATTGTTTTAGTTCTTTTTTTTTTTTTTTTTTTGTGATGAACAAGGAGAGAAGCTAATTATTTCTGAAAAAGAACATATGAAAAAAAGGGGGGGAAAGAGTTAATGACGTGGAGATTAATTTGATGATCTCATCCAATTATTTAGTGATATGTAAAAAAAAAAAGACTACCATATATAGCATATAAATTTGCATAATATCATCTACCTTGTATAACCCGATAATATAAGGAGCGAGCTAGTAAGTAGAATGAAGTTGCATAATAAGTTATATAAAAAAAAAACATTGATAAAAATTTATTCGAACAACAAAAACTTTTAAAACACTAATGATACCATATTATTGTCCTATATTCAAAAGAGTATAGGTATTTGGTAAGATTATAAACTACAACTCTTCCCTCACATTACAATATGTCTTTTCTTCAAATGATCAAATCCAACATCTTCAAGACAATACCTTGCATGGTCAAGGCTCTATATCCAACAACAGATTTGAGCATTATCAAATACATATCTACCAAAAACAATTTTTTTAAAGAAATTTAAGTTATAAATATTCCCAACATTTTTGCTATTTTCTAAATGGCTTTGTTTTACGATTACAAGATAGCTAGCAAGATTACTCTTTGAAGTTTGAACATAAAACTCGTATGATTGACATATAGTTCAAATTCTTTGCTACAAAGCAGCGTTATATATTTTTTTCTTATATCATAATTTTTTTTTATCTCAACTACTTATTACATATCATGTATTAATGAGTGAAAAAAAAAATAATACCATTTTCTTATGGAGGATCTCAATGGGTTGGCACAAACAAACCATAAATACCTCAAAAAATAACACAACCTTGTTGGTACGTATACAAAACACAGATGGCAAGAAAGGGATCAATTACATCATCGTTAAATAATTAAAAGAAGAAATAATTGATAAAAACTAATTAGCGGCGGTGGGGGGGCGGCTGCCGGACAAAACCAAAGCCGGGAATGGCTGTTGGAAATTTTCGGAAAATGACAACAAAGATGCTTTCTTGTTTTTCTGGAATTATTATTAGCTCAACGACTATATAGACTTATACCGACAATCGTGTAATATTTGAATTTTGAACACAAATATCTTCAACACATCACCATTTCTACTACATCAACATGCTAATATTATTTTTTTTTTCTTTTTGTGAAATATATATTTGAATTGGTTTGGTGGAAATTGACTTCCGGGGGGGAGGGGGGGGATGGTGGTTTATGAAAATATCTATTGTCGCCAGCGACGATGAGAAAAATAGTGGGTGTGACGTGCATTTTGCAATTTAAAAGCTGTCTTTCTCAACAAATACCGACCAAACTTTAATCATGTGTTTCTTATGGCCTCAACAGAATTTGTGCTACAACACCATGATTAAAAATATTGGCCCATCTTTAGCTGCTTTATACGTGTTATATATCTGGTGATTATTCAGGGCTTTTCTTTTTCCTTTTCTTTTTCATATGAACAGTTCCAAAAAAAATTATTTGATAGAGCGAGATCGAATTTTTATAAAATACTAAAGATATTTTTATGATTTGAAGGTAAAATTTTTTAATTTCCAAAAAAATATTAAAATTTTTTAACTCAATATAAATTTAAAAAAAACGATTGCTCCCATCAGATCCCACTGGCTCGATCCCTATTTTTAAGTTAAATTGGACTATATATATATATATATATATATATATATATTTGTGTGTTCTGAATTACTCACTCAAATGTTGATGCATACCTAAAAGTTATTCTCAAGGAACATAAATTTGCCAGCCAAAACTAATTATATTACTCTCTTTGTTTCAAGGAAAAACATATATTGCATAGTGGTGTTATACTTATGGCTGCTTCAACTTTCCAGATGGCTTCCACTTCAATAAAAATGTATTATAGCCCCTACTGATGAATATATGCCCACTTATCAATTATTTTTAACTCTTTTTTGTGCGCAAAATTTGGTGAAACTTACTGTATCATATCAAATCACGAGACCAATACTGTACATGCCATTACCGACCCTTATATGAATATTATTAATATAAGTTAAAGTGAATGGACTATATGAAAACAAATGAGAAGGTTCTCTTTTTACTATTATAGTTGAGAAATAAATGTTGATTTTACAATTATGATTTCTCATGCTTTTACTGTATGTTGGACTTTTTTAATTTCTTCTACTGCCGATGATTTCAACACATCTCGACCAAATCCAATGCCTTCGCCAGAAAATTCTTATATGGATCGGATGTATGGGCACTGTTCATAAATTCTACAATTCAGATTAGATTATAGAGTATAAATACCGGATTCATAAAAGAAAAACCCGCCTTCACCTAATATTTTAGTATAATAGCAAAAAGTTGCCTTTTGAACCTTGATTTTGACCTTTTTTTGGTAGTTATTGGCTATATCACATCATTTTCCATTAATGGTAGTGCCTTTTGATTCAAAGTTTATTAAATTTTTATTTTTTTAAAAAAATAAAGTTGGTGAATATATTTTGAATTATTATATTTTTGATGTTTCAAATTGAGATAGTTGTAAATAGCGGTGAGATTCAAACATATAACTTCTTATTTGATCAAGTTTGATATAGTATTAAATAACAGTCTTATTTTAAAATTTACGTTGTTAAATTTGAGAAAAATCAAATATTTAATTACTATTTTCACCAATCATTTGTACCCAACCATTAATTATTGAATAAATACTAATGCTCACCCCTTCGTTTAATTGGGTTTTCGCATCTCGTAGAACGGGCATGGTACTACTAATTTTCGATCTATTTTTGTCATAAGTTATTCTTAAGTCACTAAACTACTTTCGAACAAGAAAAATGAATATTTAACAATTGCTTATAGTATCAAATAGACGGGACGAAAGGGATTGGAGGGAGCGGGCATCCCTTGATTGATCAAGTTTTTATATATATAATTAAAATTTACATATAATTTTTTTAAAAATTTGAATTTCATCCTCCGTAAATAATTATAAAAATACCTTTAATATTTACATATAAACATTGAACACCCCTCCCCTCTAACCAAAGATTCTATTTTTGTGTTAAAAGGTGATTTGGGATGGCACATATATACTTATGTTAAAAGTATTAGATTAATTATTTTAATTTGTATCTAATTTAAATTCATGTACTGAAATGTTATATTATCACAAATTTTAAAAAATTTGGCGCACACTTCTACTCTCGCTCAATCTTACAACTGACCTCGCCTCTATTTCGTATATGAGTTAGATTATTATGCCAAATAATCTTAACATTGTGTTTGGTTCTAGGATTTTAGGGGGGAAAGGAAAAGAAAATAGGAAGAAAAAGTATTTTTCAATGTTTGGTTACTAGAGAAAAAGAAAGGAAATGGTAAGGAAAGGAAAATAGAAAGAAAATATAGCATAAATTGAGAAAAAATATTTTCCTTCAAATTAGGTGAGGAAAATGAAGGAAAAATTATGTTGCTCTCTCTAGCATTCTCTCATTTTTCAAGCTCTCATCTCATTTGTTGCTCAAATTAATTTATTATTTGAATATATTTCATGCAATTTTTTTTTTTTTTGTGCAATTAATTGATTATTTAGATTTTTTTGGGATGTGTTTTTACATTTTCCTTTAATTTACAATAATAACCAAACAAAATGGAAGACAATTCTCTAAAAAAATCATTTTCCTTATTATTTTCTTTAACAACCAAACAAAATAGAGAATTTTAAAATTCTTGTAGTTTCTTTTCCTTTCTTTAACATTTTCCGTTCCTCCTAAAATCTTAGAACCAAACAAAGCCTAAATGTACCTTGCCATGCCATATATACTTACTTAAAAAAATATTATTAATTATTTTAATGTGTGTTTTATTTTAAATACACGTTCTAAATTGCTTATATATATTGTCAAATATTTTTTGAAATTTAGAGGCACACTTGTACTTTCACTCGATCTTCCACCTGAACTCGCATCTACTTTACATGATTTATGTTGTCGGTATTTATCTTCGAGCAATTTGTAAGTTTAGACACATTATGTTTGATGAGTTATGACTGTGAGAATGGGCATCACAATCACGGGTTAATTTAGCTATCTAATCCAATTAATGTTAACTAAATATCTTTATCCACTTGTCCAAGTTGGCAACTTAAATCACCGTTACCTTTTAATTAATCAAATTGTGTATTATTATGCATAGGTTGGATAGTGATTTAGGATAGCTCAACTTATTGAGATAGGTTTTTAAACTACCCAAGCGGTAGTTACTGTCATTATCAGGACAAAACAGAGTATATTATTCTTTGATAGAACTTGTAATATGCTCCGGTGGATAACTTTTTGTGACTCATGAGTCATGACCGCTAACTCTTGTTAATTAACTTTGACTTTAAACCTCTACTGACTTTTGACCACCAAGGAAGGACAGACAAATGCTCATATTTTTTTTATTTTTTTAAAAGTAAAATGATTGATTACACTGTTTAACATGTAATAAGTCATGTTAAAAAGTAATTAAGCATTAAATAATAATTTAACACAAACTCCAGATATTATTGTTTATCAGGGTGGAGACAGAACTTTTTGATAGGGACGCGAGACTGAACTTTTTGTAAAATATTAAGGGTATTTTAATTTGTTGAAGGGGCAAAAATTAAAATTTTTGAAAAAATAATACTTGTAAAATTTGACTCGATTTAGACTTGAGGAAAAGCGACCACACCCACTAGAGTACCTCTCTTAACTCTGCCTCCGTTATTTATAGCTTATAGTAGAGCAATACTTACTTGGTCGAATTATACTTTTTAATAAAAAGTGCATCATAATTATAATTCAATTCCAAAAAGCATTCCACTCACTAACGAAACTTTTGTGATGAATAAATTCTATTAGATTGTGTTTGGGTTGGAGATAATAAATAATGATATGTCCTCCCTAACAATTTAAATTTTTAAATAAGGCGATCATTGAATAAAAATATATCAAATTTAAAGTCATTTGAAATCCTTCATTTTGAATTCAAATCTATCCATTCAAAGGAAACCGTATAGATACATGATATATATAATGAATTTGTGATTAAATTCTATTAAAATAAAGGGCGAATTACAAAAACCTCCCCTGAAGTTTGGCGAAATTATAAAAAAAAATCTCTTAACTATTGGAAATTAACAATACCCCTCTGAGGTTTGCATAAATTATGTAATAGTTAACGGAAGGCTAAAATTCCAAAATTACCCTTAATATTTTATTTCAAAAACCTATATGAGGTTTGGTGAAATTATAAACTAACCCCCTTGAGGTTTGATGAAATTATAAAAAAAAAACCCTCAAGTCAGAAATTGGGAATGACGGTGGCCTCCCTATGTCGGAAATTTTTAAAACATACATCTTAAAAATCCCTAACAATCATACAAGCCTTGAGGGAAAAAAAACATAATTGTTTTCTCCCCTCTTAGTCATGAAATTAACAAACCCTATTGGTAGAAGTTTTTTGTTGGGTGAGCAAACCTTAGGGGGTGTATTATAAATTCTGATACTTGAAGGGGAGTTTTTTGTATTTTCAGCAAACCTCAGAGGAGGTATTTGTAATACATCATTGTAATCAATAATTAATAAAATATTGCACAAGGGTATTTTAGGAAAATTATATAATTTTTTAATAGAAACCTAACAAACCCTAATGGAGGGTTTTTTTTATTAATTTGTACAAACCTCATAGAGGTATTGATAATTTTCAATAGTTAAGGAGTTTTTTTATAATTTCGTCAAACCTCATGAGAGATTTTTGTAATTCGTCTTGAAATAAATAAAGTTATCGTAATAAATTAAAATCGATTTCTTTTTGATTAAACTAATACTGATTTTTTACGTTAACGAAGAAAGTCACATTTTTGCAGTGTAAGTCTAATGATGACAATTATTGATTGAAATACAAGGCACCGAACAATTAACAACTACATCGCTTTTCTAGAGAAACGACTAATTAATTAACAACTAGTTAATATGTTTAATCAAAAAGTTTAAGAACTTTTAGACGACCAGAGAGAAGTTTTTATTCGGCGGGGGGGCCACACATATGTCAGCATCGGAGCGTCCATAGACAACGTTGTTCAAGGTTGCATGATTGTTTGGTGGAGTGCAAAACAGGGGATATGAATTGACGTTCCCTTTAAATTACACAAGTTGGTCGAGCGTGCTTAGTGATTAATGCTATTTAAGGCCATAACAAATAATGAGCTAGTATCTAGTGTTACAGGACCACACTCCTAAACATGTTCCCTGCTGCCTAGTTGGCTTGGTCCCTCCTCTAAAAGACCATGTCTTGTACAATACAAAATTACAAATAATTTTTTTTTGGTATTGATAACTTCAAGTTTGAAACCATAGTTATTCTATTAAATGATCACCTTTTTTAATAATTTATTCCAATCAATGACGGAGTCAGGAATTTAATTGAGGACGAAATTTTTTTTTCGAGATTATTAGGTATTAAAATGTATAAATATAAGGATTATATATAATATTAACATATAAAAAAATAAAAGTTATCATATTTATGTGTATATGACCAATTACAAGTGTTACAATAAAAAAAAGAAAAAAAGTTGCTACAATCAAAATAATCCTAAAAAAAATAACAAGTTATTATCTGTTTCAAAAAAAAAAACAAATATAATGGATAGTGAATTGCTTTTAAAAAATACTTAACAAATACATTTTTAACAATAATAAATAAAATTGACATAAATCCAAATTTTTTTTGATACAATCAACACGCGACACTTTATAGATATCAACCGAAAATACACCCCCACAGATGCACGCACACAATCATTCAAAGGGAAAGGACGGAGGACAAGAGAGTTTCGAACTCGAAACCTCATTGGTACCTATTTTGAACCCCCACCACTATGTTACAGCCATAGCAGCAATATAAATCCACATATTGATATATAATCAAAATTCAAAAAGTATTAAAATATATTTTTTTTTCTCTCTCTTTTTGTTCTCATAATCAAATGATATATTCAAAGCTAAAAAAATATCTTTAATTTTTTTTCCCACCTCACATTCCACAAATCACTCCTGATTAAATATGAAATGTCAAATTAGTATGATTCATTTAAGTTCAATAACCTAACAAATTAACATTAAGACTCATTAAGTTTAATATTGAATAACTATCAAGATTCATACCAATAATTCTAATATTCAAATCTATGTACAAAAATCAATTACAAAATAATAATAATAATAAATGTATAAATTTCAAAATTAGTACACAAAACCTTCTTATATGTTGCTTTTGAAGAAAATGTTGAATACTATAAGGTTTATGATAAAAGAAAAATTATAATAGGATTTTTGGTGTTTTAATTAGGATAGAAGAAAAAAGTAAAATTTATTTTACCAAAAAAAAAAAATCTAATAGAATTTTTAATGTTTTAATTTGAAGATAATAAAGAAAAAAAGAGGAAAAGAAACAGAGAGAATTTAATTATTATGATAATGAGATTAGGTAAAAATAAATCAATAAAAGTAAAATAGAATAGAAAAAATTAAAATTTTTATCATGTAACTTATATAAAAATCAATTTTTTTTGACGGGGGGGGGGGGGGGGGGGGGGGATTTTGAAATTCTAATAAATATATATAGTAAAAAATGATTTTTTTAAAAATTGAGGGGCGGGGGCGCCGCCACCAACCCCCCTTTGGTTCCGTCACTGATTCCAACATATAATCTCTTGTTTGCTTTGTTCTTATACCATATTAAATGATCATCTCATTTAAAATTTTAAATTATTAATGATGATAGTTATCAAATATTTATCATATCCAACATATCCCCTCCTTTTTTGTGATGTTTGTTGTTAGAATATTAAATTATTTCTTTTGTGTATATCAACTAAATTATTATCCAATAAAAGAAAATTAGGTTGTTCGTCAATACCTCCTGTTGAATAATCATTTTTACAACGGAGATAACATCATGTTGTTGAGGAAAAATATATAGATACATAATTATGTCCTTATTTTAACAGTTAAATAGTGCGTGTATTAATGATAGTTATTTTGAACTTGAGTTGGGGTCTACGTCCCATTTGCAATAAATGCATAGATATTTGCTAGATTTTCTACGAAAGACTTGCTATGTCCTACTCTACTCTTGGTCGAAATTTTAATAGACTATAATCCAACAATCGTGACTTCTTGTTTCCACTTTGCCCCCTCTACACTCTTTAATATTGCTCAACTTTGTCACCGCTGGGGGTCTCTAGTTAGCTTTTATTATTTTTAATTGTTTGATAATATTAAGGTCTAATGATAAAGTCTCTACATCACTACAGCAGGGTTCCTAGTCATGAGGGGCCCTGTAGTGGCTCAATCGAGTATTGTGTTTGAGTTTGATTTGACAAAAAAATAATTTTGAGATCACTTTAAATAATTTATTTACTTTTTTTCTTCTTAGATATTCATTAAATTAAATGAATAATACACGTATATCATATTCTATTTTATGCACATATTATACTTTTAAATATAAACTATATAATGGAATACAAAAATATATAAATATAAGGATTGCATATAATATATATATATATATATATATATATATTAACAGATAAAATAAGAAAAATTATCATATTTATGCATGTATGACCAATTGCAAATGCTACAATAAAAAAAAAAGTGATACAATAAAAATAATATATAAAAAATAATACTAAAAAATCACAAGTTATTATCTATTTTAAGAGAAACAAATATAGTTGATAATGAATCGCTTTTAAAAATAATTAAAAAATAAATTTTTAACAATAATAAATAAAATTGTCATAAATCCACATATTGATATATAATCAAAACTCAAAAAACATTAAAATAGATTTTTATTTCTCTCTATTTTTGTTCTCATAATCAAAAAACATAGTCAGAGAGCTCAAAAAATATATTTAATTTTTTTCCATCATCATATTTCCCAAATCATTCCCAATTAAATATGAAGTACCAAATTAATAAGATTCATTTAAGTTCAATAACCCAACAAATTAACATAAAAACTCGCTAAGTTTAATATTTAAACAACTATCAAGATTAATACCAACAATCCTAATATTTAAACCTCTGTACAAAAATCAATTACAAAAAAATAATAAATAAATGTATAAATTCCAAAATTAGTACACAATACCTTCTTGTATATTGCTTTCGAAGGAAAAGTTGAATACTGTAGGATTTGTGAGAGAAGAAAAATTATAATAGAATTTTTGATGTTTTAATTGGGATAGAAGAGATAAGTAAAATATAATAGAATTTTTAATATTTTAATTTGAAGCGAATAAGGAAAAAGACAGAAAAAAAGAAAGAGATATAATTTAATTATTATGGTAAATGAGATTAAGTAAAAATAAATCACTAAAAATAAAATAGAGTAGAGGAAATTAAAGATTTTATTATATAACTTATATAAAAATCAAAATTTTATTTTATGAGGGAGGAGGGGGGGGATTTTGAAATTATAATAAATATATATACTAAAAAATAAATTTTTAAAAAATTGAGGTGGGACGGCGCCACCAACCCCTAACTTCGTCACTGTATGTAATTATTGATCAAAAACACCAATTAATCAATTAGGATGTTAGACTACAACCGCCCATAATGATAATGTTTTCTAGCATCTGTACTTAATATTTGGTCCAAGTTGCCCATTTCATTATCTTATACAAGGAGGTGATAATATAAATTTACTTGCCATATTATTTATGAAGTACTCATTTTTATGAGTGAAAGCTTCAATCCATTGCTTTCAAAGTTATTATTTTTTAAACCCTTTATTTTCAATTAATATACATGCGTAGAAACATACGAGTGTCCTACGCGCAAGTATGAAAGAAACAAAATCCAAAATTCAAAAAAGAAAAGGTCTAGAATTTTTAGGTCAGTATTAAAAATTAAAAGAAAATGTTTGCCTCAGAAAAATGCAATATAAGGATACTTCTTTTAGATAATTAAAAGGGGCAAAGTGCCAAATTTCGGATCTAATGGTCCAAAATGCCAAACTGGTGTATTATAAAGTGCTTTCTTTTTTTTTTTTTTTTTGATCTTAATCACTCGGTTCATTGACCGATTAATCCGGATCGGGTTATGCAGAGACCCATTATGGGGGCGATCCTCCCAATCCAATTGTTTCATTCACAACGTTGAGGTTCGAACTCTTGATATTGCTTAAGGAATTTAGTATCTCATTCTACTAGATCAACTGGTAGATGATTATAAAGTGCTTTCTACAAAGCTCATCATATAACCGTAATAATTTTTTAATCCAAAATTGACCAGAGGTGAAATGTCCAAGTTTTGACTTTTTAGGGCGGAAAGTGTGAAATACTGCTTTTTCTGGGTTCAAAACGCAATTTACTCTAGAAGATATTTGACTGTTGCTGTTTTAAGTTAATCCCAGTTCATCGTGTTTCTTGGTATTCGGTTCATTCTGGATTATATATTTTTTCTACTTTTAGCAGAATCAAATCCATCAAAAGCTCAAGTGAAATTAACTGAATAAAAAAAGCGACAGAAGTGATAAAATCACTTCTCCTCTTTTCTGCTCATCGTCCTCCTCTCTCTCTCTCTCTCTCCTCTGCATTAAAGATACACTTTCTTTTTCATAATAATTTTTTGTTCTTGCCATGTACTAGATTCTTGAAAGTTGACTAGTTTACTCTGTTTTAAAACCATATTTAGGGGTTCGTTTTATTATTTTTTTCCTTTAGTCTTTCATTAATTGGTATAGGGAGGTCAACGTATGAACCCTGGTTAAAGAATTGTTCTGACATTGTTCTGAAGGAAAGAGGAAAACAAGGTTGAGCCTGGCAACTGAAAAATAGCACCTTTAAGACTGGTATGGTTCATTTTTTTTTTTTTTTTTGTTTCTAATTTGGCGGTATTTTCTTCTTTTTGGTATTCAACTTGGACATTGGTGGATAAAAATTGAGATGCTGTTCGTTCGATAAACACAGAATTTTTTCCCCCTCTCCTTTTTGAAGAATGGGATCTGTTTGTTTCTTTTGTTTTGTGATTGCTCTTGGGTTCCTTGTTGGTCTCAATACTCTTGCAGTATGTTTGTATCCAAACTAACATTAACCCAATTTTTAGATAAATTTGTTTGATATGTAGGACATGTCTATCCATTTTTGAGAAAGAACATGATATTGTTGTGGATTATGAAATTTATTTATTTCTATTCTGACCAATATTTTTCTTGTTTACTAATTATATATCTCGTTTTTAAGGTCTAAAGGTGAGAAATTCTGGAACTTGTTGGCTTTTAAATCCCTAGCTCATGAGGAAAAAATCTAGTTGCTTTCCAACAGTGTAATTTGGAACTCAGAACTCTTCAGCATTATGCATGTCTGGCCCTGTGGCCATTGCCAATAAGGTCGAACGAGGACTCTCTTTATCTGATAGGACCAAATCCCTCGACTCCATAATATCTAATGATAAAATTCGCTTAAGCGAATTCAATGGAGAGGTTTCTCACGCTTCATCCGAAACCAATGCCTTTAGAGCTGGTGAGGTCTTACTGCCCAATGGGGAATCTTATAGCGGGTCCCTTCTCGGCAATATGCCTGAGGGTTCCGGGGATTATGTCTGGTCGGATGGTTGTAAATACGAGGGCGAGTGGAGATGTGGGATGAGGCATGGATATGGTAAACTTCAATGGCCATCAGGTGCTCTTTATGAGGGTGAGTTTTCAGGTGGTTATATGCATGGCACTGGAACGTATACTAGACCTGATAATTTGACCTACAAGGGTCGGTGGCGGTTGAATCTAAAGCATGGTTTAGGGTATCAAAATTTTCCTAATGGAGATGTATTTGAAGGATCATGGATTCAGGGGTCTCCAGAGGGGCCTGGTAAGTACATGTGGGCTAATGGGAATGTGTACTTGGGAAATATGAAAGTCGGTAAAATGTCGGGGAAGGGTACTTTGACTTGGATCAATGGTGATTCGTTTGAGGGGAGTTGGTTAAATGCCATGATGCATGGGTTCGGTGTATACACCTGGAGTGATGGTGGTTGCTATGTTGGGACATGGACACGGGGCCTCAAGGATGGGAAAGGTACATTTTATCCAAAGGGTAGCCGGCTTCCAACCGGTCAGCAGTTGTACCTTAATGCTCTGAGAAAACAAGGATTGCTGCCTGATTTTAGGAAACAGAACCAGGTTTCACATATTCAGCACGCAACTTCGGTTGATATGGGAGATGTTAAGGTTAGTAGGAACCGTGTTTCTGGTCAGAACTCATCTAAGGGAAACATGCTAAATCTGGAACAATCTCGCGCCTTGAATGTGTCCCTGGAAAGACGTTGGAGTCTGGAAGTATCCATCGAGAAAGTTATAGGGCATGCTAGATCATCGAGCGTGTCAGACACTTTTCTAGAAGGTGCAGATAATGCGGATGACATGAATACTCCAATCTTGGAAAGAGAGTACATGCAAGGGGTATTAATTAGTGAGCTTGTATTGAGCAATAGGTTTTCACCATCTTCTAGAAGAGCAAAAAGGCGACAAAAGAGACTTGCGAGAGAGATAAAGAGGCCTGGTGAACAAATTATCAAAGGCCACAGGAGTTATGATTTGATGCTGAGTTTGCAGCTGGGTATCAGGTATGAATAATTATTAACTAGTGCAGATAAATTGTCTCTTTCCCCAGAAATGTATGCCGCATGCATTGAAGTCATAGTGATATTTTGGTTAAAATTTTACTCAAGATTACAGCTTGCATGGGTTCTCTTGCATTTTAGGACCTATGCAGTTTGATCAACAGGCTCGTACTCATGATTCAGATTACTATTCAGGTGCTGTTGTTGAATATAGCTGATATTCGAAAGCTGTATATTGGCTCATTCAAGTAGTGTAAATATTATTTTAGGTCATACTTGACTATTTCCCATTTTTAACCCTTCCTTGCATCTATCCTGAACCACTAAAGAGCTATTAGAATATGACCAGATATACCGTGGGGAAAATTACTCCCATACAAAGGCGAGAAGTGAGGGCGACTGATTTTGGTCCTCGTGCCAGCTTTTGGATGAACTTCCCTAAGGAAGGATCACAACTTACACCTTCCCATCAGTCCGATGATTTCAAGTGGAAAGATTATTGCCCAATGGTTTTCAGGTATGTGTGGCAAACTGTTCATTTGATGCCTCGTTTTCGTTTCAACAAGGAAATGTGAGATTTTAGAAGTGTTTCAAGTTTTCCGTAGTACCTCTCTTGTGCTTTTGAATTTTACATTTTTCATGTATCCTTGTGACTTCAGCATCACGAAACTATGAATCTTGTCCTACGTTTTCTTTTTAATATTGACTTCGTTACCATCTTGACCACCAAGTGTTGTTTGATCTTATAGGAATCTGAGAGAGATGTTTAGGATTGATGCTGCTGACTACATGATGTCAATATGCGGAAATGATGCCTTGCGAGAACTCTCATCTCCGGGGAAGAGTGGCAGTGTTTTTTTCCTGTCTCAAGATGATCATTTTATGATCAAAACATTGAGAAAATCTGAAGTTAAGGTTCAGTTTCTTGATCTAAAACTCTCTTATTTGCCTTGCTTTTGGTTCATTCAGGCCTACCTTTTGTTAGGGTACCATTCTCTGAATGCTACACATATCATTGGGTTCTCCCTTTGATATCATCACAGTAAGGTTATGTTGCTGGATTTATTATGATCCTTTGATCTCACATGTAGGTTCTGCTGCGGATGCTCCCAAACTATCATCGTCATGTGCGCAGATATGATAATACTCTTATCACTAAATTTTTTGGCCTTCACAGGATTAAACCCTCTAGTGGTCAAAAGGTAATGGGCGTGGTGACTCAAAATTTCACTCTTTTGTAGTTTACAGATTGTCCATCTTAGTTTAATCTCTGTTAATATCTAGCACCGTGTGGTTTACTAAGTAGTACATGCATCCAAGAATTAGGAGAGAAGTTCTGGCCAACCACCCAACACCCATCCCCCTGCTTACTTCCCCTGATATCTTTGAATAGCTTATCGTATCTCATTGGACATGCCTTACTGCTTTGCAGTTCCGGTTCGTAGTAATGGGCAACATGTTCTGCACGGAGTTAAGAATTCATAGAAGATTTGATCTGAAGGGTTCTTCGTTGGGACGTTCTGCTGACAAGGTTGAAATTGATGAGAGTACAATATTAAAGGATCTGGATTTAAACTACTGCTTTTATTTGGAGCCATCATGGCGAGATGCCCTGCTGCAGTAAGTGGTATTAATAATGAAGATTTGTTTTAATTTGTTACATGAATTTTATCTCTTTATTCCATTTCCTCGTATTTTCTCTGATCCCATGCTAACAGTACCCAATAAAATATCACCTGCCTGTATTTTGTTTTACATGTAATTATGTTTGAGCTTTCTTCTTTTTGTGCTGAAGTGTTAATTTTGAATGCTATGATTTGAAAATTATGAAGAGGAAATTTTAAGATACCCTGTTTCAAGTTCACGTAGTTTATTCAATAACACACTTATGCTGCTAGTCGGTTCAAACATATGCAGGCAGATTGAAATAGATAGCAAATTCTTGGAATCAGAGAACATAATGGATTACAGCCTCTTGCTGGGTGTTCATTACCGTGCACCACCACAACTACGCTCCCTAATGTCTTATAGTCAGCGAATGTCAGTGGATGGACTGGGGATTGTTGCAGAAGATGGTAAGTTTAACACGAACAGATAAGTCTTCTGCACTAGAGTTCTCCTAAACTTGTTTAGAGCTTGAAGTTGACAGTGCATTTAGAATTTGATTTGCTGATCTTCACTGGTTTATTTTAAATTCGCAAAATCTCAAATCTCACTTTCAGTTGCTAATTTAAAACCTCAGAGTCTATGGAGGATGAAATATCTCCACAAGGCCTTGTTTTGGTCCCCCGTGGTGCTGACGGCGGTAGTGTGGTTGTGGGACCACATATTAGAGGCAGCCGATTGCGAGCATCATCTTCGACTGGTGACGAGGAAGTGGATCTTCTCCTTCCTGGTACAGCAAGGTATCATCATATAATCATTTACTAATCCATCCTGCTAAATCTCTGACGAGCAATCTCATCACTAGATCAAATTTGTCGCCCAAAGTCAATAGTATAAAGTTCCATTAGATAATGAATTACATAAAGCCTTTTATTTAAGCTTGAACCAATGTCCTGTCTTGTATTATTTTTATTTGTCACACTTTGTGATTTGGTTTTCCACTTAACAGACTGCAAATCCAGCTTGGAGTGAACATGCCAGCAAGAGCGGAGCACATCCCTGGAGACGATCGGACGGAGATGTTTCACGAGGTTTATGATGTTGTCTTATATTTGGGAATCATCGACATCCTGCAAGAGTACAACATAAGTAAAAAGATCGAACATGCCTATAAATCAATACAATTCGATTCACTGTCAATCTCCTCTGTGGACCCCACATTCTACTCTGAACGCTTTTTGGAATTCATTCAGAAGGTTTTTCCGACAACTGCTGTGCCGGGTTAGAAGACCTGAGTGATTTCTTGTCCTTGCAGCCGACTGATAAGGGTTTTTTTTCTTGGCTTTTGTCTCCTCTGATAAAACATCCAGTGGAAGTCCATTTTCACTGGCTCAAAAGCTGTGGAGCATTTGCTGTTGTGTGTAAATGAGGGTGGCTAAGCAGAGGAGAATTTTACTTGTTTCCTCAGTCGATGGGTAAATTCTGTAATTTTTTTCTTGTACTCTTCGACCCCCCTTGGTAAATGAAGATTCAATTTCTTCACTTTCAGTTGTTTTAACATGTCTACAATAAAGTTTCTCAGAGGTATATTCAATTTTAATTTTATTATTTAAGGATTATAGCTATTATTTTGGTTACTTCGTCTCTTCATTTTGTTCATTTATATTGTTTTAATTGTGCTATTGTCAGTGCCTCTCTGAAAACTGTCGTATCCTTGAGGCGGACGAGCTAAAACAACAATGGGAACAACGAGAAATCACTTCTCAGGCACAATGTTTTCTCTGTTGGTTGATTTGCAAGTTGAATTCATGAACCGAGGAATCATCAACTTAACCCAACAAAAGAAGCAATATAAGAATGGTAAAACTTAATGCCTTAATCAGCTATGCACTTTTACAGACGCCGCAGGGTCTCGTACAACTGGAACAACCTACACTCATAGCTATTTTCGTTACCCAATGGCTCAAAAGTGAATCAAGGCCAACTGGCTTCACAAGCATAGTGACTTGGCGAAGATATCACAAAACAAACTCCAGACTCAATCCCGCAAGCATTGTAACTACCCACAATTGCTAACATACCACCTTCAACAAAATCCATTGGTAACCCATGTTGTGATGAAATCTGTAATATTACATTTTCTATTGTTCAAATGAAATAACTCAATAGTGGTGGACATCTTCTGCAGGTCATGCCATAACGAATGCAACAAATCAACCCATGTTAGGAGGAGGAGGAGGGGGTGGGTACCCTTGGCCCTGCATCTGTTGCCCTGGAAACCCTTGTGGAGGCATCATAGGTGGCCTTCCCATTTGCCCACCAGGGGTGAAATTTGCCATAGAGCCACTGCCAACTGGGGGAGGCGGTGGCGGTGGCGCAGGCAAATTTCCACCTGGAGGCATGGGCCTTGGTCCGTTGGCCATAGGAGGAGGTGGAGGCAAGGATCCTGGCATAGATGATGGAGGCCTAGGAGGATTTCCAGATGGTGGTGCTGGAGGGGGTCCTTGCGGTGGAGGCGGGGGAGGAGCTTGGGGTGGGGGAGGTAAAGGCCTAGGTGGGGCACCAGGAGCTGCTGTCCCATTAGCTGCAGGAGTAGGTTGAGGTTTATTCGCCTCTGGCGGCTTTGTCTTGAAGTATAACTGAAGCTGCACATTCAAACATCCAACAAAACAATGTCAGAGAGCATACCTAGTTTTTAGCACTAATAGTTCCTAAATCATTTTGCTAGAACTTGTGGATTACCATCATTGATGACTGGCCAGTGCAGAAATGGAAGTAATGGCAAATTGATACATCAAATTGTTAATGCAGGCCACTACAAACTACATGAGTAAATCATAATGAATTAAGTAGATCTTACAGTAAATAATTCTAAAGAAGAGGTGACATACATAAGTTTTCACCATTTAACCAAGACCAAGTTGGATGCATCATATGGGAATCCGGATCGAGATGGCAGTTAATATTTAACAAAAAGTTAAAAAGAAGAGGCATTATGCATGCATACCGTGAACATCTTTGAGTCTGGATCCCAGTGGGAGAAGAACTTGGGAGTTGATTTATCAATCTCTGTACTTGGGACCTGAAAAGTAAACATTAAGTTTAAGCATAATAAATTATGAATCCTGCATTTACACTTCCGTACAGTGGGAATGAATATTACCTTAAAAGCTATAATCTCATATGGTTCGGCAGCAAACAAAAGATACTGATATCTTTTATCAAACGGTTGAATTTTCTGCATGAAAAGAGCATAAGAAAATTGAGTGCATTGTTAAACATACAGAAAAACGGGAATCAGCATCTGAAAACATTGGAGTACAATATTTTATGCCAAAAGTCATCGCAACGATAGAAGGTACCTGTTCAAAGGATGACATAAACCGATGCCTCGGTTTTGTATTATCTTCAATCTCAGGATATTCTATCTGCAAAATTCCCAACTTATAAAAATTATTCAGGATACAACGTCAATAATTTCAGGTTCACGATCTAAAGTTTCTCCAGCAATCAATACTGGAAAAACAAATTTTGGCTGGGAAGTCACAAAAATTAAGACTAAATAGCTAGGAATTCGTTTGACTGAAGCATGGAACAATATAGTCCAATACAGAGAAAAAAACACAAATATGTGAAAATTTCCCCAAGAAAGGGAATGAGTAAAATAATTATGAAGTCGACTCCTTAATTTCCTTTATTCTGTTACCAGGCACCAGTCAATAAACAAAGTCATGTCTATGCAACAGTATTGGACATGAATAATTACATGCACATCAAAAGGGATTAAAAAAAAAACGGAGTTTTTTAATCACCATGTATGATACAATTTTTTTTTTTTGTGTGTGTGTGTTTCATGCACCAGGCTGAGCTCTATATAATTGATAACATAGCTGAATGCATACAGAAAACAAACCAAACCCCTAGTAATGAACTCACAGTCAAGACTTGTAATCTGTTATAGCTTAAGAAACTAACTAGAAGACCATGACGAGCAATGATAAACTTCCAGTTGCATGCAGTGTGTTTTCACAAGAAGAGTTAATGATCCAGCATGGACTGGTTATAACGTCTATAGAATCTAATATATTAGAAGGGCTGAATGCATACCTGGAAAAGTAATGACCTTTGTTTGGTCTCCGGGTCATATTGCTTAGTCACACGATATCCAGGCCTACCAATTTTAACTGCCACAACACAAAAGAAAGTTTAACAAATAGAAGATACGAAGGTAGAAACTAAAGAATTCCAATACTCACTCTACACTAACCAAATTCTGTTGAAGAATTAAAGATTTCACTATACAGGATCGTACTAAAGAACCGAGATATACCATTTTTTTTTTGTTTTCCAAATCTTGTCAGAGAATTAATGCATTAACAAGATTAGTCCTCAAGCAATTTCAAATGAAAAACAGACGTCCTAAGGTACCAGATTCACAGTTTCTGTACATCTAAGATTCTCTGGCCACTTATGAACCGATAAAAAAGGGGAAATATATCAAAATCATGGCTTCTAAAAAATGCACAGGAACTTAAAAACACCATTTCTGCACCCATAAATTTCACACAGAGGCAACAGTTTTAACACCCGGTTAAAAGAAACAACATCCAAAGCTGAGAATATCAATAAAGTAAATTAAAGAACAGTAGATTGAATCAACTAGTTACCAATTTTTTTCAGGGCAATTTTCCGCTTATGAGGCTGTGGTTGAGCGGGAGCTTCTTTTGCTTCACGAGCCGCTCGCTTAGCCAAGTTAGTCTGATGCCGTTTCCCTTGTGTGTGCGCCAAATAGTTCCCCTCATTATTGTGCAGTGTCAAACAGAGCTTGCACTCATAGCTGCAGAGCAATAATTTTTTCACAAAACAAAAAACACAATCGAATCAATTAAGCTGCGGCACTGCTAACCACCAGAGTCAAAGAAGAAAGAGAAACTAGGCGTAGAATTCTAGGGTTTTACCTTCCGAGGTGATTGCGCATGAAATAGGGATCTTTAGCTAAATCGATGGTTTCGAGGGCGAGCCTGCGAAGGCGCTCGCGGCGGTCGATGGCCTCATTCTGGGCGGAGGCGGCCCCTCCGCTTCCAGGCTTGGAACCCCATTCTCTGTCCATCCCTGTTGCTTCGTTATCCCAATTGACGAATGAATTATGAATCTGCCGGAAAGAAAGACTAGCAAGAGTGATCTTCTTATGTTATAATGGGCGGGTCAATAAATGGGCCCCAGTTAGTGTTCTGGAATTGGGCCTATTTGGATGCTTGTTGATTTGGCCCAAAGTTATTTAAATCCGACTGATGAATTTTTATCCGAATGCGATCCGAATCATTACCCGTTAAAAATAGTATGAGACTATGAGTTGCTTTATACGTCGTCGTTTCAGGCAGATGGTTTTCTGCAAGATAGAAACACAGAGAAACCCACGCCAAAACCCTCCCCCGCAATTGTGCTCACTCAGCGACGTCCGTAGTTGATACTCCACTCTCAGACACACAGTAGACGGAGAGAGAGAGAGAGAGAGAATGGTGGTCCGTTTGCGGCTGTCGAGATTGGGATGTCGGAACAAGCCGTTCTACAGAGTGATGGCGGCGGATAGCAGATCCCCGAGAGACGGCAAGCATTTGGAAGTCTTGGGCTACTACAACCCCCTCCCTGGTAACTCTATAATCTCAAACCCACTCCCATTTTCTCTATCATTTTTCAGATTGTTATTAATTACCCACGGATATGAGAAATTTGAGTCTTGTACTAGCATTGAATTGGAGCCCTGGACTTGGAATCCATCTATATTCGGATTGAATTTTTTTCTGATCCTCAAATTCTATGCTATCGGACTTGACCTACCTTTGTAATTTTGTACTCGTGTGCTTTTCGAGGACTACTGTAGCTAGGAGTTCATATTACTTATCAGATTAAAAAAGTGATCATTCATTTTAATTTGCGAAATTATGCAGGGCAAGATGGCGGAAAGAGGATGGGGATCAATTTTGACAGGGTTAAGTAAGTGTATGATATTCAGTTCTGAATGTGGTCCTGCAATCTAGTGTTTATACTGTTAAGCTTATTGAGATAGGCCTGAGTTCCAATTTATCTGTTCTTTAGTATTCATGAGGAGGAATGGATATCTTAAAGATTATTGAATTACATGTTGCAAGCTGGGTTTGAGGACTTTATGGTTACAAATTGGATTTGTTCCAAGAATTAACACACACTGTGGTATTTTATACTTCCTAATAGCTCTCCTTATTTTCGATTCAAACTTCATCTTTTCCATGTTCCCTACCAAATAACATCAGCTAGGCATTACTGAGCTAGATCACATGTTTTAAAGAATTTTACTGCATGCTGAGGTAGTCTGTAAATCTTGTAAACGGTCAGTTATAACTTGCTTCAACTTGAGTCTCAACTAATTTGCAGCATAAATTGCCTCGATCCCTTCTGTTGTGAGGCATTGGTAGTGCAACTAGACAATCATTTCCTGGGATAAATATCACAATCTGGAATTTACTTTACGTGTTCACCTAAATATTTCGTTGTTTGTATCTCCTGACGTGTCCGGTCGCCATCCAGGTATTGGCTTTCTGTTGGTGCACAGCCCTCAGAACCTGTTCAGCGCCTTCTCTTCCGATCTGGCTTGTTACCCCCTCCACCAATGTTGGCCATGGGAAGAAAGGGTGGTCCACGAGACACTCGCCCAGTTGATCCGATGACTGGACGTGTTTTGACACAGGGAAAACAAGATAGTGTTGAATCAGAGGAGGACCCTAAAGTTGATGAAGTTGACGAAGAGGAGAGTTCAAGTTCTCAATGAGAAATGCATGTTTGTTTCAAGATTGGTTTGCTTGCATGTGATGTTTGCCTTCCTAGGTGGGATGAACCTTCAAAATAGGCATATTAAGGGAACTTTCCATTCTTACTGAGATATATGATACTGTTGGTAGTTTGCTAAGCTATGCATGTTGTTCCCCAAATTATCATCCTTTAGTTTCTCTCGTTTGTAGAATTTAATCATATTCATTCTGTAGTTTGGTTCGATGAATTGCCATGACGATGTCGAATAGGCTTTCTGCATATGAAGTAGGATCAACCAATTTTCCTTTGGAGGAGGAAGGTCCGTGAGTGTTTGAATGGAACCATTTCTAGGTTCTCTTTGCTTTATAATTATGTTTGGGATTCTCTTGTTATTTTTCTCCTTTTTTCTGGTGATAAAAGTGGAAGTTAATAATGAAGAGAAAGAACAAAGTAATTAGCACTTGTACCTATTAATCTACTAAGAAAGAAACCACGGTTTCGGCAATGCTCCTCCACTTTCCTAAGCAATCTAAATTATGTCCCACAGTAGTTATATGAGTTGATATATTCTATTCTCTTGTTGTTTGTGATATGTATTATATATATAAGCAACAAAAGTTAAAGTTACCGATTGTCCCGGACTTATTCGAGTTGAGCCTTATCATAACATCCGATACTCAAAAGTTAGATGCACTCAAATTCGATTGGCTCGGCCCAAGTGTAAAGAGCCTAAAACTCATGAGATGCTTTACCCAATTGGAGTTTTTTTATCTGTTGAATACTTGTTTTGTTTTTTAACACTTTTAAACATCATAATATTAAAATTCAATGGCGAAAATTAACACTCAACCGATAGCATAAAATTTTCCTAATTCTATACGAGTTTGATTTAGGTGTGTAGTCACACACAGATTAGGATTGCTGATGGTGACACTGTGCCACTTGTCACTCTCGAAGGATCATCAGGTGCTTGCATTCTAAAGAAAGGGATACATGCACCACAATTTTTTTCATTTTCTTATTTTGTCTAAAAAAAAATTCCGGTAATGTCCTTTTCCTTGTAATACGAAATTTCGTTTGTTTTATTTATTCAAATATGTTTTTTCTTTGAAGCCAATTCACTGATGTTCTGTTGCCATCATGAGAGGGCCATGTAACCAACTACTTAAATGGAAATAAATATAATTAGTGTCCCTCAAAAATCTTGTTTAGACAGATTTAATTTCCCTTTGTTGAGACAATCAAGGGCTAAAATATGTCGCAGCCTTGATCCGGCCCAACAATTTTCAATTCAAAATAGGCGTTTAGTTGGTGTCCAACGAGCATATCTTAACCCTACGTAATTATTAATTAATGCTGGCATATGGTCACCTTATATTACTCAGAATTCAAATTTCTCTTTATCAAGGGGGGAAAAACATATAGAAAAAGGGATTAAAGAAGCTCTAGAAATGAATTTGTGATGGTCACTTCCAGAATATGTCAAATATTTTATTTCATTAATCAGGCTTGAATTAACCTCAACGTTGGTTCGTTATTGTTTTTTTTTAACTAATTTAAAAAATTAATTTTCTGCAATTTTATCTAACTCCGGAACGAGTGCTGTAGGGACCTGTATAAGTGGCTCCTCTTCTAATAATTATTTTTTACATACATGAACACGAGATCATGCTTAAATGATCTAAGCCCCTTGCATGTGCCAATTGTTAATTGCCATTTTCTGTAGGAAAAAAAAAAAAAAGAAAATTAAAGTGACAAATAAATAAATAAGAATTGACCCAGTAAGACATCATGGGCCCTTCAAAACTGAGCTTCACAATTGCAGAGAAGGCCCACCAAAAGCAATCCTCATGGAGCCCAACATATATTATCCCTCTCTGACAATTAACGTATCGCCCCCATATTTCCCTCTTTATTACAAGTATGCCATCGGACTAGAGTCACCGTCACAGTCAAAGTAACCAAACACAAACTAAGTGCGTTGCGTTTCGCGCAAAAATGGGAATCGCATCTGAGTCCTAAGCACACAAAAGAAAAAGAAAGGAATAACGTTGTCCTCTGGACCTCTGCTCACCGTTCCCCTCCACTCTCCCTTTCTCTCTCTCTCTCTCTCTATACATACAGGCACGCTGTATCTATACATTTTGTGCGTATTTTGTAGCTATATAGAGAGAGAAACTTAAGTTCGTAAAAAGCTTCGCATCTGCTCGCCTTCCTGAGCTCTTCTTTCTCTCTCATATTGATTGCATAATGTCACTGTTATAGTTGTTGAGCTAAAAAAAATATTGAGCCAGCTTGAGAAGGAAAGAGTATATCTGTTCTATTATTAATTTTTATCATTTTTCTGTATATATATACAGAGAGAGAGAGAGAGAAAGGAAAGTGGTATTTTATTTTTTCCAGAAAGAGAGAGCAAAGATATTTGGATGGGGACTTCAGGTCAGGGGCAGAGCAACTACGATCTGTCGTTCAAGATCTTGCTCATTGGAGATTCCGCCGTCGGCAAAAGCAGCCTGCTCGTCAGTTTCATTTCTAACGTAGTTGATGATCTTGCACCTACCATAGGTACTTCTACTGGTTTGGCCTCTTTCTGATGTGAATTTTGAAGTTTCTGTTCGATTGTTGAGCTTGAGCGAAGTGTGAAATTTGATCAAGTCCGATCTCCAGCTTCCAATTTGTTTATTTGTAGATTTATGAAATGTGTTGGTTGAGATCGTTTGAATTAATCATAGAATTATGTTGAATTTGATGCTAGATTTGATCGTTCTTTTATGTTTGCTTATATAAATCTTTATTTTGTATATTTCAGTGCTATGTAGTTGTATTTGAGCTTATTTATTCCTGTCTTATTTGAGTGCAAACAAGAATTTTGGTTATTTGTTCCTTTACTCATTGTAGATAGTTAGGTGTTGGAGCTATTTTGATTGCGTGCATATTGTGTCTGGTGGTGCTAAGACATGTTTTTTGGGATTCAAATAAGCAATTATTTAGATCATATGGCTTGTCGAACATATATTTTTTTTTGTAATTTTTTATACATGCTGGTTTTTATGTTTTTTCTTTGTTTTTCTTTGTCCTTGTGTCATGATTCTGATGTTGAGTAACTGTGTCATTTGAGTAATCAACACTTCAGATTCAATCAAGTAGTGTGAGCTTTGCTTCAGGAATTGTATTCATTCTCATGCAAGATTTGATTGGAGTTACATTTCAACTTCAAGCAAATATAAACTAAAAAAATGCTGAAGCCAACTATATACAAACATTTTGTCTCGCTAGGGTATTGGGAACACCCATTGTGCCCTTGCTTTAACTAAATATAATGTTGCTTCTGAAATTATTGAGCTTTTTGAATTACCACCCAACCCACCCCTTTATTTCTTTATACTTTTTAAAGATACTTTGACATTAATTATTCATCTTATGCATGGTATATCATTATATCTTGAAATTTTAAAATAAAAAGTTTCAAATATTCATCTGATGATGAAGAATTTCTCTTTGTTTGTCTCCCTTCTTTTATTCAATTTATAGGGGTGGATTTTAAGATCAAGTTTCTCACAGTTGGTGGGAAAAAATTGAAGCTTACTATTTGGGACACAGGTGAGCACTTTTCAATGATCTTCACTTTGATTTAACCCTCTTGAAGAGGATCTAAGCGATTTGTTGGATTTCTTTTTTCATTTTATTTTATTTTATATTATTCTCAGATTAACATGAATCATAACAATACTTATGTCACTTTTTATTCTTAACGATGAGATTTTCTATGTCTTTTGCAGCTGGACAGGAAAGGTTCAGGACATTAACAAGCTCTTACTATAGAGGTGCTCAAGGGATAATTCTTGGTGAGGCATGAATAAGCCTAGATTACTATCTTGAAATATCTTTGACTTCTCCCTTTAATGTATTTACAGTTAGAAATTTCAGTTGTCAACATACGGTTATGATTTGGAGCTTGTAATGCTGTTGAGTAAATGGAAAACAACTGGTGTCTTGCCAAAATTTCATTGTTCTTGGCACCAAAGATTATTGAAGGGTCACCTATTTCTCCCTAGTTGATATGATTTCTTATATCTGTTAGAGAATGCTTGTAGGAGAATTATTGGTACTTGTTTATATCAAAACAGACCAAATTTAACATTTTGCACAATTTGCAAATACAACCAGAGCATCAAAGTCTTACAACTATAGTTTTGCAGTCCTATGGGCAATTTGTGGTCAGGTTTTATATTTATAGAAGTTTACGTCTAATGTCATTGAGAGGTTAACTTTCTGTATGGTTTTGTAGTTTATGATGTAACGAGGAGAGATACGTTTACAAACTTATCTGATGTTTGGGCAAAAGAACTGGAACTGTACTCCACTAATCAGGATTGCGTCAAGATGCTTGTTGGAAACAAAGTTGATAGAGTTAGTTCCTTTCTCTCCTGCTTTCTCGTATTCTCTTGCTCCGTTTTTAGTTTCTTTCATGCTCGCAGAAGTGATCTCTAGGAAGCCTCCTTTGTTGATTAATCATTATCAATGCGGTCTCATCTTTCTCAGTATTTCTATGCTGTCTAGTAAAGATAGTAGACAATAAATAGAAGAATTGTATAAACCCTGGGTTATCGCTATCAGAAAGCAAATGCGTCGTATATTTCATTATGAATGATTCGGTTGCTAATTTGCAATAAAATAGGTGGTCCATGGTTTTGTTCCCTTTTCTTCGCTCTCTTTTCACCGAGTATCGATTCAGTTGATCTGTTTTCTGTTTGAGACTTTGTAGTCAAGTTCAGCTTTCCTTGTCTCTCTTTCTCATACTTTTCCAACAATACTGCCATTTCAGGAATCTGAAAGAGTTGTGAGTAGAGAAGAGGGGATGACCCTGGCAAAAGAGCTTGGATGTCTATTTCTTGAATGTAGTGCTAAAACTCGAGAAAATGTGGAGCAATGTTTTGCAGAGCTCGCATTGAAGGTAGATGAATGCATTACTATCGATTTTGTTCTATGGGGACTACATCCCTCCTATCAAAAATGTGGAGCAATGCTTTGAGAAGTGTTTTAGTGGCTTCTTGAGCCGAGAAAGTCTCTTTTACTGCAGTTTCTTGATCTTTATGTTCTTGTTTCTTTGAGTCCAGATATAGTTTGTTGCCATTATTATTAATAAGTGAAGTTCCCATTGTCCCCAGATAATGGAGGTGCCCAGACTACTTGAAGAAGGATCAACCGTCAAGAGAAATATCTTAAAACAGAAGCCAGAGCACCAGGCACCTCCTAGTGGTGGTTGTTGCTCGTAGAGTGTTGCAATAGAAGCTTAATGTCAAGCAACACATGACATTGCTTTCCTGATGGCAAATTTCTCCTCGACATTTTATGCTCAAAATGTGTAAATGGTAGTTCCTTTTCTTCCTCCTACTGCTATATTGTGCTCGAGCAGCGCTAGGTGTGTTGCTCTGCTGCCGCTCTTATAGTAAGATTGGCAGCTTCGTGTAAAGTTGTGCAGTTTGGTGTTCTGGTCTCGATAATTCGGTTCAGAATCTAACTAGATTGATGAGAACAATATGTTTTTATGTGATCTCGTATTTGGCTTTTAATGTGTTTTTCTCATTGCATTCTGGAAAACTTGACTTGCATCTCTCTGTACCGACTAAAGATTTCTTCATCAAGCTTTACAAAAAGGCTCTTAGCTTAATGAATATGTTCCTATTTTTTAAGAAGTGTGGGAAACATTATCAAGAGTTCGAATCCGTGACATCCTCCACAATTTAAGCAGTACAAAAGGAGAGTTCGAATACTGACATCCTACACAATTTAAGCAGTACAAAAGGACTTTTAGTCAAATGGACACGTCCCTCTAAGCAGCATAAAGAACACTCTACTCTTTATTTGGTTATACCCAAAAGGCAAAAGCCAACGCAAAGAAGCAAGCAAGTAAAATGTTTACATCAGAAGCATAAAGGAATTTCTTCCCATAGGTATTTTCTTTGAAAACATAAAATGGTTAAGATAAGTTTTTATTGTGTAGTTGTTTATGCATAACGCAGTTTTCTTGCTCGAGCATTACAGGAGATAATTGATTAAACCGAACAAAATGTTTCTCGTCCAAGCATCGAAGTAGATAATTAATTATTAACACAAAAACTAAACTATAACAATTTTACTTCACAATATTACTGTTTAGAAAATTATTTTTCCCCATCGTATAACTTGTTAATTCTATGTGGCACAACCTCTCTAAACTGTAACTAGAACTAGCCAGTTGCACACAGTCTGTGCAAAATTTTAAAAAAATGTACAGAAAATTTAAATTTTGACAATAAAATTGTAATTTTATTAATTTTTCAAGTGAATAAAAACTTTTAGTATTTATTAAATTTCAGACAAGTGACAAAAATTAAAATAAGATAAAAATATGGTATTGAAAACTAATTATATAAGAGTTAAAAATTATCGGATGATATGATATGACAGAGAAGATAGAGGAGAGAGGAGACATTAAACACTTAAAAGAAAATAGAAAATATAGTACATGGAATAGAGGGTAAAAAAAAGTGAGTGCAAATTAAGAAAAGAAGTATGATCAGATCGTGTATTTAAAATTTTAAATAGTATAAAATTAAAATTTTTATTTTTATTTGAATATATGTTTTTAATTATGTTTTAATATATTCAGTGAATTTATTAAAGACAAAAATGATTAAAATTGATTAAATTATAGGATTGAAAAAATAAACAACAAAGTAAATAAAATATATGAATTTGTTAGAAGAGAGAATGAAGAATAGAAAGCAAAATAGTTTCAGGTAAGAATAGAAGAGCGAGAGCATGAAGAAGAGATAAGAGATACGTGAGAGGCAAAAAATGACAAACCAAAGTCATCGAGTAGTAATTAGGAGGTGCCGGTGCTTATAAAAGAATGTAAGATTACAGATAATATAGAGAGCAAATATGTTCAATAACTCCTAAAACATTAATTTAGGCTGAAAATTTTCCTGCTAATGTAACTTCAATTGGGGTATTAAGCTGTTCGAACTATATGATGAAATACAATAGTGGCACAATATCTGTAAATCAAGGACAAGCAACCTCACTTGAATAGTTAGTAGCATCTCAGTGCTACGAGTCAATCAACAGTTCATCACAATATTCACTAGTGAAACACAATTAGATGGATTATTCTTGGCATTACAATGTAATACAACAAATCAAAAGAGGGCCAGATCCCTAAAAGAATCAAATTGGTCTAGTCCCATGAGGCTTCTGCTCATCCCATCTCATAATTTTCTGCTTCCTTCCACATGAACATCTCTCAACAGTTACAATTGATGAAATGAACCTTGAATAAATAGTACACGAACCCGATCCTAGTGCATAACATGGGAACAACCCACAATGTATTGGCCAAGGGGGGAGGGGTGTGTGTGTGTGTGTGTGTGTGTAGATAGCAGCTCAGAATTAGCAACGATGAAAAGAGGGAACAAATAGATACTTGAAGAACCACTACGACTAGCCAATCCTGAATAGTGTTTTGACATTCATCTTTCAAAACTGTAATGTTACAGTTACGTAATAAATTTACTTGGTTGCACCTGAAACCAATAAGGTACTCTTGTACAAAATCTTTTAGCATATCTAAATCACAATATGAAAAGATCCCAAAACCAAAATTCAAAATTTTGGAGCTGACTACTAATTAACTACAACTCCTGTACCCTCGTCCAATATCCTCCTAGCTTCAGTTCCAGGGTCAGCAAGTTCAGCTGGAGTCTGCAAATATTACCAATCAACTAATAGTTTGGTTTTAGAAATTGATGGAACCCCAAATGATATACTTACCTTCCCATAGACATTTGTCCTAGTTGGAGAAGCTCCGTAACTGAGCAACAATCTTATGACATCCCCGTATTCGCCTCTAGCAGCATGGTGAAGAGGCTGACACACGAAGCAAAAAATTCTAAGACTATGCAAGTAAATTTGGTAGTTAAGGAGCTTTTCTTCACAAGTTGAAATAATGCCACAAAAGTTAGACAATCCAGATCAGCATAACTAGATAGACTCACTGTGTCCCCTTCAGTATCAACAGTTTCTAGCATTCTCTTCACACGCTCTGGATCATTAGCAGACCTTATAAGAAGTTGGGCTATCTCTGTATAACCTGCA
This sequence comes from Petrea volubilis, assembly GCA_026212405.1. Classification (NCBI taxonomy): domain Eukaryota; kingdom Viridiplantae; phylum Streptophyta; class Magnoliopsida; order Lamiales; family Verbenaceae; genus Petrea; species Petrea volubilis. The sequence continues at coordinate 3,543,796 of CM047882.1, read as the reverse complement.
AATTAGTATTATGGACACAGAAAGCTAGGAAGTAAGACACTAAGGAACAAGACTGTTACAGGGAAATAGGAAGCTAGTAATAGCACCTCCTGCACAGGCGTCATGTAAGGGAATTCCTCCATCCTCATCCTTTGCCTCCAAGTTGGCTCCTCTTTCCAACAAAAACTACATAATATCATACATTTACAAGTTATAACCTTGAGCAAAGGTCCATATCACATCAGCAAATAAAACAAAGGTAACAAAATAATGAAAAAGGCTGGCATTCTAGCTCATTGTTGACAGAGATGACTACACCTGGACACAACTCAAATTGCCATAAAGACATGCCAGATGAAGAACGGTGTCACCATCCTCGACTGGTTCATCAATGCTGCCATCAAAATTATCTGCAGTAGTCCATAAAGTTTGTGGTATTTGTAAGTTTTAGCTTGTATGCAAAGATAAAATGTTCAATCGCAAAGGAGGCTCCAAGATATGGCTATGTATACAGTGTGCTCGTTTCATGTGAACAATTGAGAAGATGAGGAAAATTCAATCACGAGGTTTCCTGTTGGAATGTTAAAGCAACACGAATTCGTTAACTGCTGAACATCCAGCAATTTCAACTTATTTCGCATGAATCAGAAACTGACTTTCGCACATAATCAAAATTCAAAATTACTGGCATAGAATCAAAGTAGACAAAATCGAAATGAATGTGATATCAAATTCTTAAAAACAAGTTCAATCTTTCCCCACACAAAGCAAAAAGGCATCAAAATATTGGAAAAGGAATGGGAAACATACCAGCAACAGAATTCAAGCGCAAACCTAACTTAAAAACAAGAAGTTTCCATTTTCAAGCATCGATCAACATAAAATTTCAATCAATAAACCAGGCAGAATACAGCGAATCGCGTTTTGTTTTTTTCTCAAACATCAATCAATAAATACACACAATTACGAATATCTTCGTAAGGAAAATTCAGCAGGAAAATAACCATTAGAGCATATAAAAAGGCATAAAACAGCAGTGGTTAGTGGTTACCTAGGGCTAGGCGGAGGGCATTGAGGTCGCCGGACTCGGCGGCGGAGACGAGGGGGCGGAGGTGGAGAGGGATTTCGGCGTGATCGATATCTTCGTCATCCATGAAGTCGACGCCTTCCTCCTCGAATAGAGCGGCGCCATCCTCATCGTCACCCTCTCGTCGACCATGGGGCACCGCCATCTCTCTCTCTCTCTCTCTCTCTCTCTACACCAGAAGTCAATAATAGGTTTCAACTAAAACCCCAATTGTCTCTCAAAGTCTCTAGTTACAACCGTCAGGGCTCCTTCACTGTTCTATGTACCACGGAAAACCTCGGAATAAATTATTTTTCGGCCCCACCCTTTTAAGCGACGTTGCAATTTCGTCACCTATAGTCTTAAAAACTCAAAAACAGCTTCATAATTTAATTTTTCTTATTGTAATAGTTTTAGTTTCAAATCAAAAATTTGTCAAATATTAGCTTATTAGAGAAAAATTTTATGCTTTTTAGGGAAAAATATCCAAACTTAATATGACCGTGTGGAAAATTACCTTTTAATATCACACTTTTGTGATTTACTATTTATTTTCAAATTTTCAATTTAATTTTATAACTTTTTCTGTCACAATTATAGAAAAGTCACGTGCAACGCACAAGCCCTTTAAGGTCTTCCATTTCATAGGTGGGACTTCGTTTTCAAAGTAAAAATTTACCCACTATTAGTACCTTATTAAAGGTATGTTAAAATACAAAGGAATAAAATGCCGGGGTTAGAATTTTTATATTATTAAGCCTACGTTTGTTGGGCTTGTGAGGCCCAAGAAGACAGCCAGAGAGAATGTGATACTTATGCTATACATTTTAGGCCCAAAAATGAAGGCCCAGAATATCTGAAAGGATGGTCCAGCAAAGCTGGAACTTATATATAATATAGTAACAACAATTAAAAAAAAACATTAACAACTATCAGTTGGTTTAGCGGGATAAGGTACTAGAACCCTTAAGCAAGGTCAAGGGTTCGAATTTTATCATTGTGAATAGAGTAATGGGGTTGGGAGGAGCACCCCCATAATGGGTCTACTGTAGTACCCGATTCGGGTTAGTTGGCCAATGAGCTAGAATCAGGTGGATAAAACCAAAAAAAAAATAAAAAACATTAAAGTGCGTAATTGGTAGTTGACATGTAAGAGCTGTAACATTCTGTAATTTCAATCTTGTGTTCCCTTTTTTTTTCTGACATCTTTTTAATACCCAAACGAGAGTTTGTTGCAAAAACTGAGTCCACATCCAGGGGAACAGGGCGTGAAATTCTGAGAATACGAGTCACCTCCCTCCCTCCCCCCCTCTCTCTCTCTCTCTCTCTCTCTTTCTCTGTGTGTGTATATATATATATATATGTGTGTGTGTGTGTGCTGTGATTCAGAACACACATGGAAGCATATATATGATATGAGCCACAAAAATTAGTATCACTTTATGCAGCAATATATGTACAGAGACACAAGAAGCATGTGCATCTTTCCTTTTACTGGCAATGGCCACTGTCCACTATGCCCCAAATCATAAACAAAACACTTAGTTTTACAACTCACACTACTAACATTTAATGAGTCTGCATCGATATGCATGTCCCATTTCATATAAATCGACAAATTAAAAACAAGAATAACACCTTGTAAGTTTTGGTTTCAAAAAACTTATAAGCATTCATTAAATATAGTTCAGATAAATTGTTCATAGTTTTAATATTAAATTAATTATATATACGGAGAATTATCCTCACGTCTCTTAAGGTTGGGCGAAATTACAAGTAACTTCCTTTTGTTTTGAAAATTACTAATACCCTGAGTTTTATCTCCTTATTATTAAATCAGACGGAAAAATTGCAATGCCCTTTTTGCTCCTAGGTATTTTTAATGGTGAATGACCACCATCTCCCCTAAATTTAGACAAAATTACAAATGACTTTCTCTCGTTTTAGAAAATGACTAGGGAGGTGAGGTGTATAGGTTTGAAGGTAATTTTGATTTCTGACAAACTCATGGACTGAGGTGTGACATTGTGTGTGTGTGTGTGTGCTTGTGTGTGCGTGTGTGTGTGAGACATTGAATCCCTACGAGCCACATGTCTTTCTTGTTTGTGTGGGGTGTTTTAGACAATGTAGATATATGTAACTAACAATCATGTGTAGATGTCAATGGCCCATCTCTTTTCCCTTTCGCAGTACGTGAATGATTCACCCAAAGTAAGAATCACATGCTGCCATTCAGCACCAGTCAAATATGTATATTTGCAGCAAATTATATATGTTGGGCCTATGTTAATTAGGCATGTTTATATATTCCCAAGTATAATATATGAAAAATTAATTATGGGCTTTGTTTGGTAACTACAAAATTCATTGTAGACAAGTAGAGTAGAGTCGTCATGGATGATGTGTGTGAATATTTTAGTCAAATATGTAGTATGAACATTTTTGGTCAATATATATTGTAGTCTGCAGCAAAATTAATAACCCCACGTTTTAAGTTTTCTAGCATTATCATTGTCAATTCTAATACATATTTAACCTAACTAGTTTATCTTAATTAATCGAAGGAGGATAATTAATTTATTCTTCTACTATTAAGATCTAACATTTTGCCTGATTAAATATCCAAGACTTATAACATAAGGTACTGAGAGATTAAATCCCCATTCTCGTACTAATTAAATAATTTTAAAAAGAAGGATCACTCACGATTAAATACAAAATGACAGTGATAAAAGTGATGTCACGGGCCTGTGAGAGGCTTTTGGTATTTTACTCATCCAATTATTTAGAAATAAAATTTCAATTTCATAATTAAATTCCATCATGATACAATTCCAAACATTGTAATCACGACAAGAATAGACGTGTCAGACTAATTACATAGTACTTGCACCACTAATTGGCCCAATGAATTATCCAATCCACCTCAATGTATCCTAAGTTGCTCCAATAAGTTCATCCACTGATTTCAATTCTATATATCGTAAAATTGACGACAATCAATATACTATTTTCAACAAACCAAATTATTTATCTCTAGAACTTCGAAAAATTACGACTTATGTGCTCCTTGTTTACACTTATCCGAAATCGAAGCTAATTGCCAATTGTGCTGTCATTACCCCAGTGACGTATTGTGGTGGGATTGTTCCATATGCTTGCTTCTTTGGGTGAAACTAACTGAATTCTTAGGCCATCTTACCCAAATTAACCGTCTCATAAGATACTACCATCACTTGAATAATATTTGAATAATTAATGTTTTTAATCATTTGATTAATTATGATAATTAATGTCACAATTTTATTATATTTTCTGACATCAACATATTCAAATCTAGTGATTAAAAACAACATTTGAGTAATACTCAAACGGTTGCTCAAATGGGTCGCATAAAATTTTTCACCAGCCAAGATGTGTATTAGTCTCGAAAAAGTATCAGAGAAGATAATATCAATGATGAAATATTGAGTGATAATATCCAAATGTAAAATATATAATACTTTATAATTTTCATAAGAATGATTTTTCCAACTAATCTTAATAATAACTATATTTGAATTATCATAGTTGATGATGCACGTATAATATCAATATAAACAGATTTACGCCTATAATTATCACCGATCATTGTGATCGAGTCACAAACATTATAAACAGATTTACATTGAGGTTTGACATGAGTTCACAGAAGGGGCTGTAAGGTGCAATTACCTCTTAAAATTTGTATAAAATTATATTTTATATGTGTTTTTATTAAAATATCAAAATTTTTTCCTTACCCTAAATAACAAGAACATAATTCATATTTTATAAAAATTTAGGTTCGTTCCAAATAAAAAAGCCTGACTACTTTTGGTATATAAATTTTCTGAATCAAGTTGAGTTCGAAAAAAATTTCTTGCTTTGTCACTATATTAATGGAGTGGAGCAAGTGGACTTCCATAAAAAGGAGGGAATTCACAAATTGCACAATAACCATTAATTTCCTTGTCATATCAATGTGATACACAACCTTTCTTGTGATGAATCAAGTTAATGAACCTAATCCACCACTACTCTTGGTTGTGGCACTGCTCATAACCACTTATCGCTTGTAACTTTCATGTTCTCGCACACGCATACATGAGTATACTAAAAGAAAAGGACTTGTAAACAAATAATTCAATCTTTTTTCATATTCTATAATAGATATAAACTAACTCTACATAAAATATACGAGTGTATGAATATGAGAAATAACATTAAATTATGTGATTACTAATTCACACTTTTCTTGGTGAATTAATAAAATTACAAAGAATTGATTGATCATAAAAAAGTTTTTAAAAAAAAAAAAAAAAAAAGGGAAAGAAACTAACTAATAATGGCAATCAACGAGAGGAGATGCCGAGAAGACTATAACTTGTTCTTTTGGTGCAAAAGGAAACTTAGATTCTGTGTGATTATCATCTTCCGGGGCAGGAAGATTAAGGTCCAAGGACAATATATTCCTCGGCCTCTTCGCTTCTTGAGACTGGCCATGGCCACCGCTCGCCGCCGCAGCCGGAATCGGCCTGTGCCGCCGCATGTGGCCGCCCAACGCCTGGCCGGAGGCGAACTCCGCTCCACATATAGAGCATTCATGAACCCTAGACTTGTTCGGAGGGCTACTCGATACTCTACTGGAGATTTGGAGTGAAAGAATCGTATTGTCATCAGGGCTCGATTGAAAATCTTGTTGCTGATCATCTTTCAACGGTTTTGTTTCCTCTAGGGTTAAAACCTGCTTGTTCGGTTTCTTGTGACTCGCCCGGTGGCCGCCCAGCGCTTGGAATGAAAGGAAGCTTTTGTTACACGTTTTGCACTGGTAAACCTCCGCCACCGCCGCCATGGCCACCGGTTTGGCCGGCGGCGGTTGTGTTTGCCCTTTGGCCAAGAGAATCAAACAGTGGGCCATATCTTCTTCCTCCTCATCCATCCTCTGAGTCGACTCGCTCGAGTTAGACGGCGAGGGGGTTACGCGATAAGAACTGCCGGAGACGTCACTTACAACACCACCACCGCCTGTGGCGGCACCGCCGCTAAGTTCGCCGGTGCTGGAAGAGCTGGTGGCGATTGTTAACGCGAGTGGCGAGGTGGGGCGAGGCCGCTTGCTGCGCTTACCCTTGATCATCATGATTATTTCTTCTTGAGCTTGCATAGCTTCTATCGATTTAGGCCCCCTTTTTTCAAACTAATCGAGAACAAGAATAGAAAGAGATGGGTTACAAGAGTAGGAATTGCTATATATATATATATAAAGTGAATAGTTTTTGAAAGGAGGTGTGTAGAGTGAAAACTAGAAAGGCAACCCGTGAAAATGTTCACTTATGACCTTCTTTTCTTATGCTTCCAGCTTAGGAATTTTTATCATGTATGTGTGTGACAACGTAGGAAACTTGAACCAGTGAGATACACAAACATACAACTGTATATATGTATATATATATATATGGCTGTGGTTCTTTGTTAATATTAGAATAGGGGGTGGGGTCGGGGTGGGGTTGGGGGGGGGGGGGGGGGAGGGTATGTGAGAGGAGTATGAGGAGATGGGGAAACGAGTGAGAATCGGTTGGCTTTGAAGCAAACCCATTACTTTTTTGCAACGATTCCTTGTGGAGAATTAGAGTGCAAGCCTGGCACCACAGAATTTGCGCTAGCTTCACCACTCCACTACTTCTTCATTATTTTATTTTATGTTATTTTATTTAGTACACTACTCCATTCTTTTGCATATACTCCATCCGTCTTATAATAATTATCGCTTTAAGGTTATGCACAATAATTAAGGAAATAGATTAAAGACATTAAATATAAATTATTTTGACTCAAATACCCTTTTAATAAATTAAATTATTAATTTCTCTCATCACCTATTAATTTCTCTCCTAAAGGTATATTAGGAAAATATTAATAAATTAATTCCTTCTTGATATGTGAGAACGACAACTATTATGAGACGGAGGGAGTACTTTATATGTATCAATACACATATTTAATTTTTGTCCTTCCAACCAATAACACTAAACTCAAATGATATATAGGAAAGTCTTTAGTTTGGCTATTAATTTATCAACATGCTAGTTGTAATTTCATTTTCCAAGTAATGATTGTATCAAAGTCAGATGAACATATATTTAATTGCTTAACGAGGAGCAAAAGAATGTTAAAAAATTGAATAAAGTTTACTTGATTGAGGTCTTAGAAGCAACATTGTTTTGAAATTGAATACTAGCTAGTGGCGAATGCCATAGGTGAAAGAAGTTTAGCAAATTAATTACTGGTTTAGACTAGGATGATTAGTCATAATCATGGATTAATTAAAAAAATTGCTTGCGCAGCATGCATCTACATTCTACTCCATAGTGATCAAGTGTACGTGCTAAGTGGATTAGAACCCCCCAAATAACGCCTGTCTGTATAATAAATAATGTTTAAATTACTAATGTTTTTTAACTCAATGATTAGAGTTGGTGAAGTATGGAATAATGGCACGTTCCCTTTGTGACATGGAAGAATATCAATTATTTTCCAACTCCAATGAAGGTATCCCTAAAATAGTTGTGTTGGACAAATTCCAATGAAGTACATAACTCATACACTATAATCAAGTGAAAATATATTAAGTGATAACTAAGAAAATTTGTAAAAAAAAAATATTTTGTTAGCATAATAGTTTTCACAAACTAATTAATAGTAACATTTTAATTAGTTGCTACTATCCACAATTTGTGACAATCAATGGTAATTTTATTTATTTTTTTGTTATTAAATTGTCATTAATATTCAAGCATGTATTATTAATCGTCAATATATAATATATCAAACTTAAAATAGTAGTTATTCATAAAACTAAAAATATTATGATAATTCTTTTTGTGGACTATGATAAAATTCAATTTATTGTTAATGACGAAGTAGAAATTATCATTACATGATAAATATCGGTAGTAATTATTTATATGTTTTAATTTAATTATTCACTAATGTTAAATTAAAAAAAAACCAATTATAATTAGTAAATATTTATCAAAATCATATATCACGTTACTAGAACAAACAATCAGTATAAAGTTGACAATTAATGCATAATAATCAACAAAAAGATGATGCAACTAAAAATACCCCGAATCAAAAAACGCCAGAAAATAATGATGCACCACTCATAAACATGTTGAGATTATATATGGGCGGTGGCTGTACAAAGAATCCCTCCAATTATTTAATCAAGTTCATCTAAAGTTTAAAACCCTAGTGATTAATATTCTTGGCGTATATTTGGACTATACTAGTATTCGTACGCGTATGCCAGCATGTACGTATTTTAGACGTAGTACGTAAAGCATTTAATTTTATTCTTTTCTTTCACCAAAATTAAATAACGCAAAGAAGAAATAAGGCGGCACTGACAAGTGACAACTTTGTTAATTAGGCTTTGCTTAGTTAGTCCTTTTCTGCCATTCTTTTCGTGTACTTTTTAAGTTCCTGTGAGTAGGATATCCATGATCTATGTGAGCATCCTAAGTAGTAATTAGTAATATACTAATTTAATTTATAATACACTAATATATATATATATATATAGTACTGTATAGCCTCAATTTTCAAGCATGGAACAAAGAAAGGACAAGCAAGTATGTCGGTGAAGTACTTTCCACCTTACGTTAAGTAGTTTTTAATAGTATATATTGTATTATTTCAAAATTTTCCAAGTTGCAATTTGTTGAGGTGGAAAAAGAACCGCTATGTTACTATTATTTAATATATTTTATAATTTTTCCAATAAACGGGACCATTATTTAGAACCAATCCGTCGTAAAATTTCATCCCGCAATTTGATATAAAAAACACCTCTTTCAATAATAAAAAATTTAGATATAAAGGTGGGTTGTAAAGTGTAAAACACTTCAAATGTTGGGGTACTCAACGCAATATACCCAAAAAATTTATAAGGAATTGTCTTCTGTTGAAGTCATATTGACGGATTTGTAGCACAACTTTATCAAATTAAATATAACCAAGACAATATTCAATTAGAAGACATTTACTAATAGATTCATGATGAACAAGGTTCGTTCCAAAATTATATGTTGATGTGAATTTCATTAAATTTTTGTTGGGATGTTTCATTAGTAAATTAAAGGAAGTATTTTCTTATAGTGACCGATCTATTTAAATGCGCAAAAGTTGTGAATTCATTTCATATTTATATTTCGTCTAAGTGAGTTCAGTAAATCATTTCAAATGTGAATCTCAGCTACCAAACAAGAAAACGACAATGAAAGAAGCCTAATAGATGATTTACAAAGATCAATTAATTGAATGCTGCCATAAACTGAAATGGATTAGGAATACATTATTGAGCACCAATATTCCCGGTGATATATCATGTGTTACATTCACGTTATAATGGTCCACGAAGTTGCAATAAGAACATGCAGAGCAAATGTCTTCCATTATTTCCACGTCCTTGCATATCTAATTTTAATTCATCAACAGTTGACTCCAACAACTGAAAGCCTGATAATTAGTGTTTTTTTTTGGTCTAAAATAAATATCGTACCTCGTGTAATCCATTTTGAAATAAATACGATACGGTGTTTAGTTAAGCTATTGAAATATTATCACATAATTTTTCTTGAAAAGGCATTATGGAAATATAGATAGTTCAAGGCGCTTAAATCTAATCAATAGATGTAGTCATAATGGGAAATTTTTTACAGTAATTTGGTTTAATCGAACTCAACAAATTATATAGTAAATGTATTGCATGCTAATAGTTTTTTTCTTCTTTTATATGTTAGTGATGTAGCTTATAGGATGTGCAATTTTAGTGCACAAGAAATCGCTGGTTATCCAGTTAACTAGCTTAATAATGAACCATTAATTGCGTAGACCCATGTAATTATGGATTAGTTGACTCTAACAGAAGCATGAACTATGATTAATTAGTACATATATATATATATATATATACACATAAATATATGTATGCGTGTGTACGTACGTACTTGGTGACAGATGTATGGTGAGTGCTCGTCATTGACCAGCTAACAGAGTAGTAACGAGTAATTAACTTAAGCGCGTTTTAAGATGATGATTAGTGCATATAAATAATAATTACATGCTCAGGTTCATTTTTTGGCTGTTTCGTTACTCCTCGCAGTGGAGTACTGGCAATCTGGTATCCAGTCATATATGGATTAGAGTCAAATGTTTAAGAATGTCAAGACTTGAATTATACTCGAGACATTGTTTAGATCTTTCCCTTTCCTTTATTGTTTTACTTTGTTCTTTTTAATTGAAGCATGTAGCTGTATTATAATATTATAATATCAATAATCATTTTTTTTTTTGGAAATAGTAATTATAAATTAATTACAACGAGAGTTAGATTTGGTGTCAAAACTTCGAGTGCTTCATCATTTCCAAATGAAATGCGTAAGTTCTTATTTTGATTGGTTCTCAATTATTAGGCCCAATGGGCCTGAACATACAAAAAAACAACAAGAAGATAAAGACCCATTGTAAGTGGCAACTAGTCTCTACTGTGTTAGTTGTGAGTTGTTACCCTGATAAGGGCTCATGGTAGGTTAGCCGCTAGCCCAAAACAGTTCAACTTTTTAATCGGACTTGGATCGGTTTGTTTGTTTGTTTTTGTTTTTTAAAATATGATCGGGAACCAGCTGACTGGAGGGGTATTTGATGCGGTCCGAATTTGATTAGTCCACGTGTTCGAGTACTGCGCACTCCAAAATAGTATTTGCTGGAGAGCCGTATGGAGCTTTTATATGAGAGTGAGGAGCCTGATGTGACATGGTTGGTGGGATCCGGTCACTTTAAGCCCTGTAACTGTTATAATAAGTGCCTTTTGTCCCCCTTTTTCCAGTCTTTTGGCGGTTGCTCTCACTCATCTTTAATGAGGCGTCATACCCGGCAATAAATGGATATCTTGGGCATTTATGATCAAGGATTGTATTTATGACTTGGCATTTAATGCGCCCACGTCTGATGGGATGGACCCATGTGCCAACGTGCTGCAGTAGGTGGCAGTGGGCTGCGCCTGCCAGTAACCTCCAGCTGTACTTGTCCCGTCAGAGTTCCCATCTTTACAACGGCTAAGTGTGGGACTTGGCCCTCGATGGGAGCCCCATCGAGGGCAATCTCTCCATTCGAGGGCATCCTTGTTAGCCTATTGTCTTGTGGGTCTTCTTAAGGGAACGTGGCTGGCCAGTGTGCCCTTTCGAGGGCCTTGATGACTTCGAGGGCGGCAATTCTATACTTGGTGGATTTGTGATTTTTGGGAGATTACAATGACGTGGCATGGTGAAATGACACTTGACTCATCAGTATTTGTAATTTTAAAATTTCTCAAGGTATGAGTTGATAATATTAAAAATTTTTGAGGGACCAACTGTAATTTCATATTTTTTGATTGGTAGATATAATTAATTCTACTCTCTAAAAGAAACCTTGCAAATTATTAATTAAATATAATATTCCACTTTCTTGTCATTCGATAATGATGTTTTCAAGTAACTCGACTTAAAAACAACTAGGGCGTTTAAAGATAATTATAATTCCTTTTGACACTAAATGGTAAATATATCAGGCAAATCCAGTACTACTAGTGTAATTGGAGTGGATTATCTTAATTTGCAAACCAATCCAAACTATATATCTACTTCATCAATCCTTTTCGGAGCACTGCTGTCAACAAACAAAGCTTTTGCAAGGCCACTGATTCATAAAGACAAAGGTATGACTAGATATTCTACTAACTATTCTACATACATCGAATACGGAATATCGGTCGTTGAATTAGTTTGTCGACATTAACGTTCAATCATACAACTCGTGATGTTTAATTTACATGTCGTTCTAAAATGCTATTCACTGCATTACTTAAGAAAAATTGTATATCGTCACATCATATATATTGATTATTATAATTTTATTTTATATTATTCACATATATATGATTTTGCAGAACTATTTTGGTAATTTCCCAAATAGCATTTGCCTAACAGATCGATTTCTAAATAATTCAATTCCATACTTTACTTTTGATTTACTTTTGTTCTTTGTTGAAAATTCAATATCCAAATATATTAGTATTTTTTCGAACTAAATGATAGAAGGTTAATAATAATAATATGCGGTCCAGACAAAACTAAGTGGAAATAGCCACTTTTTGGCATTACTAACTGGTTAGTTGGAATCAACTATCAACTAGTTCAACGGATGAGGCATTAAATTCTTTATATAACGTTTGGAGTTTGAATTATAAAATTGTGAGTGGAACGATTGGGTTTGGAGGATCGCACCAAAATGTGTTTCTGCAGTATTCGAATTTGAATTAGTTGGCCAGTAGATTGAAATTGGGTGACTAAGAAAATAGAAAAGAAAAAAACTAGTTAGGTGGGGGTATCTTGGATTACTTATGGTCGTTCAACATGTTGGGAGTATATCACGTCCGTGACAAATTAATAATTACAATAGTTCTAAAATCTGAATTTTCAAGGCTCGTTAATAACCGTACGAAGCTTTTTCATCAAATTGAACAATAATTCACGGAGACAGCTAAATCGTTGGAGGTTTGTTCGCATATTTAACGGTAAATAAAAATGGGTCAATATTGTCGCCTTACATGGACAAAAATCCTAATTGTGATAGTTCGCAACTGGTTTCTTAAAATGCTGATGAATAAAGATATATCAAAGATTTGTTGTCCAAAACATGCTTAGCTGGATTTAATAAATTGCACTGCACTCGTCATGCTCGATCGACTTGGTTGATCTAAAATTTTCAAGATATATTTTACGCCAAATTGGAAGGCGATAGTTTTGGAGCTCTCTTATCTCCGTCGCGTTTATGGGCACTTCAAATTGTGATTTTGATAGATGAATAATGAAATAGTTATCGAATTTGATTTTGGGGTCTGTGTGTGTGTGATATGTTGCTTGGAGATGCACACACTCTAGGAGTGCGTCACACAGTTATGCGAGGTACGGAGCCGGGTGGGCCACGATCCGTGTCAGCAAATCTCAAGAATTTTATCCATTTGTTTGTCCAATATGGTCAAAAATCCAACTGCACAATCGTTCTCTGCCTTTGTGTGTCCAAAATATCCCCACATTTCAAATATTCATTTTTTTTTCTTTGTCCAAAATATCAAAAATATCTTAATGATAATAACAATAATAAACAAGAAGGATCAACCAGCAGCATATGATTTACCAATCAAATTTCATTACCCTCAATTTAAATATTCAAGTTTGAATCTCATCAGAGACATAAAATTTATTAATTATTTAAGGATATAACTATTGGTGGCCGACTTGATGCACGGTTTAATTAGGATTATGGCTTAATTTTAGTACGTTGGTGAAGTTGCGATGATTAATAGAACTTAATCCCAACAAATTTTAGTGAATTAAACATCATAGCAACATTTTTTGTGACAAATTGATTGCCTTGGTTGGGGAAGGCATATCAGTCTCCCGGCTTGATCTTTATCTCATCAAAACGTTAACAACCCTGATAACTACAAGAATCATTATGGTGAAATAATTACTTTGCTTATCAATGACCCTAATATAATTAGAGTTCGTTAATTTAGTAAAAAGCAATTCAGTAAACAAACCTGATGTTAACATGGTTTAAATTTTCTTTACATATCATGTTTGTAAGGTGGGGCAAATAATGATAATTGTTATTCTAGCCATTGTTTCACTCCTTATCTATTATGTCTCAGCCTTATATGTGAAATAAATGGATTCTTATATGATGACAACACTCAGTATGACGTTATAGATGATTGAGCTTGATAGTAGTGATCGCATAGTTAAGTTTATGTATAATGTTTAATATATATATACTTTTATTTTTTTTTTTGCAAATTCTAAGATTCTTTTGTCTCTAAAGTAATAAATTATCATTTATATTTTATAAATTTCAATATTGTGTGTTAAAGAGATAAAAAAAAAAAAAACTCTAACTACATCTTTGATAGATGACAGCGTTGCTACTTAACATATGAGCGTGCTAAATAATAAATCGATTAAGATAATATATATGTAGAATCATAAAGTGAGAATGTATCTAGATAAACTTGATATTTTGCAAATTTAGAAACGGAATCCCATCTAAAAACTTCCAACCCTTTTAAAAACAACACCACCATATATTTCAAAGATATGCATGTATTTTTGGGTTGAGATTGAAATGATAAAGAAAAGTGGGGCACAAAACACATTTGGGTATATTCACAAAATCTGAGGACCACAAGTAAAGCGTCGCATTCTTGAAAGTTGGTCCTAAGTTGCGAAGCTCATCAAATGCAGGTTTGTCCATTAACGTACGCGCATTGTCCAGCTGTTATCCATGCCCCAAACCCAACTATATTAACGTCCCCGCAATTCTTGTTCAAGGCACACAATTGCCCACAATTTCCAGCAACTGAAGAGCAAACTACCACAGCCCACTGCGTCGTTTACCCCGTAAGCATCCCTTCATCCTCTCTCTCTCTCTTAAAAACTTGAGATATGTAGCATTTATAGAGCCCGTGAATACTGTCGCGTTCCTAAAATCATGCATTCATACGCCGCAGAGGAAAATAGCCGATGAGTGTGAAAATTGAAGAACGGAAAATGAAAATCTTTGGGGGCCTTGTCTATATTTTCGAATCCGTTCCATGATTTTCTGAAAAAGATGCTTTTTTTTTTCTATGAAATAATTGAAGGGCTAATGTGCTCACGGCAGAAAATTAACATATCTTGATCAGTGCGCAGTTGAGGGTCTGTCATGCCTGCTTTTCTAGCAATTTGTTCTTCAATTGCGGGTCTATTGGGTGGTTGAATTTTTTTTTTCTTTTTTCTTTTTTGGGTTTGTTTTGTTATGAATTTCATTGGGAAATTTGGGGGTGAATCATGATTTTTTTTTTTAGCCGTAGGTTATCAGAAGAAGAAATGGAGAGTGGTTTGAAGCGCCAGATAATTTCTCATCTGCCTTCAAAGGATGGATGCATGATGGAGATGGGCTCTGAGAAATATGGGTATGTACATCTCTGTTTTTGCCCTGCTTTTCGTGGTGGCTTTTGTTACTAAGCTGCAATCATCAACAGTTACTTTTTTGTGCCATTTTTATCCCTGTCCTATGTATTTCTTTTATAACCTTGAATTTCCCTATTAAGAAATAAATGTTAATTTCGGGAGTGGTTATGTGTTAATAAATTTCAGCTGTTCCCATTATCGGAGGAGGTGCAAGATCGTAGCACCCTGTTGCAATGAGATATTTGATTGCAGGCACTGCCACAATGATGCAAAGGTGCATATTTTGTCATATATATACATATATATATATATATATATATATATTCCATGTGTAAGCTTTCTGGATGTTTTTGTTATCATATTCATTCAGATGCTAACTCATAAAATCCATAATTTATCAGAACTCAATAGACATTGATCCACTCGATCGCCATGATATTCCACGTCACGAGTTAAAAAGGGTTAGTTTTGTTTCTCATCTGCCATCCCCATCCCACCCCACCTTGGTTGCTGGCCCTGTGAGATTTCACTGGTTGTTTTCTCCTTTTCTTATCTCCTTTGGGCTTTCTTTGTTTTACTCTTGAGAATGACAAAAGGAATATTATTTGATCTTCTCTGGAGCAAAAGCTGGAACTTTTATTTTGAGGGAAAAAAAAAAGAGAAGAAAATGATTTGGTGGAACAAGTTACAACTGGAAGTAGCCTAGCGACTTTATTACGTGTCTGTAAATTTTGCTTGAATAAGTGGATGAGCTATGGAATTCTTCACATTGATGCAGGTTCTTCTGCAGGAAAATAGATACCTTTTATTTTATTTAACCTCATTATTTTCGTGATTGTACTCATCACTTTAACCTCAGTTAAAAACTTAAATTTTATTTTGATCGGTCTTTGTATGAATATCCATGTTCCCCTACAATTTGCTTAAAGCCTTAAACTATCGTATGCTTCACTGATTGTCTTCAATTTACTGCTCCTATATATACATATATGACAGCACATTTTATTTACTTTGTTTTCTTAATGTCTCTTCAGGTCATCTGCTCATTGTGTAAGACAGAACAAAATGTGAGTTCAACATTTAGACTTTAAAAAAACAGATTCTCGTTGCAAAACTGCAAAAGTTTTCTGGATAATGAACTTGATTTTTTATGTTTCTTGTTTAATTATCTTCCAGGTTCAACAGAGGTGTATTAACTGTGGGGTTTGTTTGGGAAAGTACTATTGCTCGAAATGCAAGTTCTTTGATGATGATGTAAGCTTCTCAGATTAATTTCTCAAACAATTAGAACAACTTTGTTATTACTATGTGCTTGAACAACCGGGATTTCTTTTTCCTTTTTAAGGTTTCGAAGAATCAATATCACTGCGAAAAATGTGGAATCTGCAGGTAAATAATTAACTTTTCTTCATCATGTATCATACTTCCATCCAAATTCCATCCTATAAAGTCTCTTATCGAAAATTCATCATCAAAAGAAGTGTGACGCTTCCATCTTCACACAACTTCGACGTATGACAAATATATTTCGAACTGAACAGTGCAAACGCCCTGGGCCACATTATCCTATATTTATAAAGTTCTTATCGGGCTACTGATTCTACTTTAGCGTCTTTTCTTTTACCTTTGAATCTAACTTTTCTTTTTCTCTTTTGTACTTGTTTCTTTGTTTTCATAGAACTGGCGGGAAAGAAAATTTCTTCCATTGTGATAGATGTGGTAAGTCCCAATATTCTCATTAATTTTATTGAGTTTTAAAGCTTGAACTTGAAGACTTAAAACCACGCGTTTTCTCTTGCAGAGTGCTGCTATGCGAACGTATTGAAGGATTCACATGTATGTATTGAGAGAGCTATGCATCACAATTGTCCTATTTGCTTCGAGGTATATCTGAGTTGGCGATCATATGATATTTTTCTTATAGAGGGCGAGTTTTAACTTCATATATCTCTGTTTACAGTATCTTTTCGATACGCCAAGAGACACTACAGTGCTGCCATGCGGTCACACTATACACCTTAACTGTGTTAAGGAGATGGAACGCCATTTCCAGTAAGTTTTTTGTCATCCTTTATAAGCCCATAGCTTTTTTTATAGAATACTCTCTCTCTCTCTCTCTCTTTTGCGCACGTCTACAATTCGAACATGTAGCTGATAATTTTGGTATGCAGGTATTCTTGCCCGGTTTGCTCGAAATCATATTGTGATATGACCCGTGTCTGGGAAAGGTTTGATCAGGAGGTACATATAATCATCCTATAGATACAACTTTCACCAACATTAACATGCTGCGTCACATTTTAACTGTCCACTTTTGTTTGATTAAATTTCAGATTGCTTCAACACCTATGCCTCAAATTTACCAAAATAAAATGGTAAGTGAATCGTTAAACAAGTTAAGTAATTCACTTAAATGCATAATGATACTGATGATACATGCTATTATTTAGGTCTGGATCCTCTGCAATGACTGCGGAGAAACATCCGAGGTAAACTATCATATTCTGGCACACAAATGCGTAAACTGCAACTCGTATAACACGAGGCAAACAAGGGGAGGAGGCCATACATCGTGCTCGTCTGGCATAACAGAGATGGTTAGATGATTTAGCTAATTGGTGAATAAGTTGAATAAACTAAAAATATGAATACGAAAGTTGGAAGCTGTTCCTGGCTAGCAAATAGCACGAGGATGGAGTCATCGATCATCTACGACCCAAGCCCAAGAGCCTGTTGTTCCTTTATTCTTTACTGACTACTTATTTAATAATGTACTTAGTTACCTAGTTAGGAAATAGCAGTAACTTCACCTTAATTGTGCTTGTGTACTCGGACGGGATTCCCTACCCCAAAATGATGCCCATCTCATGCCCCATGCTCTAAATTCATGATACGTGTAAATTTTTAAGATTTACTTATCAGTTGAGATAACGAAAAAATATAATTAACATAACTAAACAATCTGCCGATAAGTAAATCTTGAAGATTTACACGTGTTACGAATGTAGAATATGGGGCATGAGATGGGGCATCGTTTTGGGGTAGAGGGATCCTATCTGTTGTTTACTTGTCTGTTGGGTTGTTGATTATACTTCTCTACTTTGATGGCAAGTTTGCCTGTGCCATATCTTTTTAAATTACTATGGAAATGTGTTCTTACATCTCAAGATTTGACTTTGTTTTCTTCAAACCAGATCCATTGGCAATATAATGCCAGCAAATCAGCAAATTTTATAAGTCACAGACTCACAATGAAATGTGATTAACAACACGTTACAGTACTTTGACAAACTAACTCATATGGAGTATGGCAAAAAAGTTGGAAAACCGAGTAAACTTTTTTGGGAGGGGGACTTCGCAATTTGCTCATTCTTACTTAACTTTATAACATCATTTGTCATTTGTTTAGTTAAAAATGTGTAATTTTTAAATTTCTCAATCATAATAACTTTAAATATTTTCTTCTGTCACTATTAAGCTATACTGCAGCAAAATAAAAATGATTTACGCTCAATAGATACCATTAATTAAAACTAAAAGTATTATTGTCGTCCAATAAATATCATTAGTGATTATTTTTATTTATTATTTAGTATTTTAGTCACTTTAAATATTATACTTTTGTTTTTGAGTGTCTCTTCATGGGCTAGAAACATATTTGAAAGCTTCGTTGTTTCTCGTGGGTAGGTTTGCTACAAAACTCCTATCATTATTCATTACTATACCATCAAAAGCGATGAAAAAGAGAATTCGGTAAGTCCTAGGTAAAAGTATTTTTAAATCACTTTTAATTAACTTTTTAAATATTTTTTATTTATTGTATTTAAACATAAAATTATTTAATTTTTAAAAAATATCTACCCTAAGAAATATCATTCGAAAAATACTTTTTTTAATTCCATCCTTACGGAACCTAGTCATTTATCAATTCTTAATGCCTCATCAGTAAAGGTATATCTCCCGACCATTGTGTGGCTGCCAATGTTTTCAAAATCGAGCTAGATTGGCCGGTCAAACCAGTTTGATTGGTCACCGGTGTCTGATACGATCCGAATGGGCCTAGCAAAACCGGGAGTGAATCAGCAATCGGAAAAAATCGGTGAAAAACTGATTGAATCGGTCCTAGGTCATGGACCTGATCGACTGTTCAAAGTTAAAAAAAATTAATAATTGATTTTTTTAATTGGTTGTAGTCTTTTTTCCTAATTTTCTCACTCCAAATTCCAAAAAAACAAAGAAACAGTCATTCTCGCATCTCTCTCACTCAATCATGTTGAAGAAAAAATTCCTAGGCCCTAGCCGTCGCCGAGCCACCGCCCCTCCGACTCCATTGCCCGCCTAGCCGTCGCATGCTCAAGGTTTTGTTGGATATTACAAAAATAAATTGGATTTGTCTACTTTTAATATCTTAGATTTGAAAGAAAACAGGGATTTGTTGTGGGCATTGGAGATTTTTAGTAGACTTGAATGTTATTATGTTATCTTGAAAAAACTGAACTTGAATTGCAGAGTGTGAATTTGAATGGGGGATTTTTAGTAGACTCGTACTGCAAAAATCCCAACTCAAGAATGAGGCAAGCAAAGAGCTGGGGTTTTTTTTCTAAAAGGGTTATTGCCCCTCTGACTCTTTGTTTGCCATTGATTTCACCAAGAAAACTTCGAAAATCAACAACCCTTTGTATTTTGTATCCAGTAATCAACCTGTGATTTCCCAGTGTGTATGTGTGTGGGACTGTTTGTCTATATACATATATATACACACACTGTTATGATCAACATCAGCTGCAGTAACAACACTATCTTCAATTATTAAATAAATAGTGATGTTATATGCAGCAAATATTATGAAACTAAGATATGATTTAGAAAGAATGATTAGGATTTTGGCAAAATTTTTGTTTGATTTTTATTTTTTCCATTATCATGATTTTTTATGTATTTATAATGTTTTTCTTATATAAAACATAATTTAATAATTATTATTTATTTATGACGTCATACCAATTGAATTGATAGTTGAACTGATTGAATCAATAACAAGTAAAATCACCGATTCTATGTTTGGTTCGGTTTTAAGAACAATGGTGGCTGCCATGGCCTCACATTTTCTTCTGCGTACTGTCAAATTGAACAAAAGACAAAAATTCAAAAACATAAACTTATATATTTGCCCAAATTAGTAATTCTTGAAATTAAAGAAACTACTAAAAATAAACAAATTGTGGTTAAAGATTAAATTTTGACATCTTACATCATTAACTGCGTCTCTCAGCGACTTAACTTGGTCCTTTGAAACAGTTTTAACCTTAAAGCAGTTCAAAAATGTTAGGCGTTGTTCGGCAATTTTACGTTATGAGGCTTGAACTTGAGAGTATTTAATTTACCCTTTTATTGATGGTCCATACGACTCCTTCTGTACAAGGAGTAGTATTAGGTGGACCAATCATGGTTCGTTGCCGTGGCGAGAAATCTGCCGGAATGGGCAATTCGGAAGCAGAACGACGGCTGTCGTTCCATTGCGATGGATTGGAACCGCCGCGGGTACGGGTTGGGGATTTATTGGCCAAATCAGCGGAACGCTAATTTGCATCGGAACGGCAGTGAGAAATTAAGGACACCATCGATGGTTGAGTTTTGATTTCCCTTTTTTTATTAAAAAAAGAAAGATGGAAGAAGTTGAAATTGAAGAGAGCGGATGAAGAGAATTTTCTGAAGAGAGAGAGAGATGAGCAGAGAGAGAACATTTTGGGTTGTGGAGACAGAGAGACGAGTAGAGAGAGAGGAGAGAGAGAATTTCCGGGGTTTTTGTTTTTTTATCCTTTCACTAAGGCTTTTTGTAGATCTTTTGTTTTTTGGCACAAGTTTTTGTACGAGTCTTTGTTTTTTATTGACCCAATCTTTTGTTAGAATTTTTGTGAAACTATATGGTATTTTATAACTCATAATTTTCTATATTTTTTATAGAAGTATATGGTATTTTATAACTCATATATTTTTTCATAATTTTGTATATTTTTTTTAAAAAATTATTTAAAAAAAATCCATTTCTATCGCAACCGATTCGTGACGTAACAACGGAACTGGAACAACATACTGAACATAGCATGTTCCATTCCCCTCGATTGTTACAACGATATCTTTTATTTTAAATTGTGTTTCGTTTTTTATTCTACTATATTAGTATACATTATGTGTGTATACATATGGTATAAATATAAATTATAAAATATGAAATGAAATATTATTTTAAAATAAAAAATTCTATCCGGTCTTCATTATATATGCTAATTTGTAATAAACTAACTGCGTATGTTACCACTATATTTAAAACATTAAATAATTAAAAAAATTAAATATCTAATATATAATATTAATACTTTCCACCCCTGGTAGCAAGATTATCTCGAATTTCTTTTTTTCACGGCACAGGACGTCTTTGCTTAATTATGCGTCGAGAAGAAATATTATTGTACTCATGACAGCAAGTTTTCCAGAAAATTCCAGCGTAATCCAGAAAAAAATATCTAAATTGAAACATCCAATGTTATGATAAAGCCCACTTGATATATCTAAGCATCAAATCATGAAAAGGTCATCAAAAAAAAAAAAAAAATTGCGAAATGTAAGTGGGCTTCCGTTTTCACAAAAAAAGGTGGCCTGTTTCTATTTGAAGAACTAGATTCATCAGTTATTCTCCTCATTAGAAAAAAATATCTCACACTAAAAGTGAAGCCTCAACATTAATAATGAACAAAAGAATCATTGTGGTGGTTGATTTTCTCTTAGTTGTAAAGCCCACATTCAGATTTTTCTAAATCCTCCACGGCTCCACCCACTTCCATTATCATCAACTACATAATTATATATATATATATATATATGCACACACACACACACACACACACGCAGAGGTACATTTAATTAATTACTATCACATACTTACCCTAGTATACATGGCAATTCGGTGTTTGGTAAACAAAGCTGATCATGGCCAAGAAAATCATACTAGTTATATGTTTACTACTGGCGGGAGAGTTGTGTGTAGTCATGAATAGGAAAATAATGGTGCAGTACACCAACTGGGAGGAGAGGATTGACGTGGAGGGGGAGAGATCAGGTGTGGAAGCCTCCGGTGCACTCATCGACACGGATGTTGAAAATCACCATACGATTCCGAGGGAATCATGGGATAACAGCCAAAACCAAGACGGGCCCACGGCCGCCGTCGATGTTCAGGACAAGGATTGAGTTGTCGCTCATGACAGCCGCGTTTGATTAATTCGGAATATATGTAGATATGTGTTTTCTTTATGCTGGAATATTTTGTTTGTAATTCTAGCTGGTACGAGATCGATTTTGTTTGGATAGTATTTGCGTGCCAAGTTCATAGCTAAATTTTGTACACGTTTATGCAGGTTCTAGTTTTTGTATGCAGCTTTCTTCTAAGACTCTCTCTGTTTGTGTGTTGGTGACTCAGTGTGGGCACGAGATACTCTATTATAAATTATATTTCGCCTCTTATTTGACTTCACATATATATATCAAGTGTAAAAACTTCAAATCAAATATATAATTAAGGAAGATATTAATATAAATTATGAAATAAAATATGAAATATAATTTTAAAATAAAGAATCTTATCGGATGAGTGTGCGAGTTGTGATTTTCATACTCTTTGTTCAGCATGTGTGCAGACATTTAGGTACTTCTTAGAAACTATCTGCATCCATGTATTCATGTAAACACACCTTCACGGCTACGCAAACTATAACTTAAATAACTGAAATTTAGGTGGTTTTCTTTTCAGACTTTCCAGATAGCTATGGTGCAACTCTAGAAATTTAGAGGGCACACTCCATACTTATGCAAATAAAAATTTATATGTAATCTAACCAAATGTTTAATTTTAATAGAAAAAAATTTATTCTTTTTAAAAAAAAATCTATATATATATAAAGCTATTATTATTGTACATACTATCTTTTTAACCTTTTTAATATATTTATTAAACTTATGGTAATCAAAATTGAAATTGGAATAAGATGAAACTATATGATTGAAAAAAATAAATAGAAAAAAAATGTAGAAAAAAAATTAAAAAGTGAAATGGTAGAAAGTAGAGAGCAGAGAGATAAGGGGGGAAGTGAAGAAACACATTCAGAGATAAGAGACGAGGGAGAAGAGTATGTAAAGATTTTTAATTTTTTATATTATAATTGTAGTTATTTTAATAAGAATATTTTAGGAAGAATACACTTAAATATATCAAATAAAAAATTAAAGTGTCCTCCACTTAATATAGTAGTGTAAATTACAAATAACTAATAAAGAGTAGGAACAAGAATGTCACGAATACTAAAATATGAAAACAATCTTCAAATATCTGAACGAAACCACAAATAACAACGTCTATTTCGGATTTAGGATCTAAATATTATTAATTTCTACGTGGGCAAGGATCCCCCCATAGCATTTGTGTCCGTGCTCTTGATTTTTCTTCATGTTGTCATCATAAAATTTAACATAATTCTTTCATCAGGTTGAGATGGCCGAGTTGGTCTAAGGCGCCAGATTAAGGTTCTGGTCCGAAAGGGCGTGGGTTCGAATCCCACTCTCAACATCTAACTTTTTTATTTATCCGTCAGAAAAAAAAAATTGTGGTGCTGGAAAAAAAGTCCAATAAATTTAGATAACTAGTACACACACCTGCGTGTTGGTTGCCCTTCAAAATCGCAGCCCACTTGCTATACTTAAAAACCCATTTTTTGGGACCCTTGCTCCACGACAGCACAAATGGCTGAGTATCAGTAAAACTCTCTCTCTCTCTCTCTCTCTCTCTAAATTATTCTTAATTTTGTATTTTAAATATATGTTTACAGTCCTAGTCCCATGCTGGAGAAACCCTGTAAGCGTGAAAAATTCTGAAGGGTAGGAATTATTGCAATTTCTTTTCAGGTAGAAAAGGGCACGACTCCCACAAGCAGACGCATATAAAAAGTCAAGCGTGAGGCCCTACGAACCAAATAGATTCAAAAAATTTGCTAGGATGGCACCCATGTTGAGGCTCCACCCTCTGTTTTTTAGTCCATTTTATTGGGAAAAGCAGATATGTTAGTGAAAATTATCTAACCTTTAATCGAGGACGTTGAAAAACGTAGTGAGATAAAGCGGTCGATACAAGTTAGCATGCAGGCCATCAGTGTATGCCAATTCAAAGATACCCGGAGTCCGGACCACAATTTTTAGAATGGCCAAAACTAATAAAGCTTTTCGGGACTCAATAGTCAATGCTATCAACTAAAAAGTTGGAAAATTAAGAACTTATAAAACCACACACACACACACACACACACACACACACATGCGTATGCATCCATTTTTAAAGAATGTAAGTACATCATTTCGTAATGGCCACGAAGATTCATTCAAAATGTGCTATTTAGAGTGATTTTCAACTTTTTTTTACCTATCTTGTGGATCTATAAATAAAAAAAAACACACAGATAAAGTTACATAATTGTGCTGAATTAATGTTTCAGGATATGCCTATCTGATGGGAAATAATTACGTTTTCACGTTTAGGTATTTCTTTAATCTTTATAATACACTAAAACAAATTCTTCTTCTTTTTGTTTTTGTAATTATTTTATATTTTTTATTCTAAATTTCATTTTGCTTACTTTCTTTACTAAAAATGATAATGGGTCCAAATGTAGTTAAAGTATAGTGTGTTTTGGGCCCATTACACGCACCTTAAAGGGTTAAAGAAGCAAGGTAGAAAAGTATGCCATTCATACTTTAAGAGACGGAGGGGAAAAGAATATGCGTGCAGCTTTCAAGTATCTGTTTTAATTTCTCTTTTTTAAATATGTATGTATATGCATGGTGCGCGAACACAAATTTGTATCAAAATTTAAAGTTGATCATTTTAAGATTTTTTTACTTTTTTTTTTTGGAGTATTTGGTCATTCTTCAAAATTAAAATTTTTAATTTCATCCTTGCTTGTATCTAAAGGGATTCAAAGAAAGACAATGATCAAAACACTTGATGTGTCATTAATATGATACCCAAACCTTTACAAGGTATCCGCTCCATCCATTTAGATATTTTCAGTAATTATCTTTATGTACTTTAAGATTTTGTGCAGTTTAATGAAATTCTTGCTTTATAAATTATTTAGGTATAAAAGTAGATACAGTATTCTTGACTTTAGGCAGTTGCCGCTGAAATTTAAAACAGTATCAGAATTAGATTATAGGTCGTAAATGAAATCTGTAACAAAAATATCCTTTATTATATAATTTAGAGAAAATTATGATAACGTTTATAATTGTCAATAGTCCTCCGTGTTTAATTACACATTGTCATCAAAAAACATCTCGTTGTTAGTATACGTGAGGTTTTTTTAATATATTTTCCATTAAATTTATTTGTCAATTTTCAAATATAACCTTCACTCATTTTTTTAAATTTTTTTTATTGATAAAAATACCCTTTTGGATTAGCTATTGTGTCAATTCTGGTGCACGAGTGGTTTCTTTCTATTATACCCAATACTATGGTGACTGTCCCTAAATTTATGCCAAATTCTAAAAGGTTTATGATTGTCAACACTCTTCTATGTTTAATTACACACAGTCATAAGAAAAACACCCTGCCGTTAGTATACATGAGTTTTTTTTATATATATTTTTCATTAAATTTATTTGTCAATTTTCAAATATACCCTTCACTCAAATTATTATTTTTACTGATAAAAACACCATTTTGGATTAGCTATTGTGTCAATTCTGATGCACGAGCGGTTTCTGTCCATTACACCCAATAGGGTATTTCTGTTGATAAAAAATTAAAAAAAATTAATCGAATGGTATTTTTGACAAATCAAAGATTAATTTAAAGAAAAATATCTAAAAATCTTAAGTCTACTAATGATAATATATTTTTTAATAATGATGTGAAAATATAAAGGGTATTGGTGATTATAAGCTTTTTAAGAAATTTTTCATAATATGGCAAAAATAGAGGGGTGGTCACCATAATTTTTTCTATAATTTAAGTTCAAAGTTCCCACTGGGGAGACAAGAATATGACCAAAATGCCCCTGTTTTTTAGCAAATGGAAGCTCAATTTAAGGCAGCTTTTTTCACCACGACTGAGATAATTACGGAATTAAAAGCAGAAAGAAAAAAAAAAGATTGTTAAACACAGTTTGTGATGACCATTATACAGAACAACATCATGAAAAGCAGAAACCAGGTTCTGGATACGCC
The DNA here is from genome assembly GCA_026212405.1 of Petrea volubilis. Classification (NCBI taxonomy): domain Eukaryota; kingdom Viridiplantae; phylum Streptophyta; class Magnoliopsida; order Lamiales; family Verbenaceae; genus Petrea; species Petrea volubilis. The sequence continues at coordinate 3,517,402 of CM047882.1, read as the reverse complement.
CCCAAAAGCACAAAACATGATTCTAATTGCTTATTATTAAGGTGTTCTTTGTATTTAAATTAATAGTATTGTATACTTTAGTGATGTAGGCCAGGAATCATGGGCCCTAAATTTTGGATAATTTGTGGGCCACTCTGTAAGTGGTTGATTTTTTTGTTGCCTTCTGATCCAATCACAGAGAAAAATGAAAAGGCAGCCTAATTAATTGAACTTTTTGAAATTTCTCTCAAATGGGAATTTTTGTATTTGTAATAATATATTATGCTTTATAAAATAAGCTTTATAATTTTCTGAATTTATTCCCTCATTTTTTCACTCAAAATTCATTAAAAAAAGGATTCAAAAGAAAAGAAGAAGAAAAAATTGTCCCGCTCTCCCACTTCTACTGGGCTTTAATTTGCTAGCCCTTTAACTTTCTTATTTTCATTTTTACCCCAAAGATTCTTTTACAATGATTATAAATTATGACTCTTGACATCAACACACACTGCTGTGAGTAGAAAAGACTGAACCCACAAACAAAAATATTACTAGTAGTAGTTAGCTACCACTATTAGCTATTCAATATTCAGTCTCTCCACTCAACACATCATAGAGCCCTTCAAAGTCTTCAAATCTCCAAAAAAATTCAACTCTTTAGTACACTCGTCATGTCCTCTGTTCTCACTAATCCTCTACCATGAACACATTATTACTAATTTAACACAAATGCACCATTCTTGCAAGAATACAAGTGAGAAAAGCAGCAAATTCTTGAAAAGTGCCGTGAAAATGGTGTGCAGCAGCTGCATTGTGTTTCTGTTGATTGTGGGCTCATTTTGTGATGTGGGCTCTGCATTAATGCTCAACTACACTCTCCCTGGGCAGCACCCCAGCCCTGAATATGTTGCTCACGAAGTTCACAGGCAAGAATAGCATGCATTCTGCTCTTGCTTGTGTGTGTGTCTGTGTTTTGAGTTTTTGCTCTTCTGATTGTTCTGATCTAGTTTTTCCGGTTCAGGCTGTTCTGTGTTTTGAATCTTAAAGAACACAATTGCATTTTGGATTTATGCATGAAGAATTCTAGTGTAGATAGATTATTGTGACAATGTACTTAATATCTGCCCCCAAGATTAAGAATTCTAAGTAACTTTTTGTCAATTTAGTCAAAGATAACAGAGCATCTGTGTAGCAGAGGTCTTCATGACCCTACACCCCTGCTTTTGTTAATGTTACTTTCCTGCAGTAAATGCCTGCTCAACAATTAAACCATCACATTTTCGCTTGTAGTTAGGTATGGAAAACACTGACATTTATTGTATCCCATGGTCACTCTTGCATTAAATATTAACACATGGTAAGGGTAAGTGTAAGTGTAATGTAAGTTTCAGTTTGCCAAACCTGGTTGGAGCCATAATTTTTGTTTTTTTCCTTTTTTTTTTTTGTCATATTTGCTATATCCTTCATTCGCTGGCTATCAATTAGTAGTAAAAGCAGTCTAATTTTCTTCTCGTTAATGCTGACAACCGTAGTCCACTCTCTTTACCCTCCTTTCATGTCTAAAATTTCTTTTTTCGGCTACATAGTGTGTGTGTGTGTGAGAGAGAGAGAGAGAGGGAGAGAGAGATTTCCGGTTGTGTTTAAGATCTGTAGCTGTGCTGACATTGCCTGCTTTTACTCTCTAGGCCCATAGGGTGGCCATCCAACATCATTTCCTTTTCCTGTTGCCTGCCCTGGCATCCTATGTGTGTGTCTCCTTTCATAAAAGAGACCAATGAAGTAAAATATTATCCCAGTATTTTGTTTCCGCACTTTAAACACAAACCTGAACAAATCATCTTAACTAACACAAATTTTTCTGTACGCATACTGCTTTGTCAACATTCTCATTTTTTTCCATATGACAATTCTTGCAGAAAAGTGAATGTGTCCCTTTCAAGAAGGGAAATGCTGTCCTACACGACCAATGACCAAACATCCAATTGCCTAACGGGCAATCCGATCGATGACTGCTGGCGATGCGATCCCAACTGGCAGCTGAACCGCCAACGGCTAGCTGATTGTGCCATTGGGTTCGGCCAGTACGCCCTAGGCGGCAAGGGTGGCCATTTTTATGTCGTGACAGACTCCTCGGACCACGACCCAGTCAACCCAAGTCCCGGGACACTTCGTTATGCGGTCATCCAAACAGAGCCCTTATGGATCGTATTTGCATCCAACATGCTCATCCAGCTCTCCGAGGAGCTAATTTTCAATTCTTACAAGACACTCGATGGACGTGGGGCCAACGTACACATCATTGGGGGTGGATGCATAACGTTACAGTACATAACCAATGTCATAATCCACAACATTCACGTACACCATTGCTACCAAGCGGGCGAGACTAACATACGGTCGAGCCCCACCCACTATGGGTGGCGCACGAAATCAGACGGTGATGGGATTTCAATCTTTGGTGCTAGAGACATTTGGATCGATCATTGCTCCTTGTCGCATTGCAAGGACGGCTTGATCGATGTGGTCATGGGTTCCACAGGGATCACTATATCTAATAACCATTTTTCGCATCATAATGAGGTCATGTTGTTGGGCCATAGCGACGACTATTTGCCCGACTCGGGCATGCAGGTCACCATTGCTTTTAACCATTTTGGTAAAAAACTTATTCAGAGAATGCCAAGGTGCAGAAGAGGGTACATACATGTTGTGAACAATGATTTTACAAGATGGGAAATGTATGCCATAGGAGGGAGTGGCAATCCCACCATCAATAGCCAGGGCAATCGTTATATTGCACCTTATGATCGCAATGCCAAGGAGGTAATTTTGTTTTTTTTTTTTTATGCAATTCACTTGATACATTGTATAGATGTCAATTGAAATGTCACACATTCGCCTTATAAGATATAATGTTCTTTAATTTGGATTTTTTAGGTGACGAAGCGCGTGGAGACCGGGGAGGATGAATGGAGGGGGTGGAATTGGAGGAGTGAGGGGGATCAAATGGTAAATGGGGCATACTTTGTGGCGTCGGGACAGGGTGTGGAAGTGAAATATGAGAAGGCGTATAGTGTGGAGCCCAAGTCTGCGGCGTATATTGACCAACTCACTCTCAATGCTGGTGTTCTTGTTAGCAGGTTTCGCACTTTTCTCTCTCTCTCTCTGCCTTTTACTTTTTCCTTCTTTTTTCTCTCTCCTCCTTTTGCTATTTTTCTAGTTCAATCCGATTGGGCGTAGATCGGCCAATGGGCAATCCCGTAATGCCCTTTTGCGGCTTTGCTTTTAGGTTAAAAATGGTTAGATTTTCAAGCTAAGTGGGCCTTAGAGTCCCAAACTCTATCACAACATTAAGTACAGAACTTCCTCTGGGCCTGGGGCCCGGACCAATTCAGTCCAACAGGCTTATATTTGGCCCATTTTTTAAAAGGGGAAAATAAAATGATGAATATATTATATTAATTTTCTGGGCAACTCAAATTTTGTTGTTGATTTAATCAGCAGGGGAGCCAATTTGGGCAAGTGGGCTGCTGGAAACAATGGTTCAGGAGCATTTTTAGATGCAAATTCAGGCATTTTTGAGGACTACGATGATTATTCAGGAACCCAGAGGCTCTATTACTCTGATAATTACATTCTCGTAACACTTATAACAGCCCTAGTAGTGATTTTATGAAATGAATGGAAGAAGACAGAAAGTGTGGTTTTCTTCCAGCAATTTAGGTTTTAGCTTTACATCAGGAATTAATGTTGATGTGCATTGGATTTTCATTAATCTAAGGAAACTTTTCTCAAAAGGCAAAAAAATTAAGTCCAAATTTGGTTACATTTGCTAATCACTTTTTTGTTTTTTCTCCCTTTTATGAAGTGTTCAAGTAATATTTGTTTTTTAACCCATTTTTAACATGAAAAATGTCATTTATTTTTGTTGTCAATTTTTGTACACCTACCCCACTTAAGCATTGAAAAATAGACATTTAATTTCTAGAACAAGGAAATTCTTACCCGCACGAGATTCGACCACAACGAGACTAATTAGGTGACGAGTGTTTTACACTTGCCATATAATTGGTGTACAATTTAGGGAGAGTGACCAATTATATGACAAGTGTATTAACACTTTTTACATGATTGATTGGGTGCAACCAAGTCAGGTGTGGGTAAAAATTTTTCTCTAGAACACGCCTTTCCAGCTAAAAAAAATATATTTCATTTTTATACCTAAAAGGCAATATTTTCAAAACAAAAAATACTTTTCGTTTTAATTTTAAAAAAAAAATCCGAAATTTGAAAATATAAGAAGATGATCGGGATTTGTAGTCCTAAACAAAATTTAACTAATAACCGGATTTCAGCTATTGTGGGAGAAACATATTTAATTTATTTATCTACATAAGAATGTTAATTATGTCTGATGCACAATATATCGTGTTGTACTAGCAGCAATTATCTTATTTAGACATGATAATGCATTGTATTAACAGAATTTATTTCAGTTTGTGAAAAAAGTCTGCCTAATCCACAAAAGGAAACCCTGTTTCATTTTCTTTTCATATGTTATCTGTAATAAGATTGTGTTTGTGACTGAGCTTTTCATCTAAACAATTCAAAACATAAAAAATAAAATAAAAAACAGCTTGTGAGACAAATTAATGCATCAGAAGTCAGAACAACCTTGTTTAAGACATTTTCTAGCCAGTAAAATTTTAAGAAAGAACACTAAGGAGCCCTTGAAATATTCTTCGAAATCATCAAACATTTTTCGACTAGTTGATGTTATACAGACTATTGTGTACCACCTTAATCGTTGTTTGCCAAAAGTTAAACATTATCTTGTACTCCGGTGAGTACACTCGATGAACACCTTGACCTATAAGGATAACAAAAGCCTAATACTATATTATCTTGAAATGGCTACAAGAAATGGCTATAATTAAGCACTTACTAGTGTCATCCTAATATGCAAATGTAAGCATATAGATATCCCACATCATATGACAACAGAGTCATAGTAAACATTGTGTGATTATATTAAAAACTTCCATCTTCATAAACTGTATACAATTTATAATATACACTGAAGGGCGTCATGAAGTGGATGATTGATTAAGGCGAAAACAATTACCATAGTTTGAAAATCGATATAATTTCTTGATGTCATTTGATCTAAATGACATAACAGAAAGGGAGGGATTCAACTTGGTGGAAGGGACGGAGCAGATAGACGGCTGATAGTGGCAATCGCTTCACTGAAGTATAACTGGAATGGTATTTTATACGTATTTTTATTAAAATTCAAAATTTAATTTCAAAAATGATAGAATTGTCTTTTTATATATTATGGAAAAACTTAATCCCGTCATTCTAAATTAAAATTTCTGGCTTTATCCCTAATATGATTGGGGATTTTTAGTGGTGAAATGGAGCCTTGTCTGTGACGGTGAGGCCGCGTGTGGAGGTGAAAGCACCATATGAGTTGAATCATGGAGCAAACAATCATCTCACATTACAAAGTCATGTAGTAATAATATGTCAAAAGACTATGCCCATCTTTTCAATGACCAGCCTTTAATTTTCTTGCATTAATATTGTACATTGTAGAAACAGTTCCACATCTTTCTAGTTACTCGTACTAAGGTACGTACGCGCAAATATTTCACTCCTTCTGATCATAGTTTCGCTTACAGTGTATTATCAAATCACACACAGTTTTAGTAAATTGATTCATATACTTATTCGGCTCATTCGCGATCCCACAGAGGAAAATCCCATGTACTGTTAGTGCAGTCATCAGAGATCCATTCTGGAATGTAAAGGTTGTAACTCCAAAACTCGTCTTTAGGATCCGTTTTATGTACATCATTAGGCCAGTTTGACATCCATTCGGTTAATCTGGTTTCATAAGGAGAGCGCGTCAAACTCAACGGCTCAAGTGCATCAAAAGAATCAGAAGATGGTTCGTTTGTTGAACATGGACTTGTTGGGCCACATTCTGACCTCAATGAAGTGTCACCAGAAGTTTTCATGCTGCTGTCGAAGCGTCCTGTGCATGAAAAACAATGCCAGTTAAAGAAGACTTTTGAAACTGAATCTTATGATATTTGCCTTTTAATGTGTCCATAAAGAAGAAAATTTTTAGTTTAATTACCCTTAACTAGAGCTTTCTTCTTCAAGTAACTTCGCCAATAGTTCTTTATCTCGTTATCTGTTCTTCCTGGCAATCTCCGGGCAATCCTCGACCACCTTAAAAGTAAAACAGCTTATTATATAGAAATATAACTCAATTTGATGAAGAAGGGCAGGCAAGAAAGGTACTTGTTTCCCCATTTCTCGTGGAGTTCAATGATAACGCGCTCTTCTTCTGCGGAAATGTTGCCATGCTTTAGATTCGGGCGGAGATAGTTCTTCCATCGCAGCCTACAACTCTTACCACTCCTCCTCAGACCTACAAGATATATATGCTTTAGATTAATCGTCTTTTCTAAATCGAGCAACTTACGAGTTAACAAGAGTTTCTTCTGATCATTTCATGTGTAAATACCTGATGCTTTTGCTAATGCATCCCATCTTCTCTCCCCCATAACAGCTACAGTAGTGGCTAGCTGCTCGTCCTCTTCGTCGAGCCACGGGCCTTTACGTAATCCGGCTTCTTGCATGACTATCTGATTATAGTTTGTAGTAGTAGTATATTGCTCCAAGTGTGCGGTTGGAACTTTTTATACTAGTGAAAAAAAAAAAGGGGCCACAAAGGGAAAAGAGAACATTAAAAAAGGGAACTGACCAGAAAATGTTACATTAGCACACAGTAAGTGGTGCACACTACAGTGTGGGAACTCCACCATATCATGATCTTGAGCCTCTCATTAGGTCAACAGATTATTGTTTATTCAATAGACTATCCCAAATGATGAAAGTTCTGTGAGTCTATCGCGTCCTTTTCATTCACAGTTCTTGAATTATTTATTCGGTTAAGTTCTTATCTGTATCAGCTGTACGTTTAGTTATATAAGTTTTTGTCTGATATGAGTTGTATTAAGTACCAAATCTGGGGAGTTTATAATATCCGGCTAAAGGGATGGGGATTTAATAGATATAAGTAATAACAAAGATATCCTAGTATATTAATCTTTCTTTATTCATCCACATGAATAAATTGATCAAAAAAGTCAAAAGGGCACTATAACTTTATCATGTATAGTTATTAAATGTTTTAAGCACAACAGGTATGTCGGACAGGGACTGCCACCTTGCCTTGGTGATAAAATCTTACCTCATTCCCAATGGCTTTGTCTCATCATTTCAAGTTTTTTGTTTTGTGTGTGTGTTTTGTTTTTGTTTTTTTTTTTTTTTGGTTGAACTAAACTTATCATCTTTCGTAACAAACAATTTTAGAATATTTTCAGATTACCTTTATATATACTTGGATGACTATAAGAATTAAGACTCGCTAAAAATTGGATGATATGAATATCACACTTTTTTTTAAGGGATAATTACCCTCACATCCTTTAAATTTAAACGGAATTATAGATAACTCCTTGATTCGAAAATTACCAATACTCCATTGACATATATCAACATTTATAAAAAACACCTATTGTTTGTGAATTGCCGAAAATTGCCTCGATCAATTTCTCCATTATTTTTTGAGGATCAAAATATCTTTATTTATTATAATGATTTGAGATTTGAAAGGTGCTTTTTGTAAATTTTTGAATTACATAATAGTATATTTGTAATATTTTTGAAAAAAAGACAAGCAACGATGGGCCGCACTTTTCGACGATTTTTTCAGTGGGATTTAAAAGGATCTTAAGTTAATCATAATGAGCAATATAGTGTATAGCTTCATCATCTAAATAGTGGCAATACAATGACGACATGAAATATTATTCATGTTTAAAATAAAAAAAAAAATTTGTAATTTTACCTAAATTTAAGAAAAGTGAGGGTAATTCCCCTTAAAAGTATCTAGGATGAAAAAGATATTACAGTCTCTTTATCTAATTTAACAATAAAGAGACAAAATTTAGAGTAATTGAAAATTTTCAAAATAAGAGTAAATTATTTATAATTTTGCCTACTCAGGAAAGGTGGGAAAAATTATCCTTCTAGTAGGTGGAAACCATCAATCACCATCTTCTGGATTTGCTCTATCCATAGCCTAGCTAAACAAACTTAAATACACTATTAGAATTTACGCATTCAAAATAACAAAAGGGGGAAAAAAATCACACAGAGGAAAGTGAATTACGACTTCAAAGGATTAAAATATCCACTCAACTGCAACCGCAATTCGATTGAACTCTTCAATGTACAGATTTCCAGATTGTTACAGAACAACTTTGGACAGCAAAAATAGAACACGGATGATCAAAAAACAGAATGTCTGTCATAGCCTACTTCCCAAGAGTCCTCGTGCATGTCCCGGGTAGGAAATACAGCAGACTGACACTAGCAGCAGGCTTGCGCGTTTCAAGAACATGGCTAGCGATCAATAAATGATTTGTTCATAAGGATCTACTGCTGAATCCATGAACTGCAATCACAACCACAAGCAACCATGTCAATGGGGAGACATGACAAACTAGTTCTCAAAGTCATTATAATATGGCAAAGGAATTTTACTTCATTGTAGAGTCACTCGACTCTTCAAGTTAGTCATACACAGCAAATTATGAATCAAATTTTTTTTTTTCCGAATGGTAAAACGACATCCAAATAATGGAACTTACTCTTCCAATTGATTTGAGTTCTCGCCCAACTGGTTCCATGAACTTCAAGTCTACTTCAATGGGCCATACCTGATAGGAGAAAGGAGACTTAGAATCCTGCTACTCATGACCAAACGAGTTGCTCATACTTCATCAAAGCCATCTTAAAACCAAACACAAGACTATTACAAGAACCTAAGCTCTGTGCACAACAGGAATCAACACTGGCTGTTCTGCCAACATCACACACTTCAAATTATATTAAATTCTAAAATCTTAACCAACATATTAGTGGGTAAAACTGCTTATTATATGCCTCCTTCTCAGTACAAGTACATCTCCAAGGTCCTGCAGCAACTCCAGGGTAGGATTCAGACTCGATGAGTGCATACGACATTGCAGGCACTTCCTATTCTAATAGTAATAAGTGTGAGTTTCTTGTGCTTAGGACTGGAGCACATGCATAGAGATGCATCATTACCATATCATTGGAGATTATAGTTTGTATCTACCTGCCTTCTTGTGTAATTTATAATCAATAATTTAAGAATAGCACCACGTTAGGTGCCAGACTGTTTAACTCAGGGTACATGTTTCGATTTACTACAAGGTTTATAGTTGTGTTCCCGGGAGAAGGGGGGGGTGGTGGGGGGTGTGTGGATACAAAGATGACGGAAAAACATTTTTCGTGATTATTGCAGATAAGTATAATATTGTTGTTATTAACAAAATTTATGACTAAACTTTAGCTGGTTAGAGTAGTAGTATCTGACTTTGGAGTACTGTATTGCAACTGAATGAGTTTCATTGTCATTATCCGATCGTACTTGTGTATGCATCATGAATGATAAAAGGAAAGGCACCTTTAGACCAAGTAATTTGATAGGTGCAGTTTGTCCAGGCACAATGCAGTCTGGTCCAGCAGCCTCAACCACAGCCTCTTTCCCTAGTCCATTCCCAATTGGATCTTCATGCTGAAAAATTACCCATCCAAAATGCAAAACAAGTTCAATTCACATGAACACCGTATATTAAATTAAAAAACTATCACAACTTTGAAAAATATCAGGGGGCACATAGATGCATAAAAAGATTTTAAGTTGAAGTATCGGTAACCAGTATATTTGCTAATTGCTACTTTCACGAAAGACTACAATATTCTTAACACTCCGGGAGACCCATAACAAGTTAAATATTTACTCCTAATCAACACCAACCAATCCGGAAAACCCATGAGAATGGCATCAACAAAAACTGAATACGCAAACAACAAACAGACTAACATATGAGAAAATCCAATACAAAGACCAAAAATTACAATAAACACCAATAGAACAAAAAAAAAAAAAACCCACATAAATAAGAGAGAAATTACACACTCAACCACCAATTATACGGGTAAACAAACCTTCATAACGGAGAGGGCATAATTAGAATAAGGGTTCTGAGGGAGGCCAAGAACGGGAGAGTGGTGAATTTTGGGAATAGGCTTTGCGCCGGAGGACGCTCTCCACGGAACATCTTGTTGCAGGGCTGCTCCTCCTTTCTTCAACATTATTTGTTATTCGTATCGATGATTGCTATAGGATTATTCCCTATATATGTATATTCAACAAGTGAGTTGAATAATTGAATAAATAATAGGAGAAATTGATATGCCTTCGCTAAGGAAAGGAGAATTTGTGATGAGTTTTACTCAATCTTGTGAAGATAAGAATTTGGAATTTATGTTTTAGGAAGAGAACCTGTGGGATTTATGGTGTGGAGGAAGAAGGGGGCCGATGTCGCGTTATTATGTTGCATTTGAACCGACGACTTTGTTGTTGGATTGCGTGTTTATGTATTGGGCTATGCAGAAGTAAAATGGGCTTTAAGTTTCGGGGCTTAAGATAGCAACCCAATAATTAATTCCTCCTTGGATCTGTTGATCAAGACCTTGTAATTCAATCTTTGTACAGCCACAAATATTCTCTCTTCTAATTGGCCTTATCACTACGGGGGCTAACTTTCGAATTTGGACCATTATTTCAATTCATTTCCGTCACATAGACTGCTGAAACGGTTCCTACATTCATTAATATACATCATATAGATTAATAAATAATTAAAATAAAATAAAAAAATATTACAAGTTTTTTTCATTTTTATTTCAATTGCTCACCACATATGCCGCATGTACATATATTGATAAATGCAGAAAAAGATGTAATTTGGGAAGTGTCACTATAAAACTATTAAGGACTTGAGTCTAATTCAATCCTAAAAGCTAGCTTATAAGTTGAGAATTGTCCAAACTCTTTTAAAGTAGGCTTCATTTCAATATTTAGTAACACGCTCAAGCTAAAATATAGTGAAAATAACCTGGAACGTGAAAGTAATATGGTGAGGAAGCCTAATTAATAATGTAGGACCTTAACCTGCTCTAATATTATATAGAATGACCACCACTATCTAAAAGTTTAAGCTGTTACAAAGAAGAATCATCAAATATTTATTATCCTCGACACACCCCGCATATACAAGCAGACTTCTTTTTGTACCAAATATTATAGGTGAAATTCTTTTTTACAAATAAGTGACGGCGAAATTCGAATACAAGACCTATTATTTTGGCTGACTCTGAAATTATATAAGAATATTAAATGTTTGAATCTAATTCAATCTCAAATTAAAAATAATAAATGTTTAATAAATATCATAAATTTTAAAACGGAGGTGGTCATTTAACACCCACTCTAATAATTGACATAAAATGGATATGTATAAACGAGCGGCCAAGATAGCGGGCACCGACACTGTAGGGTAGGTTGAAAAAAGAAACAAGAAACAAAAGATTGGTGGACCCTTTGAAGGTCTGATCCACAATCGCATATGCTCCGCGTGGTGGTCCATTTCCATGTTCTGGTGTTTAAAGATTTGATCAATTGGGTTGTCAGTTATCAACGAGGTAATCAACTTGCATTATTGAGATCTGGATCTTTGAATATTCTATGTTTCAGAGTTTGATTGGATCAGAGTTACATATTTATGTTGAAAATATAGTGAATGAAGAAATATGCTATAATTGGAGAGGTCTCAGTACCGCAATTATGGCTGAAACTCTAAAACTGTAGACATATTTCAACGTATGTTTTTATTCAATCTTTGTAATGAAACTATTTTTTCTACATCTAAAAGAGAAATAATTTCATAATTGTCGCATAACACACACGAAGAACCTAAAATCTGGAAATGCATAATTGCTCTTCTTGAAGGAGTGAACAAGCTAAATTTCTGAAATCTGTTGTTGCTCTCTAAACTTCTTGTAAATATCCCCTTTATAAAACTTCCTTGTTCTGATCACCAAAACCAACGAAACAATGCACCCAACCATCGTGGTCGCCGTGATTATCAGAAACGCCAGCTTGTAACACTCCACTCCAATACACGTCAAGTCTTCTCCTTTCTTCCTAACAAGCCCTTTTGCAGCCATTTGCTTCAGAGCCTCTTTATCATACAAATGCCCTGTTATTCTAACGTTCAAAATGTAAGCCCCAAGAGGGCTAGCTCCCCCGCCCAAAGTGTACAGAGTCGAGTAATATCTCAACCCAAATATTTCTGAAATGATAGCGAAAATCAACGGCCATTGAGCTCCGAAGCAGAACCCCATGATCACAGACGAAACGTAGAGGGAATTTGGGACCCCGAATGCGATTAAAAGATGGCCGGTGCATGACAAAAGGAGTACCAAAGTCAGCATTAGTGGACGAGGGAATTTGTACTTAGCCAAGAAGATTTCGGATGCGAAGCCTGAGGCGACTCGGCCGAGATAGTTCCATATGCTGACGAGCGAGACGAATGTGGTGATGCTCTTGGTGGGATAGCCTAAGGCCTTGCCGAGTTGGCCTAAGTTGTCGATGGCGGTTAAAGTTCCACCAACACCGAATGTTATGGCGGTGAATAGTATAATCATGTCTATGCTGAAGAGGGCTTGGAGGATGTTGTAGTCCTCGCCTCTTTCTGGCGGTTTCAACACGTCACGCCACCAGCGTACTGGCTTTTTTTCATCCTGCAGCGGTGGAGCCGCCGTCTGCAGCGGCATTGGCGGTGGCGGTGGTGGTGGTGGTTTTTGCTCTGGGGCTTCGACCGGAGGCGGGATTTTCAGAGATTACGATTTTCAAGTCAGAAGGATGGTATGATCTCTTGCTCTGCCATGTCTTGAACTCTTCTCTGATGACAATGGCGAGTGGTGCAAAGAACAGTATGAGGACAAAACTACCGCTCCCTGCATACGCAGCTCTACTAAAAGCCATCCCATTTTGCAAGATAATTAAGATCATGAGAAAACCAGCTAAGCCAAGAGATACATAGAGAAGATGATAAAAGACTTTAACCTCATTTTCTTGCCTAACAACTTTCATATAGCGAACAGTTCTCATAAAAACAAAAGAAACCGCCGCCGGAAGCCAGCCGATGAGGAAAATCAAAGCCTTCGAGTTATGCCCATAAAAAGCATGAAAAAGCTGCGTTATAATGGCGCCGCTCAAGCCCGTAAACCCCTTGAGCAGACCGATAACGATCCCTCTGCTCTCCGGGAAGTTCTTAACGCAAGTAACCAGCGCTCCGGTGTTCGAAAACGTCTGCGAATTCGCGCCGATGCAGATGTACAGACACATCTGCCACACGTGGGGCTTGGCTATGCGGCCGGTGACGGCGAGCCATATCATGAAGTAGCCGGAAAAGTTCATGGTGACGCCGATGGCGAGCACCACCCACGGCGGCGTCACCTCGTTGATGACACCGGACATGATACCGATGTTGCCGCCGAGGTCCTTGAAGAAACCGATGAGGTTTAGCGTCGTCTGGTCGTAGCCAAGGGATGTTTTGATGTCGTTGGAGTAGATGCCGAAGATGTAGGTGGCGCCAGACATCGACATGATCAGGAGGCAGGCGAAGACCATGAACCACCGGCTGGTGAGCACGTGTGCTCCGAGGCTTCGAGCGCCGGCGGCGCCGCTCCTCGGGCTGAGCTCCGCCGCGACCATGGTGGTGGCTTAGTTACGAGCAGGGTCTTTAAGTGGATAGGGATGATGGAGTGGTGAATAAGTGAGCAAGAAGGGAATTTGAAGCTGAAATGGTTTAAAAATTCTCTTATGATGTCGAACGTGAACAGGACACGATCCCTTTACTGTGTGCGTCCACTGTGCGTTCGCATTAGCCAAGTAATAAAATACAAGAGGTGATTTTCTATTATAAATTATATTTTATCTATTATTTTAATGTATAGATATATATTAAGTATAAAAATTTTAAATTAAATATATAATTAAAAAAATAATTTTATACATATAATATAAATATAAATTATAAAATAAAAAATAAAATATTATATCCGATAAAATATTTGTTGGCCAAATGTAGCCGTTAGTCAGTAAGATTTTGATAGTACTCTGAAATTTTTTAAAAAACACCGCAGAGTACATCACAGTTAGAATATATTATTCATTTCAGTGCAGAGATGGTGTATAGAAATTTTTCGAGTGATTGGGGTTTGTCTTCTTTCAAGTGGTTAAAACAGTTCAGATCTCCTATTTACAATTGTGTTATATTTTTTATTATATTTATTAATATATATTATATATATTGTGAGCGATTGAAATAGAAAAGAAATTTTTTTTATATTTTTAATTTTTTTTATCTCGACCGCTTATTAATACACATGACATATATTGATGAGTGTAATAAAATATGTAATATGATTGTGCAATAAATGATCCGAACTGAATTAAAATTGGGAGAGTAATGGGGACAATATTTATAGTTCGAATCTTCTATTGTACAATCGTGTTACATCTTCTATTACATTCACATGTATTGATAATCGATCGAAATAAGAAAAAAAAAATTATATTTTTTTATATTATTAATTTTTTTTATTTCGATCACTTATTAATATATATAGTATATAATAATAAATATAATATAATTACGTAATAGAAGATTCGAATTGTAATATTTGTACAGAGGCCAATTATTTCTTTTCGTGACTTTGACTATTAAGAGTGTCAGCTTCAAGTCAAAAATTGGGGTTCGTTTTGGAAAGCTCACCTTTCAACAAATTAAATGTGTCCCCAGCTCACATCATCGCTGTCCTTTTTGGCTTTCTAAGATTCGTCTTTGAATTGTTTTGAATCCTCTACACTACGCAAGTTGAGATTTAGACACCACCAATCATTGATGCAGTATGTCATCCCTTTCTTTTCATTTTTTTCTTTATTTTTTTGTGAGGCTATAAATTAAGAAATTTTCATAAAAAACTTTTAATTTTAGTGTTATTTTTCAACTTTTGGAGGATCATGTGCATAACATGAGGTAAACTGAGACCATTTCATCAAAAATCCGAGTAAAACAGAGTTATAGCTGGTGAATTATTTTTAGAATGAGTTGCGTAGTTTTATGTTATTTTTGGAAAAAAAAAATTTGAAATAGTGCAAAAGTTGGTTATCAAAATACTGAGGAAGATAACTATTATATATATATATATATATATATATATACGGAGGAAGATAATGGATGGGATATTGAGTTTCTGGGTGGCTAATAGATAAATACCATTATTATTTTTTGTGATGGATAAAATATATATATATATATATATATATCATTATTATGTCATAAATGACCTTAGAAAATCCAAGCCCCAGCAAGTGGTCATAAAATTGGTCGTTTCTCATTTATATTGTTCTAATTCTGACAATGGCTCAAGTGTTTGACTATGTACTGGGGGGTCGTGCCAGTACATTCTTTGGCCCAATGGGCCAGCAGTATGGGTTTTCAAAATTGAATTGGTCTCACTTTTATAATTCCATTTTGTTTTATATATATATATATAGTAATGCCTGAAGTAATAAACTTCTTTTTAAAATTATATGACGAAATGTATTAACTAATATATTGAATTTTCTTTCACGCATCATCATTAAATTTTAAATCAGTCTTTTGACTATATCATAAAAGATAAAATTGATAAAATAATTGGATATAATTTGCTATATAATATTTATGGTTCAATCTTGCATTAAACTAAACTCTATTTAATTGTTTCTTTAATTTAAAGTTTTAGGTCAATAACGCTTCTATTGTCATTCCTATCGAAATACGTTCGTCTTCAACAGTTTAGCCAAGTTTAACCAGCATGTGGAGACATGCCGTCGTTATGTCCAAGCTGCTCGAGAAGCTGCCGCGGTGGCCAGGGCTGGCCAACCTCCTGGCCGAAATTAGCGAAATTACAGTTAAGATATTCTTTTAATTTTCATTTTTGGTTTTATTATCAACGCACTTATCTTTTACTTTGCGAATATTTGTAAAATAATAAAATTTCTTGTGAAATTTTGTCATCGTTAATGAGATGCATCTCTGAATGATCGTATTGACTATTTCGATTATAAGAAAAGTTACTATTTGGACAACTCTATTAATATTTATAGAAAAGTCCTAAACTTCAATGAGGTATTTGTAGTTTTTAAAACAAGATGAACTAATTTATATTACACTATACCTTAAGTGTTGTAAATATAATTTGCTTTTATTAAACTCTAATCTTACCCACATTAAATAAAAATTCCTGACTCTGTTTGTACAAAACCATCAGGATTAATAATAAATGCAATTTTTCTTTTTCTTTTTAGAAATCAATTATTATATTATTACAATTCAATTCACAAACCCATCAAAGATCACCAATAATAATCAACAAATTACAAAGAAATAATATACAACAAATTCATATACCTGAGATAGATAACCCACACGCGTTCCGACGAGACTTGAATCCAAAATCACAATTCACATGCTTAAGGAATTTTCGGGCCTTGGTCCTACAGTACAATAAAACCCCTAAGAAATTCATGCTGGATGTTCACCATTATTAATAGAATTACAGGCAAGTTCACCGGTCACCACCCTTCCCCTCTTCTCTGAACTTACTATATATATCTCCTTTATAAAATTCTCTTGTTCTCAGCACTAGAATCAATGAAACTATGCAACCAAAAATTGTGGCCACTGTAATAATGATAAAAGATAGCTTATAACACTCTCTCCCTGAGCATGTCAACTCCTCACCTAGTTTCCTCACAAGCCCTTTGGCAGCCATTTGTTTTACTGCTTCTTTATCATACAAATGGCCCGCCACTTTCACGTTGAGAACATAAGCCCCAACAGGGCTTGCAACAGCGCCAATCTGAAACAAAGTTGAGTAATATTTGAGGCCAAAAAGTTCTGATATGATGGCAAAAAGCACCGGATTTTGTGCTCCGAAACAGAACCCGATTATCACCGAGGCTAAGTAGAGAGAATTTGGGACAGCGAAAGCAATGACGAGGTAGCCAATGCAGGAGAAAAGGAGAACAAATGTGAGCATCAATGGCCGAGGGAACCCGTATTTCGTCAAGAGGATTTCAGAGGCGAAGCCGGCGGATACGCGCCCCAAATAATTCCATACACTGACTAGTGATACAAAGGTTGTGATGGTGTTGTTTTTGTATCCTAAAGATTTTGAAATTTGTCCTAAGTTGTCTACTGCCGTTAATGCCCCTCCCATGCCGCATGCAGTTGCAATGAATAGTATCAGCATTTCCATGGTGAAAATGGCTTGTAATATAGTATGGTCCTCGCCTCTTTCTGGTGGATTGAATACATTTCTGATGCAAGAAATTGGCTCTTGTGAAGTAGGTGGAGCCTCACAGACTGATGCTGGCTCGATCGGGAGGGCATTTTCGGTAATCGATGACTTATTTTTCGTTTGCCGATCGTGGTGTTCTTCTCTGATGATAATGGCTAGTGGTGCAAAGAGCAGAGCAACAACAATAGAAGCACTTCCAACATACTCGATTCTTTTCAACTCTATTTGATTTTGAAGAATGATTATGAACATAAGAAAGCCAGCGAGCCCGAGTGATAAGTAGAGTATGTGATAGAAGATTTTGAGATCATTTTTCTGGCTAGGAACCTTGATGATTCTGATTGTTCGTATAAAGACAATCGAGACAGCAGCGGGAAGCCAACCGACTAACAGAATAAGGGCCTTGGTGTCATTTCCATGGAATGCATGGTACAACTGTGTCATAATAGCACTACTCAGGCCAATAAAGCCTTTCAAGAGACCTAAAACAATCCCTCTGCTCTCTGGGAAGTTCTTAACGAACGTAATCAGAGAGCCCGTGCTAGCAAACGCTGCCGAGTCTGCTCCAATCCATATGTAGAGACACAGTTGCCACACACGGGGCTTGTTGGTCCGGCCCGTGACAGCGAGCCACATCATGAAATAGCCCAAGAAGTTCATGACAGCACCTAAGGCCAGGACAACCCAAGGAGGGGTGATGTCGTAGATTAGGCCCGATATGATTCCGAGATTGCCCCCCAAGTCCTTGAAGAAGCTGACCGTGTTGAGGGTCGTTTGGTCATAGCTGAATGAAGACTTGATGTCGTTTGAATAGATACCGAACGCGAATGCGGCGCCATTGACCGACATTATCAGGATCGTAGAGAATATTGTGAACCGCCGGCTCGAGACCACTTGCGATCCAAAGCTGCATTTCTCTTTTATAAAACAAGAACCATCAAAGAATTTAGCCATGATCATTAGTTTCTCTGATCACAAAGTTTAGTCTGCTAGTATATTTGCAGTCATGGCCATTTAAATGGACCAATATTGCATCGCATTCCAGCCGGCATACAGAAGTAATTAAATTACTTATTTTAAAGGACGAATTATATCTACCTCCTCTGAGGTTTGGCGAAATTACAATTCAACCCACGTTTTTTTGTAAATTACAATAAACCCCCTGAGGTATATTCCGTCTAACAATTTACTCCAGCCGTTTAGGACCGTTAGGGTTCCGTTGATTTTTGTATGTAAAGTTCCGATAGTACCCTTGAAGGATTTTTTTGTAATATATATAAAATATTTGGGGTTGTATGTTATATAGTATATCTTTGTCGAGCTAAGAGTGATATTATTTAAAAAAAAATTCTGCCTTTTCAAGAGTTGAAAATGATGGATAGGTGGGAGAAGAGAGAGATCTAGATACATACATATGCAATGTATATACACATGAAAATTGAGAAATCCTACACTTTTAATTCATCATAACTCACTCATTTCTTCTCCAAATCGCCCAAGTTGTATGTCAAAATCGATCACCGCGACGAGAGGAACATGTTGGCAGTGGTAGTTTCGGGTTTCGTCGGATGGTGGAGGAATAGCGGTGGCGGCAGCTGCGGCAGCAATGAGGTGGTGGCGGGTTTCTGTTTTCCTACAAGTTTTTCGGTGAATTTGAAGTGGGTCTTAAACTTTTCGATATGGAAAACACATTGGTGATGTCAATTTTGGCCTAGAGGTGGAGGAATTGAGGCGAAGAGTGGATTTATACATTTTTCATCCATCACTTGTAATTATTACATACCGCAGGGGTTTATTGTAATATACACAAAAATGTGGGTTAAATTATAATTTTTTCAAATTTCAGAGGAGGTAGATGTAATGTACCCTATGTAATATTAGCAAAAAATAAAGGGCAAAACGGACTTTATACATTTTCCATCCATTACTTGTAATTATTACATACCTCAGGGGGTTTATTGTAATTTACAAAAAAACGTGGGTTGAATTATAATTTCGTCAAACTTCAGGGGAGGTAGATGTAATTCGCCCTATTTTAAATATTCCTATTTTTTGCACGAACCAATAGTTCACTTTCCTTTTCTTTTCCCCTAAATGATGGATTTGTTCAGCATATGCCCTTTGCTGACCACTTAAGTCTTCTAATGCTATCTTCCTGAATTTATAAAAGCACCGATTTGAGCATTGACAATCAGCTGATTGCTACATGTTGGTTTAGCTGTTTTTGCCAACCAAATGAAACATTAATTAAACTACTTTTGACGGTTGCACTTAGCTCATAGGGCCTGTCCGTATTATACATGGAGAATCATGCATAACTACATTAGGAAGAAAACAGGTTGATACTCTCAAAATTCTATTTTTTTTATCATTCCCACAATTCTCAACCATTGACATGTTAATATTTTAACAAGTGCAGAATCTGTGAGGAATGACAACAATATCTGGCTCTAAGGTTTAAAGATTCTGTTTTTCGAGGAAAAAACATGCGCACACTTCCGGCTTGTCACTTTTTGGAACTTTATATTCTGCATTATTATTTGAATCATCCCTTAATGATAAAAAACTTGGAAAAACTTCTGAAATATTGTATCCAATTGAAATTAAAACCTCCACGGCTGTTTTCATATCTATTGGAGTATGATTGGGTACATAATCCTTGGTTTTATATGTTTATCTGTGTATTTTTTGATGGATAACATAGGTCTATGTTAGAGCATTCTGAGAATGAGAAACTTCTTTTGTGCGAGCCGGCTATATCTAAATTGAACGATAGAAGTTTATATGAGCAGCAGCTTAAGATTTAACAATGACAACTAATGTAATCTATCCTTGTCCAGTTACTTGCATGAAAATTCTCGTAACTAAGATCAAAACGAGCACTTTCAAGGGCATTTATTATACCCAAAGTCTGAGTCGTCTCATTTCCAGCAATTCACAACAATGGAGGAAAAAGAGATTAAAATATAGCTCGAAATCGCCCTTAAATTCAAGGTTTTTGTAATCATATGGTTGTTTCATCATGAACTGATTGTGGAATCTTGACCAGCTGGCCCTTTACTTGATTTATGTCACTGCAGACAAAAATAAGGTATTAACTTATATATAAAAAGATCGGAAAGTTTGAAATTTTTGCCAATGATTTAAAAAAGAAAGGAACTTGATGAGGATTCGAAGACTACAAACACGCCAACCATGCACATTATGGACTTATTAGCGGTCTTTTCTCACGATAGCCCTTGATTTGTCCGAGGTGAAACTAACAGCCAGTTATGACACTTTTCTTGCTCTATTGTCCCACTCGACTCAATGTCGGCTCCCAGGCAAGGCCGGCGTCTGAATTTAGCGTTGTCCGTTCCCTATTCCCTATCTTATATATTATCAAGTAGTAGGAACAACCTTAATAGCATCACTTGTAAGCTATATAAGCAGCAAGAGATAACAAGTTGGGATACCCATTTTTTTTTGTCATGGAGGATCCTAGGAAGTTGGAAGAGGGATTTGCAACTGGCATACAACTTTCCAGCAAAGATGAGAATCATCAAGACAAGAAAGATGCCGGGAATACTATTGCTCGAGATTTTAACAACGAGAATGAGCAAAAGAGCATGACAGAGGAACAAAGGGAGGAGAAGCCGCTGATAGAACAAAAGACCAAGAGAGTTGCAACCTTAGATGCCTTTAGAGGACTCACGATAGTGGTATGAAACGCTACTCTAGAAAAATATGTTACTTCCTAGTATAATGAGCTGTTTTGAACTTATCAATAGTATACGTGCAGTTGATGATACTTGTGGATGATGCTGGATCGGCATATCCACGCATTGATCACTCACCGTGGAATGGGTGCACGTTGGCTGATTTTGTAATGCCGTTTTTCCTCTTCATTGTTGGGGCTGCTATAGCTCTTGCCCTTAAGGTACTATACATTCTCTAGTTCTTTCTCCGCCTCATGCTTTCTTTTTCACCTTTTGCGCGAACTACCGTGCTAGAGTTCAGTTCAACCTTGGTTTCTGGCTTTCTGCAGAGAATTCCAAAAGTCAAGTATGCAATTAGAAAGATAATTTTAAGGACGTTGAAGCTCCTGTTTTGGGGTATTCTGCTACAAGGTATTGGTCATATTCTTTCTTTCTTTCTTTCCATGCTCAAATTGGTAACTCATATTCAGAAATAATTCGACTGCTTGTCATGCTTGTATGCACATTGCAGGAGGATACTCCCATGCACCAGATGATTTAGCTTATGGAGTCGACATAAAGAAAATTCGATGGTGCGGCATTCTCCAGGTGACTAGCATTTTATCCTTCATTCTGAAATTTTGCATAAATGCTGATGCTTCCTTGTGGAAAAATAAACTCTATATCATTTAAGTATAATTTAAGTTTTTGAGATTCTGCTCCATTACATCTCTTGTGGATGTGCAAAACAGAGAATAGCTTTGGTATACTTTGTTGTGGCTTTGATAGAAACACTGACCACCAAGCTCCGGCCAACCAGTCTAAACCCAGGTCATCTCTCAATTTTCACTGCATATAAATGGCAGTGGTAAGCCACTTTTCCAATATATGTACTTTTTTCGGGCTAATTCTTTTTAAAATTTCTTTTAATTACTTTGTTATTTTCAGGATTGGAGGCTTTGTTGCATTTGTAATATACATGTTCACAACATTCACCTTGTATGTCCCCGACTGGAGTTTTGTGGTTCATCAAGACGGCAAACCAGAAAGATACACTGTAATAAGCAGCAATTTTTCGCTAGAGCAGTTACATTTCTTTGATAATACAAACCGAGTCTGAATTTTAGTTTTTTTTTTTCAGGTAAAATGTGGGATGCGAGGACATCTAGGACCCGCGTGCAATGCAGTTGGTTATGTGGATCGACAAGTTTGGGGTGTTAATCATCTGTATGTGCAACCAGTTTGGGCACGGTTAAGGGTCAGTTGTACTTGCAATTTTCACAGCTAGTTCATGTTGCAAAACTCTTACACGTGCTTTCATTTTCATCGAGCAATTTTCAGGCTTGCACTTTTAGCTCTCCAGGGGCTGGTCCATTTCGTAGGGATGCACCTAACTGGTGTCGCGCTCCATTTGAACCAGAAGGCCTCTTGAGGTTTTGATGTCTCATTTTACAAATATAGTGCCATTTACGTCTGAATAAAAATCTTGATTCTGAGCAAACTTAACATGGTTTTGACTTTGCAGCTCAATTTCAGCTATCTTTTCTGGGACCATTGGGATTCACTACGGCCATGTACTGATTCACTTCAAGGTAAAATTCCAGGGGACATAGTAATTTAGAGGCACTTAGGTGAAACATTTACCAGAGAAATGTCTGTGTTTTGTAGGGTCATGCTGAAAGGCTCAAGCAATGGGTATCTATGGCGATTGTTTTGCTAGTAGCAGCCTTAATTCTTCATTTTACAGATGGTAAGTCCTGCTTTAATCCTACTATCAATACTACTTGTACATTTTTTCCCCCTCTCATGGAAAGAATCACTTTTGGAGAAATGCATGAGCATGTTTAATGTATTTCAGCTATTCCCATCAACAAGCAGCTCTATAGTTTCAGCTATGTTTGCTTTACTGCGGGTGCAGCTGGGATTGTGTTCTCTGGCTTCTACATACTGGTAAAAGACAACGGCCCCCTCTCCAACCCTTCTACAATACCTCTCTCTCTCTCTTTCTCACACACACACACTGACTGAATCCGGCGGTGCATGTGCAGATTGATGTTTGGGGAATGCGCACGCCATTCTTGTTCATGGAATGGATAGGGATGAACGCAATGCTGGTTTTTGTTATGGCAGCTCAGGCTATTTTTGCTGGATTTATAAATGGATGGTATTTCAAGAATCCAGATAACAATCTGGTAAGGAAATCCTTAAGACATTTTACAAAGTTCATTTATTTCACAACGGATGCTCAAGCCAAACAAAATCTTTTGCGTTTGTTTACAGGTGAACTGGATCCGGCAGCATGTTTTTAGTAATGTATGGAAATCAGAGAGGGTGGGGACTCTGTTGTATGTAATATTTGCAGAAATCACGTTCTGGGCACTTGTTTCTGGAATCTTGCACAAACTTGGCATCTACTGGAAATTGTAAGAAGAAGCACAAGGAAAATGAATGAAACACACACATTCTAGGACCATGATTTTTTGGGATTTCTGTCTGTTCGTACGTGAGCTGTGAATTTGTAATTGTATTTCAAAGTAAAAAAAGCCTTGTCTTGGTATACTGTTTGTGTATGTATATGTTGTACAGAATTTGCGAGAGAGATAATTTTGGATTCTGTCTTAAACGTTATCTCGAGTAAATTGCATTACATGAAGAGGAAGCTTTTGAATCCGTTTGGACGGACTTTTTTAGGAAAAAATTACTTATTTTTTTTAAAAAAAAATATATTAGTGAAAAAATTTGTATTCCACTTCACTTTTTCAAAAAGGTAAAAGCTTAAAAAAGGGCCCAAAAATAGTTCTTTTAAAAATTATTTAGAGTAACTCTAAATAAAAACATATTTTCAAATACTTTAATTTACTACATTCAAACACAAAATTATTTAATTAGAAAAAAAAAATCTATTATAAAAAACACATTTTAAAAACCGGATAGGGCTCTCTGTTTCAAATATTGAAAGCGGGCCACTTATCAGAAGAAGAAACAACCACGTGTAGCTGCATACTTGGATGCTTTGTAGGATTCTTTTTAATGATATCTATAAGACAAATCCCTGAAAGAAACGCGGGATATTTTCCATAAACAGTATAAATAAAGGTTCTTAAATCTGGATCAAGGATGCCAACAGAAAACACTTGGCAATAAAACAGTAAGAATTAAGAACATATCTATGAGATATTATATCATGGTCACCATCAAAATATCCAGTAGAGAGTCATGTAACATAAGATTTTTTTTATTTTTCATTCATACAATATACACAGGTGTCGTGGAAAATACATCCTTTTTAGGCGAAAAGAGAGATTGTTTTAGGGCCATGTCAAGATTAACGCTACCCTGACTTCATTGCACGGTCGCTCTTTTCAAACTAGAAGTTAAGTTATACGAACACTAAATTAAGACCTGAGAGCTAAGCTTTTGTAATGTACATTGCATAGAAAAGTTATGTACATACTGTGGCAGCAGGTGAGAGTGAAAAATAACACAGGAACCGAGTAGAGCCCAGTGCAGCCAAGCAGAGTAGGCATGTCCCGAAATTCTCACTCCCAACTCACTAACATCTTCCAAACGTTTTCCTCTATCTTTTTCTTTGAAACAGAGCTACTGTCCCCTTCGTCAAGTAAAACTCTGTAAACTTCCCATTCCTGATCACCAATTGCATATCTCCCAATTTCAGCCTGTAAGGCAGCAAAATCAGACCAAACGATTTGAAAATATAAATACTGAAGAATATGTTCAGCCATATAAAAGTTTGGGATAATCACACCCACGACACAGAACCCTAAGGTTTGCATAATTACACTAACCACCCATGCAGTCAATTGCTTGGGGAGTCTACAGTACCACTTAAGTTGGTGGTGAGGCTAGTTTCTGCAATCATGCAAAACTCATGGGGCACCTAACAGTAAGACAAAATTTGAGTCAAGGGTGGTTCCAGTGAGTATACAAACCTCAGGGGGTTTAGATGTAATTAATCCTGAAAGTTTCCAACTCCATAAAACAAGCTTATTCAAAATATACTGATAAGTACCGAGCAGATTGGTGTATTGAGCATCTTGAGAGCAAGCATTATGTCATAAGATTAAAAACAATTAAAGAAATAAAAATATGAAATATCAGTTTTGCCCTTCAAGTAATAATGTGTAAATCACATGATAGGGTATCAATGGAATATTCTAAAAGATACCACCAGAAAATTTAAAAAACCCTATTAACGTACATTTTAAAAAGGTTAGGCATTGCGGGTGCACCTCATTAACAGTTAGGTACTAAAAGTGCAAAACGCCCCAAAGATTAGGATGCTTAACGCAATGAAACAGTGATTTAAATCCCTATTATTGAGCAATTTTATGATCATTTCACCTTTTTCTAAAGATATCGTTTGTTTTGTAGTTTTAACTACTTGCTTTAATTTATTAAACCAATATATGTCGAAATCCATACCTATATAATATGTTTTAATTTATTAAATGAAAAAAAAATTCTTACTGCTATTCGAATTTGGATATAACTAAACTTTTTGAGCTCAAATGTTAAAGTGGCATGTGTCATTTTTAAAGGCTTGTCTAAACCCTAGCTCATTCACTAAATAGTCTAAATCAGTAAATCCCAGCATTTCTTCTACGCGTGCAAGAACAAGAGGAAAGAAACACATTCAGCGCTATATTTTTATTGGGTATGGTAATGGTTTATTGGGTATTGTGATTACATTTTTCTTTCATTTTTGTTTTGTATTGTGATGTTATTTTTATTTTATTGGGTATTGTCATTGCCTATGATGGTTGAGCATGAATTTATTGTATAGGGAAATGTTATGTTCTTTTTATAAGGTACAGTGATGAGAACTAAAAATTGATTTACATTTTTTATTGGGTATTGTCATTACGTTTGATGGTTGAGCAAAAATTATCATATTGGGTATTGTGAAGTTATTTTTATATGGTATTTTGATGGGAACCGAAGATGGATTTACAATTTTTTTACTGGGCATTGGGCTGTTCGAGCATGAATCTATTGGGTATTTACAATCTGATGGTGGAGCATGATTTATTGTGATGGTGATGTTATTTTTATTTGGTATTGTGATGAGAACAAAGAAATTTTCAATCTGATACATGCCTGAGAACCGTATTTGAATGGGATGGGGATGAAAACCGAAAAATTGTTCAATTCTCATGACTGAAATTTAATGACTGTTATTTGATTACAGACACAATGACAAAGTACCAATGCACATCTTGCAAAAAAGAGATCACAACTGACATGGCGAAATTTTGGAAGCATGTCAACACATGCAACAAGGCAAGGAAGGCAATTGCTGCTGCTGCTGCTGCAGTAAATGTGAAGAACAACCGCCTGAAGAACAATTGAACTACCCAGGCCCGAGGTAAGCACCTGCAAGTAGAATTCACCATGCATAAGAAAGAAACAGAGCACTAAGAAACATTGCTGGACATCCCTACTGACAAATCAAAATTGTCGGTGCCACCTATGGTTATATGTATGTTTTTGAACTTACTTCATGGGTAAATTGTGAGAGTTTTGATTATATGACTTGTTTTCACATTTGATGATTCTTTCGTTCTTGATCCGGAAAATATATTTATCCATCGGAATAAAATTAAAGTATTTGAAAATTGGAGAGATAGCAGGGGGGGCCTGTTGTTCACCTCTCATACATAGGTGATTTGAGAGCTGTTATTACTCACCACACAGTGCGTAGTGGGAACACATGGGTTGTAGATGGATTGTTAATGGGTTAGTTCATACAAAAAAAACCCCTTAAGTTTCTTTAATTGATTTCAAATTAAATTACATCAAAATGATTTTAGAAGTCATGATTAACCTTATCAAATTGTATAATTACATTTTAAAACTATTATTGATCAATTTACTTATTTTTGAGGTACAATTATAAATAATTCTGTTGTTTTCTTAGTATTATTAGATTATACAGGATACAATAACACTTTTACTTCTTTGAAATTATAAAACTTTTACTCCGGAAAAAAGGACACAATAAAATTTTAATGTTAACAGTATCAGTTTAATTGATAATTACTTTCAATTGATTTTGATTACTAAAAAGAAGATCGATAATATCATGCATTGAACCCATTAAAAACTATTTGAACCCATCTACAAGCCGTCTCAACCCTACTTTCAACCAATCCATTTTCAACCCATTTTCTAACATTCATTTTCAATACAACCCAATAAAAACCAATCCAAATCCAACACAAACCACCCAATTGCCACCACTATATGTATGTACTATGTATATATGTAGATAATATTTAATTACAAATACTACATGTGTTCTATGCATGTATAAAACTATAATATATTCATTACAAATAATACATTCATTACAAATTAAGACACTATAATATATATTATGAAGTATACCATGTATTTTTTCTACAAATAAGTTTGTGTATTATATATAAGGGTAAAGTGGTCATTTTAAGAGTTTCATGTTCAGTTGATCAAAGGGACAGTAATCCACTTTTAAAAAACATCAGAGTGTCTACGCAAATAAAATAACACTATTATTGTGCCTCTTACACAAAACACAGGGGTTGTATGCAATTTACTCCCCAAAATTTGACACGAGTTATAAAATGAAGTTTCTGGTAGAAATTGTTGATAAATACAAGGCTCAAAATAGAACTTTTAAGCTTATTCTACGATAGGGGACGGCAGACTGATTTATTAAATCACAAGGTTTATATGTTAATGAAATAAACAAGAGGTTTTTCCATGTAAATGACAGATAACAAGAGGAGTCGGATGCATTTAACTACTGATACCATTCGGAATTTTGAACTCATCAGATCAGATAAAATCCATACTAAAATGAACAAAAGAAAAACTGACAATTGCACATAAATAGAGCGGAGAGTTTTGAAATTATCACATCCGAAAATTTTCATATTAAAATCTTCAAAAGAAAAAAAAATCAAAATTGCACATATATCGAACAGAGAAGTTTGAACTAATCAGATCAGACAAAATCCACATAAAAATCTACAAAAGAGAAACTTTCAATTGCGCATAACAGGAACAGAGATGCAAGGTACCTTGAAGATCAGATCCTTGTGCAAAATCCATGATTCATAAAGTCCGCTGTCCACGTCTTGAAGACTATGGTGGCGATGGAAGGCGGCGCGCGTTCAGGAGAGCGGGAAGAGATAGATCGGAGATCTAGCTAGGCGGCTTTGAGAAGATGGAAGAATTTACAGATGCTTCGGCGTTGGAGATTATGGTGGGGGCTCTGCTGCGATGGAAGGCGGCGCGTGTAGGAGATCGGGAAGGGATGGATGAGAGAGCCGGGTAGGCGGCTATGAGAAGATGGAAGAAGCTGGACATGGAATATGTGGGTAGAGAAGAAGATTGATAGGGTTACAGGCTGTTGGGCAAATCTATGGGCAAGCTACTTTTTGTCAGGCCCGTGAAAGTACGCAGTTACAAAGTAAATCACACGTGACACGTTTCATCTTCTGATTTTTCATTTTTTATTTTTTTCTTTTTCCCTTTTATGTTTTGGAAAAGGAAAAAGATAAAGAATTTTTGTATAGTAATGATTACTTAATTAAAGGAAGTACTAGAATAAGGTTACAAAACTCATCTAAAAATGCAAGGTAAATTGAAATCTAATTAAAAATTATATACGTATTACTTTATTTATGCGCATTTAAATGTGCACTTCTTTACTTTTATCTAATTAGAAAAAAAATGCTAAGTTGTATTTATATTTTAAAATAGTTGAGAACAAATAAATTTAGAAAAGAAATAATTAAATTCAAGCTATCCACTAAATAAATTTTTCACAGACCGGTGATGAGCTTATATTCAATGCTGTCAGTGGAAAGGGGAACTCCATAAATTCCATCAGCAACTAATTTTGTTAATCTAATACATGCATGTATGTGTATTTATATACAAACATAATTACCTAAAAAATATTTAACATATGTGAGTTATTATAATATAAAAAGTAAACTTTTCTTTATAATCATAATAAAATATTATAATATAATAACTTAATTATGGAAAACTAATTACTCTTGACATTGGTTATAAAATTGTTAGAACCTATATAGATCAGATAAATATGAATAAAAAACACGAAGCAAAAGTTATGAAAGTGAAATACCGCTTTTAAATATATAGGGGTATATAGATCGATGGATATATACACATATATATTTATAATTTTTTATTAGAAAAAATAAATGATAAAAATAATTTAACTTTTATAAATAAGTATATCAAACAATTTATTTAATGAAAGAGTGTGTTCGATTTAAATATTAATTTTGGTATAATCAAGTAATGAAAGCTTTTAAAGTTTTTTATCGGATAAAGTGATAAATAATTTTAATTATTTAATATTAAAATATATTAAAAACATTGAAAATAAAAAAAAATAGTTTTGCAGTTTTATTTTAAATTAAAATTTTATCCATTTTATTTTAGACTAGTAATATGGGCACACTCGACATATTTGCATAATAAAACAATAATATAATTTAATGATATACTAAAATTTTGGTAGCATATATACTATCAAAATATTTTTAACTACTTTTAATAAATTTATGAAATTAGTAATACATAAAAATAAAATATTTTAAAATAAAACTAAAAAATAAAAAGTAGAAAAGTTCTACCGTTAGTTATACTGAGTTAAAAATAAACAAAAAAAAAAAACTCACTTAAGTTGTGTTGTTCAGAACCCACATTAGCCAAATAAAAGGCTAAATAAAAAAAAATCCTGAATATATTGCAACTAAAGCAACTCTAAGTTAATTTCTAGCTTATATTTGCGTTTTATAGGCTGCATTTATTAGGGAGTATGACGTGATGCTTTGGTTATCAACCTGTCATTGCTGATTCATTTTGGGCCTTATTTCTGGTTGTAGGCCTGTCAATGGAGTCAATTTTAATTTGAATCCTACATAAGTTTCATTCAAATTTTAGAATATTCAATCAATTAAAAAATTTGATAAATTAAATTTGATTATAAATATTCTCAATCCAAAATAAACAGATAGGCTATGGTATCAAATAGCTCGATCCATTAAAGATTCGATTCCGAATTTTGATTATATTTTTTATTAAATTAATAATCTTATGTATATAATATTGGTAAAGAGGGTTGAATAAAATGCAATACATAAACCATAAAAATTAATAATATATTATTTTTGTTTTTCAAATTAATTTTTTATAACCAAATAATGTATTGTTTTTATACATAATCTAAAATAAAATTTTAAATTTATTTTTACATAAGAATAATTTGTTTATGTGTTACTTGATTTTGAAGTTTTATTTTTTTTAAATGTTAATTGGATTGGATTTTTTTTTGTCGGGCTTCGAAATTTTTATTAGATTTGAATTCAGTATTATTGAATATAAATTCTATAAAATTTAGGTCGGGATCAAATATTGAGAAGGCTTATCAAATTTGGATTCAGATTTTTCGGATTCGTTCCAAGTCCGAACCACTCACAGCCCTACCTGGTTGTAGGGTTTGCGTTTGTTTTATTATGAAATTTAGTTTATAATTATTTGTGTGGAGTTAAATTAATTTAATTTTCCTCTGATGTCTTTGTTTGTTAGAAATTTATTTTTTAATGGTTAGTTTATCACACGTTATTGGTGAAATATTCTTCTTCTAGTATATATTTTTCAGCTTGTAGAATTTTTTTTTTATTTCTTCTAGAACTTCACCAATACAAACGATTGGTCATATTGCGGGAAGAAAAAGTATTTCGCGAAGAAAAAGTCAATCAAGGATCATTTATGATTGAATAAGATAATTAAGAAATGTTTGGGTATGCCATTATTGAGATGTGATGACTTATAGAAATTTTCTTAGTAGAGTTATGTTCGAAAATTATCAAGCGACTTAATTAAAAAAATAAACATTTGCAAGAGATAGTTATAAGAAAAATACTAAATAAAATATTTTATTTACTGATATTTAGATTTTTGGCCCCGATAACATTAACTTTTGGAAATGCCACTGATTGATGGGTGTCCAGTGTCCTTTTCGCTTAAAGGATTCTTCGAACTAGTTGCTAAATACAAATTACTAGAAATGTTTTCCTCCTGATTCTTTTTTCCATATTTTTTTTTTTGGGCTTTTTTGGTCTAACAAAATCTCATCAGATTATTTCGTAATTTCATTTAGTATAGAAACTCGATGATTGAAATTTCAGTTTTTACAACTTTCATCACTGGAAGGGTGCTCGGTTAAGCTCGATTTTGAGAACTTATAAACTCATATACAGTTACAAGATGTTTTTGTTGAATACAAGCTTCTAAATTTTACTTTAAAATTAAATTGTTAAAGTATTTTGATAAATAAGATTAAGAACTTGTAAAAAATTTTTGGGTCTTATAAATAAATATCTATATATATATACATATATATATATATTAAATGATAGCTTATAAGTTATTTTTTTTAAAAGATAACAATGACAAAAACAAAAAAAGATAACACTGGTATCATTGACTTTGCAGCATAAATACTTTTTCCAATCGAATGAAAGGTAATATTGTAGAATAATTAAGAATGTTTATGTCATTTATTAATCAAATTTAGATATTTTATAATTTGTTTTAAAAATAAGTTGAAAATGTTTTACTTTCGGAAATTTATAAGCTTGCTTTGCCAGAAAACTACCAAATATTTTTAAAAATTTTAAAAAGTTTCAAATGTCTTATAAGATATTCTTAGAAGAAGTTCGTAAACTTGGCCGGACACCCTCTAATACTATATTTGGAACAAGGATTTTGGTGAGAAAAATAAAAGGAAAATAAAAAGGATAAAAAATGAAAGCAGAAAGTACCGTCATTTGAAACAAAGAAAAAACTTTCTTTTCTTTTTCCTTATCAAAATCTAAAAACCAAACAGAGGGTAAATGTTTTAAATGAAAAATATATGATAAGGTTGCGCACAATAGACAACACTGTATATACTCAAAACGAACATTCTAAATGTAAACTTTAATTAGGATTATGGACACCTAAATCAGCAAAATAAGTCCTTATCCAGGTAAAATGCATCGCCTTGGCCCACACAAAGTAATTGATAGCTGATGTTTCTGACGGTTATTCAATGTAAACGAGCTCCTAATGGTAAAATTGCATGATGATGTTAATTCAAATTGACCAATTGTCTGGGGCCTTTAACTTAATAAACACTCTTTTAGAAGGATGGGGAAATTAGCGTCTGGGTTCAAATCTTGGCAGTGGTTTGTGTGCATGCATATTATTGAAAAAAAAAAAAAGACCCCGATTAATTCACCCATATTCTCGATCACCCAAAAAAAGGTCCAAATTCTCGATCAGCTTTCTAATTGTATGTAATATAAGATAACAAAATATAATAATATATAAAAAAATATTAACTAAGGACGGCAGCAAAAGAAACAACTTTCGTAGTATTCCATTCTTAAGCAAAACTTAAGGACTTCACTCACAGATCAAAACCAAGCATCAGCGATTGAAGTCAAGGTTCATGCTGTGAGCTTCAATAAATCCAAACTATCCCTCGTTCCCAACACTAGCTTGGTGTCCGCAAACTTAATGGCCTGCCTGAGGCAAAACAAGGAAGCAGAGGTCATAAGACAGAAAATGAGCATATATATATATATATATATATATATATATCTTAGTGATAACATCAAGAAATATTAGTAAAGAACAGAGTTCATCTATGATTTGTGTCGAGTCATATCTAATGTTGGTTGTTACTGACCTTCAAACTCCCGTTGAGCATCTTCAAGTGGAGCCCCAACAACCTTTGCTCCTAATGGCTCAGTATCCTGCATCACAAGGAAATTATGTCACCAACTATACAAACAAAACACAACAGAAAGTCACACCGGGCAAAAAATACATGGGAAATACAGTGTTACCAGCAACGAGAAAAGAGCTGTGCTCCAAGTGGCTGTACTTGATTGCATGTTCTTTTCTGAAAGAGCACAGGTGCTACAGTAACTTAGTTCCATTTTAGATAAAGTTTTGCCACAAATATTTGTAGCGACATATATTCGACCAACTTGTGCTAACTCGGAACCTGTTTTGAAAATAAAACTTTCATCAATGACAATTCCTTGATGCCAGAAAATATTACTTAGTGTAACGGGTAATCTTTGAGTCACTTACCATACTCAAAACTGCTTCAATCTGGTTACGAAAAGCACCTCTATGCCTCAGACAATATCTCTTTGAAAGTGCTGGTAAGCACAAAAAGAGAAAAAAATTAAAAAAAGAAAAAAGAAGGAAGAAGGAAGAAGGAAGAAGGAAGATGTAGAGGTCAAACGAACAGCTTGATTATATGTTGAGGTTGTTGCCTGTCTCCAAATAGAAATATATGAACTCTACCTTTTTGGTTCAGCAAAGACTAAATCCAGGAGATTTAACTACTCCATGTTTTTTCATAAATATCCTCATTCTTTTCACATCTTCCCACCTCCCAGCATCAGCATAAATATTTGAGAGTAATGTATAACATCCCGAATTATTTGGATCTAACTCGAACAATTTCCTAGCACAGATCTCTCCAAGCTCCAAGTTTTTGTGTATCCTGCACGAACCTAACAGAGAACACCAAATAACAGAATCAGGCCTCACCCTCATCTCCATGATCAAATTATAAGCCTTGTTAAGATAGCCCGCACGACCAAGGAGATCAACAATGCAGCCATAGTGATCTAAACTTGTTTCTATACTAAACCTATGCAGCATGGCACAAAACCAGTGCCATCCTTAGCCTGCCAGGCCAGCATGGCAACAGGCTGAGAGGACTGATACAAAGCTGATACTGTTTGGCCTTATCCCAGCTGGAATCACGCCAGATAATACTTTAAGTGCTTCCCTTGCTTGACCATGCATTCCATAACCATCTTTCACGGCAGACCATGATTTCACATTCTTCACATTCATCCTATCGAATACCTTCCTTGCCATATTTACTCTACCACATTTGCGTTACATGTCAATGAAAGAAGTACCCACACCTCTCTAACCGGGTCCGGGGCGGGTCCCGGGTCTTCACTTTTTGAACCCGGATCCGCCCCGATTAGTTATTTTTTTTTATATATTTTTATATATTTTTATTTATTATTTTATGTAAATTTATATAATATACATCTATATTTCATATATAAAAGTATATATTATATAAATAGTTATTTAAAAAAATAAATACGATACTCTTATACAATGTTTTCAAAACCGGACCGGACCGGCCGGTTCGACCGGTGACCGACGGCTGGTTCGGTCCGAATCATGCTCAAAAACCGGGGGTGGCTCGGACCGTCCAGAACCGGTAAAAATCGGTCGAATCGGTCCCGGTCCAGGAACCGGTTCGGCGAGCCACTTCCATTTTTTTTTTTTGTGGGCCTTTTGACTGCTTCTTCAATCTTCATCTCTCTCTCTCCCCTTCGGCAAAGGCAATCACTTGTCGACAAACGGAAGCTCTGTTTTCCAACTACAGTTAAGGCGAACAGTTTACACACAGTACACACACTGGGGCTTTTTCCTTGTCCGTGTGTGTGTTTTTTGGTTTCAGTGTTCTTTGTTTACTTCTATGTGTTTTCTTCCCCGTTTCATCGCAGGATTACGTTTTTTTTACCACTTTTCTGCGGCAATAATTTTGTTTATTTGATATTTGACGAGTTTCAGTTAATTGTTTTCTTACTTTTTCGCAATGCAAATTTTTTTCTATGCCTCAATCATCATCATAGAAGCTCCGTACTTGGATTTTTCTCGTTGGATCAATTTCCAGATCTCTCCTTTTTATATGCAGCATTAATATCTTCTTTTGTGCCTTTATTGAATCAAAATCATTGATTTTTGCTAGTTATTACAAGCAAAATCGTACTCACACTATTGTTGCCTTCTGTTTGTTGGTTTGCCCCACTAAATCCACTTATTCACTAATCAAAATCTCCACATAGTTCTATTAGAAAACTCAAGATGCACCTCTTTGTTTATTCAACTTTCCTCTGCTTTGGAGTGATATTACTACTGCTAAAAAATTGTGCCGCATTTGCCAATGCTGAGTGGGCAACATGTTCTGGAATTGTTCCGATGAGCTACCGGAACGATAAGATATCGATAACGGATTTCGGAGGTGTTGGCGATGGGGTGACCTTGAACACAAAAGCATTCAGAGAAGCAGTATACAGAATTGAGCATTTGAGGAGGAGGGGTGGCACTCTGCTTTACATTCCTCCTGGAGAATATTTAACTGGACCCTTTAATCTTACCAGCCGCATGACTGTCTCTATTTTTTTTATGTATTTATCATTTTTTATATAAAAAATTAATTTAATAATTATTAAGTATTTATGACATCACACCGGTTAAACCGGTGATCAAACCGGTTGAACCGGTAACCAGTAAGGCCGCCGGTTCGGTGTCCGGTCCGGTTTTCAGAACATTGCTCTTATATATAAAAATAGTTATATAACATTAATAATTAAGTTATGATTTTAAAATATGTACAAATAAATATGTGATAATGATGTTTTAGTAGTGCCATTATTTTTTTCATATTTATAAAGTTGTAATAATATCAATTTTTTTTTAAAAAAATATATTTTTAATTATTTTTAAAATTTAAATCGGGTCTACCGGGTCCAATCCGAACCCGACGGATCCATCTGGATCTGGGGCGGGTCCGGACCCGGGTCCAAAATTTTCCCGGCGGGGCGGGTCCCGGGTTTGGCCAAACCCGCCCCATACCCACCCTGTTGCCATCCCCATCAGCCCCGAGCTGCGTCACTACTGACAAGTTATTAGAAAGAAGGCATTTCCATTATTTGACTCATAAAAAAATGATTTGTAAAAATGTTGTTTATAGAATTCAAACCAGGGGAGGACTTACTACTGGCAAATAAATTCATTATTATGCTCTGTCAAAACTAGATGATGGCCAGAACGAATTTATAATAAAACAACACAAAACCTACAACCAGAAAGAGGGCCCCAAATGAATCAGCAATTATACGCAAAGCATCACATCAAACTCCCTAATGAACTCAGCCCATAAAACGCAAATATAAGCTAGAAATGAAATTAGAGTTGCTTTGGTTGCAATATATTCGGTTCATGTTGTTTCTAAACAATATAATAAATTTTGATCGCCTAATACAAGTAACTTGTTTTCACACTATTCCTATTATTATCACTTTTGGTTCTTGGTCTTCTTCCTCCTATTTCGTTGCCAAAAAAAGTAAAGACATACTCTTTACTGTGGCAAGTCTATATTGCCGTCGCCTCACCATGAACCAAATATAGCTTACGAGTCATCATCAATAGAGTTGTTAATGGATATTTAGAAATTCGAAGACTGTTTGCATTATTATTTCGGATATATTTGACTATATTTTATATGGCGTTTTGCACCCCATAAAATTATTTTATGAACATATTTGAGTTGGTGTTGGATTTTTTATTAGCCATATGGCTTGAATTTCGAATTTTATGATATGGTTTATAATAATAATTGTGAGGTGAATTTTACGAATTTCAATTAAGATAACTTTTATTCCAAAACAAACACCCTTATCATATGCCTAAAATGTGAAATCCACCAATTTAAGAAACCTAGTATCTTATACTTCTAATCAATGTTTTGAAAACCGGACCGGCCGGTTCAACTAGTTCGATCGGTGACCGGCGCCAAATCGAACCAACCTCCAAAACTGGCACTGATTCGGCCCGCCGCGAACCGGCAAAAATCGGTTGAACCGGTCCCGGTTCGTGGACCGGTTCGGCGGGCGGATTTAATTTTTTTTTCCCTTTATTAAACCGCGCCGCGCCTCGCCTTGCCTCTCCTCTCCTCTCCTCTCCTCTCATTTCCTCCGTCCATTGAGTGTCGTCCGTTGTCCACTGCGCCGCGCCGCACCTCGACTCTCCGCCGTCCGTCGCCTCGCCTCTCCGCCGCACAGTGCCTCCGCCCGTCTCCTCGCCTCCCCTCGCCTTTTCGCCGTCGTCTGCAACAGCCTGGTAAGTGGTAAGTTTTTTGTAATGTTCTTGCATAAATTTGGTTCGGTTAAAGAGTTGATTTCAAAAAAGGAGAGAGAGAGAGAGAGAGAGAGAGAGAGAGAGAGAAGAAATTAACATTCAACAGCCTTGGAAATAATGTGACATTTCTTTTCTTTTTCTGTTATTTTTTTAGTTTTTGGTTTCTATTTTTGTAATTTTTATTTTTTTATGTGGAGTCGTTGTAATTTATTATATGGAGTCTTTTTATTATATGCAACAATTTTGATTTGTTGTAATTTATTTTGTATAATGGAGTTGTATTGTTCACTTATTTGAATATATATGTATATATATATATTATGTACTCATTGTAAATATGCTTGAATGTTTAAATGTTAACAACTTTAATATATTGTTGGATTTCTCTAATATTTTTAATGTAATACATATTTTATCTAATTTTTAATGCTTGAATGTTTGAATGTTAACAATTTTAATGGAGTTGGATTTTTATTAAATAATAAGGTAAAATTCATGTTTGGTTTTATTATTATTATTGGATTTCTCTAAATTTTTTTTTATGTATTTATGATTTTTTTTATATATAAAAAATTAATTTAATAATTATTACATATTTATGATGTCACATCGGTTGAACCGGTGATCAATAAGACTGCCGGTTCAGTGTCCGGTCCGATTTTCAGCACATTGCTTCTAATACAATGTCAAACATGCATGTCATTCGTTTATATAAAATATCATTCGTATTCGTCAAGTTGTGCTCAACAAGTTTTAAGGTAATATATTTTAATAGTCATATATAATAGATCTATAAATGTAAATAATAAATAATTCATTTTACATGAATCGTAATAATAAAAAAAAGGTATTTTGAATAAAATAGATTGAAAGCATTCTAATCTATAACTTACAAAGATATGTAAATAAACATATATAAGTTTTAGTTGTTATTAAAAAACACTATGACGTTTGTATCAAAAAAAATTATGACGTATATATATAATTTTTTATAAACAAATAGAATTATAAATAAAAATATGCATTAAATTATTGATACATTTTAATTTGGATATTTGATTAATTGCTGTCACATATTCTATTATTTGGAATCAAATTTAGATACTTAAATATTTATAATTAATTGGTCATGAATCATATTTTCCTTCAATTTTGAAAAATTACAATCAAATACAAACATATCTGAACCTGATTAATGTAAAACGAATATGAATACGTTTTAGAATATCCATCGTATATAAATACGAATACTAATATTCGAAAAGCTAATCAAATATTAATATGGAAGTAGCAATGCCCGCTCTATTTATTTTATATTTACCCCCTAGTTATCAACATGCACTCCTTTTAGGGGAAAAAAAGAATCAAAAGAGAAATGAAAAAAAGAAAAAAAGTGTTTCTAGTGGTTATGCCTCTTTTCACTTTCTAGATGACTCAATTTTGTAAAAGATTAAAGAGGCGTTGCATCATGGGGCGAGTTTGGACTGCAGTGAAAGGGAGAAACATTTCTCAAATTTACGATGGGCTCATTAGATTCTATTCATTATATTAAGTATGTAATTTAATAATTTAATTTTCTTAACACTTTTTGATATCATCATGTTTAAATTCAATGGCTAAATATCCAATTAAAAATAGCATTAACAATTCCTTTAGGATGATAATGCGGCGGGTTCCAGACGAATTTGATAAAACCTAAAGCCCGTCCCATCAAGATTTTATTGGATCCGAGGCTCAGACCTCGTTCGAGTCCGCCTCGCGAACTGGACCAATTAAATTCCCTATAAATTAGTTTTCAAATATTTCAAAAACATTTTTGAAGAACGAAAGAATCACCACAACTTCTTAAACATGAAAAAAAAGAGAGTATGAACGAAAAACTAATTATTTATAAGTGTTTGCAAGTATATCTTAATCAAAGTTAAATATTTTAAACATAGATATGTATATATTGAAAGTAAACTTATTAACTTATGTAATGTAATTATTTCAATATATAAACATATCATGTTTATATTGTATATATATGACTATGTTTTTAATATATACATATTTTTGTAAAGTACAAATATACATCCTATAAATTTATATATATTAATAAATAAAAAGTATATGTATAATTTAAAGAAGGGGTCCTATTTTTAAAATCAAAACTCAACATCCCCTAAAAACCAACCTCTAATGGTGGGTCAATTCCAAGTCCGTGGGTGGATCGGAAATATATAATTCATTGACATAAAATTTACGGTGTCACGTTGTGGAATCAACCAACACTAATTCTAAAGACAAATATAGAAATGATAGGTCTGCGTCTTTATGCAGAGCTAGCAAGGTGTAGAAAATCCCATGCCTAAGGCAGCCTAAACCAACGAAACAGATGATTGTCATAATTTGCATCAATGGTAGATGGTAACAAAGACCAATGTGCAATTCTTCCATCTTTCAAATCATATTCATACATGTAATGATTATGCGAGTCGACATAGTATATGCAATTTCCTTTGATTCCTTGTCCACCGTGAAGGTTGCTAATCATTCCACTTGTTTGATCAAGAAATAAAACCCGATGCTCGCCGATGGTTTTCACTCTCTCCCATCGAGAACTATGGGTATTCATCTTGTAAATCTTGAAATCAACAGCCTCCCAAGGAAATGACCTGGAGTAGGACTTATGAACTTGCAAAAGATCATCATCAGACTCAATCAAGTAGTCATGATAACGAATAGTTCCTGGGGGTGACAACCAAAAAGAGGCTCCTTCCTCGCCACTTATTACTTGCATAGTCTCAAATGATTGCCCTTGGAAACTAATGCTCACCAATTCAAGGCTAGAAAACAAACAATATATTTTTCCATGAAACATAGTTACCGATTTGAGATAATCTTGATATGACAAAACTTGTTTAGTGAATTCAAACTCAGCATCCCCGAGTTGATAGAAAAAGACATTTTTGGAGTCATCAAAGATTAAAACCCGGCAATCGGGATTTTTAGGGGAACTTGATAATACACATCCGACACATTCGGATGAGGCTTCCAGACTAGGTAGTTCAATTGTTTCCATGGTAAGGGGATTCAGAATAGAAAAACAACCTTGATTGGCGAGATCCTGTACAACCCACCAGTACCCGTCACACGAAGCCCATACATATTTGTTGCATAAATAGGGTATTTTGGCGATAAAATAATGTGCTTCTAATATGTTGTGGTAGATTTGTTGCTCATCTTCTCCCTGTACCCCATGAAGAAGATAAGGGTGGTTAGACGATTGACCCAGTAGACAATCAAGATTTATAAGCTGATTATTCTCCATAGCGATTCCCCCTGCCAACAGCAAAATACGAATTACAATTGCCTTGTAAATACAAACCAAGACAAAAAGAATCAACTAAATTAAGCAGAAAGATCAGAAAAGTGCCAAAAGGCTAAAAGTTCCCTACGTATATATAATCCTCTGTTCAACAAATGGGCAAAAGATATCTTACATCGCTAAAAAGAATTGAATTTGATTCTTTCTTCCGTTTTCGAATTCTTCCTAAATCCTATTAATCATAACATCACAAAAAACAAAAAATTAAAGCTGGCAATGAAGTACATAAAATTGCTATGTCACCAAAACTTTTGAAACAAGAAAGGAGGAAAGGAAAACGAGATTGGCATATATATACATATATATATATACACGCGCACAAACGCACACACATATACACATGCGTGTAGGTGCGGGCGCGGCCCGATGGATTTTGCCGTAAAATATGCAAAAAAACGAGCAGCATGCAAACACATAATTAAACCATAAACCAATAAAGGATGACGGGGAAGGGCGTACCGAGGTGAAGAGAGGCCGACGGAATTACAAAGCCTTTCGTAGCTTTTGGTTTGTGTTATTCTTTTGTAGGATTTTGTGCTTAGTATCTCTCCATAAATTTATAGGCCTCCGAGTATATATTCCCAATCCTGATTTAACTAGGGAATTAAAACTTTAAAGTAAACTATTCAAGTCCTGATTTAACTTGGCAACTAAAGATACCTCAGCCATATATATCATCAATGTCCAACTGCCTTTAGGTTTCAAACATGATCTCATATCTGACAGCAAAACCAAGCATGAAAGAAATTCACTAATGTTGGCAGCAAAGAGATACTATAAAATATCTTTGTGGTTCTGCATAAAGTAAATCCCTATCTGTAGTATAGATTTCAGTGGAGGGTCGTATTTTTTTTTTTTTGATAAGTGATTTCTGCAGACTGTGGAGGGTTCGATTTGAATCAATATTAGGAAAATCTTGAATCCAACAAATCATTTCAGTGAATCCGATCCTAAATTTCATAAGATCAGAAAAAGAAAAAAAAAATAAAAAGAAATGACAATTCAAAAAAATTGTGAGGCCAAAGCAATTATTTAATGGGTCTCCTTCTTTTTTTTTATATCTATACTATTATAAAAAGAAAGCCATTTTTATCTCATAAATTGCGGTTATTTTTGCTATTTTACAAATTTTGTCATTTAATTTTAAATAGAGATATGTAAAATTATGGCTAAAATTGAAAATTCACATGAAATTGATTCAATTCGGATACCAAATTTTGATATGTCAATTTTACCTTTTTAATTAGTAAACACATGTAATAAATAAGCAAATAAAAAGGTCAATATTGTAATATTACATCTAATTAAAAAAATTCATGTTCTCAACCTACAAACCACTTTCTCTAATTACAATTACTTGATTTTTTTTTTCTTTTAGTGTTTACTCTTTATCGTGTAATTTTATTTCTTACTAGCATTCTTCGCACGCGATTCCCACTCGCATATAAGTATCTGTTCTTTATAATAAGCTATTAAGTATTTGTTTTTTCAATTATAATGTGATAATTTTTTTATTTTAAGCATATAACTATCTAATTTGATTTTTTTTTCACATATTATAAAATTGCATTAATTGTACGGTAGTTTTAGTTCCATAATGTGGTTTTTCCTCAAAATGTGGACGTAGTTTAATGTAGTGTATTATATTTTTAACCTTACTTCATACATATATAGTGTGGAAGATATCGAAGGGTAATTTTTTGAATTATAAAAATTGGTATCCAAATTGATGATAATATGTTGGGAATATTCAATTTTGCCCGCCGTATTATAATTATGTTGTGATTCCACTAAATATTAAAGGGCTAAAATTGTAAAATGCAAGAAATAACTGCCATTTTAAATACAAAAATGACTTTCTTTTTATAATAGTAAGTATAGATAATAGTATAGATAATTATTTTATTTTTAAATTATTATAATTTAATAAATTATTTCAAATAATTCTTAAAAAAGTATTCTTATAAAATAAATTTAATAATATATTTATCTTTTCATCCTAAAAAAAAAATTAAGTGCTAAATTGAAATATATATTTTTTATATTTTGCACACACGTATCAAATATTTATCATCAAATCCGACTTATCAAATATTTGAATCAATT
The DNA here is from genome assembly GCA_026212405.1 of Petrea volubilis. Lineage (NCBI taxonomy): Eukaryota > Viridiplantae > Streptophyta > Magnoliopsida > Lamiales > Verbenaceae > Petrea > Petrea volubilis. Next base: position 3,474,835 of record CM047882.1, on the reverse strand, counting down.
AAATCTTTTAAAATCCAAATTGGGTTAGATTAAATTCTAAATTTCTAGTCGGTTGCCAGGCTGACAGCACGATTGCATGATCATACTCTTAGGAGTTAATTGATCCCACGTACTAATTAGAGTTGGTTACTGTAGAGGCATAGATATTATGTGAATATATGGCGATCTATGTATGTGTCTTTGTGTGTGTGTCCAACTCATAAACATACACTGGTTTTAAAGCTACAAACAAAGAAAAATAAGTTAGTGTTCGTGACCTCGGCGGAACTTCGCTCGTGTAATTTGGCCACTTTGCACTTAAGAAAATAATAATAATAACTTTTCGTCAAGAAATGTAAAGAGAAATTATCACGATCAATTTTTTTTTAAAAAAATTGTTTTAGAAAATTAATCTTGTAGTTAATGGTTACAATTAATTTTAGAGTTTTTTGGTTTTTAGGTAATGTATAAGATTAATTTTAGAAAATATTGATTTTTAGTTAATGTTTGTCACCATATATTGTGAAAAAGGACTTCATTTGTTCGAGGATACATTAGAAGGCCAAATAGAACTGTAATCTACCTAGATTTGTGAGAATTGTTCGTTGTGTTTGGACTATGAATTTTAGTAAAACTAAAAAAGTATTTAAAATACTCAATGCGGTAAAAAGTCGATTTTGGTTGTAAACGTGTGTCCGATTTAAATTTTAGTTGTAATTGCTGGGAAAATCTTACATTGCATCCATTTTGGTTGAGTTTGTATCAATTTTAGTACCATTATTATTTTTTTTTTATCGCTATATTTTGCTAAAAGAATCCTATTATTTAAAAAATAGGCGAAGAGCAGTGTCTCCCAAAGCAGTTGGTTTATGTGAGCTAGACAGAGTGGTAATGAATAACAGCGTCTCCCAAAGGATGTGTTGCCTAAAAATATATATATATATATATAATTTTTTTCATAGATTTGTTCTTCGTCTTATGAATAGTCTAACTATATGCTCAATTTATAATTTTATCAAGATTTTATAGGTCAAAATGTTTGATGTGTGCGCGTGAATGTGAGGTAGTGTGTGTTTTGCTTTTTTTTTTTTTTTATTTGAAATTGAAATCGGGGGACTAGGCATTGGGAGGGAAAAAAAAAAAAGATAAAAACATATGGGGGAGGTTTTTAGCATTTTTAAATTAAATGTGGGGGCCTTTAGATACCAGATCGAGAACACAGAAGGACGTAGCTTGATGAATAATCAAAATGCCAAAACTGAATAAATTATGAGGAATTGACAAATTCGACAAACTGAAAAATATAATTCTTTACTCCGTAGAACTATCACAAATAAAAACGGAAAGAACGCAAAATGTCAACTAAAGCAATTTCGATATCTTTTCACCATATTAAGTTTTCATGGCCTACTCTCTCATAATTAGGTTCAATCCAAGTACTAAACTCTAGCTTCTGCATCTTATTGTGAGTCAAAGAACCATCGGCAAACGAGTGAAAGCTCTTTGTGCTGAGAGAGTACATTACACCGTTACTGCCACTGAGTATCGGGAAATATATCTTGTTGCTCATTCCATTCGCGACAACACTTTTAGAGAAAGCCGAACCATAGCTAACGTACAACATCTTGTCTCCTATAGTCTCCTCCGGCTGCAAAACCATATGATTAAGGTCAAGACTGAAAAACTGAACTCTGTAATCACGAAGAACAAAAACCGCCACAAGCATTCCATCCAGTTCTGATAAGAAACCTTGGCCAAGGGACTTTTGGCGTTGAACCTCATAGGGCTTGATATAGACTCCCCATGTCAGGTTCTCGAGGTCGAATACCCCTATATTCTCTCCCATGCCCAAAAGATAATACGACCCCTTGAACAAAATCGGATTGCAGTTTGAGCTCATGAAGTTTTTCTCGCTTTCATAAAAATAAGTATCCCAAATTTTCCGTCCACGTCTCAACAATCCAATATTCATGATTGTACCCACACCGTAAAATCCAACAACCATACAATCATCAGAAGTCGGAGATGAGCTAAAGCACGCAAAATCAAAACTCAAGTCACTATTGGGCAGTTCAATTTTCTCCCTTGTGAAAGGATTGAGGAAAAACATGCTATTATCGACAGACACAAGTAACCACCCGTATTTGCAAGACTGGATAAAGGCGCCATATAGTTCGGGGATGTCCATGGAGTAAACGTCATTGTAAATTGGGTGAAAGAGCTTAGTACTCATATCTTCATCTACACTGACGAAGATCAAGCACGGAGACGAGCGGAACGGGCAGCCAATCGGTGGTGGAAGCGGCCTGATGGGAATGTAGGTTGATCTCCATGACCTACAAACGGCACCAAAGGCATAGTAATCTCTCGCAAAGAGATGGGATTTAATCGAACTTAGGATGTCTTCCGGCAGATCAGACCAACTTTTCCCCACCTCATTCATATTCTCTTGAATTTCACCCATGCTCAAAAAGCTGGTCAATTTTTTTTTTTTTTTTTAAGGCAAGTGGTGTAAATAGAAAATAAAATTAGTGGATTTAACCTCAAAAAGAAAAAAGAAAAAGAAAAATCACTCAATGCAATATATATATATATATATATATATATGAAAAGCAAAGACAATGACAGAAATATTAAATAAAACTCACATACAAAGGCAACGTGAAAGAAAATCGCCGGCAAAACTATGGGAGGAATAATAGACAAAATTAAACTGACACGGAGAGAGCAGTCCCCTGTATATTCCCACTAATATTTAAAACGTTTCTAGTGCGGCTGTGAAGGGGGAGACAGAGACTCAACTCGGTAAAGAATTTGTTTGCATAAAAAACGAGTTTTGGAAACGGAAATATACTCGTTTAGTTTAGGTAAATATAGGCTTTAACTCTCGAAGTATCTGTTACTATTCCTGATTTAACTAGGCTAAGATGATATCGAGTTTTTGCAGGATTTGAATTCTCTCGTATCTATGTTTTCCTTAAGTATGAATTGTTCCTTGTTCTAAAATTCTTACCTTTTTGGATAGTTACTAAGATAATCTACTGTAAATTATATTCTAAATTTTAAAAAAAAAAATTTAGAACAATATTCTTAAATATTAAAAAATTAAATGCATCAGAAAAATAGAAAACAATGCATTATTAGTAAGAATACTGCATATCTTGCATTCCGCTTGAGAGTATTTATTATACTATATATAATTATTAATTTAATAAAAAAAATTAAATTTGAGTTTGGATGTTTAACAGATTAGATTATTAATTTCCATATTCAATTAACTTGTTTTAAATTATGAATAGTTATAATCAAAATTAATCTATTGGATATTTTACCCAATTATAAAGTTGGACATTCGAATCAAATAATTTGACTGACTCATGTGAAAATTTGGATATTTAAACTACTTCACCTCGGAAGAGTACTATTTTCTGCATGATTGCCGTAGTGAAAAATTCGTTTGGATGATTGTTTCTTATAATAATTAAAGAAAAAATAATTAGTAATACTAAATTGTAGATCCCATTATCCGCAACTATTTGACTTAATAGGCATGTACCCCGTCTTAAGAGGTGTGAGCTGTGAGTAGATTACCACCAAGGGTTCGAGCTGTGGTATTGTGCATGTATGGATGATATATGTATGTATTTTTTTAAAAAAATATATATATATAGCAGACGTCATTGCTTAAATTGAAAATATTGATTTAGTTGACATAAAATTGTATGCTGTCACGTGATAGAATTCACCAACAGTTCTATTTAGAAGTAGCCTAAACCAATGAAACCTATATTTTTCATAGTGCAAACGGACCATTCCACTCTCCCCATCAAGAAAAAAGCCCGTCGCTCGCCAATAGTTTTCACTTCCTCCAACTAGCAAAATTCACCTTGTGAATTTAAAACGACATGGAGAATACAATTGATCAGTGTGCAGAAGATCATGATTACACTAAATCAAGTAACCTTGAAATCAAAAAGTTCCTGAAGGCGATAGCCTCGAAAATTCTTTCTTCACCGCTTATAGCTTGTGTAATCTCAAGGGTCGGCCCTTCAAGTCTAATGCTTATGAATAATCACCAATTTGTAGCTACTTATCAGACTGTTAATATGGTTCCACGTACATTAATACAAGCAATGATGGATGTCATTGTGTATAATGAGATAAATTTAAAATTTTATGAGTTAATATGCTAATCTAGAACTTGAACCTTCTCTTAAACTCTCACATGGTGATCTCATAATCTCTATTTAAAGCTTTGCCACATTCTCAATGTACACGAACCCTCTCTTAAACTCACTTGGCCACCTTACGAATAATCTCATAATTAGGGGTGTCAAAAACGGACCCGACCCGATGACCCGAACACGACCCATAAAAAAAAAAATCAGGTTTGGGTTTGGGGTTTTCTGGTTCGGGTCAAATCAGGTCGGACCCGAAGATTGACCCGAAAAATAAAAATCGGGTTGGGTTGGGTTCGGGTCAACCCGAGTAACCCGAAATTAAATATTAGGTGATCCAAAATTCGATTTAACTCGAACCCAACCCGACCCAACCTGATTTTTTTAAAAAAAAATTATTATTCACTTAATGATTTATTTTTCACTCTCCAAGACTTTAACTTTTGATATTATTTTTTTTCTTCATTCACTTATTTTATTTTTTCCTTTTAGAACTATCTAATTTTTAATAAAATATTTATTATTACATTTAAAAACAAATACAATATAATTCATTTTTTACTAAATTAAATAATGAGATTGAACTTGAAAAGAGTTTAATATAATTAAAAAATAGTTCAAATATTATCTTTATCAAGAACAAGTTAATAATGTGGTTATAGTTTCGTAATACTTAAAAAAGATTTAAGAAATCGAAATAATATATTTGATTATCATATATCATTGTTTTTATTTTCTTTACCTTTTCATACCCACTAGTTTAGTATTTGGCCTGACAATTGAAAATTTTCAACATAATTAAAGACATTATATGTAGTATTCTCGAACCAGTTTCTTAACAAAAGAAAAAAAAACTCAATTTATATTGATAGGAAGAAAGATAATGGTATAAAAAATTATATTATGACTTGTGATTTTTCTGCAAAGATTGTGTTAATATATAGTATATAATATTGAAAAATATAATATTTTTTTCAAAAATAAAATAGATTAAATAATATAAGCATAGTTTACGTATGATCAATATGTTAATAGTATAAAAAGTATAGCTATTTCATTCTTATTAGTTTACTTAAATTTTATTATGGTTTATTTAAAAAATTTCTACTCCATGAATCACAAATTTTCAAATAATTTCATATAAAATAATCTAGAATTTAATGATGACATTTATTCTAATGTGATCTAAAATTTGATATTTGGGTACTATGTTAATGTTAGGAATGAGTTTAATCTTTTGGTATCATGTTTAATTATATGACATTATGTTAATATTAGGGATAAATTTGATTTTATGTTTGTTTTGAAATATTAGATTTTTTTCTTATTTTTGGAGAGTATTTTTAGCAATTTCTTTTGGTTACAAAAATCTAAAAATTTGAAAAAAATTATTTTTTGGGTTGGGTCGGTCAGGTTAGGTCATTGGGTGATCTGGAAATAAATCAAGTCAACCCGAAGCCAATCAGATCATATTCGGGTTGACCTTTTCAGGTTGAGTTTCGGGTCAAGTTCGGGTTGGGATTTTTCATATTATACCCTTAACTCAACCCGATCCGAACCCACCCAACCCACCCAATTTGACAGCCCTGCTCATAATCTCTATTTATAGGTTTGCCACATTCTCAATGTTTATTAGATATTTATTTGGTCCAACAAAGATGGTGGCTCAACAGCCTTTTATTTTGCACTTGTTTTTGCCCCTAAACGGAGGGCTTGGGGAAGTACACCTGTTTTTGCTGCCTTTGTTTTTCACGGTGATTGCAACAGCATGTTGCGTCCCAACTATTTGAGCACGCATGGATGCATAGCAGCATGTCATTTGCCGAGAGGGACGGGAGCGTATAGATTTCGGAAGATCTCCGCAATTCTAAATTCTATTTGATAATAGTAAAATTGTATGGAAGGTGGAAATTTTCTCTAGAATATAGTAAAATGTAGGGCTTTAGACATTACAAAAAATATATATATATTATTGATAAAATTTAAAAATGGCAATATAAAAGTTATCATCAATAATTATATAAAGTAACAATACATTCTATTTTGTCACTAATTAAGTTTTTTTAGTGACAATAATTTTTATATTGTCACAATATTACTCAATGATGACAATAATTAATGTTTTGGTTGTCACCAACACATCTATAGTGATAACTTGGTGACAATAAAAATTGTTATTAGGATTTTATGACAAGATTTCATTGCCACTAAGTTGTCACAATAGGTGTATCACTAATTATCACTTTTGCATTATGTTACCACCTTTTTACAATAAGTTGTCACAATAGATGTATCACTAATTATCACTTTTGCAGTATGTTGCCACCTTTTTATAATAAATTGTCACCATTGACATTGTGCATACTATGTTTTGTGACAACATCAATTTATTGTTACTAAATGTATATAATTAATGATAATTTTTTGATTATCACTAATTATATTGTTTCAAATTTTCTCATTTTCTTGTAGTGAGAATACTCCATTATAAATATCTTTTAGATAGTAAGAGCTAAGAAGCTTAATCTTAGTTGTATGATTGGGTTGATCTCTACTCTCCATAGCAGGAGGTGGCTAGTATAAATAGGAATAGACATTTCATTTACAAATCATCCCAAAAAATGAGTTCGTTTGAATATAGCAAAGTATCTCCAATCTATTTAAGGAAAATTTTTTACCAAAATTTGATTTGACCGAATTCAACAAATCATATGGTAAAGTATATGCACTTACCAAGTAATTAGTCACTCTTCCTAAATTATCAACCATTCATAGGGCAAGTGTGAAATACTCGCTACATGATTAATATTGATTCCATCAAGCCGAGTCTGAACTAAAATTTTCCCTATTTAAGTTCTCATATCCTTGAAAACCTCTCTTCTTCACTAATTATCACTTGCCTACTCTCAAGAACGAGTAATGCTTAGCAATTTATAGCTATTCATAAACAAAGCATAGAGTTTTCAACCCAACATAGTTACTAATAAGAGGAGACCATCATCTTCATGTCATTACAATTGTTTAGCGAATTTAGCATCCCGGCCTGATAAAAGAAGACATTGTTGAATTTATCAAGCATAAAAATCTGACAATTGGGATTTTTTGGTGAACTTGACAAAATACATCCAAGACAATATATGAACGAGGTTTTGAGATTATGTAGTTTAAATCTTTCCATTGTAAAATGATTTAGGGTTCAAGATTAGGTAGTTCAAATTTTTACATCGTAAACAGATTAAATTTTTACATTGTAAACAGATTCAGTATAAAAAAAAGCCAAAAAAAAACCACTTATTAAATTGTTATCTTCATAAAAAAAATAATAAAAATAAAAAAGAAGGATGGGTATATATATATGTGTGTGTGTGTGTGGAGATGTCGTTATGGTCATTTAAAAATACGCACACAAAAAGAAAAGAGACACTAAAAAAAAAATATTATTGACAAGATTTAAAAGTTGTCACAAATAATTGTATTAGGTGACAACATATTTTATTTTGTCACTAATTAAGTTTCTTTAATCACAACAACTTTTATTTTGTCACAATATGCACTCAATGGTGACAAAAATTAATAATTTAGTAACAATCATTGACAATTAGTAATACACCTATACTGACAATTTTGTGACAAAAAGAATTGCCATTAGAATTTTGTGACAATAATACATTGTCACTAAATTGCCACCGTATGTGTGTCACTAATTATCAATTGTGTACTATATTATCACCTTTTTAGACTATGTTGTCACTATTGATATTGTGTAAATTATGATTTATGACAACGTAATTTTGTTATCACTAAATGTGTGTAATTAATAGTAATTTTTTTATTATCACTTTTTATATTGTCATTAATTTATTTATTTTCTTGTAGTGAGGTGCAACAAAAACAATCATTTTTTTTTTTTGAAAGACTATTCAAAATCAAATAATTAGTCTACTTTGTGCAACGCGCTTAAAATACACATGTTTTGATATAGGATACTTGGATGGGGAGAGAAGGAGAGGGGAGGAAGCGTTGGACCAAAATGATATCAGCAAAAACGTAATGGAAGAAAGAAGAACTCGAAATGAAATTACCTGGGCAGGGTGGGGAGAGAGAATGGAAGTCTTCCGGTATTTCATAGCTCAAGGGAGAAAGAGAGAAGATTGTAAATTCAACTCAAATTCGTTGAGTGATAATTTCCCCTTTTTAACAACGTCTATGCGAAATTCGAGTTATTACATCTTGCGGAGTTTGTTGCAAAAAACTGACCAAGCTGATCAAGCTAATCCTGAAAACTATTCTGTGTTAAAATTTGCTAAAGAAACTTTAAACAAGGAAACAATGGAGTATTCTGGACTAATGGGGGGTGACTAAATTGCTATTTACTGGCGATATAATTGTTGCTCTAGTCACACGCTTTTCTCTTCCCCCCGCCTTGCAGTGGTGTTATACCAAAAAAGTTGCAATTCTATCATAGTATCATCACTCATTGGCACATCGTACAAGAAAGAGGCTTGGCGAAAAAATCTCATTTATTATCTTTCTATATATATATATATATCCTTCATGTCTCTTATGATTGTTGGCGATTAAATTTCGCCCAATAAAAAATTAATAAGTGTAAATTGAAATATTAAATATTAATTAAATTTTTTATTTTATATTTTGGAATTTCCTAAATTTAATTTCAATATTAAATAGTTAATTTTAATTAATATTTTAATATTTATTTTACCGGCAAATAAGAGCTCGCCAAGTGTCAACATGAAGTGTTTCGGCCAATTAAATTAAGTCTTGCAGTCCGAAAGTCCAACACCAATCACATGGTGACAAGTGGCGTATTTGGTCGTATGGACCAATCAAATAATGATACGTAAATGATATTTTTCTCTTTAAAACATAATTTATATTGAAGAGATAAAAATCGAAGAAATTGCTGGCAATTTGAAGACCTTGCATAAACACCTATAAATAGGGGTCATTTGACTCTCAAAAGGACATCAAGAAGTTTTCAAGAGCAAGAGAAGCCAAGAAGATCCCGAAGTTCTCTCAAGGCAAGCTCAAGAAGATTCGTGAAGATCAAAGGCGAAATTCCCGACGTTCTTCGCCAAAGTCATCAAATTAAGGCGTTCAATCCCCGATCAAGGTGTTAGCCCCGCGTTTTGGCGTTTTTCCCAACTCAAATCCACGGTGATTAATGCGACGTTAAATGCGTTCTTCGCGGAAATAAGCCAAATAAGGCGTTTGATCTGCAGTCAAGGTGTTAAACCAGCAAATCGGCATTTTTCTTCAAGTCAAAATCAAGTCAAATCCATGGTGTTCACGGCATTCTTTACGGTGTTCATCGAAGTTTTCGGCGTTTGATTCGTGATCAAGCTACTCAGCCCATGAATCGCGTTATTGAAATATTAAATAAAATTCGGAGAAAAGAATCAAGGGATTAATCTTTTAGAGATTATTTTCCACTAATTCATACTCTTTTCAAATATTTGTCACATATATTTCTCGAATTGTAATTTGTATTTACCAAATATGAAAATTTTGTGTGAACAATGATAATTACACAAAATGTCTGTTGATGGGGCTATTTCAATTTTTCCATGGAATCTTTCAAAATATTCATTTGGCGATCGGGCTACTCAAATGCTATCATGTTTTCAATCAATAGATTGAGTATGATGATGTAATAATTTTATTTTATTTTTAAATATTTTTTGACATCATCATTATATTTAAATCCAATGCCTAAAAACACTAATTGGACATTATCCGACCAGGTAGCATGAACAATTCCTATAAATTGGTGGCCAGAAAGTCCACACATTACAAGAAGCAAATCAGGTTATGAAACATCAAATCTTCAAGCAGAAATATTTTTTATAACTTACAGCTACTAACAATTGTTCTGTTCCAACTACAACTACTGACAGTAGTTTTTGTTCCTTAAATGAGGATATAACTTAAAAAATGCAGTGCACTCCTGTTTTGCAAGTTGCAAACACTCTTCAATATATAAATGCCTAACAGATCTATGTGTTCCCTTAATCACGGAGGATGTGGCAGGACATATTCTCTCAAGATCCTCCTCATAGATGCTTAAGTTCACTCACCCTTACAGGGAACCTCTGAACAGCGACAGACAGGCCTTCCAGAAGCTTCCCAACCGTTATAACCACGCTCAAGAACCATGACATTTTTTACACCCACATTTTTCGCATCAGCAATATACTCGGCAAATCTGCGAGCACATTTTGGTCCACGAACCTGAAAAATAATAACTTGGCATTCAATTTTAGTTGAACAATCAATCAAGGATTTCATGCTCTTGGTAAGAAACAAATTGAACAAGTAACTAATAATCTGCTCGTTTAGTAGACACTTTGTTGAACAGAGAAGGGAAGATGGTTTGAACAACGGCTGGAATCAAATTGATGGCGCATACGTAACCTCAGACTTTAGTAAGGAAAATGCGAATGATGTTTTTCTTTTCTTTTTTTTTTTTTCTGTAATTCTTCAAATGATGGTATTATATGATTTGTTTATTGATCTTTACATTTTGCTTTTACTCTTCCTCGCCAAAACCCACGATCCAAACATAACAACAAGAAAATAATAGCAGAACTAAAAGGTCATGTCTAATTATGATCAGATCATGTAATTCCTCTGGATCTTGAAAGATTGTCTTCAAGAGGCAGGGATCATACAGATGGTTCAACCCAAAACAAGCATGTAAGTGATCTGAAACCAATTTAAAAATCAAACCATTGTGAACCCATGATTCACGAGTGCAAGCACAAGCGGGCACGCCCACATAGGGAGAGGGGCTATCTCATCTTAATTCCATTTTTTCCACCATTGTCTCCCTAATTGATTGAAAGTCAAAGCCATTTATCAGATCAAAAATCTCCTTCTTGCGACCATTTTTCTAACCTCAATTGGGTTGTCCCGCCTGAGCCTCAGAAATCATTCAATGCTAAGCAATTTCCTATCCGGCATAGTTAAATGCTGATCCAAGTAATTAGTACTCTCGTTGTACATAAACACAACATATAGCCGCCATAACTTTACTAATAGTCTTGCTCCAAGCCGGACTTCTTATCCAAAAGTCGTGGAAATAACATCATATGGCAGTCATTCAAGTTCTATAAATGGCATATATACCGTTAATGGAAGTTAAACTGGGCAAGGCGACTACAATATAACTGAATAGCTTTATATCTTTTGCCAGTGGACACCATGATAACACCCAAAAAAACGAAAAATAAGAGTAAGCACAAGTTAACCAGGCCCTATGCAATTTATTAACAATCAAAGGCCGGGGAAAAGTGGGAAAAAGGGGGGAAAATGAGAAAGGCCCTATAAAATTCAAGTAAATTCTAAAAAAAAAAACACAGTGTTGATAAAATTAAAAGTTAAAAATGGCAAACATTGCTATAAATCGCACTTAATTAAAAGAACAAGAAGAAGACCTGGCTGAGAGCACAGTGAAAAACAAGGGTATCTTTGCCTTTGGTAGCATCGACGAGACGGGGCAATTTGTCAAGAAAGGTGTCGCTGGCAAAGTGAATCGACCCAGCTATGTGCCCATCACAGCTCCTCTCATCATCCCTAAAAAAATCCCCAAAATGAATTAATACCCTACAAAACGTAAGCAGAAAACCATATATATTTCTCTGGGTGAATAAACATGTAATCGCATACCTGACATCGACGATGGCTATGTTCGGGCGGCTTTTAAGAGAGAGAAGCTCAGAGCCGGTGATGTATGTGATGCTCCGAGCCATCTCTTTCTTCTCCGATCGGATCGTCCGTCCTCTTGGGCTGAAAATTGGGGTCACTTCGATGCTAAATCTACGCTACTATTGGATCGCCTTTGTGGTCCATGTCATTTATTTATTTATTTATCACTTATTGTAAAATAGTTACACAAGCATTAATGATATATAGACAGCAATAAATTAGAAAAAATACATATGAAAATATTAAACTTAGATATTTATCTCCTCTGGAAATCATAAGAGAATGCGAGAATCTTTAAATTATACATAAAAACATGATTATGTTATAGTTATATCAAGCTCCAAACAAAAAAGAAGGAAAACTATTGTGTACGTTATTCCATAATTTTTATTACTCATTTTTGAAATAAGTTATTATGTTGACATTAGATGTATTTTATTATTGAATCTCTTATTCTATTTTAATGATACATGTAAATTATATGATTTATGGTTGAATAAGTATTTATTAAAATAATTCATACATTTAGGTTCCGTTTACTTTGCGAGATTCGTTAATTGGAGCTTGTCTCTTGGCTCAATATTAGCCAAGATTTAGATTAATTATAATGGTTGTTTGGTATCTAAGATTAACTGAGTAGGATGATTGTACATATTACGCATGTGGTGGTTTGGTATCCACATTAAATAAGATTCAAAGTAAGATTAGAGTATAATTACAGATTTATCCTTGATTGTTAAAGTTTTTTAAAACTTGGTGCCACATAAATAGAAAAAAATAAATTAAAAACCACATATACATATATATATATATTAAATAATGATAATTAATAATATTATTTGTAATTTCATTAAATAAAGATAATTAATAATAATAATAATCATTATTTAATAAAATTACATATTGTAAAGTATAAAAATAATTAATTATTGTGACTGATAATTAATAATAATAATAATAATAATAATAACAATAATTATTATTTAATAAAATTATATATTGTAAAGTATAAAACTAATAATAATTATTATTACTGATAATTAATAATAATAATAATAATAATAATATTGTTATTATTAATTCTTATTATTATTTAATAAAATTACATATTGTAAAGTATAAAAATAATTAATTATTATTATTGATAATTAATAATAATAATATTATTATTAATATTAATTATTATGATTTAAAAAATTACATATTGTAAAGTATAAAAATAATAATAATAATTATTACTGATAATTAATAATAATATTATTATTTAATAAAATTACATATTGTAAAATATAAAAATAATTAATTATTATTGTTATTGATAAAGGATAAAATGGTCAATTCAAAGTGTTTGAATAGTTAATTTCGGAAAGCCAAGACTCAATCTCACCTCCTCCCCTAAGATTATAATCTCGAGATTAGACCATCACATTGCGGGCTTTACGAGATTAGGTAAAGGCCCGCAATTATAATTTTGACAACCAAATAATAAATTAGCTGAAATTAGCTGAGATGTAAAGGTATTTTCTCGACTAATCTCGGAAAGCAAACGAGGCCTTAATGGTTATTTATAAATATGAAATAAAAATGAACCTTTTTACCGAAGGAAAAAAGGAAATAAAAATGTACCGCCTATGTTCTGATGTGATTTGACGTGTCAATGTGAGTTGCAAGGGGTTTTATGCTATATTAACGAAATATAAGGGTATCTCTGTAATTGCCTAAATTTCCAAAAATACCAACCGCCGTTTCCCGCGTGGGCGCACAATTGTTCCCTCTCTTTCAGTTTGGCCCCAAATTGAGTTCTAAGTTAAACCACGCCCAAATTGAAATTCTCCAATTGCTGAAACCCTAAAAGCCACAGATTCAACTCGTTCAACCTACATGGATCCCGATTATAGGAATTATTTGGAGCATTATTTGCAAGAGCAAGGAATCGAACTGCCACTGTTGGATGAAAATGAAGAGGAAGAGGCAGAAGAGGACGACGACGAAGACGAAGATGAAGATGAAGAGGAAGAGCAAGAAGAGGAGGAGGATTATGGCGGCGATGCTGACCTGGATGGACGTTCCGGGACGACGTTGCGCCAGGTGTTGTACGGTAACCAAAGGAACGATATCAATTCCGTTGAGACGATCATTGTCGACGGTCAGGCTTCTGAGACTGCCCATGATGTTGTGATACTTGAGAGTGAACGTGAATGCAGTAGCCGGAGAATGGATAATAATGAAAGTACAGGTGGTGGGACGGCGTCCTTGAAGGGTGATAATGATGAAGAAAATGAAGGAGAGTTGAATATGGGTGACACTGATGGACTTTGTTGCCCCATATGCTTTGAGGCTTGGTCCTCTGGTGGTGACCACAATGTCTGGTATGCACTTTTCTTGCTTGGAAGTGGTACGAATTTCTGTGAATTTGCCCTTTATTAATTCTGTTTGGTTAATCCGGTTTACTTTTTCGTTTTCCTTTTCGGGATGTTTAGTTGTTTGCCATGTGGACATATATATGGGTTGTCTTGTATCAAGAAATGGATGCATCGTCGAGGCTCAAGCAAGGTAATTTTAAATTTTCGCTAGGTCTATTTCACGTGTCTTGTCCCCATGCAATTTGTTGTGGACTTCGCCTATTCCAGTTACATTAGGTTTTAGTATCAATCGCTGCCCTATTCTCTATTTTCTTTCTTCCCATTTTCATTTCCTGCCCTTTACTGGATTTCTCTATGTTTTAGTGTCCTCAATGCAAAAAGAAATGTGGGATAAAGGACATTCGACTTCTTTATGCGTCTCGAATTGTTGCCATCGACGGAGAGCTTCAAAAGGTGGTACCTTGGTCAAGATTTCAAAGACTATTATGCAATTTATATTGTTTGATTGATTTGGATTGTGGTTTGTTTTGCTTTTCTTTTTATTTTCTCTTCTAAATTCTGCAGAGAGTACGATCACTTGAAGCTAAATGCGTGTCTCTTGAGAACAAGGTGAGAAAAATTGCTGGGAAGGCAAAGAATTTATTTCTGCTTTTGATTCTTGGCCCAAACTTAGGGACAACACAAATGTTTGACTACTGAATAATAAATTTAGTCAAGGAGTATGCGGTCAGAATACAGCTTAAAAATGGGCTAGTAGTATCCTTGATGTGTCTGAAACATTTGCATCTGATACTCTTGCCTAGCAGTATCCTTGATGTACTTCAGGGATAGAAGCTTATCATATTTATCAGATTTCTGATTGTTGCTTACTGTTACTATAGATATTCCATTTCTCATTTTTTATGTATTTTTCAATTATGTCAATATTCTGATGGCTGTTCCGAAGGTCATTGTTAAGATGTAAGTTGTAACAATCTTTTGAGGAGGAAAAATGGAGATATTTCCTTAACATCATGATTGAACAAGAAGTAAACAAGATGGAACTAGTTTGATGTAATGCTTTTGTTGTTTTGTCCTTGTGATTAAGTATATCCCACTCATTGCTTCTTTTTTCCATTTTGCAGAGCTCTGATTGGTCTAAGAAGGAAGTAGAGTGGAAGAAGAGAGAAGCTGATCTACGCAAGCAAGTCCGATATCTCACAGAGGTGTGTGCATGTTTGTTGTTTGCAACTCTTCTATTTCTTTTGTTGTCTGGTTGTTCTACACCTGGATGGGGGGCAGGTTACGATTTATAATTTGATGTAGTTGGACCTCTGCCATTTGTTTTCAGATAGTAGTATTGGCCAATGTATTTGTAATGCAGTAATTTTTTGTTCTTATTTTATCATTATTTCCATTTACTATCATTGTTTTTGTCATTCTGATTTGGGCACATTTACTGGTAAACATTATATGGTCGGTGAAGTAATTTGTAAACTGGTGCCTGTAATTTCTGTGGGAAAACCTGAAGCTCAAAGGAGGTTTCTTGCAATATCATATCTGAAAAAGTACATGCTAATGATCATATGCATGGTGTATGAATTTTGGATGGTATTTGAAATACTATTAGCTTAATGTGAATTGGTTTTTTCTTTTTATTTACACATATCTAATTCCTGGATTGCTACTATAAACACTTTATGTGGATTGACTGACGTGTTAGGCCTTGACTTTTACTCTTCCTTTGTATCCTTTTGTTATGCTTGAGTCCATGAACATTTTATTACTCATTTTGCTGCCTGCAAAATTTTTATCTTGTAGAGGACTCGCGACTTGGAGGATCTTTTAGAAGATGCAGAACGAAGGGCTTCAGGATCATTTGCATGTAGTTTGAATGGTCGAGAACAACCAACCTTGGGTAGTTCCTCCTCGCCATGTAAACCTTGTCAGCGGATGAGAGTTATCTGTTTGTTTTAGATTAACTGTTCCTTTTATGGATTATGTTTCTGTACTTGACATGCAGGTCTTGATGCTAGCCCTAAGTCCCATATGCGTGGATGTTCAAATAAATTTATACCTCAGGTTTGAGTTCTTCATGAACTCTTTTCTTGTTGCAATTTTGGAAAAATATAAACAGTGAAGGAGTATAGGCAAAAGCTACATCTCAATTCATGAATTTCAGTGTCATGTAGGTTTTAGATTTATCTATTTAAAATGCATATGCTTTTGACACGAAGAATATCATCATAAAAAATATTGGTAAAGATCTGTAGATAGGTTTTCCATCTTGCAAAGGCAACTATATTGGAAAAAATAAAATTCCATATGCTGTCCTGTTTTAAAAACTATATCAGAAAACATGAAAAGTTTCCTATTTTAATTTTGATAGATGGTGTTACTTTTAGGTTAGGTCGGGCTTGTAATATTTAATAGTAGTATTTACCTTTGTAAACTTTAATCTTATCGTGCTGTAATGCTCTATCATTCTTTCGAAGGGCATTATCTGCTCTTTGTTCATCTTTTCTTTATCTACTCTTCTGTGGTTTTTAACCAATAAGATTATAGAGTTTATCATTTCAACAGAGCATTATTAAGTAAGCTTACTAGTTTTGAACTAATGTCTGTTATTACTTTTGTAGAAAGATTTTCAGGTAGCTGGTGCTCGTCTCTTTGACATTGATTCTTCTAGTCAATTTGTTGTAATTGCTCGACGCCTCTCAGGATCGGGTGGAGCACATGTGTTGACCAAGGTAAGTTTTTCATGGTCTTATGGAAAATGAATATGCGGCTTATAAATTGTTTTGGCTAGCGATTGCAAAATCCAATGCATTATAGTATCACTATGCCTGAATGACTAAAGGACAATTTGGAATTTGTCAGGATTTATCAGTGACTATGCATCATGTGAACATCCATTTAACTTATTTTCTGTATTTCATAGGTCAGCTTGTTATCTGGCCACGATAAGGAGGATTCTCGGCTCCCGGAGAACACAAAAGCTGTTAAAGATCTGCGGGTTTCTCCTGATGCGAGACTTGTGCTGTTGGCTTCCTTAGGAAAGAAACTATCCATTCTTAGGTAGAACTCTCTCTCTCTCTCTCTCTCTCTCTCAATAAAAATGATCATTGAATCAATTATCAGTTTTTGTAATTGAAATTTTGTTATTCTTCTTTACTGTTGTTTCAGCATGGAGAGCAACAATACCATTCTTACTTACCATTTGCCGGTAATAATTCTAACTTTCTTGCTTTTTCTTGCTATTCAGACTAATAACTTATAAGCATGTATATTTGGTTACATTATTCTTATTGTAATTATTCAGATTTAAGAATTTCCTTGCTGGAGAAACTCTTTGTGAAGAGAGCATTAGATCACACTTTCTAGAACATGACTTGATTTACAGTTGAATTTGATTAAAATTAAATCTGTAAATCGACAGCTAGCTTATATTCTTACTTCTACATGCTTTTCTTTTCTCATTCTTTTTCCTTTTTGTTTTTTGTAGTTCTCTAATATCTGGGATATAAGAACACTTCTTTAATCTTATTCAAATTCAAATTTAAACATAAGAGATGAAGATTGAAGACACTGACTCACTTGTATTATTGGAGCCTAAAATAAGCTTTGACCCTCAGCTTTTATTTTAAAAGCATCCTAGATTCTGGGAATCTAGACAAGCCCAAGAAAAGGTCCAAATAAAATGGAAGCAATCCACTGTATTATGGTCTACCTCCTTGAGCATCTTCCCCTGTTATTAGTTTCATTGCTTGGTCATTCTTTTTAAGAACTGTCCGGATAAGTTGTGTTGTGAAATGAATGAAGGATCTTGTTCCATGTTTTATGAACATTGTATGCAGTACGGTGTATTATTTCCGTACTTCTAACATTTGCTACTTGAAGCTCTATCTATTTGAATTTGAATTTCCAGGCTGCTGCCTGGTCATGTTCATGGGATATTTGCAGTGCACATTACATATATGCCGGCTTGCAGGTTCTGAGATTTCGCATCTGTATTAATCTGTTATTCCACTGTTTTGTCCTCATCTAATTTAATAATTAAATTTTTGCAGAATGGCGCACTTTTGCAGTTCGACATGCGTCACACCATGAGACCGGTGGAATCCTTGAATGGTTTGACGTGTAACCCAATCCATACATTACATTCTCTTTCACCCAATTCATCTCTCAATTCCGGTGTCAGAAGTGTTCTTACTGCATCTTCACTTGGCTTATGTCAATGGAACTTTGGTGGAAGTGGAGAAAGGTATGCTTCTTAGCCTTTTTCAATTGGTCAAGGCATTCCTTGTTCCCATGTATATCTAAAGCCCTACCATCTAATTATGACATTTTGGAAGCAGTTAAAGTAGGAAGTACCGACTTTTTTCTGATTATACTTCTTCAGATGATAAAGAGATTATTCCCTTTAATTATTCATAGTTCATTTTATGGGTAATTGCCACGTAAAATTTGCAGAAGCTTGTTAGACTTATGTATGTTCTGAGCAAAAGATACTTTTTAAGGTATTGTGCATATTCAACGGTGAAGTTTCTGGAAATTGGCAGACAGATGAGGTAAAAAGCGATGTAAGGGATTCAATAACTCTTTGTGGAGAAGAAATTTATATTGCTTTAATACATAGCTAGAGATTTTTCATGCAATAAAAGCACAATCGTATTTTGAGCTTTTGAGTTGCCTTTTTCTGATATCTTGCTCCCTTGGAGCAGTTTGGTGTGGTGTTTGCTGGTGCCACTATGTAGATGCTTTGATTATTATTCCTCCGTGTAATTCTGAACTCCGATGTATTTTATTATTATTGTTTTTTGTGTGGTTCCTGCGAGAAACAACCCTTAACTTGTTTGTGCTTGCTCGAACTCTTACCTCCTAGCTACCATTTTTTTCCTCATTATACCTCATGTACCAAGTCCTTAAGCATTCATTGTTTATGAAAGAATTATCTTTTTATTTTGAAATGCTGATACTCAAGTTATTTGCATGTTCAACACTTATTTGATTGGGTTCCTTAAAGCATCTTATGTTCTCTGTTATTGCAGGCCATGTTTAATCCCTGAGTCAGATAAGCAAGGAGTTTGTATATCTCTTGCTTATTGTAAATCCACTGATGATATTGTTGCTTCGTATCGTCCTAAAATTGAGATGTCTGGTGATCTGGAAATTTCTCAGCGAACACTTACTGCACCAGGACAAGCGGCATTGGGAAGTCATGTCCTTTTCAGAAAAATGGGTTGCGCATACCAAAAACTGGGAGCAACTTGTGCCAATGTGAGTGGTATCCGACTGCCAAAGTCTGCAATTATAGATGGGGTACATCACTACCCTCTGTTTGCTTCTGGGGATGAATTGACATGTGAACTTGCCTTGCAAGAGTTACCATCTCTAATGAGTGTTGAACGTCTTAAACCTCAAAAATATCCTATTTACGATGTCAAGTACATTCGTTTCTCAAGTTCAGGACTACTTGGCTGTTTGAGTGAGGATTCTTTGCAGCTATTCACAGCCCAGCTCTTATGAAGGTAAATTATCATTAAAGCTGTTATTATCTTTTCCTATACCTGTTTTTATGCATCTATGAGTCCATATTTTACTGGTTTGGTAGGAAAAGTTTTCTTTACTTAAAACTAGAGTTCTTTGCATTGTTGATTTACTTGGTCAATGATCATTCACTCCAATTACTCTGGAGAATTACCAGTTAAGTGCATTGGAGATATGATATGTGGTCCGCTGTTATTAATAGCGCACATAGCGCTTCCCAGTACTCTGGGTGTCAGCCTTTTGGAGTATATGCTTTATTCTACAACAATTTATTAGCATATTTGAATTTATTGGTATATTGCTATATTATAAAAACTGTGGACCTATTTTTGAATTGACTGTGAATGGAGGGATAGTTTATCATTCAACTAGTGTGTTTGGCACACACTAATGCATGTGCATTACAATTTAAATTGTGAAAAAAAAAAAACTGTTTTATTTTAGGCACTTTTAAGCATTGGAAAAAGAGAAAAAGAAGTTGGTGATATAAGAAGAAAAGAAATGTAGAAGTTGAAGATAGAGAGAGAAATGTGCAAGTTAGAGAAGAGAGAGCTTGGGAGGGGGGGAAGACTACATGACAAACCAAGACACCAACACTGTTTTTAAGTTGCAAATAGTATTGATGATCTTGTTGATATACTGTCCGAACCAAATAGTCTGAATGATCCAGCAATAATTTATTTCATGAAGGTAAGGTTCTTGGTCCAGATTGGTCAGAAATGCTTTAGATGCTCAAGTCATGCATGGTTCTGAAACAATACATCCTAATGTTTGCATTGGTTCTTCCGACATTTTTCTGGATGCATGACATATGATTACCTCTTACTTCGTTTGACAGATTAATGCTTTTCAATAGCTAATTGAGTCCAACTATTCAAGTGTAAGATTCTGATAACACTTTTAAGAATTTGATGCTGTATTTAGTTAAAGTTCTAAAAATTGTATTGTAAATATGTTTCAAACGTCACAGGCCTCTTGAGTCTTGACCGAGTGCTGCCATCACGTTGTCTATAACATGATAATTTTTTTTGTCAGGTGGCATTACGGTGACTGGTCCGCGGGAAATCTAGTAATTTATGTAATCAGTGGGTTCGTGGACCTATGCAACTGACTCCTGTTGCTGTGTATAGCTGTGTTGCTGTATAAAGTGTAGGTGTAATATATCTAGAATTGTAGCTTGTGTAACACTGCTTTGATACTACAGGTGATCTTGGAAGATACTGTGATGTTTACCTATTCGGAATATATAGTAATGTTCCATGAGCAAAAAAACATGTGCATAGAGACTGTAAAATATGCGTTTGTGCAGTAATTTATGTAATCAGTGGGTACATGAACCTGTGCAACTCAAGTTTTGAAACTACAAATACAGATTTTGTTGTGCAATTATTGAGAGATTTAAATTTTCACTTTACATTAAGAGGTAGTTTGGCTATATTTATTTGGAACATGTTATACAATGTAGTTGTGATTTATCATTAAATGCTCCTTGATATTTGGAGAACTTAGCGGTGGAATAATTAAAATCAGTAACTTCAAATGTCAATCATTGTATATTGCGTTTCCTTGTTTTTTTGTTATCAAAAGAGTACAAAAGGGAGACCCTATTATTTTGTAATAATAATAAAATTCCCGGCACAATAATTTGGTTTAAGATAACAGAAAAAAAAAAACATGAAAATTTGTAGACATCCAGAATCTCTGCATTGCAGGGGGTATGGGCTGAGTTAGAAGACAACGGACTTAACAATTCATCCCAAAGTTACCGGGTTAATGGGAGATAATGTTAAGAGATTTGGACTTGTACAAGACCATTTGTTTTTTTGGGAAATATTGTGTTGTCATTTACATATAAGAATATTGCCTTCATATATCTCCTATCCAAAGAGTCCCACTTCCTGATTTTATTTTCTTTTATTTTTTTTCTCTCAATGATGTAAGATCAATGGCTGGTTTGGCCGGCTTTAAGAAAAAAGTGCTTGTCGAGCCTTATGTAATAGAGTTTATTTTTTTTAAGTCACTTTTTTTTCAAAAAAAAAAAAGAAAACTACTTTGAATTGCTTCAAATAAACAACTATATTTATTTTTTTTCTCCGACTTCTATTTTTTTTAAGGAAAAAAATGTCAAAGCAAATATCAACTTTTGTTTCCATCAAATTGCTTTTTTGTAGGAAAAAAAGAAATAAATGTTTTTTTTTTTTAAAGGCTCATGTAAGCATGCCCTAAAGCACTATGAGGAGAAACTCGAACTTCTTGGATTAGAATTGGGGGTATTTAAGGGAGAGATTATTTAAGGGATTATTTTCGAGCCTACTTTAATTGGTGAGTGTTTTGTTATCCCTTGTACAACTTTTTTAGTGATTACTGATCGGTGCTTTTCTTTTTTCTTTCTTGTCTTTCCTTTGTCTGGAATATTTATGAAGTAAAATGTTGGATTAAGAGATTTTAGCAATACTTAAACAAATAATCAATATATATATATATATATATATATCTATACTATTATATATTTGATAAAGGTATTTGACCCCAAATCTTTCAATTTTGACCAAATTCTAATTTTTTAGAATTTTGAATTTTTTAATTAAAAAAATTATCATTAGTTATCTAATGGAGTCTCTTGGTGTTCTAAAAATTTAAAATTTGAATCTATTAGGTCTCTTAGAGGGTGTTTGGCTAAACTTATTTAAAACATCTTATAAGCTCCTACATCTTATAAGATGTTTTAGGAGCTTATAATATGTTGGATCTTATTTTAAAAATAAGTTATTAAAGTGTTTGGATAAATAAGAAGGGGTATAGCTTATAAGATGGTAATAATGACAATATTGTAATTAATTTAGTTGAAAATAAAGAAGTTTGGTAGATCTTAAAAAATAAGTTGCTACTTCCTTACTTTTTTAAAAGGAACTTATAAGCTCTTAAACATCTTATTTGAGGAGCTTATAAGCTACACCTTCAAAATTTTTACCAAACACTTTGCACCATCTTATAAGCTCTCAAACATCTTATAAGATGTTTTGAGGAGCTTATAAGCTTAGCCAAACACCCTCTTAATGTGCATTAATTATTAATTAATCTATAACTCTTTTCCAAAAAATATTATTTCTTTCCCCTTTCTCTTCCCCCCCCCCCTCCAAAATAGCCTTAATAAGACTTCTTCCATTATAATTCCTCAACAATATACAAAAATCTACATTCTCTCACTTTATCATCCATTCTTTTTCTCCTTTTGATTTTATAGGTATGTAATTTTATTTTTTATTGATATTTAATTGTCGTCTTTTCCTACATTTTTACTATTTTTTCTTATTATTTATTCAACTTTATAACTTATTTTATCTTTGTTATCCTATTACTATTTGTTTCTCATAGTGTTAGAATTTTTTTTTTTAATTTCGGTATCATTCTCCATCTTACAAGTACTTTAGCATCATTTTATGTTCACATTATGGAATTAATCATATTGGATATCATTTCTTATTTATAGATTTGTGCTTTTGATTTTCACTTAATTAGCTTTCTTTTTTACTTTATCATTAGTTAATTTGAGGTTTATTGTATTTGGCTTTTTAACGTTTTAAAAATTTATTCGAATTTATTGGTTTGTATTCTTCTTCTTTTTTTTTTTGTATAAAAATCTATTTGGTAAAATTGACACATCTAATATTTTCACCTATTTTTGTTTTTTAGGTTTTTATTTTTCTTCTTCTTTATTTTTTTCTATAAAAATATATTTGGTAAAAGTTGATATATCTAATATTTTCCCTTATTTTTGTTTTTGTTTATTTTACTACGGTTGTTATTTTACACTATGTGGAAATTTCCCCCCTAAGAATTTGGTAGTTTTTCCTTTTTCTTTTAATTTTATATTTTAGGAATTTTTGACTCTTTTTTGCCCAATTCTCACTTCCTCTAATTTATTTTTAGTTATCTTCATCTTGATTATACTTTATTTCATCAAAATTTTCTTTATTTTTATTTTTTCTTTCGGCACCAAAGTGCTTGGAAATCACTCAATCACTACCCTTAATGTTTATATTTTTATTGGTACATAAACGTGATTTTATTTTTTAACTTTTGATATTAGATTTCTTTTTTCGTTATGATATTATATATGTATATATGTATGTATTTCTATGAGTCACGTAATTATCATTTTTCCATGAGATATAATATTGGCACAAATAATACTTATTATTTTGAGATATAATTATATGGTTACAATGGTGTTTATTTATTTTATAACATGTTTTACGTGAGTCATATAATTATTATTTTTCTATTTCATATCAAATTTTGAGATAAAATAAAAGTTCTATTGATATATGACCCTAATGTGGATAATAATCCATTATTTTGTGATCTATTAACTTAGAGTAGCTCATAATTTATCTTTCATAATTTTAATATATCTAAAAAATTTATTTATTACTTTAGTTTTGATAACATATTTAGATTTAAAATTTTTTTTTTGGCGTGACAATACTTTTCTATTTTAAAATAATTAAAAGCTTCAAATATAAGTAAAATATTACTTATTTACCTATTGAACTACATTGAAAATTATTTAGAGTAAATGTTATTTTACATAAATAGAATATTTTATTTTTATTTTTTTATGCAGTATAATAAATTATGATATACGTGCGTAGTACAGGGTACATACTAATATATATATATATATATATAGAGAGAGAGAATAGGAGACCTTAATGACAAAGCATATTTGCATTATTGGATTGCTAAAGCCATAACTATTCATTATTCAGTTACATTGCAAAGTTAAAATCGATCTCTAAATATGTCTTCTCATTGTTGTCCATTTAAAACCATAGGATCATTAATTTTTTGTCCATTTCATTGTCCAATCAGTTTTTGCCGGCCAAAATCTTTTCCAAAGCAGTGTCCCTTCAATAATTAATAAAAAAAAAAGGGACCTACAGATAATTGTTATTCTCATAAAGATGACTCCACAAAATTAAAAGTTTTTATAACAAAAAAACATAAGTCTGAAAGTTGCAGGGCTGAAAAGTTTATTAATCATAAAACAACTATTGTAATAAAAAAAAATGTTAAACACCTACGCTTATTGAAGATTAATAACGAAGCTAAACCCTTACAGTGTCTTATGTTTTATTTTATATTCGTCAATCATAATAGACTAAAAAGATCATTAAAAGGGAATTGTGAGTACATAAAACCCATTCAAAATAATTAGAATTTTCTTGGGTAAAAATTGATGATATATACAATATTAATTAGTGAAACAAATTCGGATAAGTTTCAATTATTTGAGCGCATCCATATTTGTTATGGATTGACATCATCGATGTAATCAACACAATCAATGTGGATAGCTACAATCCTAATTTGAGTGGGAGTAGAATTCTTAAGTGGAATAAAACTCTACCACTCTGAGATGCCTATAAATAGGGGTCTCTCCCATGTGATTATTCATTCGAATTCAATGCAATTCTATAGAATTCATTCTCTATACACTCTCTCCATTCTTCTCTTTTCTTTAGAATATATTTCTCTCTGCATTTATTCTTGGAGTATCACCATTAGTTCTCCAAGAGTTTAAAGTGTGTAAAATATTTGGATTATTCTAGTAGTAATCCACCAAGAGCGAGCAAGGCGTTCCGTGATTCGATCGATTGACGACTAGTAAACGAGTCAAATTCAGGGTTCGTGGATCGATAATTCCGCTGCATATCAAGTACCCGACCCGATCCACAATAAATTCCAACAATTAGGGCCAAGAATGCATCTCTCATTGTCTTATTTCTATGGATGAGTTTTTCTAGGCAGACTCTTAGTACGTACACAATTTGGATATATCACACGTTTGAACATTATTGTTGGTGTTGGTTGCTATGGTGGCACCCATGCAGCCATGCAGGTGTAGATCAAATTGGCATTAATCACACCCTCCAAGTACATCAACAAAATATATTTATTTTCGTAATATTTGCTCTATAGTAGAATTATACGAATCAGAAGCCATTCATCTTGCAAATAATAACTTTTTGATTGTCATTAAATATTTTGTAGTAATATGAGTCCAATCCAATTGATGACAAGATACATAATAAGTTTCTCTCGTGATTTATATATGTTTCTCTCGTGACAAGATACATAAAAAGTTAGGTAAATAATATTGTCGATTTTCCCACAGCCAGAAAAAATTGACATTTCATCTTCCAAGCTATACGTACTCGCAAACATGAACTGAACAAAACATCTTTTGCTTTATTGAGAATTGACAACTGAAATATACTCTTTTTATCAGACTAAAATACAATACCAAAGGCCTCACTCTCACTCATTCTCCTGTCTGTATATTTTTAATAAATATACAAAAACAAACCCAAACAAGAAAAAAGCAAATATTCAAATTTTTCCTATTTTTTGGTGGCTTGGATGATAAAATACTATCTCTTGCCGTTTGCAAGAGGGCCCAGTTTTTCATTTTTTTTTTCAAATGAAATTATAGCAGCAAATTAAAATTCGAAAACATCGATCAAAAACATTGGGCCTTCATTAATTAATAAATTATTATCATTTTTAACGCCAGCATTCTGGTGTTAGGGAATGGTCCCTTTTATAGTCCCTGCAATAGTCATATACCATATAGTGACTCTGCACCCAGTGCATAGCCTTGTTCTGCTGCCCCGTCAGGCGGCCGGAGTGGTGCGGCGAAGCTGAGACTGGGCGGCACCAGGCCGGGGAGTAGGCTGAGCAGCCGCTCGCCTTGAAATTTCTGAATTTTCCAACAAAGGGCTGGTAGCGATAGTCGGCTTTGTATTTACCATCCTCTGTAGCCCATGAGGATGCATCCCATATTGATCCATAAACCCACATTGGTCTTAAGGGAAATGTTGCAACACTTTTTCTTGGATACCTCCTTATTGGGACATCATCCACAAAGAATCTGAAAAAAGGACCAAATAAATGCAAAGTGGAAAAAAACAAATTAGACCACATCAAATGAATTGTGCATTCAAATGCTTTTTTTAGTTTTTAGATCTCAATTATTATTATTATTATTATTATTATTATTATTTTGTTTTCACGATCAATTGGATTGGAGAATGGATCTTGTGATGGTGTATAATACTTTTGGTACAAGTCTCTTCATATTTTAATATATATTCTCCATTAATGCATAGTTGTGGGCTAGCATTTATTATTTGAATGCAAGTACCATAAAAATAATAGTATAACGAAGTCACACTCTTAAGGGTAAAAATAGTGAATATGTGACAGCTCCTCGTAAAGTTACCGCCTAAAATTGATTGGCTCATCTGATATTTTCGTGCCAAACCAAATTAGAGTCAATAAACCTTCTCAATTACTTGACTTTATGTTAGTCAATACAAATTTGAGAAATTTCTTATAACATATATATACAATTTGGGAATATTGACCAATCGGTTAACAAATACAACACACTTGTCATATAATTTGTTGGGCTTGATCAAATCAGAATTTGAATAAGAATTTTTCATATATAACAAGACCAATAATGAATAAAATTATTGACTGTGAAGATAATGTATCTCACATGATATCCCTGGCACTCCACAAAATAGCATAATGATGAAAATCCTGTGTGGGATCGAACCATAAATGAAATTTCATCTCTCTACCGATAATTCTTCCATCCCCACTTCCTCGGACATAAACATTTGTTTGTAGCGTATAAGGCTTTCCAAATGTTGTCCCTAGAAACTCAATGTCCACCTCGTCGTGATAACCCGGATGGGCTTCGTTGTTAGAAAGCTGTTAAAAAAAAAAAAAATTAATCAAGATTTAACCCCATTAAGTAAATAATAATAATAACATTTACAAAAACTTATAAATAAAAAAACAGTAATAATTACTATAAGTGGTGGTCGATGCTGATGTGGACTTTTATTTACTCCTTAACATTTTTGGGATTTTTTTCAATATTAACTCAAAATGGTGTTTTGTTTAATATTTTAACACCCAAATAAAAGTTATTAAAAAAGTAGCATGAGTTTACACCCGGATTGTCGACTCTCTGACGAGTCGACATTCCCGATGTAGACTCATATTAAAAAAATATTTTCTGAGATTAAAAAAAAAAAATTTAAAATTAAGTGGGAGTCGACATCCACGATGTCGACTCCCGTTAAAAAATTTTTTTCATTAAAATAATGTAGATTTTTTTATCCGAAAAAAATATATTTTCTGAAAAAAAAAATTTCGGTGTACTGTTCACGCCGACACTGTTCACGCCAACACTGCTCATGAAACAGTGGATTCGGGGGTACTGTGAACAGTACCGAGCGCACTGTTCATGAGCAGGCGTGAACAGTACCCGCAAAAATTTTTTTCAGCCCACGGTAATTAATGGCACGTGAATTTTTGCAGCCTTTTCTGTCCCCGGTCACGTCGTTTGACCGGGGTTATTTTTTTTTTTTTTTTTTCGCTCTTTAAATGTCAGCTCAGTTTAAAAAAATTTCACAGGCGTTTTACAACTGAAAAAAATTTCTCTGCTTCCCCTCTTCTTCTCTTCTTCACGTTAAAAGATTTAAGAATCATAATAATTGTGTTTATTTTTTAAGAGTCCGTATTTGAAGATTTAAATAAGGTTAGTATCGTTTAATATTTCGTAAATATTTGAATTTTTTTTTGTAATTATTTCTGTTTGTTTTTTAATTAATTCGTTAATTGATTTTATTTTTATGTTGTAATATGATAATGGTAATGATATTTTTGTTATTTGTGTTTATTTTTTCAGTGTACGTATTTGAAGATTTTAATAAGGTTAGTATCGTTTAATATTTTTGATATAGTTTTTTAGAATTTTTTTTGGTTATATATGTTGTATGTTAAGTTAAATTTTTTTAATGATATAATGTTTGGAGTGTTTTTGAAATTTATATGTTGTTGCATGTAATTTATATAAATTAAGCTAACATTTAAAGAGTGAAAAAAAAAAAAAAATTTAACCCCGGTCAAACGACGTGACCGGGGACAGAAAAGGCTGCAAAAATTCACGTGCCATTTATTACCGTTGGCTGAAAAAAAATTTTGCGGGTACTGTTCACGCCTGCTCATGAACAGTGCGCTCGGTACTGTTCACAGTACCCCCGAATCCACTGTTTCATGAACAGTGTTGGCGTGAACAGTGTCGGCGTGAACAGTGCACCGAATTTTTTTTTTTCAGAAAATATATTTTTTCCGGATAAAAAAATCTACATTATTTTAATGAAAAAAATTTTTTTAACGGGAGTCGACATCGTGGATGTCGACTCCCACTTAATTTTAAATTTTTTTTTTTTTAATTTCAGAAAATATTTTTTTAATATGAGTCTACATCGGGAATGTCGACTCGTCAGAGAGTCGACAATCCGGGTGTAAACTCATGCTACTTTTTTAATAACTTTTATTTGGGTGTTAAAATATTAAACAAAACACCATTTTGAGTTAATATTGAAAAAAATCCACATTTTTGTTATGTACAAAATTAATACGTGTAACATAAAGTAAAGTGTAACAATCATTAGAAACTCCCAAAAACAAAATCTTACATAGAAAGCCGTAATAACTCCAGCAGTGTAACCGGGTTGCAGCTTAATGGAGGCTCCGAAGTACCCGGACCGAAATGGTTTAACCGACTTGAACCCGCTTCCTGTGATGCCAGAACGACCCGAATATAGACTAAAGTTTAGCTAAAATATGACACCAAAAATGCTAAAACCCAAAAAAAGAACAAGAAAATGAAACCAAACCCGAGTTTCTGTCGAGCCAAATAGTGATGCCATTATTATCAACACTCTGGTGACCCGGACCCCAAAGATTTCTGTATCCTTGGTAGAAGCCCATGGACCTGAATCGGGTACTCGGGTAGTAACCCGGGGTGGGTGGCCATTGACCCGCATTGGCTAATGGGAGAATGAGGGTGCAGATAATAAGTTGAAAAAAAATTTGAAATGCCATGAAAGAATTGAAGGGGGAGAGTGTGTGATGAGAGAGGTGATATAGTGTGTGCAGTGCTATGGGTGAATAAATGCAGGTTTAGACAAGAGATTGCTGAAGTTAAATGTGTACATGGGGGGGAGAGTCTGGCAGTAAGGTTTGCTATAAATAATGAGAATGGTAGGCCCAACTGTATATAGATTTTGCGGTGCTACTGCTCTACCTTTTTCTGATCGCGTCATCTGTCTTAGTAGTTTTTTAGTAACAGAGTTACTGAATCTGTATAAATTTGTGTGGTTATCATTTATTTGATACTAATTGTCATGAAGTAGTCGTATGTGGTTGTGGAATATGATAGATCATTTGGATGCTGAGCCATATGAGAATCGAAGGGTGCAGTTGTATTTGCAGGCACAAAGTTAGAAATTGAATTTTTATGAAATAGTAAAAGTATTTTTATTTTTCTAAGGGATAAAATTTAAAATTTTTAAAAAATACGTATAAAATTTAACTCAACATAAACTTGAAGTGGGGGCGATCTCACCGGCCAACCTCAACCCTCCCTCCTCTGTGTATGTGGTTGTGGAATATGATCAATTGGGGCACAGTCCATTGACTCAACCAGAGGAGTATCAGGAGGTATAGTAGTCTTCTCTCAATTAAGAGTATATAAAGTCATATTTTATGTATTTTTAAGCAAAATCTTGCCCTAAAGTTAATTTCTAAGACATGCTAACCAAAAAGTTAATTTGCTCATAAAAATTATTCCAACAAAGTTGGTATCAAAATCTTTGGTGTCACTCGAGAGATCTTATAATCAACAATGGGGTCTCTTTTCATTTTTCTTCATTCTCTCTCTTTTTTTTAATTGAAATAGTGAAGTGAATATTATTTCAGATAGTCAAAAATTCTAGTTTTGTTGCTATTTCTTTCGTAAATCTAAATCATATATTTAATCTTATTAGAATCAAATATTTAATTGATGTTACACTACACATTGCACACCATTAATTTTGCTCTCTTTCTTTATTTCTTTTTTTTTTTGTGACCATAGAATAGATTAATAGAATATTATTTGATCATTAACATAATTATAGTAAACTTTTAAGTTTTGCCCAAATATTGTTTGATTATAGAATAGATTAATAGAATATTACTTGATCATTAACGAAACTAAAGTAACCATTTAAATTTAGCTCAAATATTGAGAAAGAGAATATTAGCTTTGATTTCAAAGCTCAATTAGAAAAATGAATAGATTTACTATTATGGGTTAATAACGGAATCACGAGTCAGTATCTTATATATTTCCATGTCTCTTTAAGCTACACTCACACAACGACACACATTAATGGGCCAATAGAATTATTTGGCACTAGTGTTAGAAAGTTCCCTTTACCTCTATTTTTTTTCGCTGAAAGCAACATTTACCCGTCTTATACTTTAAAGCTACGATTTTCAGATTACACTACTTCACTTTGTGTAACTTTTACCTCTTCTCTCTCTCTCTCTCTCACACACACACACACACGAAGGACCAATTTTGTGGGCTCCGAAAAATCAAGGTTGTTGAGTAATGGTGTTTTCAAAGCTTGTGACCTTTGAGCATTTTGTTTAATAGAGTAGGGACATGGGTATCTAGACATTGAGTTCACAGATATGATATGATTTCCTGCCTATACATATATATAGAACATTCATTTGAAGGATTAATAACTGATTTAATTAGACATTTTTTATACAGGTTATAACCATGTTTTCTCGATCGCTGTTGATTTTTCAATAAACTCCGTCCATATATATATGCTTGCTTTCTGTTTTCTACGCCTGTTTATGTGACATTCGATACAGCAAGTTTCATTAATATGATTTGATTGCGCGACCTATAGACATTCAGGAATTGATCATTTGATGGACTTATGGATTTAGACTCTTTTGGTTTTATGATAACAATGTGTGTAGATGTAGGCTTGTTGATAAACTTGGTCCATATGTTAGGAATTAATTCGATTATTTGTTCATCTCAATTTGCTTCGTGGCTTCGTTCTCATTAATTTTTTCAGAAGAGAAGCACTTATTTTTTGAAGAAAAAAAAAATGGTTGGGTTTTTAGAAAAGCAAAAGCCAATAAAAGTATATAAAAAAAAAGTGGTTTTTTAAGAAGTTATCTAGAACACATTCAAATAAAAGTATTTTTTAAATCTCTTTTAATTAATGTATTCAAATTAAACACTAAATTACTTGCCTTAAAAAATTTTTAAAAAAAAACTACTACATAAAGTACAGTTCAAGAAGAACTTTATTTTTAAACCAATCCAAATGGACTCTTAATTCTAAGCTCAATATTCATTGATTTCCAATTATTTTACTCTTTGAGTGTATAAATTAAAGGCTTGTGGTGTGAAATATCTTGAATTGAAATTCAAATTATTTAATTCCAAAATTTATCCATTTATGTTTTAAAAACAATGTAAAATCTCAACCATATGTAAATAATAATTATAAAGGACAATGTCTGTATTCTCATTAAAAATTAGTCTTATCACGAAAATTTTCTTGAAGAAATATTTTACGCATAGTACCTCCATTTGGTGCAATGCGAGCAATAAATAATTAACCCAACTTACCAAAGAGCTTTAAATTAGAGCGTACGGGTTCTTGTCCATGCATTGGACATTTGGACGTGAATTGTTTTTTGATGGGACTCGATTTGTGATCGCATAATTGATTATTCTTTACATTTTTCTTAATTTAATTATTAGAAAAAAAAAATTATGCATTTGATAGTTTTAAAAATCGTATCATCCGAGGGACCTCTTTTTTCCTGTGAGTTTGCAGGATTTGTCAAGCGCATAAAAATTGATTTATGCTTGTTATTTTGACCATTTTTTCGGCATAATGTGAATTAACTCCTACTTAGGAGGGAATTGGTGATTCATATAACTTGTGGATAAATTGAAATTATATTATTTGGGGTAATTATGAGTTGGAAGTGGCTAATCTATAGTACATGTTTCGATAAAGGGTAGAATTTAATTTACTAGTATGTTGGTGGAACTGCAATAACCGAGTTGGGTTTAGTCCCATCGAACTTTCGCGAAATAAACATTTCGTGACAGTTAGATTCATTTAGTTAGAAAAGCCATATCAATCTCCAAACCTAACTTTTTATCAATTTTGGTGGTGTTTTGGGTAATAATAAATTCAATTTTGTATTGGAAAAATAAAGTTTGAAATGCTGTGCTAGTTAAGTTTAATTGGCTAATTTTTTAGAAAAAAGAAAAACAAAAAGTTTAATTGGCCATTTTGTTGTGTCGGCCATAGCCTAAATGGTTATAACCACCAAAAAAAAAATAGCCTAAGTGGTTATGGGGGAGAAGGATGTGGGCCCATTGGTGGGCGCACAACGAAGCCCGGTTATGAAATGCGGAAATAACAAAATAAAATATTCGGCCTCAGTTTCCGACTTATGATTTTCAATTCAAAGAACATTTCATGAATGAAATCTAGGGTTTACACTTTCCTACCATCTACAAAAATTAAGGAAACAAATTAAAAGCGACAAACTTTACTAGAAACTTCTGAAACATCCTT
Source organism: Petrea volubilis (assembly GCA_026212405.1). Classification (NCBI taxonomy): domain Eukaryota; kingdom Viridiplantae; phylum Streptophyta; class Magnoliopsida; order Lamiales; family Verbenaceae; genus Petrea; species Petrea volubilis. The sequence continues at coordinate 3,441,511 of CM047882.1, read as the reverse complement.
TATTTTTTTTCTCCTTAGTTAGCTAGACTTGGAACTGTATAATATTTATTTATTAATATTTTTATAGCATTTACACTTATATTCAAAAAACTATAATTTAGGCGTCAATCGTATCTTGTCAAACTTACTAACTTAAAAGAATCTATATGTTGCTAGCAAAACGTGTATATGCCCAACTATGCTACAAATCATTAAATGAGCATATGTTGATATAATAAATATAATGATATAAATGTGTGACTCATGATATTCAATTTACTTGATCGTGCACCATATCACGAACCATTAGAATGTTATAACAACTTAAGTGGTTATATTGTCTTAATTAATTAATAATGGACTTCACAACATCCCTTTGAAGACCTAAAATAAGTATATATGGATTTGTATCTTAGCTATCGCTCTAAAATGTTACAGACAAACTGATTGTCTTCAAGGACTTATTAATCTTTTGATAAACAGAAAGGACATCGTCCCAAGAGGCCAAGACAGGGACAAGACATCAAAATCTATAAATAGTACTAATTATGTCTGTTTAACAGTGAACTAACAATATACTAGTATTGTTCATTCCCCCTCCCCAAGAAAATAAGGATGATTACCAAATGCAATAAAACCTTAAGGCTATGTTTGGAATAAGGATTTTGGTGAGGAAAAGTGGGAGGAAAATAAAAATAATAAAAATAAAAATATAAAGTATTATCATTTGAAGCAATGAAAAAAATTTCCATTCTATTTTTTTTATCAAAATTTTAGAACCAAACGGAGGATAAAGAGTCACCCTCAAGAAATAAAAGACAAACACCCACTTATTCATGTAATTACCAGACTAAATATATATATATATATATATATATATTCAACTTTATAAAAGAATTCAAACCGACTCGATCGAATACAAATGAAGTTGCTAAGAAGTCAAAAAGATTGGGTCAACTTTTGTGTGCAATTGTGTTTTTTTCAATTTATAAAAGTTGAATTAATTGGGACACTATTTCTTCTAGGGCAGGGCAAAGCAATAGCACGGAGAAGTGCAGAGATGAAAGAACTAAATTATGTCTGCCGACAATTTAGGGCTTCTTAATGGGACTAGTTCAGCTTACAATATTTTATCAATTGGTGCATTTATTTGACTTAGGAATTTTCACAGTTTAATGTGACAAACAGATACGTGCCCTATATATATATATATATATATATATATATATATTCCTTTGGGCATCAGCTTATAGAAGCCAAAAGATTTCATATGCGTTTTCGTATTTGTATGAACTCAATAATTCTTCGAGCGAATCCATCTAACTTTTGAATTTTTTGCAGCTATTTTCTTGATATTATTAAAATAAATGTGGTGGTTGGGTGAGTATTATTGATCGAAAGTAATTGTACGCCTATAGAAAGCCAAAAATTCAGGTAAAAAAAAGAGGAGTTCTTGTATATGCATTTAGAATGCAATCTTATTTTACTATTATTAAATTGGGGGCAGTTGAGTAAAAAAAATATATCTAAAGAAACCCAAAAATTTTACTATGAAATTGAGGGGCAGTTGCGTGAATAAAAGTTAATAAGTACATTAGCAAAGAGGGAGGTTAGGGGATTTGAAGGAACAATCGTCCCCACAAATTCTATATATATTTTTAGCTATGTTTTTATAATAATTCAAAATTTTACCGCTCTAAAATGATAATAATGTCTTTTATATATTTGTAAAAATTCAATTTCATTCTTTAAAATAAAAAATAGTCTCTATACAATACGCATACCAGCTCAACTCAATGATATAAGGGCGACATTTATGCAAAGATACCCATATTGATATTGTCCTCTATCTAAGAACAAGAATAGAATATTTTTCTATAAATTATAAGAAAGACTAGAAAGTAAATGGGCCGATTTGAAAATAAACACTACTGCATGTCACAGCATTGGTCAATATATGTTTCAGATATGTCCACTCTTTTTGGACTGGACCTTTGGATATTTTGACTATGGGCTTTTAAGGCCAATTTTTTAAGACCCTTAGTTGGATTCTATTAGCTTTGTTTTAAAGTTCCGTTTCCAATAAGATTGCTTCCATAAATTGAGTCTTTCTTTGGTCCCTCTTAACATTAATTGCAGATTGTGGTCATCAAAGTGATTTAGGGTCTCTTCAGATGGATTTTTTTTTTAAATAAAAATTATTCTATTAAAAAAATTAATGAAAAAAATTAATATTTAATTAAGTCTTTTTAAAAAAGCAAAAGTCCAATTAACTTTGTTTTTTGTTTCCTTTTAAAACTATAGTACCATTCCAAAGAAAATGTACATTTTAAAATACTCTTAAACGACTGCATACACATGCAATATAACTTAATTCTTTTTTTTTTTTAAATCACTCAAATATATAAAATATAACTGGACAAATAATTTTTTATATTCTTTTAAATCTAATAAAATAGACCCTCGGATATAATATCTATCTATGTATACACACACACACACACAATGAAAGCTCATGAGTCATTATTTGAATTGAAAACTTCTTTTTCTGCTTGGTTTGTGTTATTATCATATATAGTTTTGAGATTTAATTGTTGATTTTGAATTTGACCCAAACATTAACCCTCCGTTTGGTTCTAAGATTTTGATAAGAAAAATGGATGAAAAAATTTGTCTGTACTTGAAATAATAATACTTTATATTTTTATTTTTGATCCTTTTCATTTTCGTCTAATTTTTCCTCACCAAAATCCTTGTTCAAAACATAACCTAATATTTTTAAAATTACTTTTGGATCTCTAACATCATAAAAATTACTAGAACAATTTTCAGCTGTGCAGAAAGTAACTGACAATCCAAATAATGAGAATGTCCAAATCCGATAATCAGAGCTCATGCAAAAGCGAAAAATTAAAGTTCGTGACCAAAACATTAATTGACAAAATCCAACTTTGAGAATCAAATTAATTATTATACAAAATGAGTACATAAAAGTCGAAAATATTAGGACAGAATCAACAAAATGCGAATTTGTTCGGAGAATTTCTCTAGGAATTTTCTTGTGGAACTTAGTAATTTTGTGCGTCCTCAAATTTGAAATTCGTATATAATTCCAGTTCCAGGAATATTCCGTTTTTCCTGAAAAGGTTGCGCTGATAATATTATTTGCTTGATATTTAAGCGGAGATCGTTTTTGGAGCACTCAAAGATTTATCCAAAGAAAAATGAAATCGACGGCTGAAAGAATAATAATCAAATAAACTAAAAACATTTTTGAGCCTCCAGGCTCCAACTTCTTTGGCTTAGTTTTTTCAGGACAAGGTAGAATTTCATTCCTAAACCCCCTTCAAACAGAGTGTCTTCCTTAAACTCACATTGAATCTGCAATAGTCTTGATTTGAACGTTGTTATGTTGGATTACCATTTTGTTGTTTTTTAAGCAGAAGGTACCGCTTTTGTTTGTGTGTGTGTTTTAATATGAAGATTCAGTTCTTTAAAGAATATGTTTATGTTTTAAGAGCTAGATATTCTTTTGACGATTAATGGAAAACCCCTTTTGTTTTAACCTCAACAGTATGGCGAATTTCATTGTTAAATATGAAATCCTTCAAAGAATTCTCATAAAGACTCATCTTTTCTTGAATTTCAATAGACCCTTAAATAAAAATTTCGACATGTCAATCGTTATATTGCTTTGACAAATTCTTGAATTTAAATATGCTGTGTTTGATGAACTTTTTGCTTACGTGTTGGATATGAAATGACAGGGGTCAAAGATGGAGATTGACAAAGCAATAAAAGAAAGTGATGATAGAAGGTTGAAGACAAAGTACAACAACGCCATCTATGTTATCCAAAGGGCCCTTGCTCTCTACTCGTATGCGCCATTTCCTTCTATCCTCAACATTGCAATCTGTTATTTAAATGCCTTTCATGGGAGTTTAGCATTGTTTAACTTATTCAAGGAAGACTAATTAAGCACTGAATAATTTCATTAACAGTGTTGAGGAGGTTGCTTTAAGCTTCAATGGAGGAAAAGATTCAACTGTAAGTTGTTCTCCATATATGCTCCCTTTTCTCCCGAACTCTTATTATCTTCTTTTCATGAATGTTAAAAATATGACATCACCACTTTCTACTTTTTCTAGGTTTTATTGCACCTTCTTCGGGCTGGCTATTATTTGCATATGGCTGGAAAGAATCTGTCCACTGGAGATGCTGAAATCACATTTCCAATAGGAACTATTTATTTTGAGAGCCCAACTGTATTCCCTGAGATCAACTCATTCACTTACGAAACGGCTTCTACGTATGTGCTTTGCTTGATTTCTTTGTTAGTGGTGTAAAACTGAATAGGATATGTTTGCATTGGGCATTAGGATTGACGTACATTAGTTCCATATGCCGCATTCTTGCAGTGACATTATACTTCAACTGATGATTGATGCTTTCCTCCAAAAATATTTGCCAGTTACAAATTGCAAATGGACATTATTCGCTTGGATTTCAAGTCCGGACTGGAGGCTCTTTTAAAAGATAAGCCCATTAGAGCTATTTTTCTTGGTGTACGAATTGGTGACCCTACTGCGGTAAATATGGGGCTTCTCGCTCATTAGATTTTTAACTCAAGCATTCAAAGTCGATGAATGAGAGAAGAGTATACAGAACTATTTCTTCTGACCTATAATCTATCAGGTAGGGCAAGAGCAGTTCTCCCCTAGCACACCAGGATGGCCGCCTTTCATGAGAGTGAATCCCATCTTGGATTGGTCATACAGGTGAAGTCTCTGTATTTAAGTTGTATATATGCTTTCTTAGATTGTCTTATATGGTAGGATTTATCTGATTTGACTCTCAAAAACTTTGGTTCTTCTAATTTTATGGCAGAGATGTTTGGGCCTTTCTCTTAGCTTGCAAGGTTCAGTACTGCAGCCTTTATGATCAAGGGTAAATCTTCTTCTGCTGTTTGTTTGGTATTCTCCGTATTTGTTTTAATGGTCTGATTTTTGTTTCAGTGTTCTGCAGGTATACATCAATTGGTAGCATTCATGACACAGTTCCTAATGCATTGTTGCGCTGTAGCAAATCGAGCAATAGTGGTGATAAATACAAGTCTGCTTATTTGCTTTCTGATGGAAGATCGGAAAGAGCAGGGAGAGCTAAAAAGTTCATTTTGCAGCCATCTTCTGCTACTAGTGACGGCTTTAAAAATGAGGATTTGCATTTGGAAAGCATGTTTACAGCCTCAGTCATTGCTGTTGGAGATCAAATCCTGTAAGATTTTGCTGCTAATTGGTATCTTGAAAATTTAGAGTGATGCACCAGATTTATTATTATGTGTTCCTGGATGCCATTGGTATGTGATATCCGTAAACTTTTTTGTTGACTGCCAAGTAAAGTGACATCTGGAATCATTTTTCCGCTTAATCGTCCACACAGATGTCAATCAATTTTGTAAATGATACTTTTCTGGTGGCTCCAAAGCTCAGGTTCGGCACAGTTGAGTATCGGATGGGACCCATTCTGTGTAGAAAGCTCCATAACATGGGCTGGGTTGTTTCGCATGTCTCAGTCATCAGAAATGATGTAAGTTTGTGTAAATTCTTACCTCTGATCTTTCTGACAGTAAGCTCTGTATCCTTGTGGAATCATCCATCTCGATTAATTGCTAAAACAGTACAGTAGATACTTTTGTATACTTGTATTTCACGCGGGAAGTTCATGTCTACTTTTATCATGCTGGAAATTCATGCAGGATGCTTCCATATTCTATTTGTATTATTTCTTTGTTCATAGAAATTTTTTTGAGAAGCAAATAGTACTTGTCCTTCCCTCTGTGACTTCCTGTTATATATTTAACTTCACTCTAAGGTCATATTTCCAGATTGATTCTGTTGCAGATGAAGTCGAGAGACAAAAATCTACAAATGATATGGTAACTTGTCTTGTATTCTTTGTGCTCTGCGTGTGCATGTGCCTGTGTGTGTATGTGTGTCTCTGTGTGCGCGCACACATGTGTGTGTGTGTGTGTGAGAGAGAGAGAGAGAGAGATGCTGTCAAGATATTTCCGAATTGAAGCAGTGTAATGTGCGACTTCACGTCCATCTGCTACCTTCAGGTTTTCATATATGGAGGAGTTGGTCCATTACCATCAGATGTCACCATAGCTGGTGTTGCCAAGGCTTTTGGTGTCCGCGTGGTAGATCTTTTTATTTATTTCCTAGACCTCTTAATTTGTGTTACTTGTCTTTTTTGAAGTTAACTTGTGTTTCTTTTACGCATGGAAGTTGATAGCTCTAAGCCTCTAATTCTTCTGAAATATGTTAGTTGACTTAACATGTAAGGAACCCTATGATGCACATATACGGACACGGACACGGGCACGGACACGATACGATACGGACACGGCGACATGGAAAATCTCAAAATTTTAGGACACGACACGACTATTAAAAAATATTTTATATTATATTATATATTTATAATTTATTAAATTAAAACATGTGATGGATAAATAATAATATTCATCATTAAAACAAACACTTCTTAATTGGATTATAAGATTTAAAGATTAAAAAAATTATTTGTTATTTTCAGTGTTTTTACTAAAGTTTTTAAAATTTTAAAAAAGACCCTATTTAAACTTTGTAATATATCAAAAAAGTCCCCAGTCATGTCCGACACGTCCTCCAGCTATGTCCGACACCGTGTTGCATTTTTTTCTTTTTTTTCTTTTTATTTTCAGACACATTTTTGCCGTGTCGGGGCCTTGTCGGGGTCGTGTCTGTGTTCGGCACTGCATAGGTTCATTTTTGGGCGTATCGTGCATCATAAAAGGAATCTAATTAAGTTGGACAAGGACAGTGTGTGCCTATTCTTTTATGCCCTTGTAAAAATTCTTTGTAAGCCGTGTGTTTCATTGTCATTACATTTACCTAGTAGTACCCTTTCTTAAAGGCCCCTGATGAAGAATTTGAAGAGTATTTAACGCATCTCATAGGGGAAAAATGCACCGGACACAGGAACGAGGTAAGATAATGTAAAGTTTTATTTACAGCCTTGATTTCTTATGAGACAATTATCAAGAAATTATCTTCTTTTTTTTTTCCTTCCTTTTACGAGAACTGTCTGTTCATTCTGTGTCTGCAATTTCCAGATGGGTCAGTTGCCCGAAGGCATCACTGAGTTGTTGCATCATGAAAAACTCAGTGTTCCTTTGGTAAGTTACATCTCATATGTGATAAACATTTTTAGAGGAGCGTTGAAGCAAAATGGCAACCATCTTTAAATATTTTCTTCAGTTGAGCAAATTAAACATATATATTTTTTTTCAATTCTTTGTTATGTAGTTTGATCTTGGTTAGTTTTGTGGTTTATGTATCTTTTGGTTTATCAATCATCCATTGAGAGACTTCGCGTGGTTAGGCATACTCTTCAAACATCTCTCTCTCTCTCTCTCTCTGATCGTCCTGTTTTTCATGTGAAACAGTGGAATCTTGAATAACTGTGGTTCAATTGTAATTGACAGATCAAGTGCCACAACGTGATAATTCTTACGGCAACAAATGTTGCTGAGCTGGACCACGAATGGGATTGCTTGATCGAGCTAATGAGATCCGATGGGTTTTTAGTAACAACGGGATCATTCATATCAAAGAGACTGTCAACAACTATTTCTGATGTGAGAATCCTCCTCCTAACGAAAGCACTAAATGCATTATAATCACGAAAAACACAATAATGGTATGACTTCCAAGTTCTCCATTATGCAGGTGGAAGCAGCTCAACCTCTTTCAGAAATTCGTGTCGAATTTCCTGATCTATTCATCTGTAAGATCATAATGGATTACTTTGTCTGTACGACCTTCACCATTTCATGTTACTTCTTTTGTTAATCCCACTTCCTCGTTTACACGAAGGGGGCTATCGGGAATCAAGAACAGGTCCTCTAGTCATTACCTTTGAAGGAAAGGTAAGGATGTTCTTCCCTTTGAATATCGACTTATTCTGAGAAAGAGATACTCGTAATGAGTTTTGACAATATATTTAACTATTTGCAGGAGAAAGCAAGCACCTGCGCTGCTGCAGAAGCATTTTGCAAGAAGTTTAAGCCCGGTGCATTTTCTGAGATTGACTGAGTGCTGGAATATGTTCCGTTTGCTCAGACCTACGACAAGGCTCTGATTTGCTGGAACCAAGTCCAGGCTGTGGGCGGGAATGAATAGCATGTCGTGATCTAAGTTACGGCGAAGGATTTTGAGATTAACCATTGCTAAAGGTTTAAAGATAGAGTATTGAGCAGACGAGACGATGATGACATAAAAAGTGGAGACAATAAGAAAATGCTTTGAAAGACAACAATAGTTGTAGTGTATTATTGTCATAGGAAAACAATTTCATGAAAAATGGACACAGTTTGCTGGAAGAAGCTGAGAAATGCAAACAATATGTTTTCTTTACTCCATAAATTGATGGAGACCAATTGGTAAATGCCTCTGCAACCAGTGTGACAACTGCCATGGCTGTTTACTTGCTTTATTTGGTAAATCGGTTATTAGTTACACCATGCGATTGAAGAGTGGCCTGTTATTGAGTGGACTTACCATACTAATAACAATGTACATGAAATTTGCCGATACTTATTAATACACCCGGACAAATAATGGATGAAATAATTATCAAATTTTATGTCGAAATTAGAAAAAAAAAATGTCAGAATGCGGGCCGAGTTCTTTGTTGAACATAAATCAACGTTAAAAAACTGGTCGTTAAGGTGAATAAGATTACGGTAAGCAACTTCTGCCGAAATGGGTTTATAAGCTCATAAATGAAAACACATAAATCGTTCAATGAGACTCCATGCAGCTGAGCAGTAGGAGAAAAACAAAGAGAAGCTCAAGACAACATTGTTAACAACAAACAGAACAAACCACAAAATGAAAAAAGAACGAGAGAAAGAGAGGGGGGGGGGGGGGGGGAATGAGAAGACGGATATAACAAATACAAGGGGGCTCCGAGATCCCTCAAACTAAAGCAGATAACTGCACATATCCCGTGTGATGGAGTCCCAAAAAATAATCATAATCTTTAACGTATCCACCCAAGCTTTTATTATTGATCTTCAACTGAATGATTCCAGCAGAAATCAGGCATGCAGAAGTATACCCGGTCACCAACAAACTCAAGCTTTAGGCTTGAGGATCTTGACAGTCTCCCAAGTGAAGTCAGGATCATCACGGCCAAAGTGACCATAAGCAGCAGTCTTCTGGTACCTGAAGTTGCCTCCTCTCTTCAAGTCTAGGTTGATTGCAATCATTCCTGGCCTGAAGTCAAATTTCTCCTTGATAAGAGCCAATATATCCTTGTCTGGGATCTTGCCGGTCTTGTAGGTATCAACAAACACAGAAAGTGGCTCTGCTACACCAATAGCGTATGACACTTGCACAATGCATCGGCGAGCAAGTCCCGAAGCCACAACACTTTTTGCTGCTTGCCTAACAATATATGCACCACTCCTGTCCACCTTGGTAGGATCTTTGCCAGAGAAAGCACCCCCACCATGAGCACCCCAGCCACCATAGGTGTCAATAATGATTTTCCTACCAGTGAGGCCTGCATCTCCATGTGGGCCACCAATGACAAATCGACCAGATGGGTTGAGGTGGAAGATGGTCTTTTCATCAAGATATTGAGCGGGTATCACGGGCTTGATGACATGCTCCTTCAAGTCAGCTGCAATCTGATCATTTGTAACAGTCTCATCATGCTGGGTAGAGATGAGGACTGTGTGAACTCTAATAGGAACCATGGCACCTCCTTCATTTCTGTACTCAACAGTAACTTGTGTCTTTCCATCAGGTCTCAACCAAGCACAGGTCTTGTTCTTCCTCACTTCAGTGAGTTTGGCCCCGAGCTTGGTCGCAAGGACGTGAGTAAGCGGCATCAGCTCTGGTGTTTCATCAGTGGCATAGCCAAACATGTGCCCTTGGTCACCAGCTCCAATCTCCTCAGGTTTCTTAGTGAGGTGACCGTGAACTCCTTGGGCAATATCAGGACTCTGTTGCTCAATGTTGACAAGGACCTTGCAGTTATCAGCATCGAGGCCAACATCTGGTGATGTGAACCCGATCCCTCTGCAGGTATCACGAACTATTTTTTCATAGTCAACCGTAGCCTTGGTTGTGATCTCACCAAAGACCATGACCATGTTGGTTTTCGTGCAAGTTTCACAAGCGACTTTGCTCTCGGGGTCCTGTTCTAGGCAAGCATCAAGAATGGCATCTGAGACTTGATCGCAGAGCTTGTCAGGGTGCCCCTCATTGACAGACTCGGAGGTGAACAGGAAGGTATCCATATTTGTCTGAAGAGCATTGCCGGGAATGTGTCAGTTCGGATATGCTAAATAATCAGCAATTTTTTGTGGTAATGAGAGACATTCCTTGTTGAAGTTACTAAGTTTACATGAACTGCAAGTAGTTAAAGTAGTCGTATGCATGTTGTTGTAACTCAAGAACAACCAACCCTTCCGTGTTAAGCACTTTTACATTCTGAACATGGGTAGAATCTAGACTGACACAGTTATCCTGGATAGGCAATGCTACAGGGCTTCAAAAACCAAAACAGACTATGTTTTGACTTAAAGTAGATTGGTGCCACTTCCCTGGCATTAAATGGTTCATTCTTTGACTCATCACTTAAGTATGTAATCAACATTAATACCTCTTCAAAGCAGATTCTCCAGAAAACGTGTAACTTTCCTTAATGATGAATAAATGATTAAAATAAATGACAGGCAGGAACCAAAAACAAAAGTTTCAGCAACAAAATGTTTTATAAAGAACTCAAACCTTTTGTTACAATCTAATTGTAAATCATCGACACAACCCAATTCATGTAAAGGAACAATGCAGAAACATCCACAGGCAAACCCCGCATAGATCTAAGAATCTACATTAGTCGACCAATAACGCCATCTATAGCTGTTTCATACGATTACGCATCCAGTGAACCATTAGATCACAAACTTAGACAAGATCTGAATCTCGTGAAGAACGAGTACGAAGATTTAAAACATTCAATTAGCTCATCAAATAAAAGTACCAAACAGCACTCAGAAAACATCAAATCGACCAACATTTAATCCGAAAAAAGGCATCAATATATAAAACTAAAACCGAAAATGGTATGGATCTAAACAAGAACAGAAGTATGAACAACGGATCTGATAGATTAAACAAGAAACTCAGTTGCTGTGCCTACCTTTTTTTTTTAGATCTGCGGAGATTACACAGTGGAGAAAGAGCAGGCAGCGAGCAAGTGTGGAATGATTTTCCGAAACGGAGACGCGGGGAATATATATAGGCGGATCCGAATGACTCGCTCTCTAAAAGTATCCGTTGGAAAACCAAAAAACTACCCTACCCGGGTCCACCCTTTCCGGGTGGGCCCCTAATAAATTAGATGGTGCCACCTGGAGACCGAAGAAATGATCAACGGTGGGTGATTGAAACGGGGTTGGTGATAATTGTGAAAAGGAAGTTTTTGCCGTTGAAGATGAAATGGGGTTGGTGATAATTGTTAAAAGGATGTTTTTTGCCATTGAAGACTCGAGGAGTTGTACCCGGCGCATCGGGAGATGAACGTGGGTTGGTGAGAGTCTTCTCATTTCTATATGGAGCCTGCAAGTTTGGGAAAAAAATAAAAAATTTAGTGCAACTCCGAGTTCAATGGGTTTGGTCTGTATTTTGAATGTCGGTTGTTTAGGTTAAAAATGGGTTGGTGAAGGCATCAATGTCCGCCACCTACTTTCGTAATTGTCAACTATCCCACCCATAGAGATACTCAGATACAGATAGATAACATAGATTACAACCAATTACCAAATTGATGTAATTTGAGGGGGGGAAGCAAAAATAAATAAATGATGTCGGCATCATTTTTTATTTTTTTTTTGGAAATACAACTTGATGCAGAAATTGAACTATGAATCAATTATGTACATCGAACGGCACAATTAATAACCACAGAAAATTATTTTATCCATTAGTACAGACTCTATCAGTGCACTAATGTTAGCGAAAATTATTTTCAAATGTTATATATTTTAATAAAATATATTAAAACTTTACATTCTAAAATATTTTTCACTTAGTATGAACAGAGTTTGCTACAAGAACTTTCCGACGTAAATAATTATTGAGAAAAGAAACGATCGTGCATATACAATGTGGCGACGGGCAGCCAAGTAGCGTGCACGAATATGAAGTTTCACATGCCGTCAATTAGATTAATAGTTTGTTGGGGCCTAATTAGAATAATGGAGTCTTTGAAAGTATGCATTCTCTGCATGTCATAGGTATTAACATGACCACGACGTTGATGTATCTCATTCATGGTGGCCGAGTAGCGGAGTTATTCAATAAATTTTGAAGCCAATTTGCTCATTTATTATGATTTTTAATAAATTAGCCACGACTTTGATGAGCTACAACTTTGAATGTCCCATGCTATTGCAAGTATCTAATAATCTATAGAATGTACAACATCATGAGTGACGCCGAAAAGTACGAATCTCCTACAAGTAAATTTCTTATGGCTCAGTAACTCAATCCTAGCTGAAGTCCCAAGGCTGCATGAACCAGGAACAATGTCATAATCCCACTGCCCAAGATTCCATGAACGTTTCGCAATCCAGGATTACCCTATACAAGAAATTACACAATCAGATGTGGATAATTGATGAAAATATATGATTAACAGAGATACAAAAGAGATAATCTGGTTGTTGTATTAAGCTCATCACCTCAAATAGTGCCGGTAATATAGTCTGAATTGTTAAAAGAGCAAGCCCGATGAAGCCTGTTACAGCGTGAGGACTGCAAGAAAGAAATTGATATGATAATATGCAAAAGAAATAAGTACAAAATTTTATAGAAAAGATTAATGTAAAAGGAAGAATAAATGGATATACCTTTCAAAAATGGGTTTATCTGAAGTGAGAAGAGATGTAATTCCACCAGTAGCTCCAAGAGCAAAGAAGAAAAACATCCCTGCAAGAAGCTTAGGGTGCAAATCTTTGGCCTTGGCCTTCTCCTCCTGGGGAAGCATATTAAGGAACCTTGAGGACAATCCATACGAGCGAAGATAGAAATATTGTTTCTCAATCACAATAAGGAATCATGAATTTGAGTCCATACCACATCATCTGAGAACCGAATACGAAAGCCCAGATATGTTCCATAACCACCCATGGCAAACAGCACAACAGCCTAAACAAGTATGGAAAATTTAGAGCCTATCAAAAGTTCAAGTGGCTGTACATGCTTCCCTTAAGGAAGAAAGTGTACCATGTTTCCAGGATGCCCCCAGTGCACAAGCCAATGAGGAAGGTTCCATGACTTTACAAGCTCAACAAAAGGGCCGAATAGAGATTTCACAGTTGAAGCTGAAGTAACATGACCAAATCAATGTTACAGTTACAGAGATTGGAACAGAAAACCAACATCAAGTTTGCTGTTACAAAAGAACAGGTATGCTTAGCACACATGTGTTATAACGATCTGCTCCCAGCTCTTCCAATAAGTATGTTTCCCAATTTATCGGCTTAGAACAGAACAATATTAGTACAAAAACAGTCCCAATTAATCCAAGAATGGATATAAGAATAGATATCGATTACTGCCACTTTCAAATTACCAAATGAAATGTCTTCTGCGGAATTTTAGACATAAACATTCCTGTAGATTGATATATCATCAACCCACTGTTCTCTAAATGCAATTAAGAACTTACGCTTCCTAATTCACAAACTTGGGAAAACCCATTTTGCTTTCACTTCCTAATATCTTCTGCTGGATTTTAACAACACTTGTGCATTGAATTCACTAACTTCAAATCTTCATTAATGATACACAATTGGTCGGTCTCCAAGAGTCATATACATATATATATATATATATATATATATATATATCATAAAGATAGATGCCAATTCGGATCGAGCTAGTTCTCCGTAGAAGTTTTTATCCCCAAAATTAAACCTAAGAGCCTCATATGTTCATGAATCTACAGTTAGTTCTCCGTTGAACTTGAGCTTAGAATCCGAGGATTATTGGATAGGTTTAATAAATAATATCGAGCAAACAACAGAACATCAAAGCAACGCCACCTATATAATATTTTATAGCTCAATCATAACTTCAACAGGGACCCAGAATGAAATTTCAAGTAGACTGTAGACGCAAACGCGGCATTACGTACCTCCAGGAAGAGCACCAAAAAGTAGCAAAGGCAAAGGAGAGACTGAATACAAGAGCGTCTCAGAGGATTCTCCCAGTACTGGAACTGGATCATTTTCCTCTTCGATTATTGGTTCACAAATTTTGGTGTGTTTTTGGGCTGTGGCGACCACTGCACACTTGGGTAGTTTACAAGAAATATTATATATTGATGGGAAGTGGGCATGCGAAGAAGTGGATGGCACAAGAGAAGGAGATGAGTGTGGTGTAAATGCAACAAGAGACGCATTTACCACAGCCATTTTTGAAATTTATTCTACTTTTTTAGGGCACTGTGTTCTCTGATGTCTGTGTGGGTGATGACTGATGACTGATGAGTGCTAACAAGGGGGGTTGGGTGGGAAAGGCAAGGAAAGTGACACGATTCTACGTTCTTCACTTTGAAATTCGACCTTTACACGTGCTCTCAACACGCTCCCCTTACCACGTTTTTCTTTTTATCTTTTATATTACTCACGGGGATTAAAGGGTTTTTTGCTCTCTCTATCTCTATCTAAAAGCTGTATTCTGAACAAAGCAATAAATACAAACTTCAAACCATACTTAAATTCATTTTTTGATTTTTTGAATCATGGAATTATAAATCTGAATCACTCAATAAGATTTACGCAGTCAAAATTCGTTGTCCATTAACTGTACTGATACCAACTAATCAAAGTTTGATTGATTACACAACTGATACTCTCACATGGCACAACAGTCCCCTCTATCTAAACCTATCAAAACTCGCTCTTAGATGCTCATAATCTGGAACATTTAACACGATTTCTCCTGGATACATTACATTGTGATTCTGTACAAAATGAGGAGATAGTTCAAGCACAAGCACAGTCATCTATGTACTCGAAGAATGTTGTTGTGTAAACTATTCTGGGTAATCGTCT
The DNA here is from genome assembly GCA_026212405.1 of Petrea volubilis. Taxonomy (NCBI): domain Eukaryota; kingdom Viridiplantae; phylum Streptophyta; class Magnoliopsida; order Lamiales; family Verbenaceae; genus Petrea; species Petrea volubilis. The sequence continues at coordinate 3,426,351 of CM047882.1, read as the reverse complement.
CCCTTTCAGGATCAATTCTCCAGTGACCGTCCACAACAAACTTTATCTGCAACCAGAAAAAACAGTATTCAGCTTATAAGGAACTCGTAAAATCATTAGTGTAATGTTCAAAGCTTTTAAAAATTTGTCATTATTCATTAACAAGCAACTGATTGTAGCTTTCGCACCTCATAAACCCCAGGATACAGCCACAATACTGCTCGCCAGAGTCGAGGTGTCCTGCCAAAAAATTGGCTAAAACAGTCAACTTGCGATTCCCATTGGTTGCAGGCATTCTCAAATATTAAGAGATAAGAATGCTATTAATGCTACGAAATGCAAGTCAAAACATAAGATATGACGAGAAGTTAGACAATAAAGAGAAAATTAACATTAAGAACCTCAATCCAGTAGAATCTGTGCTACTTGATGATGGCTGTGGATCCATCTTAATTTTATGATGCCAGCCATTGAAGCTACCAGCTAGCTCCACTGTTTCTCCATCCCCTGAATACTGGATCTCAACCTAACAAGGAAATCTACTTCAGAAACTGCTTCCTCTGGATTCTAAGAGAAAAACAACAGTCAATTCTGGCTGGAAGGTTAGCAGGTATTTCTGCAGTATCCGTTCTGTAGTTGAGAGATTATTAAATGCCTTCATTTGTTATCATTTTTAATGTCTCCTATATGTACCATGACATACAGCTTGAAGCTTGAGTAAGATGTATTGCTGAATTTTATCATAATTTGTTTCTGGCATATCACCAACCGCCTTAATCATGTGGATCCACTACAGAGTACAAAGCATAAAGCGTCCATGAACAAATTTATGATTGAAGGACTTGGGCTGAATCTTATTTGCAGATCAGGGTGCACCACCCATTACTTTTACATTTTTCTTTTTTAAAAGTATATAAAGAAATAAAATAATAAATAAATAAATCAGCAACATAATATCAAGAGGAGAACATGAAAATACCTCCTTTAGACCCGATATGGTTTCTTCGGCATCATGTAATTCAGTCTCTTTATCGGAGATGAGTGTTTGTGCTTTGCTTATCTCTGTTTCTGCTTTCCTTTGTAAAAGAGATAAAGCAATCTGAAAGGTAGAAATAGAAAGGAAATCACACACGGACTTATTCATACGTTAAAGTGGGGTCCTCTAGTAAACTAGATTGGACAAGGACCAATATGAATATATGAGTGCGATGATTTTTTTCCTGACAGAAATGAGGAAAAGTTCTAGAAATTCTTTAAAATGATTTCAATATTTTAAAAACCCATAAAATTATTTTTCACTTCAAAACCACATCCATGCTGTAATGGTTATGTAATTACCTTTTCCTTTTCAATCTGCTCCTTCAATCGGGTTAGTTCCAATTCCTTCTGGTGCTAAGCACAGGCAAAAACAATGCACTTAGTTATTGCTTAACATATGTATAAATAGTCGAAGACTATCAGGTAAAAAGCAGGGGTTTAGCTCAATGAGGGTAGAGGCTAGACACTACTGTAGAGAAGCATATAACTACATATAGTAATACCAGCAAGAACTTGAGACGCTTGACTTCAGCTTGCTTCTCTAATTTCTGTTTCTTCCATACAGAAGAGATGTCAGAATAAATCATGCCAAATCAGATACATGACGGAACAATTTGTAGAAGACAAGACAAGCCTTTGAAATCTCTAACAAGTTATCAACTGCCTCCAACCCTCTAACAGACCAATTATAGTGTTAACTGACCTCATCATCTAAGTCATTGCCATAACCAATACTTGTTTGTTCCTCAGTCAAGGTATAACTGTTCCTGAAAAATAACCCAATGCAAAAATGCCGACAAATAAGCAAAAAAGGTGAAAAAGAAAATGAAATGAGATAACCTCTTCGAAGTATGATGCAAAGACAATAAAGTTAGAAAGCATAACAAAGCAAAAGAAATATTTAAAGTAAACCAAAAAAGTTAAAAAGCCAACTTAATAACCAGACTGCATCTCCAGCACTTCAATTATGCCCGGAAAAAATGGGGAAATAGAGATAAAAATGCAAAGCATCAGTTCTGGAAGCTTCAGGAGTGTATGCATACAGCAAAACTGAAGCCAGCACCTTTCAGTTTCTAACTGATGATCAAGTTTGATGCTGGCATGAACAAACGCCAAATTATCCACTTACTGGTTAGAAAGGGATCTGAAGGTACCTGGAGATGCTTTTCTCAAACCCTGGATCCTTAACCTTCTGGGCTAATGTAGAGACACTTCCATTCAATGTTTCATCACTACCAAAACTACATGGCATAGTCTCATTTAATGTTTCTGATTCATGAGCATCTTCTGATTCACCATTCATCACTGCTTCATTAGCATGCTTTTCATTCGTAATTGCAACGCCACTATCTGAGAATCAAGAAAATAGTTAATCACAGATATCACGAAGTAGCCCATAAGTGATGAAAACACACAAAAATTATAGAATGAAAGGTATCAGTAAGAAAACCAACAATATTTTTTGAGAATTCTTGAGTCAAAACATTTGATAATAAATTCATGAAAAAGTTGATGAAAGATCTTTCATACAAACCTGATGAAATGGATGAAATGCCACTGTCAATATTCAAATGATTTAAATTTAAAATATCATGGGAGAAATATTGTTTTGACTATAGTGCCCACAGAGAGGCCATGCATTTCTTTTTGAATTCTATAATTTACCTTCAAATGTATCCAATTCACCATGCTGAATAAATTTAGCCACTTTATCCTGCAGGGATAAAGTATTTGACCCCGTAGAGACAGAGCTTTGATCATGCAGCTTGACCTCTTCATCTGTTGTTTCAATGTAACTGCACAAGTCTTTCTCTTCTTTATTCTCATGTGACGATACATCATCAGACAAAACTTCCAGTTTCTCATTCTGACCTTTTCAGACAACAAAAGATTATCAAGCAAAGATTTAAATGCGCATAATCTATACAAATGTCTATTGTAAAATATAGAAATCTTGTTTATATTCACCTCTAGATCCACCGAGCACCTCAAGGTTTCTACTCTGACCCATGTCTATATGGGATTCCATGAAGTTTTCAGTAGATAAGGTAGCAAGAAGCTGTCCAATAAATTTATACCCTCTACGCCGGACTACATTTGCAAGATCCTGCCTACAGAATTTCTGGAATTAAAAGGATACTAAAAAATGTAGAAGCATAAGATATGTCGCTTAACCAGAAACGTCTTTTTCTCCATATTATTCAATTCCCAATATCCATTGATACACACACACACTGTGCGTAATATATATATATATATATATGCATATATATTAGTCTACCATAGATCTAAAGACTACCAAGTAGTAGTTAACATTAAAGCGTCTCAAAATGAAATGGAATACAAGAGAACTTACAAGAGAACTGAATAAACCATGCCTTTAAAAATTTATATTAGGACATCGACTGATGGAAAGACTTAGTAACAATTAAATGAGATTCCCTGACTTTGGATCATGTATATACAAACAAATATTCGACATATAGATTGAGTTCTTAAATTACACAGGTCCGGATGGCATTCAACATCTGAGCATGCCATCGTAAATCAGACAACTAGAACCCAAAACTCGGGTACTCTCAATTACAAAAATTTGGAAAAAAGAACAATTGAAAAGTATTGCATTGTTCAGATACATTTTCTTCTAAGTCTTTTTTTGCTAATTAGCGTCCTAGTCTACAGGAGTCTGTTATAGCCTTACAGAGGAGTAGAGTTGAACTGTGTTTAAGCAAGTTTACTTTTGTTTACCAGGTCTTTAGTATTTCCACCTTTCAGTTCCTATTTTTTGGCGTTTAGACTCTATTTAAAGAGCAGTGATTTTGAGTGTATTGGTGAGTCACGAAAAGAAATATATATTCGTTGTTCCACTTAAATTCTCTCTTTTCTGTCACTCCAATGTATAAGTATATATATATATATAAATATATATATTAACACATACATACATATATATATATATATATATATAATAACAATAAACTCAAACCTTCCGTGCTGTGAAAGCTCCTTCATGGTGGGCACATGATTCTCGGGAAGCCCAACACTGGATAAGAATTCTCTAATATCATTGCAAAGATCTGCATCGCTCTTCACCTTCCTACTACCTCTGAAACCAATTCAATAAGAAACACAGAAATTGCATAATGTTAGAGAAAATACAAGCCACCCAAGAAGTTTTTACAGCAAAAATATCAACAGAAACACTACAAAATAGAACCCAACTCTACGCAGATAAATCTTATACAACAAATGGACACGCAAAAAGGAAAAGGGAAAAACAGATTAAAACCTGGGAGATTTCTTTGAGTAACAAGCGAAATTTGTAGAGTAACGGCACCTTTGGCCGTCGTTAGTGCGGGAATTTGATGATGAGAGTTGGGAAGAGAGAGAGAGTTTATGGGAAGAGAGAGAGTGGAAAGTGGTGAAATGATACAGGGTGGCCATGAGAGGGCAGTAGCTGTGGAGATGGATTATGCAGCATCGAGGGGGTTCAACTCTGAATTCTTATGGAATTTTGGGGGTTGGTAGAAACTCTCTCTCTCTCTCTCTCTTCGCCACAATTTATGGCTTCCATGAGTTAGAATCAAATGCTTCTATATGGATATGTTGGGTTGTTGGGCTAAATTGGGTGTCACTTGTCAGGCAAGAAATGTATGGGCCCAAATGTTTTTATTTTCTTGCTAAGATAAGCCCACAAGCAATATGTGTCAATTTTAATTTATAACTAATCAAATTATTGAAAAAAATCTATATCTTGGAAAATTAACCTTACTTCTGGTTAAAGTTAACGGCAATTGAAATAATTAAAAGAACAAAATCTTTCTGAAATAAGGAAGAATTAAAAGAAACAAAGAAAATGAATGAGATGCACAACGTTTCTTTTTCTTTTACTTTGAGTTAGTTTTTCAAATGAATTGACGCAATCTGCGACATAAATTTTTAAGAGAGTTTGTTCGTATCTCTCCCACTCTTAAACTTAATTCTTGATACGATCTCAAAATATTTGGTAATTATATTTATCAAGTGTCGCAAGTTAATAATTTTAGTTCAATTCTTGATACAATCCTAATATGTTTGTTAATTATATTTATCAAGTGATAAATTTTTAACTTTTTAGAAGATAATAAAAATTATATAGGAATTTGACTATAGTTGCAAATAAGTAACGTAATACTAGTAGTCATGGCACGCTTAATAACTGTGCATACAAAATAATATGCATAATTTAATTACATGCTTAAATTTTGAGGGTATCCATACTATCAAAATATATTTTTTAAAATATTTTTACTATATTTATTAAAATAATAAGTGGAAGGTAAAATAATTTAAAATTAAATAAAACTAAGAAAAATAAATAAAAAGAGAGTAATAAATAAAAAGATATTAAAAATTGAGAGAGAGAGAGAGAGAGAGAGAGAGAGAGGCACAAAGAACGTGGGGGTAAAAAGGGCGTTAAGAAAACAAATAAATAAAAGTGAAACCAATAATAGCATGTAATTGGTGAGATAGACTTGCATAAAGTCGCTTTGGCCGAGTGGTTAAGGCGTGTGCCTGCTAAGTACATGGGGTTTCCCCGCGAGAGTTCGAATCTCTCAGGCGACGACTTTTAATTTTTGGCATTGCTTCAAATGTTAAGGCAGTTTTACTGGAAAATATAGTTATTGGGCCCAAGTATTGACGTCGACTAAGCCCAGCCATCCAGGGATGGCCCATTGGATTGAAATGATGCTTGGCGTCCAGAAGATAAAGTTCGTATGTTTAAATTTTCGAATAATATAGAATTAAAATTTTTATTTTTATTTGATAATATATTTTATTTAAATATTTTAATATATTTATTAAATTTATGAAAGAAACAAATTAATTAAATTATAGGATTGAAAATAATAAATGGAAAAGGTAAAATAAAATACTAAGTAATTATTAGGGCTACTTATATTTTACAAAAGAGCATATATAATGAAACATGTCCAATCGTTTTGATACATAACGGTGGAATTATATTAGAATACAATATAATAATTGTCATTGTAGATGATTGGCAACATCCCAAACAGAACACTCTTTCAAATTCTACAATCTCAATAACTTCATCATTTTCTTAAAGCACCCCATCATCAAATTATAAAAACTGCTCCTCAAACAATCTCTCCTTAGCCTTAGCTACTTGCAGGGTGAAATTCAAAACCAATCAACACACTCTTAGGAATTCTAACAAGGACAATGCTTAAAAAAAAAAACCAAATACTAAAACTTGTTGACAAAACTAAGATCACTCATGAAACGAAACGCGCACGCATGCGCACAGACTTGTTTCCCCCAATTGGTGAAAATTGTTAACGCAAACATATATAACCATCTGAAATGAGGCGCCAGAGATCAGTACTTATATTCGAAGGCATTTTTCTCTCAAATCCAACCAAAAAGCCAATGCAACTGCAGTTGAAATTCCGAAAAGATAAAATGCTGCAAGATTGATATAACCGCTGATATGTTGCCACCCGCAACCCCTCACAACACCTCACAAAGAAAAGAAAAAGAAGGTTAAGCAAGTTACTTATATTTTTTATATTTTGATTTTAAAATTTTAACGAGGGATATGATTGAAATGAAGAAGAATGCTAACCAACAAGTGTCACTTGGATACTATGCATTATAATAGATAGACAAACAAAAGGAGTTATGTTTGTTACATAATTGACAACTTCCTTATCGTTGTTGAAAATGTAGCTGAAAACATTCCGGCTAGCTAGGGATGGCAATGGGTCCGGGCTCTCATCCGGTCCGTTCAGGTCGGCTTTAAGAGACCTAAACGGTATCCGGGTTGTGTCCTGGGTCTTAAGTTTAAAACCCAAGCCCGGCCCGACCCGAAAACGGCCCACACAAATTATATATATATATATATTAATATATTAATATATCAATTTATATGATATATAGTTAGAATTCATATATAAATGCATATATATAAATAAGTATAATGTTCATGTATGTTGAATAATTATATTATATTAGTAATTAAGTTATACGTTCAGGATATATATTTATGTGTACAATTTTGAACTTTTCTAAATTTCAAATAAGAGCAAGAAATTTTCTCTCCAGCTCTCCGAAACATGGCTATGGGTTATCTATGTTTTGAACAGGGAATCATCTTTTCTCCATTAAGTTCTTTAAAAACTAATATTCCTTTCTGTTTCAAATACGACATGCTTTTGGTCAACTAATACAACTATATATTTTTTTTTTAAATATCCGAACGTGAAAAAAATTAATTAATTATTTCTCCACCTAATCAAGGATAATATTACAAAATATAACTATATCCTAATAAAATTTATTGTGATAATGTTAATGCAAAAGCTTAAACATATTTTGATTATATTTGGGCTAAACGACGGATAATATATCAGATCGAGGGAGCATTGTGCATCACCTACCAATCTTCACCATTAATTTGCTTAATCATCACCAAAAGTCAAAGTTCTTAAATAAATTATTATTCACATCTCAATCTCGAAGTTTGACATTAATCAAATTATATGTAACTTGTTCTATCACAATGAGATTAATAATAGAGTAATGAAGGATTGGACCTTTGTTCTTAACTTGGAATATTTAATCATGGAAAAGTCGGGATTGGACCAGTCTTCTCTTATCAAGGCCAATAATGTTGCACAACTTAATGTGATTCACGACTCAAATAGCATCCACGTGTTTTAGTGTCAAAATTAGTTACAACAAAATTACGTGATTAATTAATTGTTTCATATGCAATATCAATATTAATGCCCTCCTTAGTTAATCATTAGGATTTGAAGTTTTTAAATTACTTTGCTATAATTCGAGGCGTAACGCGTTAAAAATTAGTTTTCACACATTACAGGGCAGTAAATTGTAAGCAAAATTATGAATTTCATATGATTATTTATCTCCGTACAAAAAAACGAGTAAATTAGTAATAATATAAACAAGTAATAATAGAAAAAATATCATTAATTATATATATTTAGTGACACTAAAATTGTATTGTCACACAATATAATTTGTACAATATCAATTGTGATAATATAGTAAAAAAAAGGTGACAACACAGTGCAAAATTGATAATTAATAACACGTTTATGATGACAATTGAGTAATGACATAATCTTTTCACAAATTCTAATGATAATTTTTATTGTCATCAAATTGTCACTATAGATGTGTCATTAATTGTTAATGATTATCATTAAAATATTAATTATTATTACTATTGAGTTCATATCCTAATAGGATAAAACTATTATCACTAAAAACACTTAATTAATAACAATATAGTCACTTAATAAGATTTCTTATCATTAATATTATTTTTTTTGTGGTATCTTAGGGCCGTCAATAATTACTTTTCCAAAAAAAAAAAAAGGAAAATGATTTTACTCAAACATGTGAGAGTTTTTGCGTGTGTAACAAATAGTAAATTTTAGGCTTCTCGTGTTTTACATGTCCAACAAAATATTACTAATTATTCAATTGAAAAAGAAGACAAAAAAATTTGTGTATGTGCCTATGTGCCTATGTGCCAATATGGGGTGCGGCGTGGGTTGTTATAATAAAATAAGGGGATCGTACAATATTCCTTCAACAACTCATATTTAGTTGTAAGTGCTAATTATTAATTAATTTAAAACTGTTAATTATATATGACTAATTCTTTTTAGTTGTGAACTGCATGCCATTACTTAGGTATGATTTTTGGATTCTACGTAAGAACGAGGCCAAACGAAGGCAAACAACGGAGGAGTTTGTGTTTGCACATGGGATACATAAATTAATTCTGAAAATTAAGTTGCCTTATAGCTAATCACTGGTATAGGATTACAATACTTATAATTGAAATTGGAGTGTATCCACTTTGACTTGTGTGCATCTCAAAACTAATAAATATTACATATATATATATATATATATAAACATATATGCAATAACACCATGTTGTCCAAGAACAAGTCTTATAAACAAACAAAATCACCTCGCTCATCACAAGCATCAAGACTTTTCTTAGAGAGAGAGAGAGAGAGAGAGATGGGTAGAGCTCCGTGCTGTGACAAGGCAAATGTGAAGAAAGGGCCGTGGTCCCCTGAAGAAGATGCACAGCTAAAGGAATACATAGAGAAGCATGGCCCTGGGGGGAATTGGATTGCTCTCCCACAGAAAGCTGGTATACGTCGATATATATACATATATCTGTGCGTGTTTTGTGTGTGTAATCATCTTGTTTTGTTTGGTTTCTTGGTCATAGGTCTGAGAAGATGTGGAAAGAGCTGCAGACTGAGATGGCTGAACTATCTAAGACCAAATATTAAGCATGGCGACTTCTCAGATGAAGAAGATAGAATCATTTGCAGCCTCTATGCTCGCATTGGAAGCAGGTTCTTATTTAATTTACAAAAGATAAGGAAAAATATTGAATTTTATTCTATATGAGTCCAAATTAATGCTCTGAAATGTTGTCACACATGCAATTTTAATTGAAGGTCCCTTAGCATCACGTTCATGCATGTTACTTGATTTAGATATTTCGATGGTTTTAACTTTTAAATTGAATATATGCTACATTTTCGAGCCCTAAAAAATTAAATTACAGGTGGTCAATAATAGCGGGGCAATTACCAGGCAGAACAGACAATGATATCAAGAACCACTGGAACACAAAGCTCAAGAAGAAACTCATGGGGAACACCCATACAACCTGCATCCAATACCAGAGGATCAGGCCTCTCCAACAATATCATCAATTACCATCCAATAATAATAATCCACTTCTTCAAAACCCCTCAGCAGCACCGTATGAATGTGGCAACGCAAGTTTCAATAATTACACAACCACCCCATATTTTGGAGCTCTCAACAATACTATGATTTTATCTTCAGATTTTACTACTTCAATTGATCATGTCCAAGTACAAAATGGCTGCGTGGGATCCATTCAGGGTAATTATAATCACAACAATCTCATAATCTTTGGAGGGGATCAGACGGCCAGCTGCAGTTCATCCGATGGGAGTTGCAACACCAATAGCCAAATCAACAGCCAGGGCAGGGATCAGGTGGAGCAGCATGATCATGGACCCTCTTTCACCAATGGGCTTGATCATCAAGAAGAGAATTTAAAATCACATGGTTGTTTTGGTGAGAACCCACTGGATAATTACAGTATTGAGGATATTAAGCAGCTGATTAGCAGTAATTACAGTGCCAGCTGCAACATTAATCAGAACTTTCTTTGTGGATCATCATGAGTCTGGCTAGCTTTACTGATGACTTTTACTTGATGCTGATAGAGGGTCAAAATCACAAGATTTCAAAAGGTGGTGATCAGTACTTGAAGATTCTATAAATAGGATTTAGACTGTGGTGATCAGTTCGTGGGAAATGGGTTTTCTTGGATTTTTATGACGCCTTGTTTTTTTTCAGTGTATAGTAGAATATTTTCCTCTCTGCATTTATTTTTTGGTAAATGATCTCATATTATATTACTTTCGGTGAAATTTCTGAACCCAAGAAATCATAATTAACAATGATTTAGCCCATTTGAATTGTCTTTTTTAAAAAGAAAAACTTTTATTATTTTGAATAAATATAATTTAATGAAAAAAAATTGTATTTAATTGACCTTTTTCAAAAAGATAAAAATTATCTCGAATAATTTTAAATAAAAATATTTTTTAAAATATTTTTTAATTATATATTTAAATACAAAATTACTTAGCATAAAAAAAATTAATTTTATCATAGAAAATATTACTTCATGAGCAATTTTTTATTTTTTATTTATCTAAATCCATCCAAAAAATTTTAATCTGATTGTACCGGTTAAATATGTAGAATCCCAGAGATCATGCAATTCGTACAAGGGATATGTTTTATTTATTTATTTATTTATTTTATTTGGTTTATTTTGAATGTTAATCTCAGTGTTTGATTTCCTGCAAATCTCTCCTATATTTTTAAACTGCAAGAACTGTTTGATGATTGAGATGCGATGAATGCGAAATTGATATATTGTCCTTGTCGAAGATCGAAAAAGATTTTCTTTGTACAGAAAAATGAAATATTTTGAACAATTGGCGCCACATAATTTTCACGTTACCAGCAACGTCGCACTGTGGATGATTACAACCCTGATCGAAATGATCATTAATAATACAATATCGTAAACCTCGATTTTAGTTCTTGTTAGGACTTTTGGATAGCACAAGCTGGATCAGGGATAAACTTATTAATAGTTAGTTTAAAATTTCGTGTCACGAGAAGACAAAATTGGCCACTATTGTAAAACATATATGCGCAAGGGATGCATTGCGCTTGATAATTATTTAAGCTCACTATATTAATCCAAGTGGGAGCTTAAATAGCCAAGTGTTGAATTCTTAAAATTAATCACATTGACTAGCTAACGCATTTTGACATCTAATTTGTAGCTTTGTTTCTAGTGTCAATCATTTTATTTTGTTTAGTATGATTCTTCAAACTAATTAACTCGGAAAGAACTAATTTTGTAGCATAATTAAACAACAATACGATTAAATAACATTGGTGTGATGAAATTTTTCTCCATTAGGCCTCGTCACTTTTCCACCGAAAAGATAATGTCAAGTATGAAGTTGGAGGCTCTCAAATGGGTGCACTGTCCTCGAAAGAGGTTCTAAGCTACCAAAAAGGGGTTTTCAAGTTTGCCATCGAATGAGTATGATGTTCTCGAATGAGGTTGTAAGCCCTCGAATGAGATTGTACGCCACCAAAGAGGGGTTTTTAAGTTTGCCCTCGAATTGGTGTGCTGTCCTCGAAAGAGATTCTAAGCCACCAAAGAGGGGCTTCCAAGTTTGCTCTCGAATTGATGTGCCGTTCTCGAATGAAGTTGTAAGCCACCAAAGAGGGGCTTCCATGTTTGCCCTCGAATGAGTGTGCTGTCCTCGAATGAGGTTGTAAGCTATCAAAGAAGTGCTTTCAAGTCTGCCCTCGAATGGGTGCGTTATCCTTGAAAGAGGTTTTAAGCCACCAAAAAGGGGGTTCCAAGTTTGCTCTTGAATTGGTGAGTTGTCCTCGAATGAGATCTTATGCTCCCAAATGGGGGCTTCCAAGTGTACCCTCGAATAATTGAGCTGTCCTCGAAGGAAGATGTCCCATTCGAGGGCATGTCCGCTAGATCCTTGGTGAGTACTTGACTCATATAACAGCTAAGAGGGCCCAACTACTCTGTTAGACGCAGACAACCCCAACCACCAAGATATGCCTTGACAAGATAGGTGAACCCTTTAAATTGCAGGTGACTTAAATGCTCTCTTATAAGTGCAATCTCAAGCATTAAATGCCCAAGATATGCATTTAATGCAAAATTCAAGCTCCATTAATGAGAGTAGGGTCCCAGCCGCCATTTTGAACTTCAAGATGTGACAAAAAGCATGTCCACTTGTACTTCCTAGGTCAAATTATATGGCCAATCCCCATCAATCCCATCAAATCAAATACACACTCTCATTATAAATAGGCAAAAGACCCTCCCACATGAGGTATCTTACGTATCTTGCATTTTCTTCTGAGAAAATAGCATTTTACTATTCATCATCTTCTCCAAATACCCTACAACTGACTTGAGCGTCGGAGAGCCTACGCCGGGAAAAAACCGACTAGTCTCACGTGCGTTTCTCCCTCTTTGATAGGTGGGCCACCAGTATTACTATCAGGAGCTCTTCGGACCCCGACACGTGGTCGATCCAGAAAACTACCACATCAAACATATTGGATTAAAATGAAAGTTCAGAATACTTTGGCAAACTCCTCCAGAAAAAAATAAATAAAAATGGGGATAATTACACTCAATTACTTTGAGGTATGATCAAATTACAAATAAGACTCTCGATTTATGAAAATTGCCTAGATAATTCTAAAATATGCAAACGTTATGCATGTACAACTCTATGTCTAATGTCATTGGAATTTTTAACGAAAATCGTTAAAATTTAACATATTTTTTTCATTTTACCCTTTTGTAAAATTTGACCAATTTTTGTAAATTGTTTACGGTTGATTTTGTAATATTTTGAAATATGTAATATCTACTCTGTAATATTTTTATACCAAATTAACAAACAAAAATCATTGATAACCAAACAACCAAAAGCACGATACAAACATTAGCATCCACATAGAAAAATTAGGAATTTCTTCAAAAAAAAAACTAAATACATGTTAATTAATTTTCGTAATACACCACATATATGATACCTGTAGTATAATTCACAAATTGCAGTTTAGTGTAATTTACCCTTTTTTCAACAATAAGAGATCCAAGAGCATTTTTGTCTTTCTTACATCTCCATTATTATTATAATTTAATTGCTTACCTCAAGGTTATCTACATATATGATTTCAAAAAATCGAGAATTTAATTTGTAATTTGAGCATATTTCAGGATAATTCAATAATTATCCATAAATAATAAAATAAAATAATTTCAATATGTAGCACATATTTGAAGAACCCATTTTTCGTTGAAAATTACAGCAGTAAAATAATAAAGGCCACTTGGAGGACAGACCAATAAAGAAAGTGGAAAATAAAATAATCTACTTAACAAGTGAACAGATTCCCAGTGGAAGCAGTCCAACAGGTCCCAGAGAAAAATTATGAGATTAGTACTACATTAATATGCCTTAGTTAATTATGGGCTAGGTTGGCCTTCTCCCGAGCTTGGACAAAAAATGAATAATTTTTTTAGTTTCATCACAAAAGATTAAAAAAGTGAAACCAAGCTTAAAATAGAATTAGTCCATCGACTTCTTTCACCGGCATGTTTTCTTATGTAAGAGAACAAAGTCATAAATTATTGTAAATGCCAGCTATCTGCTAAAACCAGGGCATATGGGCGATGGATGTCTTTTCAAATATATATATTATATATACTTCAATTAATATATATATATATATATGTGTGTGTGTATATATTGATTATTAATAATACAATTGTGTGTACATCATCATATGTAGTAATTGAAATTTACTTGGCTGTTTCTCGTGAGAAATTACGGTAGCTCTGAAATCACTAGTTGTCTGTAAGGCTTTTATTGAAAAACAATCTGGATATACTATTTCATCGTCGAAGTATACTTACACTTGTTGCATACATGTTAACATTGTCTTTTGCTATAGGTCTCTGCGTATAATTTGCCAGTTACATTTCTTTATTCAACTTAAATCATATCTTTCGTCAATATTGAAGACCACGAGGTCCATGACATTAATTATCAGAAAAAAATAAAGAAGACCATGACACCATGTGGTGAAAACTTGGAAGGAACTGTCAGAACAAGATAATATAAACTAATCTTCCTTGTTCGGCGAAAAAGATAAATGCAGGCGAAAATTCAACATTTCGTCTAAAGGCACGAAAAAAGCACAACAATCAATCAAGTTCCAAAAAGTACATGAAACTCTAGAAACAGACACCAAAACTCGAGTGATTTAAACTGAGAGAAGCTGCGTGAGCTGTGTAATTTATTAGATAAAAAGTCACATTTTCTACAGTACTTTTGTGTAGTGCACCAAACAAAGTGGTGATTGGAGATATTAGACCTTTTTGGTCAATTGTTAGGTATTAGTTTGAATCTGGAAAGGTTTTTTGATACAAGAAAATAAATGAAAGGTGCCTTAAGACGCAATGAATTTCAGTTCTGACCATCCCATCGGACTGATTTAATAGCAGAGTTTGACTGAATTAAATGAGACACATAGCACCATACGGAACCTGAACAAGGTAAGAGTTTTGCTTTTATGGTCTAGGACAAGCCACAACTCACCACTGAAAGGAACGCAAAATCCTTAATTATCAAAAATAAAAAAGAAAAACACGCCAAATCCTAACATGGAAAGGTAATAATTACTGAGTCTTACTAAATTCTCATCTTTGTATGCAAGCTTTCCTGTTTTTTTTTTATCATTGACTCAAGTATGGATGGGTTTTTATTAGGAAAACTCCCAACAACCCTAACCAAATAGTGCCCTTGAGTCGATTGCCGGTTTTTAATTAAGCTTTAGGATTCAATTGAGGCTCTAAAATGTGACGATTTGAATTGGAAGCTCGGAGGCAATAAGAATACATGACTGAACCTCTTGAGGTTCTCTCCCATTTCTAGTTACATGACAAGGTGAAGCTCTTATAAGTAATGGGGTTGAGTGAAAGGAGGCTGGTTCAGATAACCTATAAGTCTGTACCAATGCATGAATTAGTTGGAGCAAAACAAACTTTCAGGATGATAATGCTATAATATCATTGTAAAATTAAATATAACTCACAACTGAGGTTGTAATTACAGACATCTAGTAGCTGATATTTCCACCCTAGCAAGCCCAACAAGACTCAACAGCAATTACAAGGGAAAAATAAAAAATCGAATTAAAACAACTTTCAGAGATGAAAACATTTATTCAGTCTAGATTCATTTAGAGTATGCAAGACATGTACAAGCAAGAATGGTCATTGAATTGTATTAACAAGCATCAGTACATACAAATTGATTATAGTTTCCAATTTTTTGTACATTTAAGCGGACAATATTATTTACAGAAGCACCAACAATGGATTAGAAGGTTCCGAGTATAATATTCACAGGAAGTCCCATTGCCAATAGACCTTGTCCACAATCCCACCTCCACTCCTAACTGCAACGTGAAGAGTCTCCGAAGCCGGAGGCACTCCCCAAAGTAACGGCACCGCCACAGTCATCGTTAGCTTTTCATGCAGCCCCCCTTTGCTAGCCTTTTCCGCCACCACAACCTGCACTTCGAGCAGAGACTCTAATATTGAGAATTCAAGTTCAGGTACAAAGAAAATACCAGGTGATATAACGTCCTCTCATAAGATGGACATAGGCGAAGTCCAATTGTATAGTGATATGCTAAAATAGAATGAGTTAATTGCATCAGACCCCCTGTGTTAGTTCAAATGTGCAGAAAAAACCCTGTGAAAAACAAATTAGCATAGACCCCCTTGTCATTTAGAAAATGATGCTCACCACCCCCTATTTAAATTTATTAGACATTTTAGGTTGAAATGTCTAAAATACCCTTAATGGATTCATTTATTTACAAATTTAAAATGTTTTTTTTCATTTATTCTCTCTTTCTTTCTTTTTCAATCAAATTGTCCTGAGTCCACCAATCCTCTGGCCTTCTTCTGCTTGTCTTCAGTCAGCAATCCTTATTTTGTTGTGTTTGGGTTGGATGTCTGAGCTCTTGCAAATACATAAAAAGAGATGATTTTTGGTATGTAATTTTAGACTTCTAGAAATGCTACAACAAACTAGGGCATATTCACCTACCAAGCATCATATTGGAATTGTTATTCTTTTTCTCACTTCTCCTTTAATTTCTATTTGGTGGTTTTTTAACTGTAGTTCCCCTCCATTGATGGAATTTCGAATCTAAAACTTTTTCTGCAGATCTACACTCATCTTGCCACGTTCAATTTCTAAATTTTATCTTAAAAATCACTCATAATCCAGATTGACGGATTTGTTTTCCCCTCTGTTGCCCTTTCACCCCTCTCTAGATCGGTGTCCTCTCTTCCCTCTCTCCAGCCTTGGTCCGCGTTCTCATTTCCCCAAACCCAACCTCCATGCCGACAATGTTGTTGTCTTCATTATATATATTTTCTATTATATATATATATATATATATTAACATATTAAATCGAACAAAATATTTTTTTTTATATTTTTTCATAATACATATTTATTAACATTCTATGATAATATATACACAGTTTATACATTTTACTCTTGCTTTATATCGCCATCTCAAGATCTAGACTGTTGATATGAATGAAGTGGAATGCAAAAGATCTAGATTGTTTATTTTTACAATAGAAATATTCAATGGTTGACATATAACAGGCATAAATGTCATTTTAGAAGGAAAAATCAATAAACATCACATAACCTGTGCGTGAAGAGCGTAAGGTTTTTTTTTTTTTTTTTTTGCGTCATTTTCAAAATGTTAAGGGGTTTTGTGCTATTTTTTTTTCATATGGTTTTTTTGGCACATTTGACTTAACATAGGGGGTTTAGTACAATTTACCCAAATAGAAATACTGAAAATATCACGAATAAAGATAAATATGAAAATTTTGTACCTCTCCGCCATGCTCCAAGACAGTGTCTTCAACAACATCACAAAGCATCTCAATGGAGCGACAGAAGCCAAAGATACAAAGGCGTCTTCCCAAATCAAGCCCCTGGTAACCAACAATTTTCCATAAGATATAAGAAGCTGATTGAAAAGGAAGAGAGTTTTCGGAGAGTCCAAACTTTTACATTTGTTGCTGCAATGTCGAAAATTGCACCAAGACATAGGCTTTGATTCGGGTCCATGTAATTGCTCTCTCGAAAACGTTGAGATCTCTGAGACATTTTTCCCTTTCCTTGTTTCTTCTGCATGGTGAAGTATATTAGCAAACTCTTTTTTATTGCTAGAAAGTAAAGGATTGAGGAAGAATGTGGAAATAATCAACAAACTGTTCTCTAAAACAATATCACAAAACAGGTACTTTCTCAAACCATATACATCATAAATTACACTAGTGCAATAATGCATGGATATCCCCATTTTTCCTTTTTAGCGGACAATACCATTCCCAGAGAAGGAAGAACGTAAATCAGATTTCATCTACAGAACAGGAGTGAGAAAAGATTCTCATTCTTAAAAAGACAAAACCTCAACTGAAAGCTGGGCAATACGTTCTAAAACAAGGGAAACGCATGACGCAGAAGAAATTTCATTGATAGGCGGCATGCCTCACATAATTGCCAACACAAAGAACCAAAATGATATTATAACTTCTAAGGAAATCAGTTCTATAGACAAGAATCAAAATTCAGCATTTTGCATAGGAGCCCAGGGTTTGAAAAAGTGATTCGTACTCCCCTAAGTTTATGTCAAATAACACCATAATGGGACCAAAGTATCAATATTGGGTTAAAGAACAAAACTAACATTCCACATTTAGAAGTCGGAAAAGCAAACTACATAAAGTAACTCACAACAAGCTCTGTATAAGCCTCATAATCAAGTATCAACGGATCATAATAATTCATAAGAGAAGTTGTGTAAATTGAGCCAGGAGAAACATACATCAGCAGAAGAAACACGGCGAGGAACGAGATTCCCACCAATCTGGATCAGCCCATCAGAAGTAAACAATGTCATCCTCTCCTCCGAAACCCACTGTATATCTACACAAAAAAACACGACAGCAGAACAACAATAAATTAAATTAAAATAACAAAAGAAATCAAAAGATCAAATTTTAGCTGTGAAAGAGTCCTGCCCTAAAACCCAATTCTACTCAACTCATACCATGCTCCAATAAAGTCAAACAATCTTTTTTGAAAAAAAAGCATATTTCTAATTTTAATCATGCGAAAAATAAGAATTAGGCAAGACATAGAGAAAATACAAGAATCAGCGGAGTCGGAATTTTCCCAGGGGTAGAAGCCGTAGTCATCATCGCCGAGGAAATGCGGCGAGCCCGATGCTTTGACGGTGAATCTGAGCGACGAAGGCGGCGATCGTTGACGGCGTAATCGGGAATAGAATCTTCGAGAAGCGAAAGAAGTCGAGGGAGACGAAATGGATTCTTTGGGAAAAGGAACAGAGGCCGAAAAGTGGGAAGAAAAGCAAAGGGCGGTGGTGGTTTCTGCCATTGATTCTTCTTCTGCAATTTTGCAGAAAGGACAGGAATTTGTGGGAAATACGAAAAAAAAAGGGGAAAGATGGAAATTATATTGCAAGTTAAAATCTTTGATAGGAATGTTGATGGCCACATGTTTGGGGGACGACACGTGGACAAACTGACGGTTTATTTAGGAGGAGAACCGGGTCCAATACGGTTGGTCGGTTAATCCTATTCCCCTTGTAACTTGTTTCAAGTTTTATGGGCTATTGGACCCTTCAAGGCCCAATCTATTCCTATGTCGAATAGCCAACGTTTGTTCGTAAGAAATATCCTACCAAAATGGAGCTTAATGATTAGCTTTGTAATCCAGGCTTTGTATAGCAGCCCAGTAAAGAATACAAAGGCATAGGGCCAAGAGAACTGGGCTTTGCGTTTGCAGTTGAGAAATTTTCGTTTAAGAATACCATGTCCGAATCCAACCGCGAAGCAACGGGCGTAATTATTGGTCTGTTTTTACATCTTTTTTTATCAGAACTTTAGAATTTAGTATTGTACAAAATATATCAATGTTGACTTTTTTGAGGCTTCTCTGTCAGAAGGAATGACATTAATGTTGACTTTCTAAGTAATGAAATTGACTTTGATAGCATAATAAGTTAATACAAAGTCGAGCATTTCAGTACTTGACAAGCAAATGTCAGGCTCTCTCACTGACCATTGACAAAATCGCAATGAAATGCAATTTTCATGAACTTTTCGCATCCAGTGTTTCCTAAATTTCCCTTTCTTTTCTTTTTTTTTTTTTTAAAAAAAACGTTTTTGGACACTACTGATGGATTGTCAACTCGATTTGCACTTTTACAAAAGTTATTGCAACTTTGATTCCTTTATTAAATTGAATTAAGTCCCAATATATATATATCCATTTTCTTAGCTAGGTTGCTATCAGGGCATCATTTTCTTGATAAAAGCTTTCTCAATTGCCAATTTTCCGGTGTAAAGCAAGTTTTAGCACATGTCGAGGGCTTCACTTTATTCCAATCATCATATGCCATTTTTTCCAAAGTTGATGTAAACAAATGCCTAATTTGACTTCAAGCAAGTTTAGGGAAAGAAGTTAATTTGCACAAAGCCCGTCTCATTTTCTTTCTTTTCTAGGTCTTAACCACCCAATTTTTCAATATGAGGTCATCCTCCTGACCAAATTGGTAGTTCCCCAATTCACAACTCCAAAATTCAAATATTGAATGTTTAAGAGATTTAGTGTTTCATCCCACTAGCCTCGTTGTCATTTATCAGTTAGACTGAGTAATTTTTTTGTGGATAATATAATCAATTATATATATTTTTTGGTGGAAATTATGTTTTTAATAACTGTTATTTATTTTAAATTTTTAATATAGAAAAAAAAAAACAGAAATCGTATCTGCGTGGCCCATTGGGCTAGAAATACTGACTTTGGTACTGACTATTTGGACCATGCAAGATTGATGGATACGGGATGATGAGCTGGGTTTATCATGCCTCTCTGACAACGACCATGAAAATTTTTCTCCCTTCTATTGGTGAAAAATGATTTAGGCCCCCCGTTTTTTTTTTAAAAAAAGAAAAAAGAAAAATCACTAATAACTCTCATTAATGATTAAATCTTCAAGATAAATTATTTTTCTAGCAATTTGGTACTCGATATTGACCTTCTACTCTCTTGGTACAATAATGTTATTGATTGGTCAATATGTGGGGACTATAATAATTTATTAACATAAGCTCAAAGAAAAAAGGAAATTGGCAACACCAAAAAAAGAATGAACTGAAAACCACTCTTTTCATTTATCCAAGATCCAACTTATATGTTCATATATAATTAGAAAATTTTATGTATTTGTTTTATAATTATATGAAATTTTATATAACCAGCCTGCCCTAGGTTGGACATTGTAGGACTATCTTAAGTCCGTACAATCATCAAAGTTGGATGCTTTGACAAAAAGAAAAAAGTGGCCCATAATATTTGAAAATTTTTATAAAAATATATGAAGTGATCTTTATATTAAAAAGAAAATTATTGAAAGAAATTAATTTAAAAGATTAAGAGAGAAAAAATAAAGAGGACAAAAAGGGGTGGGCCTACCTCTCTCATGGAAGATGTGAATAAGTGGCCGCAATTATAATCAATGAACATGCATATCATCACACTAGAACATTTTAACGCATGGATATATATATATATATATATATATATATATATATATACCAACTTCCCGCCAAAGGAAATGGAAAAATAAAGAAAATAAAATAGATTTTTTAATTAATTATTTAAGTATTCATCATTATTACACCATGAATATACATGGCGTACTCTTTTTGTCATCTGGTTCTAGTTTCTAAAGGACTACTTTCATGAAAATTGTTAAGGCATACATATCACGCCACCACTACCCCACACTAGATGAAATAGAGATGCATTATAAAATATAAACCACGTTTTCATAAGATTAGGTTTCAGCTTCAATGAAACTATTTTTATCTACGATGTTGAAAATTGAGTCGAATTATTTATTACTTAATTTGATATCGATTGTTGAAATTTCGTTTGCTTATAGGATTTCAAATTTATTAGTAAAAACTTCAAACCAAATTTGAATATAGTAACTTGTTCGAGTCGACTTGACTCGTGTACAACCCTATTTACGAACATGGGATTGGGTGGGGGTGGGGTTTTATTTGATATTTTGATTGTTTACATTACAAATAGAACTTTATGTACTAATAATAATGGTGTAGATATACGTATAAAAATATATGTATGTACATACACTTACATTAATTAATTTTTCAATTCCATGTGGCCTGTCCAAGAAGATGCCCAAAACATGTGCTGTGGAAATTTATTAATTCTTGAATAATCCAACTAGGAAAGCATGCCCAAAGCCACTGTAGAAACTTCCTAAGGAAAAATACGAGATTGATTTTAATTTAATAGATTACTTCCATTAATTGCAAGTTTGCTCCCGTTTAAGGATTCCTTCAAATTAAATATCCGTTTGGTTTTCTTTTTTTCGAACCATAACCCACTTTTTCTGATTCTTCCAACAAGAATCCCACTTAACAACCCAAGAATCAACTGTTAGCAAATTCTTTAAATTAAATAATTATATTACCACTTTTATTAATCATTTTATTTTTGTATAACAAAATCTTTATTGAGCTGGAATATTTTCTTTCTGGGTATCACTTTTGGAGCTTATGGTTGAAGATGCTTCAAAAAATTTGGTATCTTTCTAACTTTATAATTATCATTAGTTGGTAATAATGTGGTTATGAGGGCCGGGTAGGATATTTTTACAATTATTGAAAGTGTGTGTGTGTGTGTATCAAGATTTGTTTTCTCGAAAGAGCAGGTGGAATTTATGGAGACAGGTGACGTGCTACCAAGGCATGTCGCACAAAGAAAAAATAAAAAAGACTGTGGTGATACTATTTTTTGAAATTGAAAGTGATTTTATTATAAGGAAGTTACTGTTTATTGTTGTGACGTTGGTTTGAAGAAATTCTATATTTGTTAAATATTGCATAAATACCAACCATCAATTGGTAAGATAGGATGAGACATTTCATCCTTTAGATAAAGTTTAGAATTCAAATTTTGGAATTCTGAACGAGACAATTAGATCGGGATGATCATCTGTATAATAAATTTTTGTAGTACCTGAATTTGAATTAATCAAATGAGTTGAAATTTTAGAGTTATAAAATAAGTAATTGAATTAGAAGAATCATCCACATAATAGTATATGAACTATTTAAATTTAAATTAGTAATTCGAATTGGATGATTAAGATCAAAAATAAATAAATAAATAAACAAATACTTGATAAATGCTTAGCTGTAGTTTTTTGACGAAAAGTGTAAGAACTAGACTCGGGGGTCAAGACAAGTTTAGTTTCAAATTAAATGACAAGTTAGAATAGATTATATTTCATTCATTACGTAATTAGTGGGGTCTGACCACGCATTTATTATAGAATATGATTTTAACAAAAAGTATTTGAATTATGCACTAATTGTTTGTTACATATCATAGTTTTAAAATTCGGACCATTTATTGAACGAAAAAATCAACTGAGTAAAGAGTTATTGATCCAACCCGACTGTTTTCTTGACCAGTCAAATCGATCGGTCTAGGTTGGTTTTTAAAATATTGGTTACACATCACATAATAGTCAAAATGAACTTTTATGATATTATAAAATATCAAAATAGCTAATTAGGGCATTCATTACATGACATTTTTACTTAATATTTCAGAATTGGAAGTGTATTAATATTCAATTGTACTGATACTTTGTGATTTCTTAATAGATATTATTTTTACTGGCGATTAAACTTATGAAAAGAACAGTGGTATATATATATATATATGCATACATATATTACATGTGATTTTATCATTTATATTTGATCTGGTTGCCACTTTCAACAATAGACCACACGTAGCAATTTTTATATTCTAGTACAAAAACTTCTTTAGGTTCATACCAGGTTCACTGTCTCAATTTCTGAGCACACGGCACTGGGGGTCTATTTAGATATGAAGTTTGACTTTTAATTTCCGTCCAAATTTTATTTCATATAATATAAAAATATTTTCTCTTATATACTATTACCCTCCACAAGACAATATCCTATTGTCGATGTTCACTCAAAATCTTCTTAAAGATTTTGCCACCACCAAATGTCTCTTGAATTGATTCAGCGGCATAGCCTATATAGGTGTATTCATTAATAATGTCCAATTTTGTCACACGGTACAAAATTATTTGACAAGAAATGAAATTATTTTAGCTAACAGTTGATGAATGCCTAAGAAACACTAAGAAATTACCTTTAGTACATAGACATGGCTTTATTTCATAGGCATAACAAAATCATAGTTAAAGTTGATGCACAAAATTTTGCTTGCCTAGAATGAATCCTACGTATCGTGTGGACATACGACCTGTTGTTCGCATTTTCTTGTAATTTGATTGGATAAACCCTAATTGGCAGACAGGCAATAAAAAAAATATGGAGTATGACATTTTTTAATTACCGGAAAAATATATTGATCTTTATAGTTTATATATAAGTAATGATTGGAAAAACATCACAAAAGATTTGTACCTATTTACGCCAACAAGTTATAGGGTAAATATTCTTGTCAATCACTCACAAGACATTTGTTGTTAACTATGTAAATAGGCTCCACATGCTAGGTTAAAATTTTCTTATATGCATGTGGTAAATCGATAATTTAAATATCATTGATTTCATATTATTTTTTTCCTACATATGTTCTGTATTTATGTTGGATACAATACTTTCAAAGTTAATTTTAAGTGATTTAATAATTAATATGTTACGATTTTAAAATTTTTGAAAAGAAGAAATATTTGATACTATAAGTAAATATACTATTAGTGAGTTTAAAATCCATATTTTGTTCGGGTTTACATTAAAATTTTGAATAATTAGTTACCTGGCTTGCCGCTTGAATATATATATATATATATATATATTTGAATCTAATTTTGAAAAAGATAGCAATAAAGCATTTATTTTTCTTTTAATCGAGTAATTTTTTAACATCACTAGTTCAAATTAACTACTCTTATCCTTTAAAAATTTTAAATCAATTATCAAATATATACGAGCAAATACTAATTTATAAATTAAGCAAGCGTTTATGCAAAGGGAACCCAATCGTTAACCTTATACTTTCAAATTTCAAATGTTCAAGAAGGCGAGGAAATAAAAAAAAAATTAACTTTACGGACCAAATTCAATTTTTATGAAATATATAAGAGCGTCTTATTATTTTGGGAAGTAAACATATAAATTTTCTGAAAAAAAAAGAATATATATATATATATATAGAGTATAACGTTATATATAATAATTTATATAAATTTGAAAAGAAGGAAAGTCACTATCCACAATCAACGATTACTCCCTTAGACCTGCTTATAATAAAATATACAAAATTATTTATATTTTGTTCATTTTCTGAAATTTTGTTGGCCCTACCAAGAACACTACCCAAAAATAATTAGGTAAAAATAATAATAATAATCTGATGTGATGCTCGTATAATTGCTGGATGGCTAGTTGCTTTCAAACCATGCTGTGAACCTGAGGTGTGCCAATTAAATATAGCTAAAAATCAATATTTAACTAGAAGATTAGATGACCTGATTGCTCTAAGCACATTCCCAAAAAAAGATTAAAAAACAAAAAGTAAATTAAAAAAAAAATCACACTCTAACACAAGCAAGACAATGGAATGGCATAATGAACAATCACATGCATCACTTTTTTGAGAAGTAAATTATATGAGTATTGAAATTATTTTCTTGTTACGTTTTGGGATTAATTTTTTAAATTAATTTCCCTCTGCATTGGAAGTGAGGACGGGGCTCTGGGACACTCAAAAACTTTGGGCATCCCTTTTAATAACACTAATCATGACCTCTCAATGAGAGAGAGAGAGAGAGAGAGAGAGAGAGGGAGGGAGGGAGGGTGGGGTACCCTTTTTTTGACTTTCTACAAAGTCCCCTCCCCCATCCCCAAAAATTAAGGTGATTAGCTCTTAATTTGTTGTCAAATAATGATTAAGTGCAAATCAATTCTCTTGAGAGTATGAGTTAGGCCACCGTCTCCCACTCTCCCTCTTCTAGTCTTCTTCACACCTTACCCCCAAGAAGTTATTGGGTTTTTTTTTTTTCCTTATTTTATTTATCCCTTTTCCTTTTTCCTCCACCACATGATTATTATCCAAAACCTTATAATTGACTCCTGTCTTTTTTTGTTTCAACTTCATGTACGACTTTCGTTTAGAATCAATGCCCAATTGATACTATTGATCAATTAATTTTGATTTATTTTTTTAATTTGACATCCTTTTAATATTAGGTAATTTTGAATAGTACTAGCTAATATTTTTCAAATCATGATTTTGGATAACAATGTATTTGAAGTGCTTAAAATTTTAAGCACTATCAAAGATTCTAATAGATAAGTCAATGAAAAGTTAGAGAGCTTGGCCTTTACAAGATATTCACCCAACTATATGAAGCATTGCACAACATCTAACAAAATCCATTTTTAGATAGTATAATTTAATGTATTTAAGAAACCATTGTTTGTAGCGAGAGTTGTGTACGCAACGTGTGTGACCAATGGAGAGATATTTTATTCAAGAACGAGTCGAAAATCATATGACCCTTTCTTGAAAACAATCATGTTACTAGCCAATAAATGTGTGTGAATAAAATTTGAATGCATATTAACTTAAATAATTTGTATGATTAATTTATATGTGGTTTATATTTCATAAATTACCAAAATATCATTGTGAGAATTTAGTATGTGAACTAGCATGGCTGCATGGCCGGTGACCGAAAATTAGAGGAAAAAAAATAGAAATAATTTATTTAGAAAAAACAAAGATTGACGAAAACAAATGACATGGAGAGAGAACAAAGAAGAATTGATAAAACTATCTTACTAGGAGATAGTTAGAATCCGTGGATTTTCGTCTGTTTATTCAATTATTACGAGTTTATGGTTAATTATTGTTATTATTAACAATAAAACTTCATAAATTCAATTTACTAAAAAAAAAAAAAAAAAAGGATATTGATTGGTCTGCAACATATGCTTGTGCAGTAAAAATATGGGCCTTAAGCCATAAAACATAACCGCATAAGCCATAAGGTGTCAAGCAAAAGTTTAAAAGAATATTTAAGGTAAATTAGACTTTAGTAATGCATTGATTCCAAAATGTGCACGTCTTATCAAATTTCTAATGCCTTTATTCCTCAGCAGAATCAAAAGATTTTTAACCATTTTTAAGGGCCAATTCAATGGATCACTTGCTTTAAATTTTTACACTTTTTATTTTTCCCCTAATTTTAACTTTTGCCGTGAAACGTTAATATATTTTTCTTGGTTTTAACGTTCTTCCAAAAATGAATACACGGATAGATAAATTGTGTGACCCACTTATTTAAATTCTACTAAGGAAGTACGTAGAGAAAGTCAGATATTGCTTTTCTTGTGAACGTATACATGTTTCCTGAATTAGAACTTGACTTGCATCAAAACTGCACCCTGCTTTAACATATCTATTTCAAGTTACTTAAAACGAGTACGTCTCGGTCATTTTTTAAAAAATTGCCGCTTTTTATTCAAATAGCCAAAACAAATAGTAATTCAGATAAATAAGAAATGAAATTTCTCAATGGCGTGCACGGCAAAATAATAATATCTTGCCACAGTTCGAGTTCCTTTTGTAAGACTCCAGTCTCCAGCTTTAGAGAGAGAGAGAGAGAGAGAGAGAGAGAGAGAGAGAGAAGAGATGATGATTGTTCAGACATGTTTACGCCATTTCTTGTCCATTAATATTTGTCGCGGTACCAATTGTACTGGTTCAATAGTTTGTCCTCTACTTCAAAACTTGTACTCCAATGCATATATATATATATATATATATATATAATTGCATTTTTTATTCATCGTTACACCTTCTATTATGGTTTTTTAACACTACGTGTGACTCCCTGTCTGTAGAAATAAGTTGAAAAAAAAAAAAAAAAACCTAAAACCATAGTAAATTCTTTGAGTCGGAAAATGCTTTATTAGTAGCTAGTGGATGTTAGCACACTTTATGCGTGTGCGAAATAAAAGTAAAATATAATTTAATCACGAGTTTAATAAATTTATAATTTTATATTAAGAAAATTAAAGGTAAAAATTGATTGAAATTTAAATTTATATATTATGAAAAACAAGTTGATTGACAATTAAATTGAGTTTTATTATTAAAAAAAGCAAAATAGATAAAACTATGGGAGAAGAGAGAGGAAATAAAATAAATAAAAATAATATAACACGTTAAAAAGTCGACAGAGAAAGTGAAAAACAAAAAATAGTGAAGAAAAAAATAAAAAAGAGCAAGACCCAAGAGCATAGATATATCAAAATTTTAATCGAAAAAAAAGGGATAATTACATCTACTACCCCTCGAAAGATTGGAAACTACAATTGATCCCCCAAAAATTTTCAATATTACAACCACATTCCCTAAGGAATTTGAAAATTACCAAAACCCCCCTCGCTAGCCGGTTCCCGGTCATTTTTGGATGACGTCAGCCAAAATATAAATGAAAATCCAAATTTACCCTTTGTAATTAAATTATATATATAGGGTGTTTTTTGTAATATTGATTTTAATGAGGGGGGTAATTGTAATTTTTTGTTCAAATTTTCTGAGCTTAGAAAGACTAGCCATTGGCATTTGAAAATAGTCGTTGCTCTTTCTTCATTTTGACTTTTGCTCACTTATATATATATATATATATATATATATATGTTGCTAGATTGCATTTTTTCACCACATCTTTACTACATATGTGAAATGGCTTCTTTTAGTGGTTCCTCTAGTGTTTTGGGTTTAAAGTATAGGAAAGAAAACTGCAAGCAATCAAATTGTAGTAGAAAAACAACTATCAAGATTGCGGAGACGCCGAGAAATGCCAACAATTGTTTTATTGGTGCCCAATACACAGGTTCTCACATTGGTGCATTCCTTACTCGATCGAAGAAGAGAATGAAGACATGTAAGGTCGAAATAGGCAATTTAAGCAATAAACAACAAGTTCAACGCCCACAAACATTGCACCAAGAAGCTCAATTCCAACAAACCTTGCACGTGGTAAAATTGAGCATGGCGGCATTGTTTATAAACTTATAGCTTTGAATCTTAATTATCTTACTTTTTTTTTGTTATGAAATCTTATTTTAGTTGTCGTGTATTTGCTAGCACAAAATTCATATACTTTAGGAAAGTGAGATATCAAATTAAACCCCCTGCTGACGAGGGGGGTTTTGGTAATTTTCAAATTCCTTAGGTAATGTGATTGTAATATTGAAAATTTTTGAGGGGACCAATTGTAGTTTTCAATCTTTTGAGGGGTAGTAGATGTAATTATTCCTTAATATTTTTTTTTTCTTTTTTTTAATTTAATATTAATAATTAATAAAGTAGGGGTAAAACCGAAACTGTTTAAAAAAATGATCGGGAACCGGCTGACGAGGGGGGTTTTGATAATTTTCAAATTTCTTAGGGAATGTGGTTGTAATATTGAAAATTTTTGGGATATCAATTATAGTTTCCAATCTTTCGAGGGATAGTAGATGTAATTATCCCAAAAAAAAAAACCAAAGACAATCAGCATTCCTGGGCTGAAAAACGAGTGTCTGGCCGTGCTCAGGTATTTTTAACTTTATATAAATGTAGTGAAGGGTGTCTGTATAAAGTAACTCAAATTGCGTGCCACCTTAGATTTCTAAAATTCACAATCCTTTAAATTATTACTATATAGTTAGTTAAGTTTCTCTATCCATGTTACGTCAATATTACTGATTATTTATATTCCAATTTAATTTTATGGAAATCTGTTCTCTCTCAATATTTCATTGCTCTATTTTTAAAAAAAAGTATTTTGAATACAATATTTATTTATTCTCAATTATATATGTTTTTCTATGTATAAGATTAAAAGTGGAAAAATACACACATATATATATATATTCCAAAGTATAATTCCACTTATAATTATTAAGGGAGAGAAAAAAAAAAAAAAGAAGGAACAAGTAGGATCCCAATCAAGTATCCACTAAAATTTGTCCTCAAGGCTTCATCTTTAAGCTCTAATTTGTCAGCTAATACACCACATACTTCCACCACAATCAATGCATTGCATCCTCTCAAAAAAAAAAAAGAAAGAAAGAAAAAGGTTCAGAGCAAGTACATTACAGCACCTGGATAATCAATAATTTTGTCAGAAAATCATAAGGAAATCTGCAGATTCCTCCTCTAAAATAATTAATCAATTCTTTACAGGAATAATTGAAGAAATGACAGCGAATTAATCTCTGCTTCATAGTCTCTTTAAATTAATATAAAATTGTACAACATTTAGGAATTTAATTTTATATGTTAATTGCCACGAGATTTTAGAATGTACAGAACATCAATAAGTTGCTGGGATTTTAGCAGTTGTTCGTTATATTTCTGCAAATGTGCCCGAAATCAATTGCCAATTCGATGAGAGGGATGGGATGCTAGTACAATTGAATAATACTTACAAGTTTGAAATTGTGAATCGAACAATTAATTTGAGAGCATTATTTTATATCGAGCCTTTTGATGAACCCATATTCATTCTACATCGGATGACCTATCGCACAGATACTGTCTCGCTTACTGACCGTTAAGACGGCGAACCATCAAGCCAAGGGGATTTTTCAAAATGCGTTCCTTGAGTGTAAGGATCTGGTCCGCCACCCAATCAGATATTGTGTCCCGCCTGGTCGCCTAGCTCAGCTGGTAGAGCAACTCAGTGGATTTTGTTTCCAGGAGTTTTTCCCCCAGAACACATATGTGTAATGAAGAGTAAGCTTGGCACCTATAAAGTATTCAAGCGCTTCGTCTTCACTCGATGTGGGATGATGTATGATCTCATCACCTTTGTACTACTTGAATTTAGATTAGTTGAATTGAAAATCAGGATCATTTAGAAAAAAAAAAAAAATGTACCAAATGGGTAATTATATTAAAAAGCTAATTATAAATATTTTAAGGAAAAAAAGGAGGTCGCATAGTAGAAGAAAAGCCGCCGGATTTATAGGAAAACAGATGATGAATAGTTTGAACGTAGACTTTCGTACAATAGCCCTCTCCCAAGATTTAACTTGGACTAGAAGCCACACATTAATCTACATGATTATAAATTATTCACAGGAAAAACAAAATACTAACATTTGTAATTATCATTTTTTGCATGAGAATGAAATTTATCATTCCTGAAAAATAATAATAAAAAAAAACCAACAAAAGGAAATAAAAGAAAAATATAAAAAAAATCATACTTTCCCGTCTGATTTTACCTCAATGATTGTTTAATTGTTGACTAAATGCCGGTTTAACAGTCCGACTTATATCTCAAACAGTAAAATACATGGGATTAATAAAAAAAATACGAAGATAGAATTGTAGATACTGTAATAACTTAATAAAAAAAAGTCCCAAAACACTAATTAACGGTCATCTCAATCTCATAATACTAAATACCATAAAAAGTAACGATTTGAGTGAAATATTTAAATTTAAAGAAAAAATAATTCAGTATTTTGCTTATCCACACATCCCTGGAATCTGCCTTTGGTCAAAAAACCCAATCTGAAGTTTACACACAGTATTCTTTGTCGGGTGCCAAAGTTTTCTTTGTTTCTCACTCTCTCACACACACACGCTCTCTCTCTCTCTAGGCTTGCCTCATGGGCGAGGGCCTCATCCTCCCATCATCTGTCAATTTCTCTGTCACTTGTGCGTGTGTGCGTGTTTTTTTTACAGTCAGCTTAACCCAACCACCCCACCCCCCGCTGTAAAAGAGAAAAAATAAATCCGCAAACAAATGAATTATGAATAAAGCGAACAAAGAACAATACATTAATTAATCAATTCGCGAAGCAATATGGAGTGAACTAATATGAACATTTGCAGCCGTTGAAGAAGAAAGAGGCGAGACGCGAGAGACTAAAAACTAATATGATCAATAAAAAAAGAATATCTTTTTAATATATGATAAAAACTAAGAGTCATATGAAAAAACTAATAAAAACATTAAGTGTGTAGATTAAGTGGTGGGTTGATTTTTATCATATTTTATTTTCTAGTTTTAATTGTATAGGGAAAAAAAAAATGGGAGAGCAAGATCGTGAGGGGATAAAGACGATAGAGCAGTGGAGATGGTCTGAAATGCAAGGCCTTGAACTCGTTGTGTCAGCAGCTCAAACTGACATTAACAGCAGCAACCCTCATTCTATTAAAGCCCACAACCACATTAACAGCAACGCTACACCTTCCACTGCTGTTCAAACTGCACCCACCGCACCAGTCACCACTGCACAAGAACAGGGGACCTTCCAAGGTTCCGTGGAGAGAAGAGAAACGCCGCTGGTGATGGAGGTTTCCACCTCTGAGGGGAAGAAGGACGGCGGCGGCGAGCCGGAGAAGCCCAGTTCGCCGCCGTCTGTTGGGATTGGCGAGCTTTTCCGGTTCGCGGATGGGCTCGACTACGTGCTGATGACAATCGGTTCGATTGGTGCGATTGTTCACGGCAGCTCATTGCCTTTGTTCCTTAGATTCTTTGCTGATCTTGTTAATTCTTTCGGGGCCAATGCAAACAATGTTGATAAGATGACGCAAGAAGTTTTGAAGGTGATTTATTGAATGATATGTTTTACTTGGAAAGAAAAAAGGGGAAAGATAAGGGAAAGTCACGTTTCTTTGTTTGTCTGTGTTTGCAGTATGCATTTTACTTTCTCGTTGTGGGAGCTGCGATATGGGCATCTTCATGGGCAGGTAAGAATTTGTGGGAAAAAGGGCATAAAAATGTAATATTTGTTTATTTTTAGCATTTCTGTTCAAGTTTCTTGATTGATATATAGGGATAATTTGATTGTGTGCAGAAATATCTTGCTGGATGTGGACTGGCGAGAGACAATCAACAAAGATGAGAATCAAATATTTAGAAGCTGCTTTGAACCAAGATATTCAATACTTTGATACAGAGGTCCGCACATCTGACGTTGTTTTTGCCATCAATACTGATGCCGTGATGGTCCAGGATGCCATTAGTGAGAAGGTGAAGAATAAAGAGGAAACACACACACACACACACACAAGTTGGATTTTTCTTGATTATTGATGTGTAATTGTGAAAATGTTTCTGATTAGGATTTTTTTTTTTTTTCAGTTGGGAAATTTCTTGCACTATATGGCAACATTTGTGTCTGGATTTGTGGTGGGTTTCACAGCAGTATGGCAACTAGCTCTTGTTACGCTTGCCGTGGTTCCTCTCATAGCAGTGATTGGCGGTATCCACACCGCCACATTGTCCAAGCTCTCCGGCAAGAGCCAAGAAGCTCTGTCACAGGCAGGAAATATTGCTGAACAGGTGAAAATTATGAAATAGTTCTTGAAATTTATCTGAAATTGACAAAAAAAGAAAGAAATTGTGTTCTGTTTGTCTCTAGTGTATCTGAATTTATATGAAATTACAGACGATAGCCCAAATTCGAACGGTGTTGGCATTCGTGGGCGAGTCTAGAGCATTGCAGTCCTATTCTGCAGCTCTGAGGGTAGCCCAGAAGATTGGTTACAAAATTGGATTTGCCAAAGGAATGGGATTGGGAGCTACATATTTCACTGTTTTTTGCTGTTATGCCCTTCTGCTCTGGTATGGAGGATACTTGGTTAGGCACCATTTCACCAATGGTGGTCTTGCAATAGCAACAATGTTTGCCGTCATGATTGGTGGGCTGTAAGTCATTATCCCATTGAATTACGAGTGTGTAAAAATTTGATCTTTTTTCAATGCATATATTTTTTGATGTAATTAATAATTTCTTTGATTGATAGGGCTTTGGGGCAGTCTGCTCCAAGTATGGCTGCATTTGCAAAGGCAAGAGTTGCAGCTGCTAAAATCATCAAGATCATCGATCACAAACCGGGTGTCAACAGAAACAGCGAAACAGGTTTGGATCTAGAGTCCGTATCGGGACAATTGGAGCTTAAAAATGTGGACTTTGCCTACCCGTCAAGGCCGGAAATTCAAATACTAAACAACTTCTCTCTCACCGTCCCTGCCGGGAAGACAATAGCCCTTGTCGGAAGCAGCGGGTCGGGTAAAAGCACCGTGGTGTCCCTCGTTGAGAGATTTTATGATCCTTCTTCAGGTGAATGTAGTTTCATTATTACTTACATTGGATCTCTTGTCATGTTCTTATTCATTATTACATCAATCCTACGGTGCACAAATTCATTACATTGGTTGTGAATATTTGCAATTTCACAGGACAAGTTCTGCTAGATGGGCATGACATCAAAACATTGAAGCTGAGATGGCTAAGGCAGCAAATTGGGCTGGTGAGCCAAGAGCCTGCACTGTTTGCCACCACTATCAAAGAGAACATACTATTGGGTAGGCCTGATGCGAGTTTGATCGAAATTGAAGAGGCTGCCAGAGTCGCTAATGCGCATTCATTCATTGCCAAGCTTCCTGATGGCTATGATACTCAGGTTAGCTAGTTTTCATTAATGGAGCACTTGTTTTTGGATGACATTAATTTCCTGCATTTATAGCTCAAGCTAACACTTCAATTATGACTGCACCTGATAAGAATCAACTCATCAACCAGGGATAATCCACGGGTCCGTTCTCAATTGATCGGTTAGGGATCTACTTAATTTAAGTTTAAAAAAAAAAATTCACGAACCACATTTACTCATGTTTTACATCCGCACGGGACACCACATTCACGCTCTGGGATGGGTTTAACGCACGTACTACTCTACAAAAGGGGCACCCTGGCCTCACTTGATAGGTGTTCTATGGTCAAGATGTTATTCATTGCCTGGGAGGTGGATTTGGTCATGGATCCACCCTAACCATCGGGGTGGGGGTCTGGGGACTGGGGATATGGTCTTCTCTTGATAATTGATGGCCCCTGGGATTGAATGGGGTTATTTGGTCAACAAACCACCGAACATTTTTTTTTCATAAAGTCAAAAGTTTGTGGAAGTGTTTGGTCATGCAATTAAATAAAAGATACAGCAACATGGTTTCAGTCAACAATGCATGTGCAAGTGTTAAAGTCAGTTGCTGTTTCACTCGTGTAGAAACAGGAAATTTTCGCCTAACTGAACCACAAGGGAAAAAAATAAAAGTTGTATTACTATTGTAAGCACTAGGGTATTTTGGGATTCCATCTTTGAATATATATAATAAGATTGATGCTCACGTTCATTGGCCCCGACAAGGAATATGGATTTCTGTGAGTTGTTATTTGAATAAACACAACAGTTCACATATGACCCATTCAAGAATATGGATTTAATAATATGCAAATTAATAAATTATGGACTAATTGTGATTCAGTATGTATATTATGTATGATGCATCGGTTCGGGTGAAAAAGAGTCCAGTAAGCTTTGGAATTTTACCGACATGTAATTTCATGCTTTGTTTGAACCAATCCTCCTTGTTTTTATCTTTTTTGGTGATTAAAATGGATTTGAATTCTTGGACTAAATTGATTAGTTCAATAATGGCAGGTTGGGGAGAGGGGGCTGCAACTCTCTGGTGGACAAAAGCAGAGAATTGCTATAGCCAGAGCAATGCTTAAGAACCCAGCCATCCTACTCTTGGATGAAGCAACTAGTGCGCTAGATTCTGAATCAGAAAAGCTGGTGCAGGAAGCACTCGACCGTTTCATGATTGGAAGGACTACATTAGTGATTGCCCATAGACTCTCCACCATTCGGAAGGCTGACCTTGTCGCTGTATTGCAGCAAGGCAGCGTGTCTGAAATCGGGACGCACGATGAGCTCATTGCTAGAGGCGAAAATGGCGTCTACGCTAAACTCATCAGAATGCAAGAAGCAGCTCATGAAGCTGCTCTTAACAATGCCAGAAAGAGTAGTGCAAGGTACATTGTCCCTTCTCAGAATGTCAGAAATATGAGATATTGAATGACTACTCTCTAACAGTTCAAACATTTAGATCAAATTGTGGTTCTATTTGGTATCAAAGTTAGACCTTATGGAAAGTCTTGAGTTCAAATCACTCTCATACATTTATGAAAAGAAGGGTTTCGTTTGCTAGGCTTCAGAAAAAGAAAATTATGTGTGCGGAGTATTCAATATCTCTCATCTCTCGTATGCAGGCCTTCTAGTGCAAGAAACTCCGTAAGCTCTCCAATAATTACCAGAAATTCATCTTACGGCCGATCACCTTACTCAAGAAGATTATCTGACTTCTCCACCTCCGACTTTAGCCTCTCCTTAGATGCTGCATACCCTAATTACCGTCTCGAAAAGCTTGCATTTAAGGAGCAGGCTAGCTCCTTCTGGCGCCTTGCAAAGATGAACTCTCCTGAATGGGCTTATGCTTTGTTTGGTTCTATCGGTTCTGTCGTTTGTGGCTCTCTAAGCGCATTCTTTGCATATGTCCTGAGCGCTGTCCTTAGTGTCTACTACAACCCAGATCACGCTTATATGATACGGGAAATTGCTAAATACTGTTATCTGTTGATTGGCGTGTCGTCGTCCGCACTTATTTTCAACACGTTACAGCACTACTTCTGGGATACAGTTGGAGAGAACCTAACGAAACGTGTGAGAGAGAAAATGTTGGAGGCGGTGCTCAAGAACGAAATGGCGTGGTTTGATCAGGAAGAGAATGAGAGCTCTCGGGTTGCAGCAAGGCTGGCTCTCGATGCGAATAATGTCAGGTCGGCGATTGGGGATAGGATTTCTGTTATAATGCAGAACTCTGCTCTTATGCTAGTTGCGTGCACTGCTGGATTCGTATTGCAGTGGCGCCTCGCACTTGTGCTCATTGCTGTCTTTCCTGTTGTTGTTGCTGCTACCGTCTTACAGGTTCATTTTCTTGATATAAATCCACAACTTTTACCACTTCACTCACCTCATAGGTTTTGAATTTGATTACAAACAAATTAGTAAATATTTGATATCTATCTGAAACTTTTAAATGAGATAGTCATTCACTACATGGCTCTCGTTTTATGATAACCTTGTCTAGATTACATAATAAACTCATGCATTAGCTACAAAAACACTCACTATGATCCAATTTAATTTTCATAGAAAATGTTCATGAACGGATTCTCTGGTGACCTAGAAGCAGCCCATGCCAAGGCCACACAGCTAGCAGGGGAAGCCGTGGCCAACATGCGAACCGTTGCTGCCTTTAACTCAGAATCCAAAATTGTTGGTCTTTTCACCTCCAGCCTTCAAACCCCCCTGCGCCGCTGCTTCTGGAAGGGACAGATAGCTGGGAGCGGTTATGGAATCGCACAGTTTTTGCTGTACGCATCCTATGCACTCGGTCTGTGGTACGCTTCATGGCTTGTCAAGCATGGCATATCTGACTTCTCCAAGACGATCCGTGTCTTCATGGTCCTGATGGTCTCTGCCAATGGTGCTGCTGAGACACTCACCCTGGCCCCTGATTTCATCAAGGGCGGCCGTGCCATGAGATCTGTGTTCAGCCTGCTCGACCGCAAGACTGAAATTGAGCCCGATGACCCAGATGCCACTCCCGTCCCGGACCGCCTGCGTGGTGAGGTAGAGTTTAAACACGTGGATTTCTCATATCCATCCCGGCCCGATATTTCGATATTCCGTGACCTGAACCTGCGAGCCCGAGCCGGGAAGACGCTTGCCCTCGTGGGGCCCAGCGGTTGCGGCAAGAGTTCGGTGATTGCGCTCATTCAAAGATTCTACGAACCCTCCTCTGGAAGGGTTGTCATCGACGGGAAGGATATCAGGAAATACAATCTCAAGTCGTTGAGACGCCACATTGCAGTGGTCCCACAAGAACCGTGCCTGTTTGCCACGACAATATACGAAAACATAGCTTACGGCCATGAATCAGCTACAGAAGCTGAGATCATTGAGGCAGCAACATTGGCAAATGCCCATAAATTCATATCCTCATTGCCTAATGGATACAAAACATTTGCTGGGGAGCGAGGGGTGCAGTTGTCTGGAGGGCAGAAGCAGAGGATTGCTATTGCCAGAGCTTTCTTGAGGAAAGCAGAGATAATGCTGCTCGATGAAGCCACTAGCGCTCTTGATGCTGAGTCAGAAAGGTGCATACAGGAAGCTTTGGAGCGCGCTTGCGCTGGAAAGACGACCATAGTGGTCGCGCATAGGCTGTCAACTATCAGAAACGCCCATGTTATTGCGGTTCTTGATGACGGGAAAGTGGCGGAACAAGGTTCTCATTCGCATTTGTTGAAAAATTATCCCGATGGCATATATGCGCGCATGATACAGTTACAGAGGTTCACACATGGGCAGGCCGTGAGTATGGTGGCATCCTCAGGTTCGACTTCTTCTACGAGGCCTCGTGAAGATCAAGATAGAGAAGGCCAATGAGGATAAGGGATGATATACTAGAATGGAGTATATTTCAAATACTTCTCAAGTGATTTTTTCGGGATCTCTTGTCTTGTTTATACTTTTTGATATAGTATAGCATGTGGATTATTATCTAATATTAGCCCCTCAAATCTCTTTATAAAATCTACTCGTTTGACATTAACGGAGCTTTAAATACTTTAGATACACGCATTATTATGAAACGGGGGTGCAAGATGATTGCAACATTGATGAACACAGCAATCCTTGCTTACGATTTGTCAATGCCATGTGACCCTAGACGGGCATTCCAGATTTTCTGTTTCACTTTTCCTAATCCACGCTAATATTCATGAACGTACTATGTCAATTTGAAGAATGGAATATGAAATAACAATAGATACATCCGGGTTTATGCTATCTTGATTCTTGAGGACTTGCAAGTGGCAATGGGGATGTCAACATCCAGACCAGTGGCGGAACTGGGACTCTAGGATCAATGAATGCAGATAATTATTTATGGGTTATATATATAATATAGATTAATTAAATTAGAAAAAAAAAATCAAGAAATGAACAGAAAGAACTACCAAAGAATGCACTAAAAAACAATTATGGCAGCTACTCAAATTTAACCGTACATGGAATCATTTTAAAGTTTGTGGTGCACATACACCCTTGAACTATGTATGGCTCTGTCACTGATTCGGACAAGATGAAACATCCAAAGAGAGCACACGTGACCGATCGAATTCTTGGAGATATGAGCGTGAGTCCCTTTTGGTTAGGGTCATGTTTGAGCATCTTCAATGTCTAGAATGACAACGATTGACAACTACATAAAGAAGAGGGGTGAACTGCATTATTGCCCGGCTTCACGTGGTGGTTGCGGCAAAATGCAAAAGAGGCCATAGAAAGGAGAAAGCAACTAGAGACTTACCAAGTGAAAACAAGACATAAAAAGGGGGACAATATTAATTGAATCTAATCAATCATACAATACAAGGAGGTAATAAAGACAGTGCTTGGTGGTGGAGGTGCATGAGGAGATTGATACTGGGAAAATGACGGAGACAATAGACATGATGCTCTGTAGGTGATATTAGCATTTTTGTCTTTGTACGCGGATAGATTAGTACCCATCAAGTGCTATACTTCTTTTTTCGTTGATTAAAATATTATGATTTGAGTGGCCATCATTTTACTAAGCTTTAGTGGTCCATTTTATCATTTCTTGTTTCAACTAGTCTAACGGGTAGGCTTTTTAAATCAAGTTTTACTGTGTCACAATTATTACTGTTTTCTTTTTTTTTTCTTTCCCTTAATGATAATTAAGCACTACATGTTCAATAAAGTGGAAGTACCCCACCTCTCTCACCCATCGATATCTCTCTCTCAACTCCCCTAGAAGCACAAATCTTTATCGTGCAATAGTAAAGAGTTGTCTCTAAGCAACACCAAAAGCTTCAATTCATGTACCGAGTTTTAAAAAGGGACATGATTTACATGTTCTTCATGTTTTTATATTTGTCATAGCACAATACGATTTAACAGTCATTAGCACAATTGCTAACGAGATCATACAACTTGATTACCTTAACACTGTGCATATTGGTTGAATTAGCAGATTAAGCAAACAATGCTAGTGGTGTTGGCGGCCCAGCCAAGTAAACTACACTACATTAAGCTGTAACATGTAAAACCAACAAAACGGCCTATTGGAGTCAAACACCAAGATACTTAAAGAAAACAAAAGGGTAATATGAAGAATTGCAATGATTTGCAACACTCATCTAATTCAAGCCTCTACTAAATGGGAAAATGACGACAGCTTCTTGCGGTCATATAGGTTACAAAATTCGCAACTTCGATTGCAGAACAACTTGGTCACGGACAACTCTACAATGCGGTATTCATTTCTTACAGCAGCAGAGACAGGCCGGCCGAATGGAAATGCAGGATTCGTGCAGCACCACAACGAATGAAATGAATTACAAAAAATCTGAACGTGATATCTCACCATAAAAATTGTTGCCGCAGACTCCTAGAAACTCTCATGCATCTCTGGTGAAATTTCTGCTGGTCACCCAACATCATACAAACCCAAAATCATATCTTTACATCGACATTAACTTTGGACCATTGTCCGGCTTGCCCATCCCAGCAGCCAGGTCAGCATCCAATTGTGTGTGAGGAGCGGGCCCCATCATTTGCTTCACACTGTGCAGGAAGAATGTTAGCACACCTAGTTCACGAACATCTCAAAAATATACAACTCTGTGTGAAGCTAAGTCATATTTGCATAGAATGATAATTTTTGTTTCAAGCCTGATGAAACAACTATTAGATGATTCCATATAAACGCCAATTCAGAAAGGAAAATCATGCTCCACTTAAATCATGATGAACTAGCACAAGTTAGCAGGCAATTTTCGATCCTCATAGTTAAGTTACTTTAAAGCAATCCCCAATTCCAACAACTCAAGTACACAAAAAATGAAGGACAACAAAGAATGAAAATAAAGCAAAGAATACATGCTCGCCTTAAGCCTCATTGCATATATTAGTACTCAACTTCGGCCCTCATCCTTTCAAAACTTTAATACCACAACACCCCCCCCCCCCCCGGCGCCCCGCAACAACACACACACCATGAAATTACTTTAGAAGCATGTTCAACATGGTATTGAATTTCGTATGAGCCGTATAGCTTGAAATTCGACTTGAATTTCGAATTCTATAATATGATTTATAATAATCTCACATGTGCGATGAATTTTGCGAATTTCAATTAAGAGAACTTTTATTCCCAAACAAACATATTTACCAAATGCTTAAAGTGATTTAGAATCCTATTATTCTAATGCAATATCAAACATGTAAGAACTTTGAAACAGGATGTAATGAAATAGTGTCGGTTAACATACCGCTTCTTATGCCGTTTGGTCTTGAAATGTTCATCTCTCACCGCCACGTTAGCAAAATACCGACTAAGAAAGGGGGGGAAAAAAAAGAAAAAAGAAAAAAACACAGCCCCGATAAGAAAATTAAACAAGAAAACAAACAAAAAACACTTTCGAATTAATAAATTGAAGTAAATGAATTACTCGCAGTGCAAACAATAATATTGGCCCATTCCAGGAAGGTCTTCATCTACGGGGAATGATTTCCCATCTCCCCCCGTTTTCTGAAGCTCATCATAAACGGCGTCGTCGCGTGAGCAATCAACAGTCAAGAAAAAAAAAAGTATACATTCATGGGAACAGTGATTCAAAATTAGAAGAGCATAAAACGAAATACAAAAATGAAGATTTATATTCAGTGAAAATGAAGATTTATATTCAGTGAAAAGGATATCCTTGAGAAGAAATTTGGTGCGTCTAGCGGTTTTGTGAGAGTATCGGCGCTTTTTCGCGCTCCTGTGTGGGCACTTTCCACCCATTCGTTCGTAATTTTCGAGCGTATTGTCAAAATAGGGTTTTTGCTTTCAATGGAGAAACAAGAAACCCTAGATTGAGAAAGGGGGGATTGCGACGGAAAGGGTTGAAATTATTTTGTCATAATGCGACATCGTATAGGTGATGGATATTGCACATTGTGGGCTGTTTCTCTGGACTATCAGCTGAAGCCCAATATCCAAGTCATATATTGGGCCAGAGTTCCCGGGCTGCGTCTGAGTTGTAACTATGAAATAAAATAATAATTAAAACTTTGTTTTAAATTCAATAGAAGTTGAAAGAAAACCACGTAAAAGAATAAATTATATCTATATGTCATTCAATTTATGACCAAAGAAATTCATACAAGTAGTAAATAAGGAGAGGCAATTTACGCCTTTACCCGCTTCTGTTGACTTTTTTACTTTGTACAATAAAAAAAACAAAAACTTTTATTTCGAAAGTGAAAGGTAAAAGTATTAAATAATCCTCAAGTTTATGTTACAAACATGATATTTCAGACCGCACCGTAACACTATGTGAAAATATCTTGACTCGTACGCTGTGCTCGTCTAGATATAATAATTCGTATAAAGTATGAAACACAAGTTCAAATCAAGCAATTAACACTAGGAGTCCAGGACACAATTTGAACAAAATGTCATATGTCTACACACAATAAACATGGTGAATAAATAGGTATGTATATAGTGAAATAATTTCAAAATGTCATTTAGTCTACACACATAATAAACATGGTCCATAAATATTGACTTTATGGTCTTAACCTGTAACAAATAAACACACGTAATCTTAGCCGAAAGCATATCGGGCAAGGACTCTCAAGGCAACGTATTGAACGAGGAGAATAGATAATTGAGTAGAGCAACAATAAGATAATTATAGTGAATAGTGCATACTTGGTATAGCAAACATGGGGGTATTTATAATTGAAGTTTGGTGAGAGCCCCTGATGATTGGGACTGACATGGAGAGTCCACCTGGACTTAGCTGTGAGTGGTACCCTCGTCGTTATCCGAGTTCGTTATGTGTTAGGGAATATTGTGCGTTGTGTATGTAGTTAGGGGGGCCATCGAATGGAGACGAATCTTAGGTATAGTGGAGATATCAGAGTATGTGGCCCTGTTCAAGGGTGACACCCATGAGATACAGTCTTAGGTAGGGCATGTCGAGGACCCAAGTTTAGGAGTCTATTCGAGATATATCGAGGAGACTCATGAACCAAGGAGATCGTACCTTGGAAGAGGGACATTGATTCAAGGAAGCTATTAGGCTCAAAGTTAGTTGGAACTTCTGAACATGTGTTATCTTACAAAAGGCCACTTGGATCGATCAAAAGAACCCATATCAAAATTATTTTATAATTATTAGTAAATCGGTTATATAGTAAAAATTACAAACTCTTTAATCATTATTTAATTAGACTTTCTTAATTATCTATATTTAAATTAATATAAGCTTAATTTAATAAGTTAGTATTTACCCCGTGCCAAGGAAATAACATTTTGATATTGATATAAGGTTTTTGGGAATATTTAATATTCTTATGTAGTTCATTAAATACTAAAAACCAAAATTGTCTCTATCATATTTCATATATCTAAACATTGTAGAATTTTTTTACCAAAAAAATAAAAAAAGAATTCCATAATTTTTACCTCCAAATATTTAATTTATTAAATTCAAATCCAGTGAGATCATCATGTTTCCATCCAATGTTGGAACACAAAACTTGGAAAATATAATTGCAATTAAAATTTTCTATATGTCTTTATACAGTTTATTGAATACGTAAACAAACTCAAATTTGATTTGGAGAAGGAATTGCAATTAAAACTATTTTAGCAGTTAATTCAACTTTTGTCCTATTTTTAAGATATATTAATGCAGCTTATCACAACATAATGACTTGGTAATCAGGGTAATTGGTGCATGCAACTGACTTGGAAAGCTGATAAATGTATGAAGAGCTAATTCTAAATTGTTTTCTGATTTTGGGAGTGTGAATTAACAAATATAAACTTGTATAGTCTTCAAAGAACTTCCCCTTATAGTACGCTAATAATTGATTTTATTTTTTGGGACATCTTAAATAAAACTTTATCTTCTAAAATATTAATCATTTTAGGGATCCCTTGAAGTAATGATATGACATTGTTGGCTTTTATTACTACATCCAACAATAATGAAATAAAAGTGCATAATTATTGCACCTTTTCCAAATAAATATATTTAATTTCAGGTAGTATTGGACCTATTTTTATGAGATAGGCCTGATGAATTGATCAATACTGTTTTTCTTTTTTTTTTTTTTTTTTTCCTGAAAATAGGATTCGAGCATGAGCCCATAGGGAATATCCTCTGACTATATAATTACGACGTGAAGAGTATAGAGGACATATTTTATATTTCTAGCAACAATTAGGCATTAGGTTGTTAATTGTGTGGCTCCATCCTCGCGCAAATTAATTTCAATGAATGTCTTAATTTTGGTTCAAAACTTGACATAATTACTTACAAGTATACCAATTACATTATTAAATAGCCATTGGGTTCAAAGTCGAGTGGTGGGGGTTTAAAAGTAGTATTAGGAAGGTCCTGAA
Organism: Petrea volubilis; assembly: GCA_026212405.1. Taxonomy (NCBI): domain Eukaryota; kingdom Viridiplantae; phylum Streptophyta; class Magnoliopsida; order Lamiales; family Verbenaceae; genus Petrea; species Petrea volubilis. The sequence continues at coordinate 3,382,500 of CM047882.1, read as the reverse complement.
TTCGAATCCTTTTGTTCTCTACCCCTTTCCCTTTGAGTGAGTGTGTGCATGTGTGGGGAGGTGTTTTCCGATTAACATATATACTCGATACATATATTTGGAATCTAAAATACATAGTGAACCATAATAAGGAAATTACAGAAAACCCAACATGCTGCTACATACAAGAAAGAGTTGACAATGCTTAGTGAAAAACACAAGGACACAATTTTAGCAAAATCTTATATGTACACACACATAAAATAAACATGATGAGTAAGTCGTTATGTGAGTATGTAGTGAATCTGAAATGAGATACAAGAACAAGAACAAGAACAAGAACAACAACAACAACAACATATGCCTTAAATGCCGTATAGTGCATAAAAAACCACATTCGGTTCTTTCATGCTAAAGACTCAATGGAAGCAAAATTCTAAGCAAAATGCAAGATGTATACATGTTCAAAACAACAGATTTGTAATCATATGTGGTTCAATTTATCCAAAAACTGTAAGAACGTAAATTACATACACAAGGGCAAACAAAATGAAAGGGCTACCTATGAGGATGACTATTCGATACCCAAGTAGGTAATGCTTATCTAAAATATATGGCAAGATGTGCTAGTATCATAACGTATAGGAGGATAAAATGCCTGCCAGTCACCACACACTACAAAAAGAGTTGCCCTGTAGCTTAAGGGCATGTTAGAGGCTTTTCAGTTTTCACCAGATGATTATGCAGATAATATACAATCACAGAAATATATGATCTACATATCCAGGTCATTCATCGTGGCTCACAAAAGTCACCAGTGTAAATCATTTTCTAAAATAAAAGAATATAATTATAGTTTGATGCATTCACTACGCTCCAATTTCTTTGTTTTTTTGTATTTGAACAAGGCAACCCATTGTAATTTGCTTCCCCAACTAAGTGTGCAAATTGTTTTGAAAACATAGTGACAAATTAGAAGTAAACCAAACGATCAAGCTTTATGATTCATAACTACAAACCTGCGCTCATCAAACTTGCTCTTTGATCTCCGGAAGTATGAAACTCTGAACTCAATCTTTCATCTCCTTCGTAAAGAAAATAGCAAAACCTGAAATGTATACGTGCAAACAACATTAGTGTTACTACTTGTCAAAAGTATTTTGCATGGTAAATCGATCCATAAAAACTTGACAAAATTGATAACGCAATTGGAGTTCATGATAACATTCTCTTTGGATGGATGCTAAATATATTTTGCATTTCCAAAAGATTCCAAAACTCTGCACGTTTATTTTGCATTCATAAGTCACTTATGTAAATGTCAATTTCTACAGCTAGTAATAAACCATAAACGATTTTGTTACCATATCATCACAACTAAAAATTAGCGAGTACTAAATTTTGGAAGGTGATTTACTTGCTGCTTTCCATTTTCTCCCTTATCTATATTTTTGAGTACTAGGCCACTCATATATGACAACGTCAAGAGAAAATCAAACAACCAAGGGACTCAAGCCAGCCTCAAAAAGCATTTTTTGTTAGTTGCAGATAGCATGAATAGCTATAGAGGTTAAACAAGAAATTTCTCTAATGTAGGAAAATACGCATTATGGATGAATTCAGTGCACCAGTCAACCATAATGACGTCGCCCATTAATTAATAGAAGAGCAGAAGATATTTAACTCAAAATGATCTGAATTTAATCCCTCAACTGCCATGACGGCAGAAAATGCCAAAATTCCAGCTAGCAAGGGCTACGTTGCAGCAACCTCACTTGCATGCACAACGTGTGTCTCTCACAAATTTATAGTATCTTGTTCTGCATTCTTCCAGCTAAGTGCTAACGGTGTGTCCTTCCTATGCCTCTGCAATTCTCGGTGCCTATTTAAAGCAAAACCTTAAATTGCCAAAGCATCGTGAGTCATGATTACTTTTTTTCATCTGCATACAGATACTGCCTTGAATTGCCCCCTTCCCCTACATTCCCCTCTCTCTTATTGTCTATCCTCGTCTCTTTGACCCTAGATTTAGTTTCATTTTCCATTTTACATCAAAGCCACTTTTTCAACATGAGAAACATAGATATCAATGTGGTGGAAGTGAATGAGACCTATGACCCAACAATGAGCCTCATTCATGCTTGGGATAGTATCCGTGTTCCAATTATTGCCCCTATTTTGCGAATTGCCGTTTATATATGCATAGGCATGTCTATTATGCTTTTCTTTGAACGTGTCTACATGGCTATTGTGATCGCATGTGTCAAATTCCTGGGGAAGAAAAGATATACCAAGTATAAGCTGGATGCCATCAAAGAAGATCTAGAGAAAAACAAAAACCACCCGAAGGTGTTGGTTCAAATCCCTATGTTTAACGAAAAAGAGGTAAAAGTATCTTTATATGCTTTATTCCAGTCATATATTGTGCATCAAATGCTTGAGACAAATTAGGAAAAGATTAGCATTGGCATATTAATTTCATTTCACAAATAGAAAATTTGTACCATTTATCTGATAAGCTAACTAACTGAAAGAATACTACATCCATTACAAATAGTTACTAAATGCATTGAGTAGATACATATATACATACCATTGTAAAAGTATGACTAGTTACTTACTTCAATTCTACTGGATTAAAGTCATATTATTTGACTTCCTTTTTCCTCCCAAACTGTTTTTCAAGATCTGCCATAGTTCTTAAACTGCTTTGATTTTTCTAATCAAATTCAATGTAAAACTAGGTTTCAAGGCTACGTATCTATGATTTGTCTCTAAATTTCTCACAAATGATCATACTCCAATAGTTCTGAGGGGAATATAAAAAAAGATTTTATAGTAAAACGAAAAAAGTCAATAATCAGGTTAGTTACAAGAGCTTTGATTCTATATGACTAATAATAAAATCACACAAGGAACTAACATTATGTTAAAAGTTAAAAGGTAGTGTTAGTAACTTGGTTTTTGTTGTAATTTATGTTATGATTCTTCTATCAAATATTTGAGTGGAGGAGAGATGAAAGGGAAGTAGACAAGAGGAATAGGTAAATGGAAGAATAATATCATCATTATGTGTTTGGTTATAGCCAAAAAAAAAAAAACAAAGAATATTATAGATATTTTTGAGATTTTTTGATTACTTAAATATCAGACTTCTCTGATTTTATTTTATCTTTTATTATTTTTTTTTTTAAAAAAAGTTGATTAACTTGGAATATGTTGAAAACAGATCATCTCAATCCATATAGATATCAGTTCCTGAATTTCATAGTTGTATTGCATATCAGTAACTTGGCCCAAAATGCATGTATAGCATTTACTAAGCACACATTTATTATTAGTCTTTTGAATCGGGCCACAGAATATACAGATAGCATTTGTCGAATAATGGCAAAATTAATCCAAGTTTCACCGCGAAATTTAAATTTGCTGAATAAGCCATATGGGCGTAACATGATGCTTGAATTTGGGGAACTATACCAAACTGTTTGTCCATCAAAGTGAATCCCAAATTCTAATGTCACATTTCAGACGTTTAGTGTATTTTACACCAAAGAATGTCTATACAAGACAAGCATTTACTAACTTCAGAGGAGCATCTTCACCACCAAATACCACATTATTGTCCAACTCTAGCAACAAAAAAATATGAAAAACAGGTGGGGGGAGAAAGGAAGAACCAAGAGAGCTTAACACCAATAAACAAACAAGAAATGATAGAAATGGGCTTATGCTATAGAAATCAATAGGTTTGAAGGAGAGTAGAGAATAAAAAGCATGTCTCAAATTCAAATTAGACAGAAAAACCTAATCCAAATTGTTCACTTTACATCAGGTTTATAAGTTGTCTATTGGAGCAGTATCTGGGCTTTCATGGCCATCAGATCGGTTCATTGTGCAGGTTCTGGATGACTCTACCAATGAACTCTTGAGGGTATCTCTTTTCCTCAGACTGAACTCAATTGATTTTGTGGCAATCATTTGTCTTTAGAATGATTGTGAAGAATGCATGCAGGCAATGGTTGAATTAGAGTGCCAAAAATGGATGGAGAAAGGGGTGAATATCAAGTATGAGACAAGGAACAACAGGAACGGATACAAGGCAGGCGCCCTTCGGGAAGGCCTTAAGAAGCATTATGTTGAGGATTGTGAATTTGTCATAATCTTTGATGCAGATTTTCAGCCAGAAGAAAATTTTCTCTGGAGGACTATCCCCTACCTACTTGAAAACCCAGAATTGGGCTTGGTTCAGGCCAGGTGGAAATTTGGTCAGTATATCATATAGTGTGAGTAATAGTTGAAAGTTCTCCCGGTACCTAGTTAATTGATCACTAAAATATCAAAAGTCAACTGATCACTGTAATTGTGGAAGTATGCCATACTGCCACAAATGAAGATCAAAGTCAAACGATAGAAGGTAGATGTTGTGGCTAAATTTTGGGCATAAAACTTCAGCCCTGTAGTGAAAGCAAAAGAAAATTGACTTCTCCCAAGAAATTTACTTGTTTTCAAGGTACTGACAGCAATTTAATTTTGCAGTAAACGCAGATGAATGTTTGATGACTCGCCTCCAAGAGATGTCATTAGACTATCACTTTAGTGTTGAGCAAGAAGTGGGCTCTTCAACATGTTCATTCTTTGGATTCAATGGTAATCTACAACTCATAGTTCAGTTTAAGAAACTCTCTCTCCAGTAAAGAAAATATAAGCAACATAATTAATATATTTGGCTTGAACTGTAGGGACTGCTGGTGTTTGGCGGATGAAAGCACTGAACGATGCAGGTGGATGGAAAGATAGAACAACCGTAGAAGACATGGACCTTGCAGTTAGGGCTAGCCTCAAAGGCTGGAAGTTCCTATTTGTGGGTGACCTAGCAGTGAGTCTAGAAAACTTGAACTGTTACTAAAATATTTACTCTTATGGCATATAACTACATCAATTGAACACAACTCCCTTTATCAGGTCAAAAATGAACTTCCAAGTACATTTAAGGCATATAGATATCAACAGCATCGTTGGTCGTGTGGACCTGCTAATCTGTTCAGGAAAATGTTGAAGGAAATCATCATTTGCGAGGTTGTTATCTATGACTATTTCCTTTTAACTTTCAACAACAAAATAGTGCTATGATTGTGAATGTTGCACTTCCAATGCAATTCACATATTTCATTCCTCATCTAACGCAGCGTGTGTCAATCTGGAAGAAATGGTATGTAATATATGCATTCTTCTTTGTAAGGAAGATAATTGCGCATTGGGTTACCTTTTTCTTTTACTGCATTGTGATCCCTGCAACGATCTTAGTTCCTGAAGTTCATCTCCCGAAGCCACTAGCCATTTATCTTCCAGCAGGCATTACCCTTCTTAATGCAGCTTCCACTCTAAGGTATGAAGTTCCAGATAAGCAAAATGGAAAGTTTCTTTTACTATATTTCTGAATAATCTAAACATCAAATTAACTGTTGGGGTTTCTACTTACTTTTGTCACAGGTCTATCCATCTTCTGGTGTTCTGGATACTGTTTGAGAATGTCATGTCTCTTCATAGATCAAAGGCAGCAATAATAGGACTCCTTGAAGCTAACCGAGTTAATGAATGGGTTGTCACCGAAAAGCTAGGGAACACAATGAAGCAAAAATACACTAAAAAGTCCAAGAGGCCAAGATCGCGCATGAGAGAAAGGTAATATAATCTAGTAAGAAACATATAAGTTCTACTTCATAATTGCACCAAATCACTTGGATACCATGGATTGGCCACTGAATTAAAAATACTAATCCATTCCTCATTTAATGGTAACCAATAACATGAAACTCTCCGCACACCCAAATGCAGAATAACAAACCATCTTTATTTATTTATTTATGTTTTTGGTAACAACAAAAAGAACCTTTTATCGATTGGGCATTATATACGCACATGGGTGTTAATTCTTCAGAATATATAATTGTTCAGTACTAACTTTATAAAACTGATGTTATTAATAGGATACAAATCTTGGAGATCATGGTAGGCATGTATCTTCTCCATTGCGCCGTATACAACATGCTATTTGGCGAGAACCACTTTTTTATTTATCTGTTGCTACAGGCTGGCGCTTTCTTTATTGTTGGAGTTGGGTATGTCGGGACGTTTGTACCAAATTAAAAACGATATTAGAAATAATGCCGCAGGACATAGGAGAAATACGAGCTCCAATGACTACCAGATAGAGTGTCCTAGGTGGTAGTCATTTTTCAATTTTTTTTATTTGTATTGTATTGTACTATTGAATAAGAACGTTAATGTTTGAGATTCAAGATATTCTTGATTCACCAATAACTGTTTTCAATCGTTCGGATTTAACAATGAACCTCAGCGATGTCGAAGACTCCACAAAGCCGAAGCATTCTACAAAAGACAGTAGACAATTCCACTTCACATAGATTAACTCATGAGATGCACTCTATGTATATTTGAGCCCCCAAGCCCCAGAATTCGACAATTGCACAGTGAAAATGGTAAAACAAAGCTACTTCAATAAGCCAGGTCATACCCACACCCACCAATATGCCAGGGTAATCTAATACTTGTTGTTTCTCTGACGCTGTTATGCATTGCAGCTTCAGATTCAGAGTCAACTAAAAAGAAGAACAAAAGGAATTTTATTGCGAGAAAAAAAAAAAAAGAATTCTAGTAATTCTAGAATTCTTTTGCCTAATTTAAGAATTCCCATAAATATAAATGGAAAGAAAAAAGCCAAAAAACTAAACTAAACGTTGAACAATGTACACGCATAAGCGTACGCCATTTGAACACGCACTCACCAAGAAGACTCCAGCAACTTACCCCGCTAATCGTCTCAGAATTTGTGCAATTTCAATCAAATAAATTCTTTCAATTAGCTACCAGTAATTGCCCATCAGATCAACCTTTTGATTTGTAAGTTAAGAGCGCCTAGAATGCAATTGAGAGAGAGAGAGAGAGGAGAGAGCAGGGAGTCAGCAAGAAGCGTCTAACCTTCATGCGTTTCAGTCTGCGTTGGCGTGGAAGGAGTAATTTCGGATTGACAAATGGAAAATGCATAAACAAAGCTACAAAGTCGCAGGTAAATGATAGCACGTTTTAAACATCAACGGAAAAAGTTGGTCTTCTACAGTTAAAGGCGTTTTAGATATTCTTTCAGGAGAAAAAAAGGCAAAAAGAAAACGCAAAAATAAGGTTGCTGGGAGGGAAAGGATTAATGGACTGAGATTTTAAAGCCCAATTCTCATTTTCTAGAAAAGCCCAAAATTGTTTAGGAACCAAATTCAAGCAAAGCCCATTGAAGTGCAAGCCATGAAATGCCGTTTGCATAAAACAGTAATCGGCACAATATTCTATCCTTGCCAAAATATAAGTCGCGGTAAATTCCAAGGTTAGGTTTTTGCTCTGACTCGTAATTTAATTTTATTTAAACCATCCAAATTTATGTCACTCTATGAAACTGACAAATTTATGTCCAAGAGTTCTCAGCAAGCTAGTCAAGCTTACATGTTTTCTTTTTTAAGTAAATCGGTTATATATATTTTCATTATATGAAAATTGGCATGTGGCTGTAGTTTAGTAGTTAAACTTCTACGTTGTGGCCGTGGAGACCTAGACCCGAATCCTAACAGCCGCAAATCATTACTGTTGTGTTTGTTATCGTAAAGGAAAGCATGCAAAATTTTATAATTTTGGTACCTCAATTTTGATCTTGAATTATGGACAATCTTGCTTACACGTAAAAACAACTCAGTTCGATCCTAATTGAGTGTCAACCGACTCACGTGCAACTGCCAAATTCAAATTTTACTATTCTATTGAATTGAATTTTTGAAAGAAATCACCAAATTATTTGTCAATGGAGTCCATAATTCCGATTTCAATCGTGTCACATAAATATTTTTTTTCAAAGCTTTTTAATTTCCCACTGAATTTTAGCCGGTTGGTCTCGTACTTTTTCACAGTAAACATTGTTATTTGGGAGATATTTTTCGCCTTTTTCTTCTTTTACACGTTGTAACTCGTTCTCTCTTCTAGACGGGTAACAACATTAGATAATAACGTTGCCTGGATAACAGAAATTCATAATACTCTCTCTCTCTCTCTCTCTCTCTCTCTCTCTCTCTCTCTCTCTCTCTCTCTCCCCAACCTAATATTGCCAGGATAACACAAATTCATAAGAAAAAAGAAGGAAGTAATAAGTAAGGGGGGGAGGGACGGGGCCAGATACGCCTTAATCCTAGTTCTATTCTCCACCATTCATGTCTACGGCTCAATTATATTTATGACTAATAACATTTTCATTTATTAAACTTAGCCACTATGTCACAAAAATCATAATTGTTGCTAGCTAGACGTACTCACTTAGCTGTGCATATTAATCAACCTAATGTCTAGGACATTAACCGCCATAATCTACTTTTTAACATTAATTGACGATTTTTATACTTAAGAGTATTAAGAAAGAAAATGCTATATCTCACAGCTGGCTCATCACAAATTTCACCTTTATTTTGATTTGAAAATGATAGATCAATCAGGGGCCGGTGGTGTTTAGCTAAATTTAGTTCAAACATTTCATAAATCTACATTTTATAAAAATATTAATTTATATATTAAAAATCGTCGAATATTTTAGGACATTTTACAAGTTTTCAAATATGTTATAAGACATATTTTGAGCGGTTAATTTATAAAATCAGCCAAATACCCTATAAATAGTTCCAACTGATGTAATTAATTACGGTGGCTGTTTATTAGAATTAGGCGGTGAACTAATGAATGAGAATTGTTGCCCAAACTCACCCACATGTTTTATTAAATATACATATAGATCAAAAGGTACTACGTATAATCTTCTTTACACACAAATCACACAAAAAAATAATGTGGAATGAATGAATTAGTTAGCAATGTTCCAACTTAATGTATCAGTTGATTATGGCAGAGGACAAACAATCCTGGGAATTGAGATCTTCAAGAATGGCCTTGCAGGATGCCCATTTTTGTGCTCCGTAAGTAAATAATCATTATTTTATTTACTTGCTTATATTTTGCAGTCCCACCTAATTAATTCAACCCACTTGATTGATTTATTTTATTAATTGCACAGGTTACTGAAAATGAACCCATAATAATAAACTTTTTATTCTGGGACCAAAAAACTAAAATAAAAATAAAGAAAACACAATTGTGCTCCGTGTTTGATTAATTCATTTAGCCAAGTATTCATCTACTTAATTCAATCATGATCTAATTAGACGGTTAACTAAGAAACTGACTCGGCTTAGTTTGAATCTTCTATTGCATGATAATTTTATATTTCTATGCTCACGGCCAATTCATGAAATATGTAATGGTGAATATACAGTTCCATGTTGAAATGAATGTAATCGGATCTTTATACCTAAATACCAACTTCACAATAAAATGCATTATATCAAAGTTCCATTTGAGAAAAGGAAAATGAATAAAATCATAACTTTGTTATTCGGTGTTGATTGCAATATTGTCTCTGTATTCATATTTCCCTCAATCTAAAAAGATATTTTACACCAAACCCTAACTAATTCTTTCTGAGAGTACAACCATTTGGTTGATATGAGTCGTATAAGTACAGCTTAAGGTATATAGGAGCGAATGTACTACAAATTAGATGAAACATTGTAGTACGATTACTGCTTCCCTGGAAACACGATTTTTCAACAAGATACAGTTGATAACTAAATAAAGTTTACCAAACACATATTTAAGTGGCCACGCTTCTCCTATTATATATTTTTCCAGAAAATCGTAAAATGTTAAAATTTTCAGCTTCCTACGTGTGATAGTTTGGAAGATTGCGCGTTTCATCCTATTTCTTTTGTAAAAAAACGAAAATACCGCTATCATATCTGATGCGTTTCTCGAAAGGCGATTTCTGACTGTGTTTTTGTGGGAAAGGCATTATATTGAGACCCCAATAAAGGAAAATATTAGAAATATTTGCCATGAGATCAAGGATTAGTTAGGCAGTCAAATTAAAATAAAAACCAATTAATAATTATATTTAGTTGTCGTGACACATATATAAATCACGTTAAACATTTTATAAGTTTGGTTATGGTAGGAAATTGCAATTTTAATTAATTTGTTGATGGAAAACTTGGATGGTAAATTTATTAATTTGTTAAAGTGTGACTAGCAAAAGGATTCATAATAGATGCCTTAATAATAAAACATTAGTTGGTTTAGCGGGATAAGGTACTAGATCCCTTAAACAACGTGTAGGGTTCGAATCCTGATGTTATGAATTGAACAATTGGATTTGGAGGATCGCCCCCATAATTGGCCTATACAATACCCGATCTGAATTAGTCGGCTAATAAATCGAAATCGGATGGCAAAAATAATAATAATAAACAAAAAACAAAATGGTCAATGAGCTAAAACCGAATAATAATAATAAATAATAAATAATAAATAAATAAATAAAAACAAAATGATCAATGAGGCTTATGGACCGTTTGGATAGGCTTAAAAAAATGCTTTCTCCAATGGTGCTTTTTATATAAGAGCTTTTCTTTAAACCAAGTAGTTTTACGTTTGGATATATTAATTAAAAATGCTCTTATTTGAAACTACTTTGGGATAACTTCTCAAAAAAGTCAATTTTGACTTTTTTTTTGCTGTGAAGTGCTTTTTTTCAAAAAAAAATAAATGTTTGTTCTCTAAAAAAATATCCATCAAAACAAGCTCTTAGTTTAACTAGCAAAACTGAGCCCCAAAACACTAAGGTGTTGTGTTCGATTCCCCACCGATATTGTGTGGATCTTTATTCTTACATTAATGGTAATTTATTGTTGTACTTTAATAGTAGTTTGTTGGTTTGGATATGATATAATAGTTTGATTGATACTCTCAAAATTATTGATGTAATTGAATGGTATGTATTTATTAAAAAAAATATGCACGGAATTTGAGATTTATATTTACCCTCCGTTTGGTTCTTGAATTTTAGTAAGGAAAATAGGATGGAAAATTTTTTCTTTGCTTCAAATAATAGTACTTTATGCTTTTATTTTTGATCATTTCTATTTTTCTCCCACTTTTTCTCAACCAAATCTTTGTTCCAAACATAGCCTTAATATTCTTTCTGAGGTTGTGTTTGGATTGAAACATTTAAAACTAAGGAGTCTAAATTCACAATCACAAATCCATTAAGTTTGTTTGGATAAATTCCAAAAACGTAACAAATTTCAAATTCCTTCTCGAATTTCAAACGCATCAAATTTGTAGTTCTTTGAAATCATTCTTTTCAAATCCGATCCCTAAATCCAAATGAAATTGAGAATTTATTATTTCATCGGTTTCTTATACGATAAAAACAAGCGCTAATAGTCCTTTTTTGGAAATTCTTCCCACACTAGACACGAATTCACTTGAAAGATTTGTGATATCATCTGCCTTCGTAAATAGTGTGTTCCTTTATTGCAATGCAAAGTGACATTAAATTATATTTATTCCAAGATTTGTCCTAAATAAATTGTAATCTTATGATGGTCGAATGCACACCAACACACGTCTTTGTACTATGGTAACTGAAAAAAAAATTTATATGTTAATTGTCAATTTAACCGAGCACACTATGCTACGCATTTTAACATGCTCGATGGAACTTTCAGAAAAATAAAAATAATAATTCAAGTCATTCCAATTGTTGAATTTTTTTCGTATTATCTCTAGATAAATTATCAAAAATCAATATTGTTTTTCATTGATAGTTAACAGACTTTGGAAGTTTTGTTAATTAGAATTGCCCCGCTGGGGTTTTGTATAAACCCACCAAATGACTCTGGAACGTGGTAAATTTGGTAGGGGTACAATAGTCATTCCACAAGGTCATGGCTTTAGTCAGAGGTAGTTGGTTTGTCACGAAACCAAATTCCATAGTCCAATCCGACGGGCATCATATTCCCATCACGCATGCCATGCACATTCACATACATACATCGACCTATACATACAAAAATCTCTCTCTCTCTCTCTCTCTCTCTCTATATATATATATATATATATTAAAAACTTTTTCTTTTTTAATTGATATTTATTTGGTGGGCCCGGGCTACGATGACTTCATAAAAAACTCAGCTAATTTTTTCCTATTTTTCGTTGTCTATATATTCCGGTGGTTGCCTCTATTTTCTCCCTTCAAACCATTTCTCCATTTCTCCAATCCACACTATAACTCCAAAAATTCAGAGACAGAAAAAAAACAAGGATTAAAGGAAAAAACATCAAATGGGCGAGGTAATTAATCTCCGTCAGGCCCCTAATCTTCCTCTAATTGTAATCCAGTTCTCGGCCAATCCGTAATTAAATCCCTAATCTTCCTCTAGTTGTAATCCAGTTCTCAGCTAATCTTCTATCTTAATTAAGTTCTCAGCCAATCCGAAATTCTTCTATTGAATTTTTTTGGGGATTTTTTTTTCAGAAAGGTGATGCAGAGAAGAAGGCGGCAGACGGAGGAGAGAAGAAGGCGGCGGACGGAGGAGGAAAGAAAGTTGAGGCGCCCGCCGCCTTGGTTTTGAAGCTGGATTTGCATTGCCAAGGCTGTGCCAAGAAAGTCCGACGGGCCGTTAGCCATTTCGAAGGTACTTTAATTTCTATTTTATTTTGTTTCGTCTGCCAATTTTATTGGTTAATTAGGTAACGCCTAAAACTATAGTATTATTAAAAAAAATTATTTTTGTGTCTATAATAGCAAAAAAAAATTTATAATTTTACAAAAATTATCCTTCAATTATGTGAAATAAATAGAATTATATAAAATTATGATTAATATTAAAAATTCTCATAAAATAAATTTAATTTGAATACTAAATTTTAGTGTGTTAATTTAATTTTTTTAATTATTAAATACCTGCAATAAAAAACTTAATAGAGAGGATAATATTATAATATCATAATTCAATTTGAAAATTTATGTTCTCAAACCACTAACCATTTTCTCTAATTGTAATTATTAATTTTTTTTTCTTTTTGTGTTTGTTGTTTATTATGTAATTTTATTTTATATAATTATTTTATTTTTAAATTATTATAATTTAATAAATTATTTTAAATAATTCTTAAAAAAGTATTTTTATAAAAGAATTTAACAATATATTTATATTTTAATGATAAAAAAAATTAAGTATTAAATTAAAATATTTTTTTTTATATTTTACACACACGTAGATTGTGCGGTGTTACTAGTATTTAGAAGAAAAAAAAAAAAAAGAACTTAAATAACGTATATATCACTAGGTATTAATTAGTCCATGGTTACAAGCAAATTACCGGGAAATGATTCCTCTTGTTCTTTTAGCTATCAGTTTTGAGGGAACAAAAGAACTTACCAAGCAATTTTATAAAGCCATTAGAGTAAGGCAAGTGGGTTCTATTTATTTATTTTTCTTTATTTGTTGTTGGTAATGATCATACGGGGCAGTATGGCAATGGTTTCTTGAATTTGTCGCTTCCTACATAGGACTTTTCGGAGTTCTCAAGGAACAAACTTTAGATGGATAAAATTTTAATTTCCCAACAAAAATTTTTCAGTTGGAACTTGGAAACGTGAATTTCATTTTCAGCAATTTTTACGTTAGATATTTAGTGAGCCGTGGGGGCCTAAAACAAAATAATAATAATAATAATTTTTGCGTGTGGTCCAATTTTACGAAGGTGTTGAGAATGTGAAGGCTGACCCTGCGGCCAACAAGTTGACGGTGACCGGCAATGTGGACCCCGCATGGCTTCGTGAGAGAGTTGAATACAAGACCAAGAAGAAGGTGGAGCTCCTCTCACCTCAGCCCAAAAAGGACGGCGGCGGAGGCGGAGCCGCCGGTGGTGATAAGAAGTCCGACGATAAATCAAACAAGAAAGAGGATGGAATAAAGGCTGAGGATAAGAAACCCAAAGAGGTATATTTGATTAATTCTTTGAACTAATTTTGATTATAGTAATGCTATTGATGGGATTTATTTCTTAAATGGAGATTAGTGGTTTTAATTGCTAATTAATTTTGTGGTGATTATCGTTTCAGCCTGTGGTTAGTACAGTGGTGATGAAAATCAAATTGCACTGCGACGGATGTGCACATAAGATAAAGCGGACCGTATTGAAGAACATTGATGGTGAGTTGGCCGGACTTTATTAATTGTACCTAATTTGCGTTAGCTAATTAACTTTTCAAATCGGGTACATAAATGTGAGCAATTATAAAAATTTTAAGTTTGGTTCGGCATGAAACGTTGAGCAATTTATTTAATCAAGATCAACATATTATAATATTCTTTTAATATTTCACTTCAGTATTACTTTTGTGTCTCGATGGATCATAACAAAGAAATTATTTCTTGTTCAACAGGGGTTGACTCAGTGAAAACTGATTTACAAAAGGATTTGGTCACGGTAACTGGAACAATGAATGTAAAGGAACTCACAGCATACTTGAAAGAGAAGATTAAAAAGAACATAGAGATTGTTCCCCCAAAAAAAGACGGTGGCGGCGGCGGTGGAGACAAGAAAGAAAAAGAAGCCGGAGGTGGAGGAGGAGACAAAAAGCAGGAGAAAAAAGAGGGCGGCGGCGGCGGCAAGAAAGAAGGGGAATCGAAACCGGCTGCCGACACCACCGGCGGAGGAGAAGGTAGCAAAGGTAGCGATGAGGGTACAAAAGTGGAAGTTAACAAATTGGAGTACCATGGTTTCAATCCACAAACGCATTACGCCATGCCCATGTATAACCAGAGTTATGCCAATCAAGACTATGGTGTGCAAATGTACCATCATCCGGGGTATCCTAACTATGGTTATGTTAATCAAGGGTATGCTAATACGGGCTATGCTGTACACTACGCTCAAGGACCTCCTCCACCACCACCAACGTATTTGAATACGAACGATCATATGTTTAGTGACGAGAACCCTAATGGATGTTTTGTGATGTGAATACGAAAGTCATTTAGGGAGGGAGTTCAAATTTTTAAATGTATATATAAAAACTTAAGAAGGGGATAAAAAATGGCGAAATAGATACACAATAATAAGGTATATACGAGATATTAATTAAAAAAAGAAAAAAATAAAGAAAATACGACTACAGTGTTGTAGAAAAGTTAAACCCTGCTAGCTGGCCGGTGTTTGTTAGGTAATTTTATTGTTTTACTTGTATATTACCAGTTGTTTTATAGTTTGTTAGTTAATTAAATATATCCAATTTTGCTTTCGCTAATTTGTGTTGTTTATCTAATCTTTAGCATGAAAGTGATGTTTATTGTTTAAGAAAAAGAAAAATAATATCAATGATGCTGAGAATATGCCAGCGGTTAGAAGGATCCCACGTGGCCCACAATTTTGTTTTAGTTTATCCAAAAATACTATATTATGTATTAGTCATGTAATTAATTTGCTTGTTAATTAACAAGGCTGCGCTATATAAATTTGTACGGCCGGTTGTTGGATCCCTACCGGCTGCTTTTTTTGACAATAAATATCGACGGTCGGGCCCCGCCGAAGATCCCCCCACCCTTTTTTATTGTCATGAAGCAAAAAAAAATGTAAATCAAAATTAAACTACAAATTTATTATACAAGATTATTTGGAGTATAAAAATATTTTTGTTGTTAAATCTCCCGTATTGATTAAATATAATAATATAATATGATTTATAATGATTTAGACAATTCTTCCTTCAAGAGTTAACTTTTGAGTATGAGTTAGATTAAAATTTATTCTTCAACATCGGCAAAGATCCTGTAATTTGGTCCTGGGTGTAAGGGGTGTGTGTTAAATATTCCATATTGATGAAATATATGATATGTAATAATTTGAGTAATCATCCTTTCAAAAACTAACTTTGAGGGTGAGTCGGGTTGGAATTCATTATTCAACATTTGTTAATGCGTTTTTTTCGCAAGAACAAAACTTACGATGAAGGTAATGAAGAAAATTCTACCTTAGTGGAGGCCGCGCCAGAAAGATTAGATGTGTCAAAGTTGGTTATTAATTAAAACATTGAATACTAATAATAAATTCCAAAATTTCGTCCCATTAACTTTTTATTTTCTTTGGTTTTCCATTATGGGGGAACTAATTTTCTCAGTCGCGCGTTTGCACTTTGCATGGCGTGGAAGACAGGCTTTTCAGTAGAGCCTTCTAGCAGGCGCCCTCCCTGCTTGGAAAATTTGCGCCCCAAATTACTACTTTTTCTATTGATTATTAAAGTTCAAATACGTCTCGAATGAAAAGATGAATGTCTATTGAAACACTATAAATATCATTATAGATAATTATATTATGATACTTTTTAATTTAATTTCCAAACATTAGCAGAAAGTGTCACATAATTAATTAAATGTTTCAATAGTCTATTCTAGCATTTTATACTTCTTTTGTTTCATATTTATCTGTCGTTTTGATATCTTATCATGTTAGTTTATAAAAATAAGGCAATTTTTATTCTAAAATTAAATTTCAAGAAACTATTAATAGGGCTTTATCAAGTAGGGTACACTATTAAATTCTCCTAAATTTATATGAAAAAACCTTAAATAACATATATTATGAAGTGGAGGTAGTACTAGTATTGTTCTAAAAACACATTTTAGTTCAAAGTTTGACATAAATTATTGAAACATTTTTTATGAAATGTCACAATTATTGTATATTTGAGAAATTTTATATATTAAATTAGACCGTCCACTACAAGAAAATCTAGTTTTAACAACCAAATTCTTAGCGACAATAATAAAATAGTTGCTAAACATGTAGATTTAGCGACCAAAAATTATATATATTATTTTGTCACCAATCAATATTTGGTAGCTATAGATGATCGCTATTATCTGTCAAATCATGGCCAATAATATAGTGACTGAAATTTGAGTTTTTAGCGAAAATTTTTGTGGTTGTAAATAATTATCATATGTGACTAAATTAACAACCAAATGTTGAGTTGTTGCTAAAATTATTACAAATTAATCACTAGTAACCAACCAATTTGGTGCCAAAATATATGTAATTATGTCACCAACTTTGTATGGTAGTTAAAAAAATCATTCATATAACTAATTTTACATGGTTGCTAAAAGAAACGCTCATACCAAAAAAGAAATCTGTTTTTTTTTTCAAAAATTAAATAAAAATCCTTTAAATTCACTTGTAGTGATTAAATTAATTTAAAAACTTACTCTAAATATAAAAAGAAATAAAGACTTGTATTTATAGAAAAATAAAAAATAACAAATTTTGTACTTACCAAAGTTAATAAAGTTACAAAAATTAATAAATTACATAATTTATAATTATAATTAAAATAAATTAATTAATTAAAATATATTAACAAAACAATGATAATTTCACAAAGATATAATAGTTAAAAAATACATATTAACAATTCATCATAACGGTCTAATGGTAAGACTTTCTGTCTCTTTAGTTAAAGACCAAGGTTCGAAACCCACTAGGTGCAAAATATGTTTTTTTTGTGGGTGTGTATGCAATTTGCGCCACAGTATGGGTCATCCAGGGACTAGCGGTGGTCGGGCACTACGGTGGTAGCCAAAAATCAACGAGGGTACATCCAGCAGGGCTCTTTAGTGGTGCCCAATAAGCGACTAAGGTATGAAAGAAATTTCTATTTTTTTGTAGTGAATATGGTCACTACTGAACAATTAACTATAGCAACCATGCAAATGTTATACAGAACATTAACTTTTACATTAGCGAGTGAAAAACTTATCATTGATAATATTACTTTCAACGACCATTACTGGATGGCCGCTGAACGTTAATTTTTAGTGATCATGTTCAAAAATTGTCACTAAACATATTTAATAACTACTCTATTATGATCATCGATAACAAATTTAATTTTGATCGCTGTAAATTTTAACAATCATTTCCCCGCTTTTAGTAACCATCATGAAGGTGGCTAAAATTATATTTTCTTGTAGTGATCATTATAGTAATAATGAGCTTTAACGTCCGAATGACACACTGAGATTTGGTTAATTAATGACCTTGTTGCATGGTTTTGTTTTCTCCGCGCTCGAGAATTGACTAACCAAGACTTCGAAATAGCGGCCTTTAAGAACATTGAATGGCTGCGGGACTTAAAACCCTTGATACCTTTAAAAATATTGTTCTGAATAAATGGCGGCTTTTAATCGCGATAAAAGGCTAAGCAAGTTGAATTGTGCATCTTAATTTAATTTACATCTTAATTCTTTTTTTCTTTTTCTTATTTATCTATTATTAGTTTCCTTCTTCTTCCGTGTTTTTTTTTTCTGCTCGATGAGTTCAGGACTTTTCAAAAAAATAACACAAAAAGGTAGTTTATTTAATTTTTTAACACTAAAACAAAAATTATTTAAAAAATAGCATAAGTTGACATTGGGAATGTCAACATTCCCGATGTCGACTCTCATAAAAAAATATTTTCTAAAAATATAAAAAAAAAAAAGAAAAAAGAGGGAGTCGACACCCATGCAATTTTTTTTTGTTGAAAAAAAAAAATCAAAGTGTATGTTATATGTATTAGACTAGTTTATTAGAAGGTGCAAATTATAGTAGACAAAGTTATGTATTTTCGGATTTTTTTCTTGTTTTGGAAAATAATTTAATTAATGTCATTAATTTTTGAATTTAATAATTAATGTAGGAATGTATTTGTCTTTAGAATAGATTTGCCATTCTAGTGTGTTATGTAGACATTAAAAAAACTAATTATCATTGCTTTTTTTCTTTAAAAAACTTGGAGAATGTGTAAAACATTAATTTAAATCAGTTTATAGGAATTAAATTTGCTACTCCCTCCGTCCCATAATACTTGTCACTTTAGGAATTTTTTTTTGTCCCATAATATGTGTCGTTTTCACATATCAAGAAGGAATTTATTAATTTTTTCTTAATATAACCTTAGGAGAGAGATTAATAGTTGACAAGAAAAATAAATAGCTTAATTTATTATAAGGGTATTGTAGTCAAAATAATGTATATTTAATATCTTTAATGTATTTCCTTAATTCTTGTGCATAAGTTTAAAGTGACAAATATTATGGAACGGAGGGAGTATTTTAAGTTGTTCAAGTCCTTTCATGTTCTTATGTTTTAAGTGTAATTGTATTGTTATTATGTCATATTTCTGTATTTCTATTCAAACAATTACATATTCTTTGTAGCTTATATTAATTTTTTCATTTCTTTATAATTTAATTCCAATTTAATTCTTACACGAATATTTTTCTTTTTGGCAAATTATTTGATCAGTATAATAACAGTATTCTTCAAAACTGTGATTTAATTCATGTATTACTTTTTATTATGGTAATTAAAGTATTAAATTAAATCTGAAAAAACATAATTTAAAAAAAAAACTATTTATTAAATCAAAGTATTGTATAGGTTGACATCTCAAAAAAATTTTATAAGGAAGTCAACGTTTATGTCGTCGACTTCTACTTTTTTAAAAAAAAAAAAATATTATTTGCTGGGAGTCGACGTTGAAGATGTTGACTCCTAGCCGATTTTTCTTTTGTTTTTTTTATTCTTCAAAAAATTATTATTTGATTAAGAGTCGACATTGGGAATGTCGAGTCTTCAAGAGTCGACATTCCCAATATCAACTTATATCACTTTTTAAATATATTTTATTTTAGTATTAAAAAATTAAACAACACACACTTTTATGCTATTTTTTAAAAAAGTCCATTAGTTCATCTAATTACTGTTTTTCGTCGTGGAAATTTGTGTCTTTACAATTACGTTTTCAATTTTGTGGGATTCAGGTGTAGAAAATGTCATGTTTTCATGTTAAGCAAAACATAATTTTCCATGCTATCATTTTCAACTCTCAAGTCTGTTCAAAACGGGGTCACCCCGTAAAATTTCTATATCTAATCGTGCTCACGTTGATTTGACATTGAAAAATAATGTTTGTTACCTTTTGGATTGTAGGAAGGTTCAATACAGGTCAAGAAGATAATATTGCAAATAAGAAAAGAAGATAAAATGACCGTGCCTAGATTTAATTAATACATTTAGGTTAATAAATTTAAGTTTTCTGTCACCATCAGAAATTGATTTTGATAACAGCCACCAATAAAAAGTATTTCTTTTATGATTACTATCAAAAGCTTGGCTTTTTTTTTATTTCATTTCAAATTAACCAGTCCCATTCCCACACTCATAATTAGCTAAAAAATTTTATGGCCATTAGTTTTATTTGAGACAAAATCCAGTTTATCGATCAATAAGAGCCAAGAGAAGTCAAGTCACTAACCTATCCCCCGTTCATTGTTTTTAGGGAAAAAAAAATGAAAAAGGTTGTAAAATAATTACGCAAGCATGAAAAAAAAATTGCTCGAAAAAAAATTAATAATTCCATTGGACAGTGATAAATGAATATCAAGAGCCACATTTTCAAACGCCTTATCTTTTGCAAATGACATGAACGATTTTGATGGGGAAATAAAATTTATAATAACACCAAAAATAATTATCATGAATTTTAAAATTTTAAAATTTCGTCTCCAATTATGTCCTCTCAACTTCAATTATTAATTTATTGCCCTTTCATTCTCATCATGAATGATCGACATGGGTCGATTTGCAATTTGCAGAGGTGTTTATATTTACAAGATACAAATAATTAACCAAAGTCACTACAACAAAAATCCTTTTTTTCATTACAAAAATGTGCCCTAACATATACTTTTTTGAGGTATTTATACTTTTTAGGACAGATAAAATATATGTCGCATAGTTGCGTGTCGTAATAAATCATGACACACATATTAATTGTCCCTAAAATATTTATTTGTTAGGACACTTATTTGTATTCCAATAATATATTTTTCAAGCACATTAATAATATCTATTATTTCGCCAAAATTCTATTATTTTATACTAAAATAAAATTCTAATTTCCAAACATAGGAATCGAACCCAGGACCTCCACTATACTTCCTCACGCATACTTACCCCAATTTAATTCATATTTTGCAATCATTGGAAGTCGAACCCTCGCCTCTTGATTGGCAAACAAGTGTCTTGCCGTTGGACTAAAATCACTTTATTGTCATATTTTTTCTTTTTCCATAATTAACATATATGTTTGAAATTACCACTGTAATAATTACTGAAATATCATTACATTATTATTTACCTCTTAGTTGCATTAAATTTAAGGTGAAATTATCAAATCATTTATTTTAATATAGTATAATTTATAACGCATCGTTGCATTCTTTTCTGATTCGAAGTAGTAATAGTAATAGTAATAATAATATAATAATAATAATAATAATAATAATAATAATAATAAGGTTTATATAAATGTTTTCCCAATTATATATATATATACATAAATATTATATAGCATACAATAATTAAAATAATAATAAGGTTAATATAAATATTCCTCCAACTATATATATAAATATACATATATCTATATACACAAACATTATATATAGCATACACAAACATTATATAATATTTTTTAATTTTTTTTAAATTTTTGGCAGAATTGTCGGCCGAGATTTTGCCGAACTTTGAAAAATTAAGATTTTT